>CM059574.1:41357330-42557330 GCA_030386875.1 Morinoia aosen
CCTCCTTTATGGCCGCTGAGCTCTTCACATTGAAGTCGCTTGTGTCAATAAGTTTCTGGATTGAAGAACCAGAAGATAGATGTGCACTCAGACTTTCAGAATTTCCAACTCCTGTAAATAAATGAAAATGATGTAAACTTTTGATTTTTAACCCTCATTGATATTTGAAGCCAAAAACTAAAAGCTCCAAAATTGCACGTACTAACACAATTATCTGGCACTGCAAGATCAAGAACATTAACACTTAAATTCAGTGATTCACAGATGCAGCTTGATAAAAAAAATGTGTAAATAAGCCGGCTTTTGCATTGACAATAACGAAGATCACCGAGCTACAAAAATATCAAAATGAAGACAAGAAGAGAACCACTCACATACAAACCCATACACCAAGGCAAGTTTTCACAAGGAAAATCTTCATTTAAAAACACTGACAAGACTTTTTTGACCAGAGAATAACTATAAATAAACAACCTCAGTGATTGTGTAGTTAAAACAAATCATTTCGCACTGTAAAATCCTGAAGTAATCAATTCCTATCTGAACTGAACTGCATTTCATTGAGAAAATACATTGAATAAAAGGATCGAGATGATGTAACACATATTGAATTCTGAAAGAGTATGAAGAGCCCAAATACTTTAAAATACACAATAGCTATCAAAATCTGATAAAGATAATTATTTTGACATAGCAGAGAATGCAGCAGGTATTCAAGTTCTTAACACCTTTGCTATCAAGCCCAATAGCAGACTCTTCCCCCTTCATACAAAACTCATGGCCTTTTCTACACATATTCGAATTTAAAAGAAATTCTTTGCTATAAATAATATTTTCATTTACAGTAAGTCCTCATTGTACGGTACAGATGTGTTCCTGAAAATCTTACCGCAACACCGAACCCATTATAATGCATAATAATGGGAGGTGCGTTCCAGTAAGTCAAGAGTCACCTTTACGGACATGAAAATACGTGAAATACCCAATTTCTATCTTCAGTCTTTCAATGATGCACAAAGCTTTCTGACATTAAATTAAACAACAGGCCCCTATTTTAACAATTCTGGTCATTGATCCAAATCTGGAGCAACCTTTCCATCTTATCCATTATTGGCTCAAGCATTTATTAGCAATTAACTTCGCAGATCCGTGGCACTCTCCCCAGCTTTTTTTATAGCCTCACGATTCTTTAACATGGTCCGGACTATCGACTGACTTGGACCCAAGTTTTGGCTCAAGACAAATGCACCTTCTTCCTGCTCTTTCCTCTTTAACTCATCTAATTTTACCTCTAATGCCAACTAATCATCTTTTGCTTTGCCTTTGTAACTCTAGCAGCAGTGTGCGCAGAAAGTTTTGGGGTCACTATGTTGCGTGATATCTACAAAAAATACACAATAAGGATTTCACTTGTGTTCAGTGAGAAATGCAGGAAGGGATATGTCATGTTGGCGCTACAGTAGGCGCAAGCCAAACACGAGCGGATACCGATCTGTGAAAATTTTTACTGTAAAATAAAATCGAGAGTAGAAATTACCAAACACCGTAACTGAGAGCATACCGCATGACAGTACTGTATGAGGACTTACTGAAATGAAGTACAGTATATGAAGGACACACTGTATTAATCTTTCTCCAGCAATCTATCTTCATAATTTCTCAAAATGATAGATAGAATTCAAAATTCAAGAAGACATACAATTTTTCTACACCGCCAGTGATACAAGCAAAGAATACATTTAGGGCCATCAACAACCAATGTGTTGAACACCAACACTATGATATTTTACTCCTGCCAAATCAATATTTACTACCATTTTTGACAGTTATTCTCAATTCAAGTATCTTTTCTCCTTACAGCATCACAGAACTAAATACGTTTATCAGTAATGACCCACTTGCCTGAACCATCACCAAAGACAGCTGGAATTGAAGGAGCAGCTATCACCACAGGCAGCAGCAGTGCTAAGTAAAATGCGGTCAGCAGCGGAGCTTTGTGTCTCCTAAGGTACACTTCACTACTCATTCTGCTCAAAGTGTTTCACCAACCTCTGGTAATTTTTGAATGAAGTGACTTACAAGTTGCAGGATGTATGGTTCTGGAAAATAGAAAAAATTTAGAATAAACTAGGCTGCATAGGAACTAAGTTGAGAAAATGAACAAGAATGATTGAATCAATTAATTGTGATTAGAAGAAATTTGTTGCATGACACATCTAGGAAATCAATGTTCCAAGTATAATATAAAATTAATACATTTCATGTAAACCATTTCTAATGAAATTACTAATTAGAACTTTGAAATTTTACAAAATTCTCTACCTTCACATACTCAGGACCACTTTAGAAGTAAGGGCAATCATTGCAATAATATCATTTGTATTCAACAAGTAACTAATATTCTTTACAAAATGAGCACAAATGCAGAAGATTCATAAATGAAAAGAAATTATAACCCTAAAGTCACACTTTTCAGATCGTTTAAAAATAAAATAAAACTTACTGAGCATCACAAATATCAAAAAAATTGACAGTCTCCTAATTCTGGACACAATGCAGTCACAGCTTATCTCTGAAACTTTTCTACATGCAACTAGGAGTGTACTCATAAATTTTATTCTTGATTCATGAATACAAAATGCAAAAATTTATAAACTGCTACAAGCTACTCTCCAGTCCTTCTCCCTTAGTGACAATTTCTCTCACATGCCTGTAGAATCTCAGCTATAAGTCTACAGAACTCCCAAAGTAACAAGACTCCACAAGCTGAATCTAAAAATCTCCCCAAAAAGAACGTAGCCTCAGCAGTAGGTTCAAAATGAAAGATCTCTTTATAATATACTTTGAAGTTTCAATTTCATATTCAAAAACCTGTAATGTCAAAAATTGGAGTTGAATTACTCTGTAAAGATGCCGTTTAATCATTTACATCTTCAGGCAAATGACCATATAGGAGGCAGATCTTGAAATTATCAGCAAATGTCATTCATGCTGAAAAATTGCTACCACCACCAAGTGAATGACTGTTCAAAATCAGTCTTTTACTCGATGCATGCACTAAAAATTTTACACAGTAACATCAATGATCAGGTTGCATTCATCATCAAGTTCTGTAAGATAGCTCATGCTAGTATTATATTCAGCATTCAGCATACCTGACATGCCTCTGGCCCTTTCCATGCTGCTCAAAAACCACAATCATAAAACATTTCCCTTTCCTGCCCATACATATAACATTCCACAACCAGATGCTCTCCTATTTTGCCCATCCCTCTATCTTACTTCATTCATAGCCTATTATTCTATTTAGTTTACACTGACATGCCAAAAAAAGTTGTGCATGCTGCATTTTTAAAAACTCTCTTTATAAGGCATAATTATACTTTGGAAAAAATTTATTTCAGTAGAACTGCATATAGCAACATTCCAAGAGCATTGATCAAATAGTTAATACAATGAAAAATAGTTACCAAGACCCAATACAAGTGAATTTAAAGCTTTTATTTGCATTGGAAAAACTAAAACCTGAGAAAAAGGCCTGTCAGCAGTTGATAAAGGATACATCGTTGTATTTTATCAAAGTGAAAAATCATTGTGTGACATGAATACAGTAATTAGTATAAATATCAGAAACTCAGAGAACAAGAGAATGCTGACAAACCAGTTTTTCTTTTGGAATTTGTGGAAGGCCTGAAATTTTGAATAAAGAGACATACTCTTTGAAGAGATTGGAGAAGAAAATTTGCCATTCATCAAGACAAATAATTAGTAAGATTTGTGAAGATGGAAAAAAATTCTTCAAAGAATTATTGGTTGAGAGTTGAAAAAATATATTAACCTAAATAAATATCAAGAATGTGGTGTCAAAAGCAAATCAGGTAACAGATTTATTATTCACTGGAAACATCAAGATGAGACTTTTAACAATAGACACCAATAAGATGGTCTGATAATTCCAAATTCCTCTTCTTTCCCAACCATACATGTGTAAAGGTATAATCAGCTCCAAGATGGCTGCGACTGTATCGGGTAACCGCCATCTTGGAGCTGATGTCAACATAATTGTTGACGTCGCCCTAATGGACGGGTTTGAACCTTTATTTATAATTTTCACTAGAAGAACTATGGCTTTCCCTCACGACCCAACCTGTTTACGTTTGTAATAGATGTTTAGCCTCCGTTATTAATTAAGTTTCGCTTGGCGCGCTCGCTTCCTTTGGCATGCAAAAGCTAACTTCAAAGTTGAAGTGAAAATAACATATCGGCAAGCAGAATGTCATTCCTGTAAAACGTTTTTAATTGGATTCCTTCAGCCTAGTGATTTGTTGGAATAAAATTCTTAATTTTGGTGGATCCCCTCAACTGCATATTGACCTGTTAGATTAATTTAGTTATGTTAGTCACCACTACAACTAGTTAAATGCTCATTTGCGACAGCAAGTTCATAGAAGAAAAGATATTTATTTTGGGTAAATCTGAAGGAGATGGCAGTTGTTGATTTTGTAAATTTTGATGCCTTAGCATAGTTAATTAGATCGAAATGAACAAGTTTTCTTCTATGCACTTTTTGTCTCAAATGAGTATTTTATTAGTTATAGCGGTAAATGACTTACCGCAACTCCAGTCTTTGAAGCGGAAAGAAATTCTTTGATCGAGTTGTATCGCAATACTGCAATGGCGTCTCGCTTCCAGCGCTTTGTCTTGAAAGACGAAACCAAACCTACCGCTATACCTTGTTAAATACTCATTTGACGAAAAAAGTGTATAGAATAAAAGTTGTTTATTTCGATTTTATTACCATGTTTCAAGCAACAAAAATTAAAAAATCGATGAGTAGCTGTTTATTCGAGCGCATTCGTCATCAATGACGAAACTGAACTTACCGCTATAAATCGTAAAATACTCATTTGAGACGAAAAAAGAATAGAAGAAAACTTGTTTATTTTGATTTAATTAATTAGGTTCAGGCACCAAAAAGTGGAAAATCGACAACTGTCATCTCCTTCAGATTTACCTTATTTTGATGTCATTAACATGAGACAAGCAACGAAATTGGAAAATTGCTTATAGTCCTGTCTCACACATTTACCAAGCATAGCACTATAATTGAATCAACTTTTAAAGTTCAAAAAGTATTTCATAAAGAACTAGACATTTACTAGCATAAAATCTTCCCCATTGAGTACTGTTGTTTATGAGAGTACAATGATCTTTCAACAACTCAAAGTTTTATTCACGTTTGTTTGTTAATTCAATTTTAACACAGCAAATAATCTCAAGTATAATAATAAAAATACAAAAATTCATATTAAAATTTTTTGAATATCATAACCATGGTTGAAAATTAGCAACCCATTGCTCTAGTATTCATGAAGCAAAACCTTCGACACATAAGCGAATCGAATTTTGTTTATGAAAAGGTCAATTATTTGGTTTCTCTTACGAATGGAAAAATAAACATTGCAATCACGAGCATGATTTTCAAAGCGAGAGACGTGTCCCAGAAACTTATAAATATGATAATGTGACAATTGAATAATACATCCGACTAGCTTGACATATGGCCAATTTTGTGACTTCCAATTGGAGGACGTTGACGTGTGAAAGAGTCACCGGAGGCTACGATTACGTGGTAAGTAAATTTATTAATTGTATTATCTTTTGTAGAAACAATTACAGGTATATTTTTCCAAATTAAGCTAGTATAGTTATCTTGTACCGGAAATAGGTAGGGATTAACTATTAGGAGAGTCGATTGACTCGGAGAACATGGCTCACTCTCCACTGGACTCGGAGAGTGAGCTCGATGTCAGTGATGACCTGATGATTAGTAACTCGATGGATGATGGAGTTCTATCAGATTCAGTTCAAGTTACCGTTAATGAAACCCTGCCCAAAACTGTTTCAACTCCCGAGATCATCACTGCTGGGAGCCATAGACCCTTAGTAGTAGATAACTACCCTGGAGGTGTAGAATTATCTCAAGATATTCCAGGTACCGATGGTGACATGCTGAGATTTTTGAATAACAATGAAGCCCCCTCTACTCAACAATCGGTCAAGCGGAAGAATTCCGACATTTCAGGTTCTAGCCAGTGCAGCTTGCAGGAAAAAACCAAATACTCTAAAACTACTAGATCTGAGCCCACAACCAGTGGGTTTGCTGTCTCAGGATTAAATACAGGTCCTAGATTTTCATCTCACAGGCAAGTTCATGGTCAAACTCTATCCAGCGCAGACAGTAAAGCTGTGCACCAAAGGTCTCATACATTTCTGGTTGAACCTATTAGTGGAAAAGCAGCAATTGGAAAATTCTTTTCAAATGAGCTTAGACTTTTAAAAGATATTCAGTCATCCAACTTTGCACAAGCAAGCATCATTGATGTGAAGAAAAACATAAGCCGCAAACTGCTCATTATTAATGTGAAACCTATCAACTCAAAGATGCAATCACACCTGCTCTCGACCTCAAAGATGGGGGACTGGGAGGTCCGATGTCGACTTCCACAAGCCCTAGAACAGTCTCTAGGAGTCATCGGGCCTGTTGGCCTGGACACTAATGATGAAGAAATTAAGGAATTTCTCAGCCAAAAATACACCAATGTGATCAGTGTCAAGCGAATCACTAAGGGCAAAGACAAAACAGCAACCCTATACATTCTCATAACATTCCAAGGACCAGAATTGCCAAAGTATGTTTACCTAGGCTACGAAAGATTCGAAGTCAGAATTTTTGTTGACAAGCCCTGGCAGTGCTTTAATTGCCAAGGATTTGGACATAATGCCTCCAGTTGCAGATTTAAACCAAGATGTGTTGTGTGTTCTGGCCCTCATAATTCAAGAAACTGCATAGAAAGAGAAAATATAAGCCCGCTCTGTTGCAACTGTAAAGGAAAGCATACAGCTAGCTATGGGGGCTGTCCTCTGATGAAAAAGGCCAAGGTTGTTGAAAAAGTCCGAGCTGAATGCAAGCTCTCTTACCGTGATGCAGTAAAAGTGCTTAAGGATCAGCCTGCTAAATTTATTGAAAACACCAGCACCTCACCCAACTTGAATGGTGACTCATTTACTGAAATTACCTATAGAGGAAACAGAACTGCATTTGAAGCAGAAAGTTCTCTTCCATGCCCAAGAAATAACCTCACTAATGCTGCCACTCAAACAGAGGAGACCATCACAAAGCATAGACATCTAGAGGAAATTACTCTTAGCACAGATATAGCAATACAAATTGCAGTGATAGTTGCAGAAATGTTCAAAACCCTACAAACCTTGGGAAGGCCACGTACTGACAAAGAGATTTCAGGAGTCATAAGCAAAGTCCTCAACACAAAAGTTCCAGAAAGTGCCCTACAACAAAAAAAGCCTGCAGTTACACTCGAGTTAGATCAACAGGAAGCGAACAGCACTGAAAATGATCAGGAAGGACCCTCCCAGGAAGATCAACCAAAGAAAAAAAAGAAAAAGAACAAAGCAAATAAAGATAACAATCTCATCCCAGAAGTAAAAAGCATCACAGAAGTCACACCGAGTCCTACCTTTAACTCCCATCAGACAAGGATGAGGGCAGGTTTGAATGCTGTAAAGCGCAAAGAACCTCCTAAAATTTCCAGAAACCTAAACCTTAAAAAAACATAAGCTCAAACAACCAGCTCAAAATTTTGACTTGGAACGCACATAGCCTATACACAAAGCTATCTCATTTCAAAATTAGATTGTATACCACTAAACCTCATGTAGTATGTCTGTGTGAGACATGGCTAAGGGCGGACAGAGAACCAAGCTTCATCAATTATCGTACTTTCTATAAGCATAGATGTGAACGTGTGGGAGGGGGGCTAGCAATACTTGTCAGGAATGATATAAACTGTAAAGAAAAAATAATACCACCATATAATGGGGGCAAACTTGAGTATCAGTCTGTAAGCATTTTCAATGATAAAGGGAAACTTGATATCTTGAGCATTTACAACCCGAATGAAGCTGTACAATCAGCTGAATTTAGTTACTTCTTTCAACAACTTAATGCACGTAGAGTTGTAGTGGGAGACTTTAATGCCCACCATCAGATGTGGGAAACAAGGTTGCCTGCTAATGCCACTGGTAACAACCTAGTCTCCTCCCTTCTGGAAGAGAACAATTTAGCCTTGCTTACCCCCCGATCACTACCAACTTATTATCATGTTCAAACTAAAAATTACTCCACTCTGGATTTATGCTTTGTTTCAGCAGACCTATGGCCAATGTCTCACATAAACTTGGAAGCTGAGATGGGCAGTGACCATGAACCTGTCCTGGTGTCAATAGATTTTTCTCCTGACACTGCAGTATTCCGTGCCAGACGTAAATGGCTTTTTGATAGGGGGTCATGGGATAGGTGGCAGGCAAGCTTACCTGAAATTAGAGAAAGTGACGACTTTTTAGTCTCTGTTGAGAGCTTCACCGCTTCACTTCTTGACAGTGCAAGTGAGTGTTTTGAGAGAACTAAAGAAACAGTAAATCCAAAGTTTTCAAAGCACTGGTGGAATGAGGAATGTGCCTTGTGGGTGAGAAGACGGCGCACTGCAAAGAACCATTTTCGTAAACATCCCACTCCCAGCAATTTGATTGCTCTGAGAAGAATTGAGAATATGGTTAAGAGAACTACTAAGAAAGCAAAAAAAGAATCATTTCAAAAGTTCTGTACTTCGCTTAACAGTTTTACACAAACTGACACGGTGTGGAAAAAAATTGGAGCCCTCTCAAACAAAAGGAAAGGACTCAGATCAGAACCGATTCTATATAATAACAAGTTGATTACGAATCCTTCCGAAAAAGCAGAAGCTATAGCAAATAGCTACTCTAAACTTCTCACTTGCAGTCATTCAGCTGGGAGTGCTACTGGCTATCTTTTGCCATTGGCTCTTGCTCTAAGCAGTGACAAAGTGTTCCCTTATAACAGTCAGTTTTCATTACATGAACTTGAATGTGCTTTAAAAAGGATCAGCAACACAGCTCCTGGCCATGACATGGTCCATAACCTGATGCTGAAAAACCTGACCCCACAATATCAGACTTGGCTGTTAAAAATATTGAACTGGAGCTTCAACCAGGCCCTCATTCCACCATGCTGGAAGCTTGCTATCGTTCTGCCGTTCCCTAAGCCAGGTAAACCATTATCTGACCCAAGTGCATACAGGCCCATCTCTCTCCTGCCTTGTGTAGCCAAATTGTTAGAAAAAATGGTATGTAGCAGATTATATCACATCTTGGAGACTTCAAATTCTTTTAGTATCACCCAGGGGGGTTTCAGAAAGAGGCTAAGCACTCTAGACCAAGTAGCTAGGTTAGAGATGAACATCAGGCAGGCTATAGTTAACCGTGGTGTATGTATTGCAATCTTTTTTGACTTAAGCAATGCATATGATTGTGTTTGGCATACTGGTCTTCTCTACAAACTCAGTCAGTGTGGGATTGGGGGGAAAATACTGTGTTGGATCAGAGAGTTTTTAAGTAATCGTAAATTCAAGGTATTTTTTGAGGGAAGGTACTCATCAGAGCAACCAATCACGTCAGGAGTTCCACAAGGGTCCATACTAGCTCCAATTCTTTTCAATGTAATGATGTCTGACCTCCCAAGAGTAGAAGGTGTTACACTGTCAGAGTATGCAGACGATGTAACCCTTTACTGCCGAGGAGAAAACCTACCCCATGTAGCTCGACTTGTACAACAGCAGATAGCAAAGTTTTATGAGTGGACCAGGACTTGGGGTTTCCATCTGAACCACTCTAAGACCAAAGCAATGTTATTCACTAGGAAAAATTTAGTACCTCCATCTATCACATTGAATAATACTCCTATTGAATTTGTCTCAACCCACAGGTATTTAGGCATAACCTTTGATGCTCCTGGCCTTATGTGGAAGAGCCACATCCAGCAACTAAGAGATAGTAATGTGCCAAAACTTAATTTAATGAAAGCTATATCAAATCATCACTGGGGAGCTGATAGGGAAACATTACTAATGATTTACAAGGCAGTTATCCGTAGCAAATTAGACTATGGGTCAATCTTTTATAGCTCTGCCCCAGATTCCCATTTAAATAAATTGAACTTAATACAGAATACCTGTTTAAGAATTGCAACTGGTGCTAGGAGCACATCACCTATTCTGTCTTTGGAAGCTGAAGCTAACATACCTCCCTTGAAGATGCATAGAATGTCAGTACTATTAAGATACTATTGTCGAATTAGGGAACTGCCTAGAGACCTCCCAATCACAAAGGAGTTATTTCAACCTTTGCCCACTTTGAGTGGTAGACCCTGGGCAGGTCACATTATTGTTCCTCCACTGATTGTGAGGGCCAAACAAGCTTTTGATGTTCTAAAGTTGAAACATTTTCCCCAGAATTTTGTGACCCTGGTATCCCCTATCCCACCATGGACAGACATAAATAATTTTTTTATTCCAGATTTTGTGACTGCTCCAGTTGCCTCAATTTCCAACCATGAAGCACTATGTACCCTGAGATATTTGCTGGAATTCAAGTTTGACTCATACTTGCAGGTATATACTGATGGCTCAAAGTATCTTACCCCTGAAACTTCAGCTGCAGCTGCTATGATAATTAAAGCCCCTAATACTACTGTGCTGCATAACTGGAAACTACCAGCAGATACAACTATCCTAGGCTGTGAATTATTTGCTATTAAAGAATCTGTGAAGTATCTCCACACTCACTATGAATCTCTAACTGGAGCAGTCATTTTTACTGATTCCTTGTCTTCAGTGTCACTTTTAAGGAACAGAACACCCAAAAATTATATTCATTTAATCTTCGAGATTCACAAATATATAATCTTATTATCAGAGCGATATCCAGTGCATGTACAGTTCATTCCAGGTCATAAAGATCTGGAGGGCAATGAGTTGGCCGATTTGGCAGCCAAGGCAGCTCACATTGATGTGGTGACTCCATCCGTACACATTGCTAGAACTGACATGGTAAGCACAATTAACAAGTCTGTTGTTGAGTACTGGCAAGGATGGTGGCTGAACGAAATAAATATATTAAGCAAGGGAAAAAAGCTACTGGAGTCAAAGGGAACTCTTTCCTACTGGCCCTGGTCCTCCCATAGGAACAGGGCAGTGGAGACAGCCATGGCCAGGCTCAGAATTGGTCACGTGGGACTAAATGAGCACCTAACCCGCTTTAATCTAGCTGACTCTAACCTTTGTTCCTGTGGTTCTGTTGAGTCTGTGTCCCACTTTTTGCTGCAGTGTCCCAGATATTCAAATGAAAGAACAATCCTTTATGATGAATTGCATGCTTTGGGCATAGCGTTCACCCTCAAGAACATCTTAGGAGGAGGCAACTTTGATAGAGGCAAGCAACATAAAATTTTGAATGCTATGGCCAAATATTTGATCTGTACTAAAAGGTTAGGGGACCTGTAGCCACTAACCACTAACTCGAGCAATGAAGTCAGTTCAGCTTCCAAAAGGAAGAGGTATGGCTGACTGTCAGTGGGGATGTCTCAGGTCAGTATCTCAAGTGAAATAAGTGTAAGAGAGACCTCCCATGTGAGGGACGTTCTCCTGACTTTAAGCTATATCATGTTACATGTCAGAAATCACAGCAGAGAGCACTGAGGTTAATGTTTTGAGGTGCATTCCAGTGGTAGTGGTAGTGGGAGTAGCAGTAGCAGTATAGTAGTGTAGTTTGGGAATGCACTCGTGAAGTCTCAATTCTCATTATCCCTAATGTATTTTGTACTTTTAAGATGCTCCAGGTTGCGGCACCCAGGCTGGACCATTCGCCCTCCTGCTGTCAATGGCTCTATGCTGTGCTTGCAGTTAGGTAGCCCCCACTAATCACAAAGCATGCTCTAACAATTCAAGGAACTATTGTTGTGCTATTTTAACGTGTGACTTTCAAACTTATCCTTGCCAATCTCTAACTTATTATGGGTATCCATTCTCATTTATTCTTCTATGCTCCCAGGCACGCCGTGACGAAGAAACAATTGAGACCTGAGGTGCATGGGCCAACAGGAACCAGGATCCTCAATTAAACTGACGCAAGAAAGAAAGAAAGACATATGGCCAAGGCGTATGACTCGGATCATCCAAGTATCTGATGCACAGTTTGAAATTCTAAATATTCATGCATTCAAAACGATGAGCACAAACAAGCAAGTTGCTCGAAAAATAAATCGTTCAACTTCGAAAACCGCAGTTCAACGATTATCAACAAATAGGCAAGCATTTTCCGTAACTAAGTTACACCATACAATACCCTCCCACTACAAACGTGGCACTTACCTTGATAACATTTTCTCTTACGCTAAAATAAATTTTTAGGGTAAAAAATCGCTTCCAAAAATTCAACTGCATTTTACCATCTATTCTACTGTAACTACCAGAAGCAGGTAGCTGTCAGCAGAATAATTGTTTTTTTGAAGAAGGAAATATAAGTTTTTACTGAAAGCACCACTGAGTTAAAAAAACAAAACCATTCTCAACACGTGCTCATGTGACGGTTATCAGTCTGTCTCTTTATTTTATATGTATCATTTTTATTCTTTCCTCTCTATCAATGACGTAGGAAAGGCGCTCTAAACATCGGTGAAATAAGGTAAGTAAAGTAAACTAGGGTATTCCTATTTCATGGGATGCATTGTTTGGGGTAAATAAAGATTTAGTAATCAGCTGGAGAATACTGCCACTGCGTGCCTCAGTTTGGCACTAGAGAATCAAGCAGTTAGTGTATCGACGGCATCGTTCAAGTCTGTGTGTGCGGCAAGTGTATCTGTACTTTTCAACATGGCTCCCGAACCTTGGTAAGTTGAAGTAGAAGACTTGAATTTTCTCGTCGTTTTAAATATTCTCTATAAGAAAACTTGTAATTTTACGGTGTAAAAGTTGAATAGCTTTGGAAATTAGAAGAACCGGTGTTCGAGTACTGCAATGCCCAGATTGATTTTTTTTTTCAGGAAAAAACTTGATCTTCCCAATGATTCAACACAATTTCATAAATTTATTCACTTTACTGTATATCTATCGTGTAAGATTTGTCACGATCAATAGGGAAAAAAAACGTAATTTCTAACACACGGCTTTGTGACGAATAGGGCTTCAGAAAGCCATGGGCACAGGCCTAAACTTTTCTGTTGAACACTAAATAAATTTATGCCAGTATTGAACTCGAATTCAAGAACTTTTTCTGATAAATACAATTTTTAAACATTAAATAATAGCTCAAATTTGCATATTTTAAGGTGTCTCAGGGTTACCATTCAAAGATAAGGTTTACTGTTTTGTTGATGCAAATTACTTGCAATGATATCTTATATCTCAGCCATTGCAGAGCTGTAGTTGTAATGGTTAAGTTCCTAAAATCTGTATAATATTTTGAAATCTGGCTTGTTGCTTAGATCTGCTTTTTCTGCTGAACTGTGTTTGATGTGGTCAAAGGAAGCCTTACACTCTTCTTTTACTTTCTGATAAATTTGAAAGCTTTATACATTAATAATGCATTCATTAATAATATCTTTGATGCTCAGTTTGCACAACAGTGTTGAAGTTTTATGAGCTGGTTTGAATAGGTGCCAACCAGTAATATACTTGAGAAAGCAACAGTTATATCATATAGTATGCATTTATGTTTTTGGAAATGGACTGCTCTTTTTTTATTTGGTTTGTAATGGAATCTCATCATTGGATAGCATTGCCCATAAAACTTATCAGTGATCTATAAACTTTTTACTGCCTGAATAGATCTTTAGAATTCTCTTTAATTTAACAGCTTTGTATGTTTTATTTCCTTTAAATTTATATCTTACTGTGTTTTTTGAAGTCCATTTCTGAGTGGTAGACGGTTTTTCATTTTGATGTCAATTATAAGATACTCTAGTCCATCTCCCTTTATTTGAAATAAGAATGAAGGCAAAATGAAGGAATGCTCAAATAAATTAAAATATTCAATCTTGTGAATTGATGCGGCCAAATGCACACGGCTTGCCAAAAATGTCAAATAATGTTTGATGACAAATCACGTGACACACGTTCCCATTTCCTAAGAACTCATATAATATTGATTCCTACTTGAATCTAATGGATTAATATACTGGAAAGTGTGGATTTGATGAAGCTTGTATTGCAGATTTGCTCATCACACAATGCAGGCTGGTTTTGAACAGACAGACGCGGCTCTTATTATAGTATAGATTGTTAGTGTCTAGCTAATTATGTAGGCTGCTATGATGATAGTTCCAATAGAACTGGTTATTACGATGAGATGAAGGAAAAATTGTAGCCAGGAAAAGTTTGGATCAATTATGAAGAGGAAGCGTTGCCAAATTTTTTGGGATGATTAATCTGGGTTTTAATGACTGTGAATGTAATCTGAATTTATTATTTTAGAGACAAGATCCATATACAGTTTAAAATGCATATAAAATCATTTTCAAACTTTCAGGCTCATAGTATAGTAGCATGTGATAATGCAATCCTTTTGAACTATTAAAAAAATTTCTAATGCTTACTTTGATGAAAGAATTGATTGATAAATGTGATGAATATAACTTTTATCCATGGCATAAAGAATGGCTATGACCAATTAGTGATCAATGTTTGCATGTGAGGTTAGTACAGACAACTTTGCAAAAGCATTCTGGTGCTCTGTCTCAAAAAAATTAAAATAAGTTCCGTTATTGATAGTAAAAAAATTGTACGTATTTATAAGTGTTGAAATGATAAGCTTGAGATCATTTTATTTAGTATGTTACGGCATAATTATGTGCTGCAATCCTGCTAAGTAAAAGAAAGTTAACATTTCTGAGCTAAAAGCATTCCATAAAGCCCATTGTAACATCATGGTATATAAGCAATAGTAAAATAGTAATAATGGATTTTAATTGAGATGTCTAATATTTACTGAATTTTGTACTAAAATTATTGTGGAAGACTTGCATAAGTTTAACAAATTCTATCAATAATGTTTCCTGAATGATTACTTTGTGTATATCTATAATTTAGATAAATAGTTTGTTAAACTTGATACAGTATTGGATCATGAGGTAATTTTAGCTTGGTATTGAAAATTTGTTCAATCCATAGTTGAAGGTATTGTTTGATTGCAATATTGGGATGTTTTTCTTTCAGGGGTAAGTGTTGCATTCATTTTTTTTTTTACAATTCAGATATACAGGTATTATCAGTGGTACTTTAATGTTTGTGTGACTATGTAGTTTTGGTATCAGAGTTGTAACTGCTGCTGTGGAGGCTTTCATACAAAGACACGTCAGCATACGTGTAGAGCTACACATGTTCATGAAGAACTGCACGTGTTGTCTATCTTCTATAGGCACTTCAAGATTGCCTTAATTCTTGAACTAATGAAAAACTTTGGTCTCAATACATCATGCTTGAATGCTAGTGCACTATTGATATTACAGATAGTATTGCAAGATGACAAACATGCTTCATTCCTAACAATCAACTTATTTGGACTGAGCTGGTACATACTACAATGTAAGGAGGTAGCATCTCTCTGTAGTGGTTTTGTATTGGATGGAAAATTTGGCACTGGAGTGTTCTCCCATTAGGACACTGATGTTAACATGGCTGTGTAGGTTATTGAGCCACATCTTTGGGCCATTTACTACCAAAAATGCTGGGATAATAAGCTCTGAGTTGGTTGGTGTCTGTAGATGCTTAGAGCGCGCGCCCTTAACAGGAAGGTTCGACTGTTCGAATTCCGGCAGTGCCGCCCAGTGGTTCTTCCCGTTGGGAAAAAGGAGAACTCGGGCACAATTCCCCATTCTACCTAAGTGTCGAAAGTGGGTACCGGCCTGACCGAGGGTAACTATCATCGTGTCCGGGTGTTAGTTATACAGCATTTGAAAAACTAATGTACAAGATGTGTAGCAGGCTTGGTTGGATGAAAACATCCTGTCTTTCTTTTCTTGGCATATACCAGATTATTGAATTCGAAGTTTGTTGGTGTCTTCACCAGAGTGGGTTAGTGTTTTGACAGAAGGTATCATCAGGGTTAGTTCAAGTGA
The DNA here is from genome assembly GCA_030386875.1 of Morinoia aosen. NCBI lineage: Eukaryota > Metazoa > Arthropoda > Malacostraca > Amphipoda > Talitridae > Morinoia > Morinoia aosen. The sequence goes on from CM059574.1 coordinate 41,373,379, forward strand.
AAAAATGAGCAATCTGTAGGTGGAATCGTGGCTGCTCGGGTTGTGCTGGAATTGACCGCCTTGCTTATCTGCTCAAACTGATGAGTCTAACCACATTCTTGAATGTGTAAATGTTGAGGTCAACTCGTTCACTTTTTGTGATTTAATAGTAAATGAATAACTGTTAATTAGTATAAAAATGCTGTATCATACAAAGGCGTTCGATTCTTTTCTAAGTCACAAATAATTTAATAAGTGCTTCGCCTATCACTAAACATTTTGCTTTGTTTCAGTGGAAATTTGATATTTTTAATTTACCCGTCATCGAACTTCAAAAAACTATTTGTAGAGTTTCGCGATCGTATCACAGCTACTGGCTCTACAGTGTAAAAATCAAGGTACATGGAGCGATCTATTCGAACGTGAAATAGAAACCAAAATGCTTGAATGGGAATATCAAGTTGCTACCATTTCACCGATAATCTATCTATTCATTATTGTTAAAGGATCCCCGTCCGTCCGTGTGTCACACCCACCAGCCTGCAGTGTGAGATGAGCGTATCTGTGATACAAGCTTCATCAACTCCACAATTTTCGGTGCCTTAACTCAGCAGATTGGGAGTCGGAATGAATATCACGTGTATTGGTAGGTTAGATTAGGTTGAATAGAATATCAGCCTTTGAGCAAAGTATTGGAAAGCCATAGAATAGCATGGGAAATCGTGGGAAAGCCATGTTGAAGCTCAGTCGGTCCTATATCTAATCCTGTCATTTTTTTTTTTTGACGGGCCCTGTGCACTCGTTTATTTAAAACTTGCGCGACTCGTGCTAAGTTCACCTGGCAACACACTCGTGTTTTCTTCAGTGCACCTCGTAGCCTCAATTGAAAACAATTTTAGAATAAATATGCATTGGAGCGCTGTAAATCGGCCTTGACTTGGACCACAACTCACGCTCAAGTGATCGTGAGCTCGCAGGCCCTCATCCAGAGCACTTGTAGCTGCTAGTGTACGAGTGACCGTGTCATTGATTAGACGCCTTCTCGTAACTCCCTAGGTCTTCCGTTACTGAGTTGAGCTCAGCAAGCTCCACCGTGTCTTCCTACCGAGTGTAGGAAGAACCGTCTTTGTATCACCAGTAAACTCAACCGTGTCAGAACTCTCCTGGTGCCATACAGGACCCCAGAACTGCTTTGTTAGCAAATCTGGCCCTTCAATACGTGTTCGAAGAACTGTTTTTGCCAATGCAGTTTGCGATTCTGCTTAACGTTTTCTGTACTTTTAAAAGCTTACTGATCGAAAGTTTGCACCTAAACGTCCTCGCTAACTGTAGCTCGAACAATTTCCAGGAAGTAGAGCAAGTCACATACCTAGTATGATGGTCATGTGATGTTGCTTAGTGTTTGTTTAAAATAGTTGAAGACTTCATTGTTACTCTCGTGTAGCTGCCTTTGTGATAAAATTGCTGCTGTCATCTTTTTGTAAATGGGTGAGGTGTGTTCTTCATATTTTGTCCAATAAAGATGATTCGTTACAATAATTAGGACGATCTGAATACATTTTCCTACTTTCAACAAACTAGTAGTTTAGTGCCTAGCTTTCTCTTTCGTATGAAGGCTGCTTGAAATCAATCCTAATATAGTGAGCATATTTGGACCATAGTTTAAGGCACTGTTTGCTGGTTGAGACCATAGCCTGATGTTGACGGAAGGAATTGGTGTGCTTGGTCGAATTTTTTGCTTCGAATGATCTCGAAAGCTGTTGTACTTATATCGTTGCGGTAGATATATTCATGTCAAATATTGACTGGAGGGAATCGGGATTGCGAACTGTATCTTAAGTGCATGATCCTGAAGAATTTAAACGTGTGGGAGCGTAAAATGCCATGTGTGTAGCAATTTCCCAATGGAAAAGTGTTAGTAAAAAGGGGCAAAGAATACGCAGTAATATTTCATCGATGTACTCGTATCAAGTTTAATATGTATCAGTGTCCCTAATCCTGTTGTCCCGAAACGAGCAGCAACTCAGTCTTAGCCTACATCCGTGTTGTCGGAACGCAAATTTCGGTACAACGTAAAGACGTCAGACTGCTGCTTGTGTGGCGACCTGCGAGCCCAAGACTTGCTGTGTAGAATGCGTTGTCATGACGACAGGCTTTCCGTCTTTGTACTACTACACAAGACCTCATTATTACCGCCCTTTTGTCACTGAATAGAGCAACTGCTTGCTAGATTACGGTGCATGTAGAACTTTAAAGCAGGTTTCTTAGCTGAGTTTGTCAGAACAACGGATGTTGGCCTATATCTGTAAATTCGTTTCCGTCTTTGTACTACTACGCAAGACATTGTTACAGCTATTTTGTCATTCAATAGAGCAACTGCTAGATTAAGGTGCGTGTAGACCTCCAAAGCAGTTTTTTTTCTAGACGAGTTTGTCGGAAAAAAAAACGTTGGCCAATATCTGTAAATTCCTTTGCTTGTTTTGGCTTTTGATTTTGTAGTTAATGATGTCTAAAGGAAATGCCTGAAATTTGTTCCCCTCATGGGGATACAACTATTCCATCTAAGGGAATTAGCGCTCTCAGGGGGAAAATGTATGAGGGCCCGAGCTCAGAGTTAGGTAGGCCTTATTTTGGTTGAAATAAAATATTTTTTTTGCTATGGTAAAGGACCCCTTTTTCTTGGTTCACCGCTGTCCTGTTTTTCAGCATCTTCTACTTTCTTCTTCAACTTTTATTTGTTTCATGAACTTCTTTCTTAGCTTACTATTTTTATGCACCTTGTGCATAGATTGCGCGTTCCCTCAACTCTATACTTAATAGTGCCTTCATCCTTCCTCTCTTTGAACATCTTTGTCATGGTAAAGGGAGGCTAAAACTTTCTTATGATAATAATAATAATAATTCATATAGCAGTACGTACAGTAATGGTGTAAATCGTGCCCGCCAAAAATATCCGTCTCCGTCATTTGTCTCAGTTGTCTGTGTAGATACGTACGAGGTGCTGCTCGGTTTACCTATATTTTGTGCCGCTTGTCTCTTGCGAGGAAAACCCTTTAGTTTATTTAAACTACGGTCGATTCTCTAGTTTTACACCATCCTATGCGATGCTTAACTTAGGCGAGTAAAAATGAGTTTCACTTATGATTTTAATCAAGCATCTTCTTTAGTGGAAGAATTGGAACAGATTTTTATCTGCATAAGATGGTATATATCTTGAGACTCGTGTGTGCCTCGTTTAATTATCGTTTAAAAGAAACGCGTCGATATAATAGCCTTCATTTTTGGGCCTAATGCACAACTTCAAAATGGTTTCATCTGTTTTTTGTTTTATGAAATAAATTCAATTGGTTGCTTCAGAATGGTGTCAACGGTTTAGCTTGGTTTTGCCTTCAAAGTAATCACATATGTTGTTCGGCGTTATTAAACTGCAAAAACTTTCGTGACAACTTTCTCTCCAAGCGGTCTGCGTCACTGAAAGTGACTTCTGCAGCATGACTTTCAGTTTGTGTTTTGTCTTTCTTGCCGAGAATGCTTGGACCGTTATTCCTTGTGCTTTTGTGTCTAGTTTCATTTGAGCGACAGTTCATTTCGCGGGTTCATTCCCTGCGGTTAACTACGGTGACCTCTTTTTCTCTTGCTGAAGACGATTTAATTTGAAGAAACTTTTCACGAGACTATTCTTTCTCTGTAGTTTTCCATAGCATGGTCGGAGCTCTTCGCACGCTATGACTGTAGGTTAAATTTAAATATGGTCTCTGCCCTAAAATGCATCTGCGGCTCGAGTTTTGTTACAGTCAGAACGCATTTAGCACTTAAATTGCGATGTGAGCCACCAGTGTAGGCGTAGGGAATTCTCATAATGCTGCTGACCGACCAGAAGTCACAAACATTTTTATAAATACTTCGTAAAAGCTAAAAGAAGGCACGATACAGTTCATGCTATTTTCAAAATTTTTCACTACAATTTGCTTTATATTTGGGTTGAATGATGAACTTTAGTTTAGCTCATCGCGGTAAACGCGTTTAGACGACGTCGAACAGCTCTCAACGTGTAATTGCCCTGCGTGTCACGCTCATCCCATCTTAACTAACAGTGCTTCTTTTGATTTGCTCTTTGATGTTGTCGATGTCAATCATTGCTTGGTCTGCTTTTGTGAATGAATCGTGAGCAAAATTTGAATTGTGGTTTCTCGCTATCATCACGGAAGGAGCTCGCTGTTAAGTTTTTGAAGTGTTTCGTTGAGAGATGAAAAAGTTTCACCAGGGCTAGGTTTGCAGCCTCAAGTCAAAGTCTTCATGAAGCCAAGAAGACCTTAATGTCAATCAGTAACGCAACAAGACAGACGCGCGCGTCACCAAGTCGCGTAAATTTTGTAAAACAGAAACACATCATGGAACTACCAACCATTCGTTTTTGTCCTAATGGGTATTAAAATCTACTTCTATAAACAACTCTGATCATGTATTTCACGTTTTGCCCAATTTATGCCCAAATGAATTCTCTTCGTTACTGAGTAACAGTTCCTTTTTCCTTTTGACTTCGGTAACAACCTAGTGCTAGTACCTGTTTAATAGCAGTGATTGTAACATCAGAAGAATGAACCCAGAACATTGAGAGAATAAAGGACATCAATTGAATGAACCCAGAACATTGAGAAAATAAAGGACATCCGTAGAATGAACCCAGAACATTGAGAAAATGAAGGACATCAGTAGAATGAACCGAGAAGATTGAGAGAATAAAGGACATCAATAGAATAAAGGACATCAATATAATAAAGGACATCAATAGAATGAACCCAGAACATTGAGCGAGTAAAGGTAAGCGCCTGCGCCAGGACCCGTAATGCGGACCGGCCTAAGCGTGTCCGTGTGGTGGCCGGAGCGAGCAATTGTGGGGAGCTGTGAGGCCGTGACTGCCGTCTCATTGTTGCTGCTCCTGAGACGTGACACCAGCGCGTGGCCTCTAAACGCTCCTGCAAGGTGAACGAAATCGTTCTCTCTTCTTGTGGAGCGCTTCACCGTGCTTCGCAGGCCGCTCGGTCTTGCGCTTCGGTTGATTATTGCGCTTATTGTTAGCCAATTAGTCATTTGTGAGGTTTCATTGATATCTTTTTTCGATTTTCTGAAGTTTTGTCACTTCGTTCCGGTCTACGGAGTTAGAATTAGTTTTCTCTTTCATTTTCTCGTAGTTTTCTGAAATATTCTTATTTCATTTCGGTCTACGGAGTTATAATTGATGTTTTCCTGTCCTGTTATTTTATAATTTTTTTCTGATGGTTTTTTGAATTTTTTTTGTTACTTCATTCCGATCTATGGAGTAGCAAGTTAATGTTTTTTTTTCTGTGAGAACATTGGATTGGATGCATACGACTGTGTAAGTATCGTGTTGTATCGTGCTGCGTGATTGGTCAATGACTTCAACTCATCCTATTTTGATTTTGTCTATCATTTTTTGGGAGGTCCTTCGAGCTGAAGGCATGGTGTACCATAGCTGAAGGTCAGGCTGGTCTTCTTTTTGTTGAAACAGGATATGTTTTTGTTTTGGTACGCACCGTAGTTTTTTCGGTTCACTGCAGTCTTTCTTTCAGCACCTCTGACTTTCTTCAACTCGTTTCATAGACTTCTTTCTTAACGTACTGTTTCCATGCCCGGGGAATCCTGTGTGGAAACGCTCTTTGTGCTTAGATTCACCTTCCCTTAACTTCATAGCACAAGGTGCCTTCCTCCTTACTCTCTTTGCAACATCTTTATTCAGGTTAGCAACGCTTAAATTTATTTAATCTAACGAGGAAAACCTTCGAGGAAATGGACACCAATTTGTTTTTTTTTTTTGGTGAGAGCATTTCAAATGGCTTATTACTGCTGACTTGCGTTCAGCTGTCCATTGTTCTCCCGGGGTGGATTGAGAGCCGTTTTGTGTGGTCAGTGTCTTGTTCCTGTTTGATGTACGAGGCCGTCTTGCTGCTTTACTGTTAATTAGAATTGAACTGAAACGCATAAAGTGCAAAGGTCCCCTCTAACAAGAGCATTTCGATACAAACTCATAGCCTAAAACGTATAACTGAGAAGCCACTGATTTTCGTAACCGTCGTATGATATGCATGTGCATGCTTGTTGCCCCAGCGAGCACATCTAGTGACTTAGTATTTCTCAGTTATACTAGTCTGAGACTTTAAGCGGCAACTGAAGACCGGACCATTCAATTTATTCTTAATGCCAACTGCTCTGTTCTATACTTCTGGAATTGTATTGCGAGTTCTCAAGTCGTGCTCAAAGTCAAATATGACTCATATGTTTTGGAATGTTGATATTCGTTGAAACTATTCAAGCGTTTACTGGAGCACAGTTCTGCTGTGTCTTGTACCGCAGAAAGTGCTTACATTCGATCACCATTATTTGAAATGACTTGATTAGCGTTGGGTCGCCAGCGGTACTAACGCTGGCTGAAGAACACACATACGTCATCGCTTTGGCTTTAGAAGAGCCGCTTTCCAGCAATTTAGGTCATGTCCGAGACTGGCGAGGTGCTATTGTGCTCTGCAACACGCGTTAGCACCGTGGATAATTTAGATATTGCAAAGCAATTGTTGAGGTGCCTTATGCGCTTCTAATTTACCTTAATTACATGTATTTTTTGATGGTGTATTCCACGAGTTAGGTTTCTTGGTACCGCATTTGGCGATTTTCGCCGCGTTGAGCAGTTCATTGACTTAGCAAGTTGGTGTGACCTATATCAAAGGCCATTGTGTTCCATTTATTTGCTTCTGCGCTACTGTTACAATGATGTTGTGGAGTTACAAAAGAAGGCATTCATATTTCATGTGCCCCAGTGTCTGAGTAATGTGAAATATGGTGTTAATGTTACCGAATCTTTGATGAAATTTTAATGCTAATTTGCAACTCTCTGATCTTACGGTTCATGCCTGTCATACGTTTTATTTTTCCAAGTCTTTGGGGGAAGTCTTGACTTGGGGATTAATCCCATTGAGAGATTGCGTTGAAAAATTACGAAAACGTAATTCTTTGCTAATTTCTGATAAGCTTCAACTCCCGCTCGAAAACCATGTGCGGGCGTTGCAATATCTGAACGGGTCAGTTGATTGCTAGACTCCGAAACGTATTCCTAGCAAATATTAAGTTCTTTGGAATTTTCCTCGTTTTTAAATTCCTCAGGTAGTTTAATTATTATACCTTACAGGAAAGTTGGATTTTGTAAAATCCTGTAAAACCTGTATAAAGAATTTCTGTTGCATTTATTGAATATATTTTCTTGTGCTTGTTTAAATTGTAAGCATCTTACCGTTATTGCTTCATAGGTTTTTATTTTTAAGACTATACTTTGCTCCCATTCATTCGAAAACACCGTTATATAATCATAATAGTTTCTTATTGCTGAAGAGCTCAATTAATTAATGAGGGATTTTGAAGCTTAAACTGCTGATCTTTGAAAATGATGCTTTTGAAATGTCAAGTTCGTGCTTATATTTCACACTTAAAGTTCACTGAAATTACATTGCATATGTTTATTTTAATTTTTTTAATATAGTTTTTTTAGTAATAGAATTGAATGTTCTCGAGCTTCCATTCTTTTTTCGGGTGTACCAGATTTGCTTTGATTACTGTCCTTTTGTACGTGTTATACTTCATTGATCAGTTAGTGTTGTGCTGCATAGGATACGAGTGTTTCTGACGACGTGACGATGTCTCAAACTTTGAGTGCTGGAATGATAGGGAGGAAGCGATACGTGGGTCACCATATATATAGTACGGTGGACACATTTTATTCATATCAAAGAAATAGGAAATCTATTTTTGGTAAAATTAGTGAAACCAAAATTGTAAATGGTAAGTATAGAATGGATTGAATTGATCGAGTGAGTCAAGGATGTATATTTTTCCCGTTAATGATAACTTGATGAATTTCCAACATTGTCTTTTTTAAAAGTTTCTGGTAAAATTAGTGAAACCAAAATTGCACTTGATCGCGTAGGTCAAGGAATCTGGGTGTGCAATCTTCGTACTGAGCCCTATGCTCCTATTGGCGAGGCTGACCGCGCGTCTGCTGCCACTTTCACCGTCTGTGTTTCACCTGCTCTGCTTGCCGAGATTCTGAGCCTTCCAGCGTGGGTGTGGTCCTCCATGAGCGCTTCACATGCTCTGCTAGGCCTGTGAGGGGGGCATTTTTCTTATCGAAAACCTCAAGTTAAATCTTCTTTCAAGAAAAATTTTACCTACCTTGAAAGTCTGTTAGCGTGGTATTTTTCTCGTTCGAACTTCAAGGAGCTTTTTTCAAGAGAAAATTCACTTTGAAGACCTGTTTGGGGGCATTTTTCTCGTCTAAGCCTCAAGTTTAGGCTTCTTTCAAGACAAATTTTACCTTGAAGGTCTGTTAGCAGCGCATTTTCTTACAAAAACCTCACCCCTCAGGGGGGATACAAGTATTGTATCTATGGGAATTAGCACTCCCAGGGGGACTATGTGAGGGCCTGAGCTAAAGTTTAGGTAGGTTTCCTTTTGTTGAAATAGATTAGGTTTTTGTTTTGTTACGGAGCATCGTTTTTCGGTTCACTGCTGTCCTGTTTTTCATCACCTACTACTTTCTTCTTCAACTTTTTCTTGTTTCATGAACTTCTTTTCTTGCTCACTGTTTCTGTGCACCTTGTGCATAGATTCCGCGTTCCCTCAATTCCATACTAAATGGTGCCTTCCTCCTTCCTTTCTTAGAACATCTTTGTCGTGCAGTTAAGGGAGGCTAAAACTTTCATATATAATAATACAAAAACCTCAAGTTCAAGATTCTTTCAAGGTAAATGTTACTTTGAAGGCATGTTATCGTGTCATCTTTCTCGTCAAAAACCTCTAGTTTAAGCTGCTTTCAAGATAAATTTCACCTTGAAAACCCGTCAGAGATGCTTTTTTTTGTCGAAAACCTCTAATTTGAGCCTTTTGCGAACAAAATTCCACCTTGGAAAGCACTCAGCGTGTGGCACGGTATACAGAGGCGTGTGGCAACTGTGCAAGGTTGACGAATGTCAATTGGTAATGATGGTGTAAGTTTTATTTGGAAACCGCCCTAACTGAAGAATTAGGGTCATAAAAATTTACCTGACGACGCTGTGTTCAACTCATTATGCTGTTTTTTGAAATCGATGATAATGTTTGCTCTTCTTAAGGCCCGCCCCCCTCAGGGGGGCGGGCCTTGTATCCCCCTCAGGGGGATGCAACTATTGTATCTATGGGAATTAGCGCCCCTGGGGGGAAAACGTGATGGCCCGAGCTGAGAGTTAGATAGGTCTTCTTTTTGTTGAAATAAAATGCTTTTTATTTTGCCGAGGACCATCTTTCTTCGGTTCACCGCTGTCCTGTTTTTCAGTACCTCTGACTTTCTTCTTCATCTTTCATCTTGTTTCATAACCTTCTAATCTTACTGTTTCTATGCGCACGGGATCTTTTGCGGGCACACCCTTTGTGCATTGAATCCACGTTTCCTTAACTCCATACTGAATGGTGCCTTCATCTTTTCTCTTTTTTTTACCATCGTTGTTGTGGCAAAGGGAGTCTAAAACTAATTTATGATAAATAAATCAATCATACTGTCTGGAAATATTTTACTTGTCAATGAAAATGCTGCCTTTTCAATTGTCTGTGAAATCTCATCTATATATGTTGAGGTAGAGTTATATTTTACTTGTCTTCGAACAAGCATCCTTGATTAACTTTATCTGTTCGTTTTATTTCAAGGCAGGTATTCTCCCACAATACGCGAGCGTTACCGTTCGAACGTATTATCTTTGAACGATGTTCATTTTTTTAACTGACCTCTTATACAAGGTATTCCCACTGCTACGCTCAGGGCTGTAGAATTGCAATTTGTCGAAAATTCGTTCCTCTAGAGTAGTCTAGACTCGTGAGTCGGAAACCCTCAAGGGGAATACAACTACTGTATTGTATCCCTGGGAATTGGCGCTTACAGAGGCATATGTTAGGCCCTGGGCTTAGAGTTAGGTAGGCCTTACTTATGCTGAAATAGAATAATTTTGTTTTGTTTTGTAATGGACCATCTTTTCGTTTCACTGCTGTCCTTTTGTTTTTCAGCTCCTATTTATTTTTTCTTCACCTTTTATCATGTGTAATGAACTTTTTTCTCAACTTACTGTTTCTATGCCCCTAAATAACTCAAGTTATTACAGTAGCATCTATATTCTGGCCACCAAGTGTAAATACGAACTTCAAACAACTATTTAATTCAATAAAAGCAGTGCCAAAACCTGCATCCTGTTGGGGGATCTCAATGCCCATCATAGTGATTTAGAGAACAAAACTATTAGCCGAAAAGGACGACCGGAACGAAATTTTCTTACAAAATACAACTTCAACCTAATCAACAATAACTCAGCTACCCATGCTTCAGGAACAGCAACTGACCTTACCCTGACCTCCCCTGATGTTACACCGGACCTAAAATTTGCAGTACTTCCTTCAGTTCTAAGCAGCAGCCACTTCCCCATCACGTTGACTTCATCGGTGCGACAGGGTGGTGGACGTATTGAGACAGAGGGGTGGAATTTCAGGATGGGCAACTGGAGACGATATCGAGAAGACGAAACGTGAAGAAGTGTCCATGCACTGCAAATACCGGAAAATCCAGAAGCAGCATCAGCCTAGCTCAGCATGAGGTTTAGCTGCTCTGCCCACCAGCATGAGGTTTAGCTGGTGGGTGCCGTAATATAAGAAAAAACGGTATGATGCCAAGTAGAACTAAATCAGTGGAAGCAAAGCTACGGAGTTGTTGGTGATGCTTCAAACGTACAGTTCTGCGCTTCTCGGTCAGCTCTTCACATCGTGTGCAACATACGCGATCTGTACGATTTAATCTCTTCTCTGCTATCAGTGTGGGAATTGCGTCTTTTGTAAACTAAATCATGTCCTCTCCCATTCAATAAGAGCGCTTTTCTGCTGGATAGGATTCGGAGCTTCTAATTTTCATCAGAAAAATGCGTTGCTCAAACTCGATCTATCTCTACTCAAAGGTTTTTGAATATAAGTACTTTATACAAAAATTACATTGGGTGAACCCTCGCTTCGAATGGATGCAACAGTTTAACAAGGCAATTGCCAACTTGCGACTACAAGTGGAGAAATTTTCAGAGTTGTATGTTAACACATTACCCCTCAGGGGGATACAACTATTGTATCTATGGGAATTAGCGCTCCCAGGGGGACTATGAAAGGGCCTGAGCTAAAGGTTAGGTAGGCAAATTTCTTTTTGTTAAAATAGAATAGGTTTTGTTCTGTTACGGACCATCTTTTTTCGGTTCACTGCTGTCCTGTTTTTCAGCACCTACTACTTTCTTCTTCAACATTTTCTTGTTTCAAGATCTTCTTTCTTAGCTTTCTGTTTCTGTGCCCTTTCTGCATAGATTCCGCGTTTCCTTAACTCCATTCTAAATGGTGCCTTCTTCCTTCCTCTCTTTGTATGGCCTTTTTTGCGGATAGGGAGGCTTAAACTAACTAACAATCTAATCTGTTAACACAATACCTGCTGCGCGGCCAATCCGTGGTGGTCACTGATTTTTCTCAATGCGGGCGACCGGTAGCAGGTCACAAACCGAATTTTTATTCTCACGTAACCAAAGCTGAAAATGTCACTTTACAATTCTTACAATTATTAATTTGTCCATTTGAAAGTTGAACTTTTAAATAGTGTCAATTGGTGTTTTCGCTTAAATTTCAGCTCAACTGTTTCACAGTTATTTTTTGTTAAATATTAATGTTGAACTTTGAAATTGAATTCTAATTGGTGTTCATGCTGAAATTTCAGGTTAAGCTGCTCCAATCAACGCGTTAAATTAAAGCACGTTATTTCATGGTCAATGCCTGCCTGCATTGACTGCTAGCCCTCAGTGGTGCGAGCTCGGATGGCTATCTCCCGTCTGTTATCTGAGCGATAAGGTGTTGTTCGTCGTTGTCCTTGAATCTCTCACCAATCCCCGAACAGAAGAAACACTACAAACAGAGTTTTTAATCGTGTTTCAGAAAGTTGGTTTGCGGAGCTGTTTCTTATTTCTGGAATGTTGGATTTTCAAGATACTTTGAAAGATCTTGCAATGAAATATTGTTGCAGTTTTTATATAAAAAATTTTCGTTTACTTTTTATATTTTTGTTAAGCGTGCACCCAAACTCTAGTCAGGCTCTTATATGCAGTTTGTTCAATTTTGTTTATTTGGTTCTATGTAATATAAAACAGATCTACACAAATTTACATGACAGTGCTTTAGTTGCGCACCACTGTGTCATGCAAATTGTACTTACTATAGTTTGTGTTTGCTTATAAAGAACATCCATTGGTATTGTCTCAATTTTCTTATTATTCTTTACTTCTCCATCCAACCCATGCTAGAATTGAGGTTAAACTAACCTCACCGCCCTTTATTGTAAGGACCACTTCCTTCATTTGAACACTGCCGCTTTACTATGTTCCAAAGAAGCGGTGTGCATGCAGTTCGAGCGGCCCAATTACGATCGTTGTGGTGTGTGTGGCTTTCTGATAGAGGCATCAGTGACATTTTCGAATAAGAAGGTCGTCTTCACGGAGACGCCAGCCGCAGTGTAACCTCGACTGCTTTCCTTTTGATTGCGACCCTTGCCATCACTCGGCGGTGACAGCAGGGCTATTGAGCGGACATGAAACTGTCATCGCTCTTGAAGAGTCACGAACTATTTGAGGGCGATATGGAAGCGTCTATCGTGCGGGCTCTGTTGCTCACTGCGGACCGGAAAGGCTCATTCTCTAAGAAAGCACTTATTGAAAAGGGCTTTAGCAAATTTCTGTAGCGGTATGGTTCATTCTCGAGTTGCTAAGTCTCATGCTGTCCCACGCCTATCATGCAGAGGCCCGCCAGAACAGAAACATAGAGGAGTAACGAAGTCACGTTCACAGTCATGTCTTCTCGCAAACACGCCAACACATTCTATCATGGATGAATTAGAGAAAACTTGAACATATTAGGATAAAGGTTACGAACTACAGGCAAGAAGTCGTGTACTCAATGTTAGAATTCGATTTATTAAGTAAATACGATACTTCGAACGTTCGATCTTTTAATGACTTGGGTTTGGCTCAGACGCGTCTATCTGAAGTGCATCGCGTTTGGTACGTCAAGAGCAGAAAGGTTGACACTAGAAAGTTGCCGTTTCGCGGACGTGTGCTCCCATAATTTCTAAGTTTTTGTATCGTCAATAACATCGGAGCCGTTGCGTGTCTGTAATGCGCTCAGGTCCAAAACGGACCTGAAGGCTAGCGCCAGGTCCGGCTGTTGCTCCACGTGCTTCCCAACGCTTTCATTTCTTTTTTCTTTTCGCCTGTGGGTGATCTCCGCCTTGTTCGTTTCTTGTTGCTGAACTTCACAAATTCTTGCCCGTTGATGTCACCATTGCTTAACGTTCAGCGCGCATGCTCCTGCCCGAGGACTTCGTTTTTTTACTCTTTTTCTGTTTGATGTGGAGTGTGAGTGAAGTTAGGGGAAAGGAGGTGAAGTAGGTAAACTTCGAGAAAATTTTAAAATATTGCACGTGCGTTCCAAAATGGAGTTGATGCCTTTATTTTGTTGTAATTTCATTGACAAAGTGTAAGTTTTGAGTGTACCGTAAAATAAATTTCCCCTCAGGGGGATACAACTATTGTATATGTGGGAATTAGCACTCCCAGGGGGAAATGTGTGACAGCCCGAGCTGAGACTTAGGTAGGCCTTCTTTTTGTGGAAATAAAATGTTTTTGCTATGTTAAGGATCACCTTTTTTTTGGTTCACTGCTGTCTTGTTTTTCAGCACCTACTTGTTCCTTCTTCAACTTTAATCTGGTTTCATGAACTTCTTTTCCAACTTACTGTTTCTATGCCCCTTCCTCATAGATTCCGCATTCCCGAACATCCATTCTAAATGGTGCCTTCCTCCTTCCTCTCTTCGATACGTTCTTTTTTCGTAGCGGTTAGAGAGGCTTAAACTAACTTAGAATCTAATCTTGAAATGCATTTCGAAATTCCTGTTGAAAACGATGAGTTCTACTTGATTTCTAATATCTCAAGTTTGTTATCACTGTCTTGAGCACTAATATCTTGAAGAGATGTAGCTACTCGGTAATAATTAATGAAGTTTACTTGGCCGCTTTTGTGATGCTGCTTCTGCTGTCTGGTTTTTGCAAGAATTTCTTGATGCCTAATTTGGATTATTGAATAATTTACTCTCTTTTTACTGTGAGCTTTTAAATTTTCACAAATAAGTTACTGAATTTTCTAACTCAGGCGACCTCCACGGAGAGATATTAAAACGAAATAATCTGTTTTCTGACTCACTGCTGATACATTCAGTGTTTGTTTGGTTTTTAATGCGTGAGGAATAGCTTCGCAATACATTTGGAAGCGTACGTTCTTCAATGGGAAACATTCCTTGTAAAACTATCAAGACCGTCGCGATGAAGAGGAACGAGCCTCCCGTGTAAGTATGGGCTATTTTGTCCCCAATTAAGGGGGATTCGCGAGGTCGCAAACTATAATTTAGGTAGGGTTTTTTGTTGACATGGAATGAGTTTTTGTCTTCTTATGGACCATTTTTTTCGGTTCACCGCTCTCTGGTTTTTCAGCACCTACAACTGTCTTCTTCTACTTTTGTCTTGTTTCATAGACTTTTTCTCAACTTAATATTTCTATGCATCTTGTGCATAGATTTCGCGTTCTCTTAACCCTTTAACGCCCCAGAGGACACCAGTGTCCTCTTTCAAAATTCCCCTTCAATATATTTTATTTCTTATTCAATTAGTTCCCTAATGTGTTCTTTGAAGTTCTCTGCCGGGTGGCAGTTCTTATCCCATCCTGATATCGGTGACTGCCAGATGCTAGCGCCAGTTTAGTGACGGTGGTTGTGTTAACGGTAATATGAGTACAAAAATTCGGACGTTAAAGGGTTAACTCTATACCTAATGGTGCCTTACTCCTTCCTCTCTTTGGAACACGGGAACGCCTTTGTTGCGGCTATATAAGGAGGCTTGAACTAATATCTCATCTAATCCAGCATTTATTCAGAATCTTGGAATTGTAGCTTTCTCCTGAATTAGAGCTACTTGTCTTAATATGTCTTTCATTTCTATGTGGAATTGTGCATTATAGGATAAAAAACTTACATACTGTCTAGTATAGAAATGGTTTAGCAGAGTATTAAAAATTTCGTTGGCAGTTTATAAATGAAATAGTGTTGGTTACAGCGTATTGGAAGACTTGTTCGTGGTTAACAATCTTCCTAACATTGTGCTGCTGCTCAATATGGGGTTCATCGAGAATTGATTTATGAATTGGTGCACCATTGCAGTAAGATTTTCATAGCTTGTACATGAAATGGTCTTGCATGACTTGTTCTTGTTAGATAATGACCGAAATTGTGTCGCAGCGCTGACATCGCCCTCATCGGGCTGGCTGTGATGGGCCAGAATCTCATCCTCAACATGAACGACAACGGCTGGGTCGTGTGTGCTTACAACCGCACCGTCCAGAAGGTGAGCCACCCTCTTACCTGCTTCCTGATATTTGTGGCTGGTGCAACTAGGAATTCTTGTTTGTTCCTAATGGCAACTCCTTCAGCTGCTTCAGCGGTGCGCTTGCTCTATTTGTGGCTCGTTGGACTACACAGTCTTGTTTGTTCCTGATGGCAACTCCTTCAGCTACTTCAGCGGTGCACTTGCTCTATTTTTGGCTCAGTCAAATATCATATTCTTGTTTGTCCTACTGATAACTATGTACATCAACTGCTACAGCAGTGCGCCTGCTTTACTTTGGGCTTGGTAAAATTTCACTCCGTTGCTTGTCCTGATGGCTTCAGCCTGCTTCTCTTGCCTGCTTCAATTTTTTGGTCGCTTGTCCACTCTAAGGCATGTTGTAACGGCAACTCCATCGGCTGTTTCAGTTGTTCTGCTTTATTTTGGGCATAGGGTCCACACTAATGTATGATGTAATGGCAACTCCCCCAGCTGCTTCAAGGATGCTACAGCTTTGTTTTTGGTTCGATTAAATCCCATTGAAGTGCTTGTGGTGTTCGGCAGTGCACTGGCTGCAACATTGTTGATACTTAATCTTAGGTGGAATTCAAGACCACTTATTCTCTTGCACGTTGACGGACGTCTGTTGCCAGATCTTATGACGATCATTTAAGTGTTCAACATTTGTCGCATAACTTGAAATCAAGTGTGGGAGGTGATCTACTGCGTGACTGGCTGCTGTGTTTTAGAAATTAACCGCATTCAAAAGATGAGATTTTTCTATCTTTTATTTCTGACAATGATTTGTACGTTTTGAACTGATGGAGCTCGACTCCGAAACGTTTTCCCATTAAATATAATTAAATTAAATCATATTTAAACGTACCTTAAATATGATTGAGACGCTTAACATCATCGCGGTGTTTTTGTATGAGCGGCAACTTAGCCCAACTCGTGAAAAAAATGTTACGGGGATACTTAGTCATATTTTGTCACAGTTGTCTATGAAGATAAAGGAGAGTTTTCACCACTAATCTGTCTCGTGTGTAAAGTAAATGAGCGTGCAAATATTTTCTGAGAATTGAATTTAAAAATATATTTTCTTGATTTTCACAAACTTGGTGCGCTTGCGACGTTACAGAGATAAATGAAAATATCCTTACCATATTCTTCCCGGAATTGTGTGTGTGCCTGCCGTTCCGTGCTGTACTGAACGTCAAGTCGTAGATAGTATTTTTTTTATTATGTCGCTAGGTGCAATTTTCTTTTGAACCGTTGTGTCTGATTTAGTGTTTAATTTTAGGTGGACCAGTTCCTCGCGAACGAAGCCAAAGGCACCAAAGTGGTGGGGGCTCATTCCCTGCAAGAGATGGTCGCTAAGCTCAAGAAGCCGAGGCGCGTCATGATGCTCGTCAAGGGTGAGGCACAATATTTTAACTTTATAATGGGAATGATACTTTGTCATTTTAGAATTTTCTTTTGGTTGGTGCTTTTTAAAGAGTGGTAGTGATATTCTTCAGCAAGCTGTAAATTTTGTTTTTGATGCTCGTGAAGTGAGTAGTAGAGATGTTCTTTGGCAATTTTCAAATTTTGTTTTATGGTGCTAGTAGAGTGTGTGGTAGTGTATATTATTCAGCAAACTTTGAATTTTGTTTTTGATGCTCGTAAAGTGAGTAGTAGAGATATTCTTCAGTAATCTTTAAATTTTATTTTTGGTGTTCATAGAGTGTGTAGTAGTGTATGTTATTCAGCGATATTTTAATTTGATATTAAGGCTCGTAGAGCATGTGGTAGAGATAATTTTTAGCGATCTTGGAATTTTATTTTTAGTACCGGGGAAGGTTTTCATGCTCGCAGGATGTGCGATAGTGATACTGTGTCTGAGTCATAGGAGTGCGATGTTGGGAGGTCCCTGTGTGTGGTGCTTGGTGCCTGATAATGACTACTAAATGTGGCGGTACTCTACCAACTGGACTAACGGCCTTGCATTCAGCCGCCCGTTTGTTGCTTCACTGAAAATGTAAGTTTGCCAAACTTGTAGAAATGCATCAAATCAGTTCATACTCCAGAACTGTTGGTTTTGAATTTCAGTTGAGTTATTTGATGAGCTAGCTAACTTCTTGCTGAGAAAGGTCATCGTACGTCGCGCGTATTTTAACCCCTAACCGTCCAATTCTTCTACTCATATTACCGGTATTATAACCACAGTTACTAAACTGGCTTTAGCATCAGGTTGTCTCCAACATCAGATGTTAGGGCCCGAGCTAAAGGTTAGGTAGGCTTTATTTTTCTTAAAATATCATAGGTTTTTGTTTTGTTACGGACCATCTTTTTTCGGTTCACTGCTGTCCTGTTTTTTCAGCTCCCTACTACTTTCTTCTTCAACTTTGATCTTGTTTCATGAACTTCCTTCTCATCTTACTGTTTCTGTGCCCTTTCTGCATAGATTCCACGTTCCCTTAACTTCAAACTAAATGGTGCCTTCTTCCTTCCTCTCTTTGGATCACATTTGTTGAGGATAGGGAGGCTTAAACTAACAAACAAACTAAACTCCAACATCAGATTAGTGACGGAACTGCCACTTGGAAGTAAACTTATAAAAAAACGCATAAGAGCTTCTACTTGACCAGAAATAAAACATACGTGTCCTTTGATTAGGTGTATCATATGACGCGGTATAGGGGTAAAAGAAGGTTCTCTCTGCAGCTGGTGCGGCGGTGGATGCGTTCATCGAGCAGCTGGTGCCGTTGCTGGAGGCTGGCGACATCATCATCGATGGTGGCAACTCGGAGTACCACGACACCCAACGCAGGTGTGCTTCTCTGCTCATGTCAGTCTTGTCAACTAGGGTATACTGTACCATAAGAAAGCTTTTAAATTTCCTGGTATTTCTTCTGAAATACTTTAAATTCGAAAGTATATCCTTGAAAAAGATCATACATTTGTTGACATTAGGGTGTGTGGGACATCCGAATGGGCTTAGTTTCAAGCTTACTTGAAGTCTTCATTCCTTTGTAGTTTTGAGTGTCTTTTGTATTGGGAATTGTAGGACGTTTGTATGAGCTTCAAGCCCTGCTAATTTGGTCAGTGTTATGTTCTGGTGCCAACAATTAAGGGCTGTCGGAACGCCTGCTGTACTGCTTTCTTTCAGCCTCAGCCTATAAGTTGTCGATGTAGATCTCGTTCCCTTCACAGGTATTATATCTGTGTGAATTAGCGCTCGCAGGGTTAAAGTATGAGTTACTGAGCTAAATGTTAAATTGGTCTTTTGTTAAATTAGAATAGGTTTTTGCTTCGGTATGGGTCGTCTTTTTCTGATTCACTGCTGTCTTTTTTAGCATCTATCATTTTCTTCTTCATTCTATGTCTTTTTTCACGAACTTATTCCAAAAACAATAGCCACAAAACTTTGACGTGCAGGACAACGCAAGTCTTGTACTCAGCACGCATGTACTACCACTTATGTTAAGCAGCCCATAGACGATCAATTTTATTGACAATTAAATTGTCAATAGTGAATATTGACAATTTAATTGATCGTCTGTGGGCTTGATTAACGACCGTCCATTAATTGACTTTGCAGGAAACAAAAAAAATCTCATCAATATATTGAGTCAATGATATTGACAATTAAATTGATCGTCTATTGGCTGCTTTAGAGCAAGCGAGGAACTGCGAATGTCTTGCCTGTCACTGAGCAGGTGCGAGACCCTCGAGAAGAAAGGCCTGCTCTTCATCGGCTCAGGGGTGTCGGGAGGCGAAGAGGGTGCCCGCTACGGTCCGTCCCTCATGCCTGGTGGCCACAGCGACGCCTGGCCCCATGTCAAGGGCATATTCCAGGTCGTTTTCCATTGAAAACACGTATTTTGGTTTTAGTTGGAAACGCTTCGAACTTCGAAGTGGTTTCTCCATTGAAAGCACATATTTTGGTTTTGATAGAAAACTCTTCCAGGTCGTTTTCCTTTGGAAACACTTTTTTGGTTTGGTTTCGAAACATGGCCCTTGTTTTTTATTGGAAGCACTTCCTTGTTTTTTATTGGAAACACTTCCCTTGTTTTTTATTGGAAACACTTCCCTTGTTTTTTATTGGAAACACTTCCCTTGTTTTTTATTGGAAACTCTTCCCTTGTTTTTTATTGGAAACTCTTCCCTTGTTTTTCATTGTAAACACTTCCCTTCTTTTTCATCAAAAACACTTCCCTTTTTTTATCAAAAACACTTCCCTTGTTTTTCACCAAAAACACTTCCCTTGTTTTTCACCAAAAACACTTCCCTTGTTTTTCACCAAAAACACTTCCATTGTTTTTCACCAAAAACACTTCCCTTGTTTTTCACCAAAAACACTTCCCTTGTTTTCACCAAAAACACTTCCCTTGTTTTTCACCAAAAACACTTCCCTTGTTTTTCACCAAAAACACTACCCTTATTTGTCACCAAAAACACTACCCTTATTTGTCACCAAAAACACTACCCTTATTTGTCACCAAAAACACTACCCTTATTTGTCACCAAAAACACTACCCTTATTTTTCACCAAAAACACTTCCCTTGTTTTTCACCAAAAACACTTCCCTTGTTTTTCATTTAAAACACTTTCCAGGTTTTACATAACGTTAAATTGTGATAAGAGAGCTGCGGTGCATCTAACACTACATCTAACACTTAAGAATGAGCTTGAGAAGTCTTTCTGCTTACTACAACGGGAGATAGGCCGCCTGCTCTAATTTAAATATATTTTCAAGACCGAGGAAAGCGCGAACTTAGTAAGTAGGACCCCAACCCGTCCCCTGCGGTCACTCCTCCAATGAGATGGCTGATGTTTACTTCATTTCTTGTGTAATGATCCTACAATACGTGTCTGCATTATTAGTATTGCTTATATAAAGCTAGAGCATGACGTGCACTTGCGTTATTCAATTTGTTGAGATAATTTTGAAGTTTAATTTCAGCACCCGGTCGATGCAAGTACAGTAGGTGTATATCATCATGTGCTAACTGTACCTTTACAGTTCAAAAATTTGCATCAGGTATGTTGAATCAAACTCTTTATTTTTGGAATAACTAGAACCATTTTTAATATGTGTTAATCAAGGTGCGGGCATGATGATGAAAATACGACGGTTTGTGCCGAGGTTCTTCATTTGTCTTCTCTCAGGGGGTTATTATAACTGTTGTATCTGTAGTAATTAGTGCTTTCAGGAGGAAAGTGTGTGGTCCTAAGGGGAAGGTTAGGCTGGCTGTCATTTGGTTGAAATAGAATTTTTTGTTACGGACCATCTTTTTTCGGTACACTGCAGTTCTGTTCTTCAGCGCCTCTGCCTTTCTTCTTAAACTTTCATCTTGCTTCATAGTTTTCATTCTGAACTTACTGTTTCTATGCGCAGAATATCTTGTGTGGGAACGCACCCTAAATTCCGTGTTCTTTCAACTCCATACTAAATGATACCTTCGTTCTTCCTCACTTTGAACAACCTTACTGTGGCAGGGAAAGGCTGCAACAAACCAACAATCTAACCTGCTCGTTCGTCGGTAGAGCATCAATGTGCAATGGTTGAGTCTCATTTTGCAGAGCATCTGCGCGAAGAGCGACGGGGAGCCGTGCTGCGACTGGGTGGGTGCGGGCGGTGCCGGCCACTTCGTGAAGATGGTGCACAACGGCATCGAGTACGGCGACATGCAGCTCATCTGCGAGGCGTACCACATCATGAAGACCATGCTCGGCATGACGCCGCTCCAGATGAGCGAGGTGTGCACCTCAGGTCGTTTCTTGACTTGGCTAGAGTTGGGGGAGTGGTTTCATTGAAGTTACACTTGAAACGGAATTGGAACAAGACCATGAGTAAAATGGACTGGGAGGAAACTTGGATGTGAGGAGGTGGGAGTGAGAGTGGAAAAACGTGAAGAAAGTGTCTGTTTTTCGAAAACGAGTCCCTGTTATTAAAGTTATTTGTGCATAGTAAGGGTTATTCCCTTAGTCTTATCGAGGGCATTTTATGCTCTAGTCTCCTCACTCCTATATTCTTTGCTCTTTAGTACCGTTGCCGCAGCTTCACACGTCTCAGCTGTGCTTGTGGAGTGACGATGCTTGCGATGATTTTAATCTTCAATGGAAGTAGTGGGATACTGTGAGAGTGTCGCGAAAATGTTACTGATTTAGACTGAAGTGAGCATCTTGTAAAACGTTATAAAGTTGAGGGTTTGGGCGAAGAATGACAGAAAATATATATATGGATAGAGGTGTTGTTCGTTGAAGTAAGGCACTCCGAAGTTTGCCTGAATGTTTTTGGCTACATGTAGAACGTTGGATTTGATGCCTACCTAGCTCAGGGCTTCAGCACATTTAGAAACGCATTCGAATGGCAGAGAGGAAGTACTCTGAGCTGTCATTAATTTCGAGCTTGCTTATGCGTTATTAATGTGAAAATGTATGTCAAAGGAATTAAATTTATGGAAACTCATTTATAAAGAGGTTTCGCTTATGATCTTAATGTGAACAGTATGTAAATGAGAATGTAGATCATTAGTGATAATTGCATTATATATCTCAGTGAGTGTGCAGGCTGGCATAGGAACGAGTTTGAGAACAATAAGAGTTTAAAATTCAGTAGAGCAGTTTGAGCATATTTGCTCTATTGTAAAATATATAGTGACGAATGCCAATATTGAATTATTTCAGATTGACAAATGGTGTTCATATATCTATTTCCGTGTTTTGTTCATGTCACTAATGGCTGTTCTGCAATTGACCATTCATTTAGCTATTATGTTGGCATTGCTCAGGTGTTCGACGAGTGGAACAAGGGCGAACTCGACTCCTTCCTCATAGAAATCACCGCCAACATCCTCAAATACAAGGACGAAGACGGTACGTGTTGAGCATTTCTTGAGGGTGCTATTGGGGGGCATTTATTTTGCATGTTAACACGTTAACTGCGATGGGTTAAACTGAATTTCAATATTCAATTCAAATTTAGGTGAGTGGCGGTAATCAACTTTGAAATAGCAAATATTAACTGGATCGGGTCTTCATTTAGCTTTCATTTTAAGTATTAATAAAAAATGAGTTAGTGACTGCAGGTGGGTCAGCAGCACTATGAAAATCACCTAAGTGACCACCGGTGGGTCACTTCGCTGGAAATGTTTTTTAATGAGTAGTCTCATTGGAGGTAGCTCTCACTGAGTTCTTCTCTGGCATTCAGGTTCTATTCTTGCCAATTTCTTTCTGCTTCTACCTTTAGTATGTTTCATGTCGAATTTAGTCAAATCAAGATTATTTCGTGGTGCGCGTACCCTCGATGATTGCATAGACTACTGGTTGAGTTCATGCAGTTTTTCTTGCTCTAAAGCGGCGGAAGAGAAACGGTTTTCATTAATTCTTCTAGCAAGACTAGTGCCACCCTTTACCGTTAATTAAGTTAGTATTAATACGTAAACCTTGCAAATATTTAGCTCGTATTCCCCTCAGGGGGATACAGCTAGTGTGTCTATGGGAATTAGCGCTCCCAGGGGGACAATGTGAGGGCCCGAGCTAAAGGTTAGGTTACTTAGGTAGGCTTTCTTTTTGTTAAAATAGAATAGGTTTTGGTTTGTTACGGACCATCTTTTTCGGTTCACTGCTGTCCTGTTTTTTCAGCACCTACTACTTTCTTCTTCAACTTTGATCTTGTTTCATGAACTTCTTTCTCATCTTACTGTTCCTATGCCCTTTCTGCATAGATTCTGCGTTCCCTTTACTCCATACTAAATGGTGCCTTCTTCCTTCCTCTCTTTGGATTACATTTGTTGCTGCGGGTAGGGAGGCTAAAACTATCGACTAATCTAACTAATCTTTTAGGTCTTATTGCAATGAAGTTTTGAATAGCGTGTTTCTTCATATACTTTTGTGAAGAGGCAATGTTTATGTTGTAGATCTAGGTTTGTACGTCAAATTTGATAGTTGTATTTCTCGTTAAATATGTTCCTATATTACTTTTTGGGATAAACATAGTTCTAATTAGAACGTGATATAGTTTTTAAATACCACAAGCTAACACCATTGCGACTTGTAACTAAGGATTAACTCAATCTGCCATACATAGTTATTGAGTTACAATCTACCTCCCAATTTAGTAACTCAATTTGCCTCACATAATTACAGACAAACTCAAACTGTCTCGTATAATTATGGATAAACTAAATTTGTCTCACTCTATGAAGAAATGCAAACTGTCTCACATAATTATTTATTTTTTATCATCCATGAACTGCCTCTCATAATTATGAATACACTTGAACTGCCTCTCATAATTATGAACACACTTGAACTGCCTCTCATAATTATGAACACACTTGAACTGCCTCTCATAATTATGAACACACTTGAACTGCCTCTCATAATTATGAACACACTTGAACTGCCTCTCATAATTATGAACACACTTGAACTGCCTCTCATAATTATGAACACACTTGAACTGCCTCTCATAATTATGAACACACTTGAACTGCCTCTCATAATTATGAACACACTTGAACTGCCTCTCATAATTATGAACACACTTGAACTGCCTCTCATAATTATGAACACACTTGAACTGCCTCTCATAATTATGAACACACTTGAACTGCCTCTCATAATTATGAAAACACTTGAACTGCCTCTCATAATTATGAAAACACTTGAACTGCCTCTCATAATTATGAACACACTTGAACTGCCTCTCATAATTATGAACACACTTCATATTTATACGAAACTTGTCTTTGACTCGAGAATCAGAGGCGAATAGATTGGACACATTCGTGACTTGACACACTTGAAGCGTGCGGGACACCCCTGATGCAGACACAGCTAGTTACGGTGCAGTGTGAGGACCGAGGCTTGATGCGGGCGTCCGGTCCCCTCAGGGAGATACAAGTATTGTATCTATGGGAATCAGCACTCCCAGGGGGACTATGTGAGGGCCTGAGCTAAAAGTTAGGTAGGCTCCCTTTTTGTTGAAATAGAATAGGTTTTTGTTTTGTTACGGACCATCTTTTTTCGGTTCACTGCTGTCCTGTTTTTCAGCACCTACTACTTTTTTCTTCAACTTTTTCTTGTTTCATGAACTTCTTTCTTAGCTTCCGGTTTCTGTGCACCTTGTGCATAGATTCCGCGTTCCCTCAACTCCATACTAAATGGTGCCTTCCTCCTTCCTCTCTCGAACATCTTTGTCGTGCAGTTAAGGGAGGCTAAAACTTTCTTATATTATAATAGTAATAATAATGTTAGCGTCCGGTGAGGCATTGTAGGTTCTACTTGTTGGCCGCCCTGTGTGCTCTGTCAGCTTGGCGTTGAGCCAACGCAGTGGTCATCTATGTGTCTTCTTCAGTGGTCATCTATGTGTCATTAGAAATATTTCGGCGCATTTTAGAGTATTGAGAAACGTTGGGTAAGAACATACGACTTTCTTAGGTATTCGATTGAAATATTTGGAATTTCCCGTACTAAAATGTTTCTAATTTTTCCAGGCTCCCCGCTGGTGGAAAAGATCCGTGACGCGGCTGGGCAAAAAGGTACAGGCAAGTGGACAGCAATTTCTGCGCTGGACTACGGCACGCCTGTCACTCTCATTGCTGAGAGCGTCTTCGCGCGCTGCCTCTCTTCCATGAAGGTGAAGTTTCTTCCCTCTCCCTGCTAGTGGGACGCGTGACCTAGACTTGTTTAGTCTTCAGTTGTTGTCTTTCTGCCATGAAGGTGGAGCTTCCTCACTCTGGCGGCCTGTGGCCTAGGCTTGTTTAGTTTTAATTTGTTGTCTTTCTGCCACGAAGGTGGAGCTTCTAGTTTGTGAACGCTTTTATTTCGTGTAATTGCTATTTTCTTCACTCACCGCCTCAAGAGTTGAGGACAATAAGCTTTTTGAGGTCCAATACTGGAATACTTGTTCTCCAGACTAACTGTTCTGTTATCCTAGAACTATCCGTTTGGCGAACTTCTTTCTATTTCAGTTAAATTTTAGTGGAATACGTGGAAAACTTATTGGTGAGGCATGTTCCCTTGTTCCTATTCCTGATGTGAAAATCCCTTTTATTTCTTCAAAATTCCATGAAGCAAATAATTTCGTGGAATTTATTACACTGTTGGATAACTTGCTCTTGTGTGGTCCGAACTGGTCCACCAATATTCCATTTTATTCTTTTTTGCAGCAACCTGCGGGCAGTTTTGAATGAGAATGCATTTTTTAACCTATTGTACTCGTTCAAATTCAAGTTTCAGGGTAGCTCGTTAAGAGATCTTGGAAAATCGATGTGAAACGATGGCCTACTCAGAGAGGCTTTATTGGGTTGTGGAGCTTTAAAATTTAGCTTTGAATATCATAGGTTTGAAGCCCTTAAAGTTTCACATCGAGTTAGACTCATTGATAGAGCTTTAGTTATTACACTTCATATATATTAGTGTTTATTGAAACTGGGAATCGTTAATAGAAAACATATTGCTATATGAAAATATATTATATGAATATATTATATGAATAAATATGAAAATATATTATCCTATAGTATTTTTTATTGAAACGTTAAAAGTTATACGTGAGTGTTGAGTTCATTCAAAATTGTAAAAGATTTACTCCTATTATATTGCTCTATTGAAGCTAGAAACCCATACAAAGAGTGCATTCTTTCATGGTAACATTAAAAATTTCAATAAGTGTTCATTGCTTTATATCCACCTCAGGAACCTTGTACCTGAGTACCAAAACATTTTTTACCAAAATCTCTCGTACCAATAAGCCTTTTGTACCAAAAACCCTTTTGTGCCAAAAACCCTTTTGTACCAAAAACCCTTTTGTGCCAATACACCTTGTGTACCAAAACACCTTGTGTACCAAAACACCTTGTGTACCAAAACACCTTGTGTACCAAAACACCTTGTGTACCAAAACACCTTGTGTACAAAAACACCTTGTGTACCAAAACACCTTGTGTACCAGAACACCTTGTGTACCAAAACACCTCCTGCTGGGACTGAATTTACCGAGACGGTCACAGGATGAGCGTGTGGAGGCGAGCAAGCTGCTGGCGGGCCCACCGTCGTCGCAGTTCACGGGCGACAAGAAGAAGTTCATCGAGAGCCTGCGCCAGGCGCTGTATGCCAGCAAGATCGTGTCATACGCGCAGGGCTTTATGCTGCTGAGGGAGGCAGCCCAGCAGTTCGGCTGGGAGCTCAACTACGGTGGCATTGCGCTCATGTGGCGCGGCGGGTGCATCATCAGGAGGTCGGTATTGCTGGTTGGTTTTCCAATGCCCTCAAAACTCGATTGCTTAGTGTGTTATGGTTGTTCGTAAGGACTGCCCCATCAACGCTCTGAAGCTTTCGTTATTCAAGATGTCTTTGTTTTGTTAGTCTGAAAAGGAGTTCAACGCTGTGGAGCTTTTGCTATTCAGTATATCTTTGTCTTCTTAGTGTGTAGAAAGAGATTGAACGATCTGGAATTTTTGTTGTTCAATATGCCTTTGTCTTGTTAGTGTACGGAAAGAAACTTAGTGCTCTCCAGCTCTTATTGTTAAATGCGTATCTATAAATTCATAGGGCTACAGAAAATGGTTCTAATCCTTGAAAATATTATTATTCACTATTTGGCGAGTTATCAAGACTTGGCATTGGGAAAATACTTTCGCTGGGACAAGTTCATACAATTTCTATCCGATTCAGTAAACAATTTCTGCTCAGGCTAACTGATCAATCCATAGGAGGCCGAACTTCTGCTTTTTCTATGAATTATAAAATTTCATTGTGCTGGGTATACATCTCCTACTTATTACTTATATTTGAATATTTTGCATTGAAATATTCTGGTTTTGAATTTTTCCCATTGAAAATTTTTCATTTTTCCCATAAAAGTATATTCATGTTTCAGACTCAAATATTTTACATTTTACATGGTAATATTTTATATTTTACACTGAAATATTGTTATACTTAGCATTTAAATGTTTAAATGTGAATGCTTGACATTTCATTCTTCTTCGTTAGCAAATACAGCCACTTTTTAGTGCAGTGTTGATTTTGTGTGTGTCATTGTATGGTATATCCTAATATTGCCTTACAATAATTTCTTTGAAATTTATCGTACATACTTCTTTCCTTGGATAAGTGATGTAATTATCTATTAAATGATTTCTCTTACTTTGTTCTGCATACGTGAAGTATGTACTAAGAAAGTTCAGCAACCTAAATACTGACAGATATTACGCCAGCTAGAATGATACAGATAACATGTTTTCAAGTCTCGATCCTTCAAAATTGCACGTTCTAATTCATTACAAGATCTATGGCTTCGCTCTCGTCCACGGCCGCCAGTTCATTCAATTATGCATTTAATTTTTATTCAAACTAATCATTGCAATTCTATGTTGAAGGATAAACTTGTTAGTGAAGAAATAATTTGAATGTGGTAATTTTGTATTGTACCCTAACTAAACTGTGACTCAGTAACGTATTTGGGTTTGAGCCTCTTGATTTTATCCTCTGTTGTCTCGAGAATAAAGAAAGATCAAAAGGGCACGCCAGCAAGAGTTCTTTTGGTTGCCCAACACAAACGAGCACGCTCATGAGACGTATTCCAATTTTGTTTTTGGGTATGTAACATGCAATGTTGAAAATACTGTATATGTCATATTAACGCAAAAACAGAGGTGCACTTCGCTCCATACTGATTACCTGACAATATAATTCTACTTGCATATTTGATTTCTACTCACTAAAGTATCGTAAATTCAAATGGTGTCTCTTCACGTTGAAAACTCATTCTCCCCGCTGAGTTTTTGTTCTCGTCTGAAAACATTGTCACTTCCTGCATATTGTTCCTTCATCTTTCTCTTCAAGGGTCATCGGTTCTGGAATCATGGAGCGCTTATTACTAACCACTGCTATTGCGGCTATTCGAAGCTAACCAAAATACTGCTATGAGCTTTGACTTGTTCTTCTGTTCTCAGGAAAAAATTTCATGATTTCTTTATAATCTGACTTTTTGTAAATTCTAGTCTGCCTTGAAAGAATCAAAGTTAAAAAGTTATTTAAATTAGTTTTCTGATTCAAATTATTCGGTGTACCTATTTTCATTGAGTATGGAGGAACAGTCAACACTTAGCTTTCCTTCCATGCTAATCCAACGTTGTTGTTGTTGTTGTTGTTGTTTACAGACTAGGAGTACGAGTTCAACGGACTTATTCTTTCTACATTTCGACAGCCGGTTCTTGGGGAAGATCAAAGAGGCGTTCACGAAGCAGCCGTCTCTGAGCAACCTCCTGCTGGACTCGTTCTTCTTGAACGCTGTGAAGGGGGCGCAGGCTGGCTGGCGCGAGGTGGTGGCGCAGAGCGTGATGCTGGGGGTGCCCACACCAGCGCTGTCGTCCGCCCTCGCCTTCTACGACGGCTACAGGACTGACAAGCTCCCCGCCAACCTCATACAAGTCAGTCCCAGACATATGACCGATGTTGTCCTTCCGTGACGTATTGCTTGGCTTTAGATTTTCAAGGGTCCTCCCGCGGACTAATGTTGACAGCTTTCTTTCATAGGATGGCTTGGCTTTTGGTATTTCATGTTGACGTGACCTTCGTTGGAATATCACATTTCAAAATATTCTACGTTGGAATATTTCACTCCGAAATATTCTGCGTTGAAATTTTTGGTGTCAAAAATTTTCTTTGTTTGAATATTTCAAATTGAAATATTTATTTTAACATTTAAAATTAAAATAACCAATCCCTTTCTTGTCTTATGTCCAGCTTTAAAATTTTTCTTGCCATATCCGTTGTAAACCCTTTATTGGCCAACGTCCTTTCTGAAGGATATTAAGAAGTCACATCTTTCATACATTCTAAAAACTTTGATGAAAAGTTGACACTGTACTGGTCTTCATGAACAATAACTTCAGGGAAATTTCTGTAACATTTTTTTCTAAAGCAAAAAAAAGCCATTACTGGGTTAAGGTTGCCCTTGTTCTTCATTGTCCCGTCTACCAACACGCTGATACCGTGAAAACATAACTCATGCGTGCGTGTGTGGTGCAGGCACAGCGGGACTACTTTGGTGCCCACACCTACGAGCTGCTAGCGTCACCCGGCAAGTTCCACCACACGAACTGGACGGGCACCGGCGGCAACGTCGCAGCCTCGACTTATATCGCATAGGCGCGTCGCTCTTCTCTTAGGTGGCGGTGTACAACCATGGACTTCACGTCGGGACGACCTGCTCGAGTTTATGGGAGCTCTCGCTTCTCTTCGGTGGCGGTGTGCAGCCATGGGCTCACTTAGAGACGAACTTATCGAGTTGATGGGAGATCATAGTTTGCGAAACTCTGGCAATTTGCCCTACTTAACTTATGGGAGCTCAGTAGTAGAGATGATTGGAAAGCGTCTCTGGGACTTGATAGGGAGCATGGTTTGAATAGGTTATGGGGAGCTGTTAAAGAAGATGATTGGAGAGCGTCACAAAGATTTGATAGAGAGCATGGTTTGAATAGGTAACTGGCTCTAAATCACTGGGAAAACGTAATTGGGGCTTGTCAGAGTGGATAAGTTACTGGAACTCGGTTGTGCAGATATTGTGAGAGGAGTTAGTTGCCTTAGATAATTTTCCCGGAACGATTAGTTACACTCATTAGGGAAAATAACCTTAAAAAGGTTACACTGAAAGAGAATGATAACTGGAACTATATGGTAATTTTATGGCAGGTTATTTTTTATATGGGTAACAATTGGGACTCAGTAATGAAGATGATGTTCCTCGAAAGACAGAGGGGATGATGGGATTATCATGGGGCGAAGGTCAATTTGTGTAATTAGTGAAAACTTGCTAGTTTTGTACGTGGATTCTTATTAATCGCACGAAAAAATTTTTTTTTTGGCGCTCACAGATTTCTTGCAAAAGCAAATCAGGATTAGCCACGACACGCTAATATAATTAGCCAGGAAAATCTTGTCGACCCTTGATAGATGACGTGTAAATTTAGTACAATTTTCTCATGTGTTTTGAAATTTAAGTTGTAAGTCTTGACTAATTATGTTTTGGGAGGTGAAGCTATTGCCGACGTTTTCTAGAAGTATGTTGAATGTTCCATTTAAATTTATTCTCACTGAAAGCGGAAATTTAAGGTGAGGATTGTCAATAATGCCCACCCCTACAGTTTTGAGAATATGGACAAAGCACAACACGTCTTCTGGGGACCATAATATACACATGCTACTGTCATGTATTTGTTCGTAAGAAATACAGTTTTGGTTGCCGCATGCGTGCTGTCCAACTAATGGTCGGTCGGCCAGTTCTCGTTGCCTTTTTTTATCTTGAAAACATTTTATGTTTTAATTATTTCCGTGTGATTCCTTCTCATGCGTTGTATCAGATAAATTCATTCCATTCAACAGACATGCGAACATCAACTGCTAAGTTTTCGACAGGATTTGAATATTTTATTTGCTTGTAACCGATGTTTTTTATGGAGATGTATATTTTGCTTGTTTACAGTTACTAATGAAACTGGCACGTTTTATGTTAAAGTTTCACGATGTTCTGTTGTAGGAGCGCTATCGTGCGGAATCGCATCAGTTTCTGATTGCATCTGGATCTTGTCTTGATATTTTAGTGTAAATTTAACGGCGCACGTCTTGTCTTGAATAGCCTTAAGAATGACAGTTTTACATCAATGTTTTTTTCCTTGGTAACAATTAATTGTGATTTTTACCTAGCCGTGGGGATTGTTGCATCCTTGTCAGAAACGTTTAACTGTGTTTTATTTCAGTGCACATTGTTGCATCCTCCTCAGTAATATTTAACTGTTTTTTTACAGCACAGATTGTTGCATCCTCCTCAGTGATGCTCTACACGTCACCAAGCAATTTTATTGTGCTGTCTTCCACATATTAAAGCACGATACTCGTGCATGTACGTTTGTGATATAGTAGCATCTTCCATGTGATTTACTGTCCTAGTGTTTCCTCGTTCTTGACGTGGTTATGTTTCTTGACGTAATGGTTGTATTCTTCCTTGTGCTTCAGCTTCAGACTCCTCGAATACTGCTTTAGTTACCTAAAAATTAGTGCCTTGTGATGAAGACCATCAGATTTTTGTGCAATACTTTGCTGTTAGTATACCGCTGTACGAGTTGTGTTGCTTATGACATTATCTGTTGGTCACGTGCTTGTTGTCGCGTTTAGCTTTCCGCTTCATCTTGAAAATATTTTTTGCGCTTGACCTCGGCAGTTCGTTGACCGAGTGGTCGTAATGTAAGAGCCAGTCGCTCCAAATTTCAATTTTGTGTGGTCACAAAATTCCTGTTGAATGTTTTCGTACTGGTTTATAGTTGTTGGACATCTTTGGAAAATTCCCCGCGTTGGTTGACTTGTTTCGATCACTTATGTTCTGGTTGACCCGAAGGTTTATCGAGTGGGAGAAACTATTTGTACTTACTATTTGTGAAGTCGTGTGTGCGTACAGATTTTTCACATTGAATCGTTCATATTTTTTCATTGATAGTGTCAACTCCTCTGAAAATTGCACAGCTTGGGATCTCCCCTGTATTCCGATTTTAATATTTTGAATTATGCACACTTTTGGTGCTGCAAATCCAAGCTCGAGCGCAATATTCAGTTAGATGAGCCGTGACCTGGAGTGGGCAATACTCTTGTGCTTATACAACGAACTGGCAAATAGTTCCGTACTCGAAAACAGAACTACATTCCATTTACGTATTTAGTTGACTGTGCATTCCAAAGTACATTTTGGTCGCGTACAGTGACATTCATTTCACGTACACAGTTGATTGTGGGGAGGTTGTGGGTGAAGGCACCGAGGAACCTCTATATCTCATCGAGCTCATATGCGAATAGTTTACTTGTGCATATAGCAATGGCTTATTCCTGGTGACATCCACATGGATGGGTATGTTCTCTAGTAACAAGTAGGGAGCGTCCGCTTTGATTGGTTGTGTACAATATGTTTGTCGTCGACGTATATTCATTTGCTGTGTTTTTTTAAGCAAAATTCTGTAGCATTCCATGGACTATGATCATTCCTAGTTTAATAACTGGCGTATAATTTTATATTCAAAGACATTACGTTTTTGCGAATTGAATCGAATTATTACTGTCAACGAAGTTCTTTTGAATTTTATCTTTCGATTAATATGCATTGTTTTATCTCCTTAAGTTTTGTGATACTATATACTTATCGTAATATTCTGATACGCTTGAACGGTGACTTATGAGTTTTCTATGACTTCTTATTAAGGAAACCGAAGCTGCATAAGAAAACTTACCCTTAAAGGCTAATTTGATCCGACAAAATCGCACTCACTTAATAGCAACCGTCATGTGCAGCTGAGGGTGAGTTCCTTCTGACAATTAAATTTTTACTCGACTCGTGAGGTTTTCGCTGCGTCTGGTTCTCTAAATAGATGCGTCTTGACGTGACTGGGAGCTCCGATTTTTTCGTTCTCTCTGGGCTGGAAATTTCCTTATACTGCATGCATGTAGTGTGACGCTTGTGTCTGCTGAAATTTTGCGTTCTTCAAGTAACAGTAATGAGAAATTTTATAAACGAATAAATAATATTTTCTCCTCATTTCGTTTTCTTAACACATTTAGAGCAATATTTAAACTGAATTTCATGGAACAGTTCTTCAATCGTTCACTTTCGATAGAAGTGTGCGACGCTCGTCAGGAGGCATGAGGTAGGCAGTGGGTTTCGGTCAGTTAGGCTTGTCTCTCGCACCCTCGACGCTATGCCGCGGTGGGAGGACTTGCGTGCTTTAAAAACCAATGGATCAACATTTCATGTTTTTACTCTGTTGGAAATAAACTGTTTTTCTTTCCTTTCTTTTCTGTGAAGAAGGGGGGGGGGGGGGCGAGGCTGTTGGGACTTAGGTCCTGGTGGCTACAGCCGTGGCGGACAGGAGCTGCCTGACTCCATCCAATTCCTCCACCCAATGTGCAGCTGCACCCTTGGAGCTTTAATCAAGAGAGTGGCAAAAATCTACAAGGCTCCAGACGCACACCTGAGAAAAAACAAACGTCCCCTGAAAAGTCTTCTAGTCAATAAAGAGTAACGAGTTTCCTGGTGTGGAACTGTAGCTGTAACTGTTTCCTGCTGTGAAACCTGCACCACCAGCGGACTATTTCCTAGAGAGTTCCCTTGAGGGAGATACAACTATTACAGCTATGAGAATCAACGCTCCCAGAGGGAAAATGTGCGAGGTCCCGAGCTAAGAGTAAGGTAGGCCTTCTTTTTGTTGAACTGAAATGGTTTTTATTATGTCAAGGACCACCTTTATTTCGGTTAACAGCTGTCCTGTTTTTCAGCACCTACTACTTTCTTTTTCAGGTTTTATCTTGTTTCATGAACTTCTTTCTGAACTTGCTGCTTCTATACCCTTTCTGCATAGATTCCCCGTTCCCTTATCTTCATACTAAACGGTGCCTTCCTCTCTTTAGAACGCTTTTTTTAGCGGAAAGGGAGGCTTAAACTAATATCTAATCTTTTCAAGAGAGTTTCTCCCCTCAAACAAATCCTTTCCCAATACGGGCTTAGCTATTTTAATGAGAAGAGATTCGAGCTTAACTAGGCTTGCCTTGAATATTGCGCTGAAGGCTATGGCAGTTCACTTCGGTGCTGGACCACGGCTGTTTACGGAGTGTATTCTTTACTGACTTGTAATTCCCATCACTACAGCAGATCTAGTGAATTTCTACGATCAGGTACCACGGCCAGCGCTTATACTGGGCGATTTCAACGGGAAACACGTAACCTTGGCAAATACCACCACATATCAGCGGGGAAGGATCATTGATGGGCTGTTCATCAACTTAGACGCATGTTAACTAAGCACAAGATCCCTTACGCACTTCCATGAGCAGACGGGCTTGTCATGTTTTGTAGGCTTTAGCTGGAGTACCTCAGATTCACTAGGGAGAGTATGATGACGTGTGCGGCAGCGACCACTTTTCCATGTAGAGAAGTTTTGAGGAGCATCACCCAACACTCACTGAGGCCACTTCATCATGAGGCGAGGAGAATGGGCGAGTTTTAAAGCACTCGCCCAAAGGGATGACTTAGATGAGTCTCGCGTCGTGGAAGATTTGTAGAAAAAGTTTGTGGGCTTCTCGCTAACTGCGGCAAGCGTCGACATTCCTAAACCACGAGGAGGACCCCTTTAGTGCAGTGTCCTGTGGCGGAGTGAGGAATGTGTACCAACCACTTTCACGGAGCGCTATCCAAGCAATTATGGACGCCCATGGTACATTTGCTTGGGCTTATATATGGGTCAAGGGTAGTGAATTAAGCAAATACAAACAGACCCAGCATTTATATAGAGGATCTCACCTTAAGTCTTCGAAGCAATTTCACATAGCGAAGTTATTCCAGTTTGTCGGGCGTCGGTGGCGCGAGGGTTATAGTTTGGTAGGGCCAAGCACATTGAAGAGCGGCGTGTGGCCCGGACCGAATTTGGTAGTAGTCTGAGATGACAGGTAAAAATACCGTGTCTGAAACCAAACTCCTGAGCATGACCATGAATAGCCAACTCACGGGGAAACCGCATCTCCGGGCCTTAAAAGCAGCTTCCATAACCAGATTAAATATATCGAAGAGCATTTCGGGCAAATCATAGGGCTAATCGCGTAACTCATCTACGAATCTACAGAGCCCTTATCGAAACAACGCTAGACTAGGGATGCATAATATACCTATGAGCCAACTAAAGCACTCTCAACATGTTAGGCCCTGTGCACCACGCAGCCATCAGGCTGTGTACCGGAGCTTTTCGGAGCTCTCCTGTAACCTCTACGTAGAAAATGGAGAGCCCTCCTCAAGTTCAGGGGCATGCAATTATCGTTGTAGAACTTAGCTCCGCTAAAGAATTGTCTTCTATCTCCAGCCTGGATTAGTGTACGTGACGACCGCGGTTTACCCTGCTCTATTATTTGCCCTCCATTGATTTTGTTGTGCACATCTTATGAATGACGAGCACATTTCGCCCGGGAAAATCTTTCCAGTACACATTACACGTACACCCACGTGGCGCATTCTAGTTTCCACGTTTTGTGCAGGCTGTAAGATCCCTATTGACGACTTAGGTTTTCAGACGAAATTTCTTGCACCTTATGTTGGCAGAGCACTTGGTCCAAAGAAAGATATAGACAGATTGCTCCAAAATGGATCAGGTGGTTAAATGTGCTGCGGTCTGCGGTGACGGTGTACTGGTTGTGAGGCGTCTGCGGGAAACATCTATGCGGAACTGCATGCAGTGCCTGAGGCTCTGGATCTGAAAACGCAAATTCTTCACTTTGATTTTGAAATTTTTGCTGACTCGAAAAGTGCGTATAAATCTGTTTGAGTAATCATAGCAATCACCCAATAATAAGTGCTATAACCGTTCGGCTGTCAAAATTGGCTTGAAGTCAAAACGAGTGCAAACCTGGTAGATACCCGACCATGTGGGGATGTCCGGAAATGAGAGAGCTGATGCGGAGGCCATTCGCGCTGCTGCATCTGATGACCGGCCAATTAACCTGGGAGTCCCATATAGGGATTACTACCTCATCATCAAGTCTTCGATACGTAAATTCTTTCAACATCACTGGGAATTAGAGGCTAATAATAAGCTGAGAGCAATTAAAACCTGTAGTACAAGAATGGACCTCAGCGCAATGCCTTAGTCGACGCCTGAAGGTAGTTCTATATGGATGCGTATTGGGTTTTGCCGACTCGCTCATGGCCATCTAATGGAGCGCCGCCCTCAGCCGCTCTGCAACACTTGCCTTGGGCCTATACGACCGTGCAACATCTGCTCGCCGACTCCCCAAACGTTGCTGCTGCCAGGAGGGCTATTTTCCTCATCTCCGGGATGCGGATGCTGCTCGTTGGGATGCTGCGCGGACCTCCACGTGCTCGCTCAACATCAATGCGCTGCAGTGTTCCTTGTGGGATGCGGTATGCTTAGCAAAATATAAAAACGGCTCCATGCAATGAAGACTAAAACTTGTGTCGAAAGCGGAGTGGGTTGCTCTGAACCGGCGATGTATAGCCCAGAAGTGTACCCGGTAATCTGCAAACCTCTAATAAAAGTTGTTGTTGGAAATTTGAAAATTTGAATCTGTACTGCTTTTCTGAGTGTAGTAGTAAAATACACTGGCTGAGCGCACTGTGCAGTCACTCTCGGCTCTGAGGGAGTTTCAGCATGGGTAAGACGCTCGGGCGAAGCGAGAATAGATTGCTGGAAATCCCGCTTTGGGGATCCGGTTAACACTCGTGAAACTCAATACACGTTTCAAAGGCAACTCATGTTTACAAAGCCTATGCTATAGGAGGTCCATAGTTGCAAACTGCTGGAGACTTTAGCGGACACGTAACCCCAAGTTCATCTTTATTATTCCGAATGAATTAATAATTCGTCATAAATCTCTAGACGCGCCTGATAATCATCCTCGGAGAGCTGAGGCTACTATTGGGACGGTTAGAAGCACCGCCTCCATCCGAAGGCGAATTCGGGTTACAGCTGCAGACGAACAAAAGGCATCCGTGTGTTCGGCGCAATGCAAGCGGGACGCTTGCTGAGCTAGTAAACGAAGCTTCTTCTACTACTACTACTATTTGTCTCTCATTTGATATGGAGACTGGCGCTCCCAGGGAGGATACTGTTAGGTCACCTCGGTGATGGATAGGTTTTTGGAACCTTCATATTTTGTATCCATTTACTTTTGCCCTCATTTCTTTGCGTTTCTACCTCTTTCTTCCTAACGCCGTTTCTCTGTGCAGGGTCGTGTGTAAGAACACACCTTATGCGTAGATTCCACGTTTTCCTCAGTCCATAATAAACGGTCCGTCCTCTTTCCTCTGTTGAAACATCTTTGCAATGGAAACGGAACCTTAAATTAATTGCTATTCGAAATATGCCATGCATTTCGTTTTTCATTCCATTGACGTTGTCACTTGATCCCTCCACTTCATTAAACCGAGTTCCAATGCAGACGTTTGGTAAACATTCACTATTTAATATAAATTTAATATAATTACGCGGGCAAATTGAATAAGAAATCCGAAAAAACGAAGTGTAAAATTTTGAATGTATTGAAACGCCTGCATTGTGGTCTCCAGAGGTAGAACTCCAAATAATTTTTTTCCCTCGCATCCCCTCAGGGGGATACAACTAGTGTATTTATGGGAATTGGCGCTCCCAGGAGGTCGCCAGCTAAGGGTTAGGTAGGCCTTATTTTTGTTTGAATAAAAGGTTTTTTATTTTGTTAATTAAAGACCATCTTTTTGGTTCATTACTGTCCTGCTTTTCAGCCAATCTAATTTCCTTTTTCAAGTGTTATCTTCTTTCATAGCCTTATTTCTTAAATCAATGTTTCTACGCGTAGGGGATCTTGCGAGAGAACCCACCTTGTGCATAAATTCCGTGTTCTTTTAACTCCATACTTAATGGTGCTTTCATTCTTCCTCTCTATGGAGCGCCTTTGTTATGAGTGGGGAGGCTTAAACTAACATATCGAAAACTAAAACTTCCACCTCAGGTGATGTTTGGTGGAAGCGGTTCCACAATAGAGATGGATAAGCAACGCTCGAGCTATTCACTTGTTCCGTTAGCTTTTATTTATCAACATAATAGAATGCTCTCACTGACGCTCCTGCATGGCTGCGTAAATTTTGTTGGTTGTTCTTAATATAACAGATCCTGTGAACATAAATTCCATTCGATGAACAACAACGCTTAAATTAATTTTCAGGAACGAAATATTAGTTATTTGCAAGGTGCTCTTAATCGTACAAGTAATCACATATAAGAGTTGATATTCACGAGCCCATTTTGCGCTGACAAATTGTCACGTTTTTCATCCCATTTTCCACTGCGGCAGCTCGCTCACGTTCTGCACACCGGACCGCCGCGCGTCTCACTCAGAAGTCCGCTAAGAGTTTACAGCGGAAGCTCATTCATCTTTGTGAGAGCTCCAGAGACTGAAGGTTTTCTCGGCCACACGCGACGCAGACATTTTATGCTTAGCAAGCCACTAAAACATTGCTCTTCGCTCCAAAATGTGCCACCGTAAACGGGCTTCAGTTTACTAAAAGCTTGTTAGAGGAAAGTCTTTTCTGAGCCGAGTCTTGTGGTTCTTTTTAGGGTACTTTACTTGAGCCATCAAATAAGAGATGATTGCCGCATCTAGCGATGACTGGTTTCATGTATTACTTGGGAGAGATGGGACTGATTTCCGAAATCACAAGGGATGAGACTTATGCTTAATATCTCGATAACGAGAATGTTCAAGGCTCGATCTTCCTAAAATTATGATTTATTGATTGCTCTATCTGGCAGCCGCTTTTTGTTTGCAATAATGTTTTTTCGTCTCAAATCGGAAACAGAATAAAGTGAAATGAGAAATCAGTACGTAAGGAAATTTCCTCTCTACTCTTCATCACATTTGCGCTTTTTTTATTGCCATCGATCTGAAAAAGTGTTGCGTCCGTGCCATTGCAATCCTGGATATTCTAGCCCTAATCTTGAAGCTCTACTCTCGCGTCAAAAAAAAAAACAAATAACCTAATCTGAAAGTAAGAGACTTTGAATTCAATATCACTGTTCGTTCGTCTGTTTGCCAGAACAGAACTTTATCGAGCCATTCGTTTTTTTTTGTTAAACTTCCTTCGGTTCTCCATTCTGCGTGCAATATTTCAGGGCTTTGGTTGAGTTCCTGTAATACTTTGTTGTGCAACACAATAATATTATCTGATTGCTAAACCGTTTCAGTTGTGCTGCAGCGCTCATGACAAGCGACGTTTTAACTCATGGCACTGTGGAACACTCAAAAAAATACAAGAGATCTGTGGTCATTCTACATATAAAATGGACACTGATCTCCTGCATTTTTTTTGAGTGTTGCACAGATTTATTATTGTGCTTTTCATTTCTATTAAATTTATCTCTTAATGATTTACACTTTAAAGATTGTGTTTAATATTTTTTCTTTGAGATCATATACGTTTTCAGCAATGGGTACTCGACAGTGCAGAAATGATTTAACTAGATACTGATATGGCGTGCAGCATTGCACGCCATATCAAGAAATTGATCAAAGCGTCTTTTGATTGCGACATAGTTGACCAGGACAAGTCATAGTCTCGTAATTTTTGTTGCCTTATATGTGTGACGACATTGAGGGCCTGGTATGCCCGGAAAAAGTGTTAGTTTGAATTTAGTGTGCCCAAGATTTTGCGTGGGCAGAAAGATCCCTCTAATGACTGCTATTTCTGTCAGCAAGACTTTACAGGCTGTGCCACAGCGAAGAAAAAGCAACACATTGCTTACCCAAATTTAAAACCAGCAATGCATTCAGTAGAGCACTCAAAAGATTTACTTGTGGCCAAACCCCCAGATCAAGAAATGCGAAGTTCCAGCAATGCTGATGAAAATTTCAGCGCTGAATATGTGGAGCCCAATGATCCAGAAAGCTAGAGTAAATCAATGCGATTTTCTCAAGACGCTCCAAATGACTTGTGCAAGGATCTGCAGGGATCTCTACGTACACCGCTCAGGCTGGACCAACAATCTTCCCTGTTGAATACAATTCCTGTAAAGTAACGTACCTCAATTAAATCTTTTGATGTCCCATCTTTATAGAATGACGATTCCATAATTTTTCAGACAATATTTCATTTTAATTA
Source organism: Morinoia aosen (assembly GCA_030386875.1). Taxonomy (NCBI): domain Eukaryota; kingdom Metazoa; phylum Arthropoda; class Malacostraca; order Amphipoda; family Talitridae; genus Morinoia; species Morinoia aosen. The sequence goes on from CM059574.1 coordinate 41,413,559, forward strand.
AATTAATTTTCTAACTAAAATACTGTGATGAGCTAGTAGTGTTGGTCACATAATGTCGTCAGTGATGAACTTCGTCCCTTTTTGTACCTATTGACGACAGTTTCTTTTGTTAACTTTGTACGTTCATTTCTTAAGCAGCCTGCTCTTGCTGTTCTGGGGCTATTTAATTCAAGACTATAATTTGGAGGTTTTATAGGTTTCCATTTCGATATTCACAGCCTACATTGTGTACAGCAGGCAAGATAAAGCTTCAATTTGGATCTTGTTGGTCGTATAATTCCAAGTACAACATGGTACTCGTTTCCAAGGAACGCATGATGCAGTGCCGCGCGAGCTCATTGTAATGTAATGGGTGTTTGAGAACATGCCTGTGTAGCCTTAAATGCTTGGAAATGAGATCTTTCGTTTAGTGCGGTCTTATACACTTTATTTGTGAATCATACTTTTCACCTGTTCTCATTAATTTGCTCTTTTTTAATGAGTGCCACATCATCGGTTCAGGTTACTCATTCATGTAGATTTTTTGATCATATACAAGGAGTCTTGGTAGGGTAGGTATGTTCTGAGGAAAATATAGGTATATAGTAAGTTCCATTATTTTTGAGAGGCATGTAATCAGGATTCCCATAAAACATTTTTCACAGATTGTAAACGATTTTGAACTTTACAGTTCTCACAATTGCAGCACCTAATGCATTTTTTGCTATATTTAGATCGTTTTGTGTGTTATAATTAGTACTTTGGTCTCTTATGCTCTTCAGGGCGGGCATAACCCATGATAAAACTCAAATATACAATTTTAAATATTTCCATCCCTAAATTAACTGATCTCCTCGAGTTCATCATCGCTCAGGAAATTGAATTGGAGAAAAATATATATGAACTTTGGGGGTGAAAGAATTATTTAAATAATTGATTTTTTCAACTAGTGCATGAGAAAAATCAGTACTCAAGACAATTACAATTAACAGTTTTTTAATTCAGCTCCTTGTGAGCCCAAATAAATTGAGAGACATTCAGGGTGTTATACCAATTGGAGAGGCATAAAATCACAAAAGGTGTATTAGATAATTTCAATCTAGAACAATGTATACATTGATTACATTCAATCATTACATTCATTGAATCATACATTCATCATTGACATTACATTCAATCTAGAACAATGTATACTAAAGTAAGAAGCTCAGAATGACTGTATCTTACCGAGAGTATTCGATGTCGTGGAGTAGAGATGCTCAGCCTATCAGCAAGCCAATTTCTCTTGTTCTTTATACCTATATGGATCAATGAAAGATCGTCTTCAGTGACTTTGCTTCTCGATCAGCATGCTATTGAACTTCATCTATCTTCGGGAGGGCCTAAGCATTGATGAAGGAAGTTCGTGAAAACGCTAATGTTAGATCCTCCAATTTAATTTTTTGAGGAAATCAGTTAATCTAGACATGGAAGACCTTAAAATTATATTTTTAAGGTCTTTCATTTATGGACTGATATCTATCAAATTCTAAAGCCGAAAGTCGCCCCAAAGAATAAACTAAAAATTCACGACATTGAACCTTTCGATGTTTTTTGTGACGCTCTTACTTTAGGACATAGGTGCAGTACTTGAGTTGTTTGGAGTATTGTGGAAAATATTTAGTTCTTTTCTTAGTAAACGTACTCCAATATCGTTGATTGACGTGATATAAATTCATAATCGTCGAATTATGATACAGTATTTTACGCATGAGAATCAACCTCATTTTTTCAATAAAGTTCAATTGGTTAAAAATTCGAAAAAATGTTCAAAATAGCAGCAGTGTGCATCATCGAGAATTTTACAAATTATCTAACGCCAATCAGTGCATCTAACATCAGTTTCTTGATTTGAAAAAAATTATTAATTGTGCAAGTGAAGTGAGGAATGTGAAACTTGTTTTTATGTTTTTTATTTTCAGTTAAAAGGTGATCAAGCCAGTAGCTGCTAAAACGGTTGTTAAACTTTGTATTTTTGTATCATGTTCGGTGGCCAAGACCATATGATATTAAAAAATTGGGGTCAAGAAGTTAACGTTACTTCATGAGGGATTTTGAAAAATCACCCGAAATAAAACGGAGAATGTGGCAACGAAGTTAATATCACTTTGAGTGAAATTGTGAAAAATCACCTTGAATAAAACGGACAACGTGGCAAAGAAGTTAATTTCACCTTCATGAGGGATTGTGAAAAATCACCTTGAATAAAACGGCAAAGAAGTTAATTTCACTACATGAGGGATTGTGAAAAATCACCTTGAATAAAACGGCAAAGAAGTTAATTTCACTTCATGAGGGATTGTGAAAAATCACCTTGAATAAAACGGCAAAGAAGTTAATTTCACTTCATGAAGGATTGTGAAAAATCACCTTGAATAGAAATAAAACGGACTATCGCTCACGTTGTTGCATGGGAAGTTAATTTCACTTCATGAGGGATTGTGCAATATTACCTCGGATATAACGAAGCATGCCAGCATCAGAATGCGAGATGCCCGTGTTAAAAATTCCTTTTGAGCTCATCCCGAGGCCGCTGCGCTGAAGCCGCCCGCCAACGCCAAAAAATAACATGATTGTTTTCACTGGCCTAGTGGTTAAGGGCGCTTGTCCCTCGCGAGGAGTGTTCGAGACTTCACAATTCCACAGGCCGTTGTTCCTATCTGTTAGGAAAAGGAAGAGAGTTTGGTAAAATTTGCTTTCCTATTCATATGTTTGTAATAGGCACGATCAGAAGAAACTGTCATTGGACCCTAGCGCTATTTACAACGCATTTTGAAACTTGTGTGTTGAGCGATATGTGTCAGTTTCATGGAAACGTAAAAAAATTTATCGTTTCTAGAGTCCTTCTCTGAAAGAAGCGAAGATGACACAGGTTTTCGAAATATTGACCACGGTGCGTAAGGTATTTGAGGACACTTGCATTTTTGTAATTTAAACTAACGCGATAGTCCTTAATGTTTTTTTTATTTCAAACTCTCCCATGACAGATACTAGTAGAACTAATGATATGAGAAAAGACGCTATAATAGTGTTTTTCATAGCGAAACTCATCAATTTAGAAATCGCAAAATTTTTAAAATTCGCCAGTTCTTTCGTTTGCCAAGTTAGAAAGGAGATGAATGAAAACAATGGAGATGAATTGGTTAAGCTTGGATAGACAGTGTAGCCAATGGAAGGGCCTATGTCGTCCAACAAGATTCGGCTCCATCCCATCAAGCTCTCAAAACCCAGGATTCGATGGCCAAAAAATTTTCAAGATCATGTCGCACCTGGCGACATGACTAATACCTGGCGTCATAACTCACCAGACTTTAATCCTTTGGATTATTATGTGTGGGGTAATAAGCCTCTCCATAACACCAAGGCCTCCCTGATATAAGCAATACCCCGAGCAACGGAGGACACAAATAAAGACCACCTGATCAAAGTTAGCAGTCGCTTTCGGACTCGAGTTGCGTCGGCGATAGAAGCCGCAGGAGAATATATAGAATAAAATTTAGGTTAATATTATGTTTATTTCTTTTGTCACAAGAAAGTGTAAGTTTCAACGAATAACAGTTTCATTTTCTGTTTTCTAAAAGTGGGTAGGGTGTCCTCAGATACCTTACGCACCCAGTATTGATATGAAATTTCATGAAAGGATCGTAATTTTTTATTGAAGTTGTAGGAACGACTTTGGGATCACACTCGGAGCTTGCTATACGAATGGGTATGTGAAGATAGGGTTGTAAGCCCAGTGTTGATTAGATAAGCAAAGAATAAGTGTCATTCTGGTATGTATAGTATGTGTGAGAAAAAGTCCGACAATGTCCGTCTGTAGACGTTTCATCTGTAATGTTAAACGGATGAAAACGTCATGTATGTACGGAAGTTAAAGAATTCGGTTCATATACGGATGAGCAAACTAAAGAAATTGCTTTTTTATGTTTACGAGTGCACACGGCCCGTCAAAAAATTTGCAGGATTAGATATAGGGCCCACTGAGCTTCAACATGGCTTTCCCATGGTTTCCCATGCTATTCTATGGCTTTCCAATACTTTCCCAAGTTTCAACCGCTGATATTCTATACAACCCAATCTAACCTACCAATACACGTGATATTCATTCCGACTCCCAATCTGCTGGGTTAAGGCACCGAAAATTGTGGAGTCGATGAAGCTTGTATCACAGATACGCTCATCTCACACTGCAGGCTGGTGGGTGTGACACACAGACGGACGGACGGACGCATCTCCTTTTATAATATAAATTGCTGTGTTGGATTGGTGCTTCTGTAGTGTTGGGCCTGAGCTACAAATAATCAGGACATATTTTTTAGCATGTCAGAAAAGCTGAAAACGACAGCAGATGTCTGAAGAATAGAAACTGACGTTTATAAACGATAACAGACGTCTGAATAACATCTCACGTTTATGAGTCCATTCTTCATGGGAATAAAAAACAATGGGTTACTTTGTGAAGATGGAAACGGGTCGAATGTTGTTATGCATATCGGCATTCGTATTTACTGAGAAACACACATAAAATCGAATTTTTTCTTAAGTTTTGCGTTAATTATATACAAAATGAATCATAAGTACTCTAAGCCTTAGCTAAGAGTGGAATCTCTTTTAGAAGAACGACTAGCAAAAAAGGAACAAAGCCGGATACGATATGTATGAAGCCTATCCTGTAAGTTCAAGGAGAAGCCAGGCGAGCACGTGGCAGGCAAAGTTATCAGAGCTGTTCGTGAGAATTGAACAGCTGAATGAATGAGAATCGAGTGAGACTCTCATAAAGATAGGCTATTTTCAACGCTCAAAAATCGAAACTGATGAACAAGCAGACGCTAGAACCCAAGTTTTTCGAAAAAGAGCTGCGAGAAAAAATAAAATGAGACCAAGGGCCATAACCTGGCAGACGAAAGACAGATATGAGGATACGAAGGCAGCAATTGCTGTACAAGGAAACTGAAAAAAAGCTGATACAAAATGAACCAAAGTAGAAGACCAAAAGCAGCACAAAAGGAAACTGATGCAAAAATAAAACTATTTTAGAGGAACTGCATTGCAAAAATACTACTTAGTTGTAAAAAGCCTTCATGACTTCTTGAGCTTGTATCAGGTTTGTGGCATGTGAAGTGCATATCAAATTTTATTCCATCTAGTGTCATATTCTAATTTTTGATTTGTCTCGAATTTTAAACTAACAGTCGGCCGAAAAACTGTGATTTCATTTTCTTTACAGTAACTTCAATTGTAAGTCCTGTATCAATTGACCATCAGTTGTAAAAATTTTGCTTTGTCGTCACTATTTTTGTTTTTTTTTTAAAAATGTTCTTCATAACTCGTGATGCGACTATCCTGAAATTTTGCCGTCACATTTAACAATCAGAGTGCGACAACCCTCCTACAATTTCATTTTTTTATCAATTCAGTAAGCGAAAAGTTTGCCCGTTTATTTATGGTCGAGATGGTAATACAAACGTTCATTATTCACTGCTATACATGTCAAACATTTTTCTGCAGTGTGCAACTTCAATGTCTACTTTTATTCGTATTTGTATTCAAGTAACAGAGTGCATGAATTTTCTACCGGTATTGTTTCACATGTAGGTGGACACTTTCACATTTGACACTATCTTCGTTATCTGTGTTGCCAACATGTAGCTGTGTAAAATTTAAAACACTACACTTGAACGTGTAGAACAAGGAAATGGCTTCTAAAAAAGCTAACAAATTAGCAATGAATGCACAGTATGAGGTATACTTTCATGCCTTTCAGAGAATTGGGTAGCCTAGCGTAGGATTAAGGTATCGGTTCTAAGCCGAGGCAGAGGTATTTGAGTGTCAAAAAACAGATTTCAAGAAATCGCTACAGCATCGAGCTTGATAATGCTGCTGTAGAGCTTCGATAGTCTTTGCATGGAAGCGCTTTTGAACTGCTTCCAATCAACTTCTTTTGAAGCTCAGTCCTTGAGAAGAAAGTTCGATTTGGTTTACGTTTATCCTCAGTGAAAGCTTTGTTCCTCAGGTATTATAACACCTGATGCATCAAATGTATTTACCGGGAAGCAATCAGTGCCTTTCCTGCCTCATAAGATCTTGGCTGATGATATTACTGTACAATATTTATATATTTGCCGAGCTACGTTATGAGTACGCTTTCATATGTTATGATTTTTAACTTTGTTGAAGATTAATTTGAGGACACTTACCTAAAGCTTTTCAACGTCAAGCCTGCCATGAATGAGAGGAATAATAGGCTAAAGAATTGGAGTTGTTCAAAAGAATGTGAAGTAAAATTGTGCTTGTCACTATTCGTGTCACACTAGACACTATTTTACTTTTGATAAACGAAAAAATATACTTCAAATTGAGCTAGGGTTTTGCTAAATCTTATTTGCTCGCTGCTTTTACTAAATTGAAGATAATTCATCCAGACCAGCAACATGTACACGTATATGTACGGATCTTTGCAAATTACTCAGAAATCTTATTTCATGAGCAAGGATGATTTACCAAAAAATTAAATTCGATGAAGAGGAGCTGGATTTGCCTGCAGTTTTGATTAAGCATGGAACCGCGTTGCTGTAAATGAACGAACGAGGCGGAGCAAAATGAAGAACATTCAACTTTTTCCCAGAAGCATCTATGGTTTTAGCCGCCTAATGTTAATGCTATATTTGGCCGGCTGAAATCATGTATCCCCCTGAAAAAAGTTAGACTGGGGTGTCAAGTTCATGCAAGACTTGCATCAGGGGTTTCTTGCCATACGACTTGTAACTTCCCTATGAGTTATTCCATTCCATTGAAATGAAGAAATTTTCACTGAGTAGTGAAAATTGAAAAATGAAAATAACTCATCAACGCAAATAAAATTATCGGTAACACTTAATAGTATGTACATAGCTCCCTGCGAAGTATTTCTAAAACAGTTGAGCACCACTGCTCATCACTGTGACTATAATTCTAATTCTAACGGAGCCCTGTTGTCTGGCCCAGTTTTCGCCATTCGAACACTTACTTAAGATTTTTCGCCGTCAAGCCTGCCATGAGCGAGTGGAAAGATATTCTAAAAAATAGGAGTTGCTCAAAAGAAGAAGAAGTAAAGCTGTACGTGAAACTTTAAAATGACACGACTTTACGTTTAACAAACGAAAAAAATACGTAAAATTGAGCTTGGCTTTTGCAAACTTTTATTTGTTCTTTACTTTTGCTAAATTGAAGATAATTCGTCCAGCACAGCAACATTGTATACTGTGACTAAAAGTCTAAGTCCAGCAGCATTGTCCTGTTGTCTGGCCATGTCAATACAGGCGTTCGACGACCCAGGCGGCTGTGGTCAACACCTGGAGGAGTCTGTGCTGCAGCTGAGGGCTCGCTCACACTTCTGGCTACGGTCGTGCTACGCAGTGGGGTGTTCGTCGCTTCTGTTCTTTCAAATAAGTTTTGAGGAGGAGTTATACATTTTTTTTGAAGTCAGTGTGCTAGAATTTTATTCTTGTCGCCAAATATTGCGATTTGATGTAATTAGATTGGTGGTAACCCATCAGATGTATAATAATTAGAAATTTAGTTGTGTAACGTAATATTTACATTGCTTGAAATTCGTTAGATGTACCCCATTATTTTTACTCAAGTTTTGCGGGCTTAATTTATGTAGTTGCTCTGAACTTCGTCATTAAATTGACTAATTTTTATTTCTGCGAGTAACATCCCTATGCCGTTTTCGAAGGGCAAAGGTCCGTCCATGAGTTTAATTTTTACAATTAACGAACAAAGATGCTATAAGTCTAGACTTAGCGTACGTTAAAATATCGAGTAGGCCCTGAAACTGACCATTTAAATTTCGTCATTCAATACCGTAAGTCAGATGTAATGAAGGCAACGTTCATGACAAAATTTCTGTGAAAATTCTGTCAAAGGAAGATGTCGGTTGGTGACGAGTTCAAGAATCGGGCTGCGGTTGAGGTTCTGCAGGGAACCCGCTGCAATACCACATTTGAGACAATTAGACTCTTGTTGAGTTTGAAGCACAACCTCTTGTTCCAGCACTCCTGTCACTGGCGCGGTAGGTACCAGTCAAAAATGCGCTATGGGTACTTGAGATTATATCCAAAGATTAGGATTTTTATTCAATTTAGCTTGAAGGTTTAATTAAATTGAACTTAAACTGCTCTTTTAATGTAAAACAAACAGCGAAATTCAAGAATTGAACACTCAACGCTTTTTGCTGCTAGAATATGATGGAGGAAAATTTAATTTATATTGTGTTATTGTTTGCTGGTAATCCAATATAAATTGGTTTATTTCTCAATTTAACGTAAATTTTATTATTTTTTTTGATGAAATTTCAGCTAAGTTGGAATAGTATTTGCACTAAGCATCGTTTCTCGATTTTCAATTTGAACTTTTAAGAAAAATCAACAGTTTTTCCCGTTGCCACGTTTTCTATTGAAGTTTTCAGTGCTTGGACCGTCCAAGCAGCCCCTCTCTTCCTGCTGCGACCCTGTGCACTGGCATTTTTTATCACAAGTGATCAGAAGTCTTTTCGCTTCTGGTTTTCCTTACAAATTTCCTAACGCTAATTCCAGTCCCCAGGTGCTTTAATTTAGTGGGTAATTGGTGGAGTTGTTTTGCAAGGATAATCGACACGAACTTCTAATTGTTCCTATTAAAAAGTTAGCAAAAGTCTTGTCTCCGAGCGAACGGCTCTGTTTTTGTCCTGGTGCTCCTTCGCTAGCTCTCGCTCCAGCGACTCTCCCCACCACATTCCTTGTAAATTGCGATCGCTCCAACCTTTAGCACTTTTGAAATTGCTACTGGATATAGGGTTCTGACTAAATGGAATTGGGTCTTCAAAGAATGTGGAGTGAAAGTTTTCCTCCTCCAGGAAATTATTCTTCGACTCAGGTATTCCATTTTACTTGACTGCTCGGATGTACGCGCAGTTTCCTGGCGTTGACTAATGAAGGAGCTCCCAAAATTCTTTATCGGCTGTAAAAGGAATATATTTTGCAGAAAATAATGGAGTTATTACCAAATTTTTAGATTTTTCAAAAGCCTTTAACAAGATACGCTTTAATCAATAATATTCAATACGCTTTAATAATTACGTTTTAATCAATGACGGAATTAGTGTACAATGATGACAGAACGGAGTCGTTAATTAGAGTTATTGTGCAATGAACATTAAATTGAGGATGTATCATGGGATCAATCGAAGCGCTTTCCAAAACAATTTTCAAGTGACTATAACTGAAATCAAATTAATGTTTCAAATTATAAAAATTTGATTTTGATTTTAAAAGACTAAAATTAAAACTAAATTAAAGCTTCGAATCGTTGTAAAGAATTTTATTACCAGGAAAAAATAATTTACATGATAGTTCCAAGCCGCTGCAAGCGTCGGCGTTTCGTAAAAGTTCTTGTTTCTCCTCGCCATTAATTAGGGAGATTGATTTAGTATTCTAGGCTTTTCTCAGTGAGTGTAAACACACTTTCTGTTAGTAGAAGAAAATATTAAATTTTAAACATGAGTTTGATAAATCAAACTGTATCTCTGATACCTTGAGACCCTACAGATATTCTCTCGAGAAACTGAATTCTTTGAGAATAAAATTATCGTCAGACTGACGCCAATCATTTGGAGATTTTTTGAAGAATCGGAACCTCAGCATGACAGATATAAATTCTCAAGACATCTTTCTCCAAAAGTCAAACATCAAATCTTCATGTTTTGATTATAATTATTCATTATAGCATGTGAGCCTGCATAAACGTTTCCTTGCCATTACCTTGTCATGTATGTCATCGCTGCAAGTTCAATCGTATTCATAGATTTCGTGAAACAAATTTACACAAATAGTTTTTTTAACTTATTTTGGCTTAGACGTAGAGCGCAAATGTTGAACTTAATAAGGTAGAACGCAAATTTTTACGTTCATAAAATAGAACGCAAATTTTGAAAAGCATCAGCAGTACGAAAAAAGCACGAACCAAATTCCAAGCTTCAGAAATAAGAATTGAAGTACACACTTCTGAGAGTACATGTGTGACCATTTCTATAACTGCTTTACATTATTTCTAACCATCGTGGGAAAAGTGAGCTTTAATGTGGACTCCAGTGTTTTTTGACAAGACGAGCTTTGATCTCGAAACCGTATACATGTACATATCTCTCTGTATACACATATCCCACAGTATACACGTATCTCACCGTATACACGTATCTCACCGTATACACGTATCTCACCGTATAAACGTATCTCACCGTATACACGTATCTCACCGTATACACGTATCTCACCGTATACACGTATCTCACCATATCCACGTATCTCACCGTATACACGTATCTCACCGTATACACGTACCTCACCGTATACACGTATCTCACCGTATACACGTATCTCACCGTATACACGTATCTCACCGTATACACGTATCTCACCGTATACACGTATCTCACCGTATACACGTATCTCACGATAGCGTTCGCACTTCACAGGCGGAAAATGAAACAAACGCATGTATGAATATTTCCAGCTTAAATAGCTTATTTTCATTAAAATGTATCGTAGAATTAGATATATGAACCACTGAGTGGTTGTAGGCAAGCTTATAATTATAGAATGCAAAGGGCGATTTTTTGGAAATCTTATGCGTAGAATAAAAAGGAGAACTAAAATAAAAGGAAATGTTCTTTCAACTGCAAACGTTTCGGAATCTCTGATTCCATCATCAGTGCTGTAAAACAAAGAACAAAAAACGATAATGAACAGACTTAGTGCGGTAATAGAGTTTGCAAAATATTTAATGTTACATCAACGATATGTGTTCATGCTATACCGTGCGTTGAGAGTTCTTCAGATTATTAATGATTTCAATAGGATGCAGCTTTCAAAAATGATGTTTGTTTTGTGTTAGGACCTATTTAAAAAAACTGCTTCGAAAGAAACCGGTTTGAATGCTTCTCCTTATTCTTTCTATTCCTCTATTTTAATGCTTATACAACATTGAAATAAACAGCAGTCTTCTTACCTAATAATACCCTCGTTTTATTCAGTTATTTGTTGGGCATCAGCTTCTTAAGAAACAATTTTTTTGGTTTCATATGATGGATGTTCAATGACCGTATCTGTGATAAGAGTTTCACCAGTGCACAAGTATCATACAAGAATATTTTAACAGCGGGTACTACCAGGATAAACTTATTTGTTTGTCATCCACATCTGCAAGATTTAAATAATGAAAATATCAAATCCCGTCATTTTTGACGGGTCTTGTACACATGTAGTAGCTATGTAGTGCTATCGCATCCAATTTATAGAATAGACGAAGGAACAATCGAGAAAAAATCTAGAAAAAAACTAATTTTTTGTCGGAAGATCGTTGCTACAGAGCCGTAAGTGGTTCTGCATCGTAAATCATTATCAATAATTTGTGAAAATGACCAATCTAGTTCAGTTGTCCAATGACTATTGAACGCCCTTGGTTCAAAAAATACCGTGGACTTTTAAAACTTCATAAGAAAAATTTAGGAAACATTTACCTATTATTTTCTACATACATTTTTTACGATTAGATAAATAAAATAGTTCAAGCTTTCTCTCGAGAAAAAATCCTGGCCTTGAGTACTGCGACCGTGTAAATTTGGGCAGTAAAATCCTTCGCGCAGCTCGTCTCTGAAATGACTTTCAGATGATGGCTTCCTGATGAATTATGAAAGATTGCCAGCGTCATTTTGAACCAGCCTGTACAAGTAGATGTTATTCCGAATGTTTCTTGCTTATTATTAAGCTGAAAACTATGCGTTAGCTCATTTCATTTATTATCATTGTAACTTTTAAACTTCAAGACTTATTGGATTCTTTCGTACGAATGGGAATGTTTAGTATCGTTAGCACGCAAGTGAACTATTTAAAATTATTGCACTTAGACTCTGGATCACCCTTCCCAGAGAGCATCAAATAAAAAAGGAAACTTATCGCTCTAACGAACGTTCTAAACCAATCTATTGCACAAAAATGGAGAATAGACAATTATTGCTCAATTCTCACCTGGTACATATTTCATATGTCGAATCAAAGCTTCAGAAACACAACACACTCAGAGGAAGACCTTCCTTATGTCTGCGAAGTTCCATAACCTCACAAGATCGGAGTCATCACTGCATTTCTCTAAAGAACGGATACGATTTGCGATGCAAGGGGATAGCTAGCTTCACATTAATTATCACTCATCAAACGATTGCTAATAAGTAATTGATATCCAAATCCCTTGAGTTATATGGACATAAGTAGGTTTCAATTAAAATAACAGTACTAGGACACAAGTGGCTGAACATGAGAAAGCTGTAAAGATATGCATCCAAAAACAAAATATTCCTAATTACACAACTAAAGAATGTATTCTAAGATATATTATGTTATAAGATCATAAGTCACTCAATCTCGATGTCTCTATTCAGTTTTGCATTGGTTATAAATTGAGGAATGTGAGTCATTTCATCGTAAAGAACGATTTGAGTGGGTAGTTTCTTCACAGCCTTAGCAGCATGACGTATGGTCCACGAATTTAATGTAAGATTTGATCTACAGTGCTTTACTCAACATTACAGAAAAACATACATTGATATAGATTAAGAGAAATGCAACTCTCATACTACTGCTGGATCTCTCCAAAGAATTCGACAGTATTAAGGTATTGAGTATAAAAAGCTCCTACAAAAAATATTGTATCTCAGAATAGGGCGCACAATGGTTTGAAAGTAACCTACTTAACCGCTCTCATTCAGTGCACTTAATAAACAACGAAATGTCACCATTCGCATGAAATAAATTTATCATCCCCAGGTATAAACCCTTTGCTCGCTACTTTTTTTCATCTTCACCAGCAAAGTCAAAAATCTCAATGTAACGTGATGATGCCCAAATTGCTCTGACAACTTCGATAGCACATATGAAAGAAACACAAGTCAACGCTGAAAGTCATCTACAGAACATGAAATCGTGGTAAGATCAAAATGACCTCAAACTTAACGCAAGTAAAACACATTCCAATATTTTTGGATCAAAGAATGCGATTGGAAAATCGCCAAACACGCACACTGATGTTTGGAGACGATAAAATCGAGCCAGTCGACAAAGTAAAAAAACCTTGGTGTTTGGTTTGACAAACACGTGACTTTCAAATCAAAAATGGAAACAATGTGCAAAAAAATTAGCAGAATTTCAATCTTTTTCATCTTATTAAGAACACAATTGAGGAAGAAGCTTGATTGGTAGTAAGTCATTCCTTAGTTTTATCGCGTTTAGACTATAGTAGTCTAGTTTGGGGAGACATACTTCAGTATCTCTAATCAAAAAGAATTGCAAAAATATTTGAGCTTCGCAGCCAAAGTAGTATGCAACGTTAATTTCAATAAGCGCAATCATCCGCTCTCTCTTAAAAAAATTCGGCTGCACTCCAATGCAAAAAATGATTCCTCATTCAGAAAGTCCGACACTTATTCTCGTCTGTTGACTTCCCTCACAGTAATGCCGATATTAAAAATTTCATCCACCACATATTCCAAACAAAAAAACAAATCGGAGAAATGTTTTAGTTAATTAACGTTCATACAACATGGAGCAAAAAGCTTCCTCATATTCTGGAGTTCTATTCTGGAACAAGCTTGCCCAGCGTATAAAAAAAATTGCAAAATCCTAAAAAATCAAGGCGAACGTGTCACGCCATTTTGCATCTCTCTCGTACAGAATAACATACCATAACATCTCACTGTTCTACATTGCTTATCAGTCAAACTCAACGATCGCCAGTTTGCCTTAAATCTGTTTATTGCTGCTATGAGATCAGCATTTCAAACTCTTTGAAATAGAAACAACCGTGTATTATGAATTTCCGCCTCTCTGCATTGCATTGATTACTAAACATACTACGAAGACATGATATTAAGCACTAGTGAGTTTGGTGTAGCAGAGTGGAGTGTTCTATTTTAAAGCAAAAACGAAAACTGGAAATCATGACAATTACCTTTACTAAACACAAGAGGATTCTAAATCTTATAAAAAGTAGCTGTATATTTCAGAATGAAATGATTACACTGGTATGGCTCACTGCTTTAAAAAAGAGTTTTATCGTAACCCAGGAAAACGTCCTACGTTTTTGTACCCCAAAATGTAAATAAACACCATTGAAAAAAGTCTTTTTTGGCTTAGGATTTATGAAAAAAATCACCTCAAGCAACTCTCACACATCGTATTACGCACAAAAAACGAAATTCATTTCTATGTCTATGGTTGTTTGTATATTTTACATAGACTCGCGTGTTATGCGATGGCTTCCGTAAACTATGTTTGGCCAGCCCTTTCTCATTACTTGAAACTATTTAAGACGGTATTTTAGTCAGGTCATTTGAGGGGCTTAGGCCTTTTCTTTTTTTACTAATGCACAGCGAGTATTTCAATTACATTACTCGCATTTGATTTTCAGCCAGTGCCATTAACATTCCCTTTGCTGTGCAAGCATTACTTGGTAAATATAATCAGGAATTTTTTTATCATATGAAGTAATTTGCCCAAGCTGTTTACTAGGTACTTGTTGACATGTAAGTACGAAAACTAGTTCGCAGTTTCAGAAATGTCGATCGCTTGGTTTTAAATGCAAAATCAATAACTTCCACCAATTATCCCTTCAACAAAATCAACTACTGCCTGCGAAGCGAAAGCCACAGCTCTTATGTGACTGTAAGAAGTGATTATCCTCCACGGTATTTCTCATTAGTATTTACAGCACTTATAAGCTCTCACTTTTCGTGTCTGGAAAAAAATATCAAAAAAGATAAATTTTAATTTCACGTCTCACCATTACAGATCTACAAAAACCCTGCGATAGCTAATGTTTTCGTCTCAGGGCTTGTTTATGAACTTATGACGTTTTGTGTTAAAAGAAACATTTAGAACCCAAATGGCTTGAATTGCATTACAGGAACCATATTTTTCTAGAAATCACTGCGTCTTCCGTCAAAAAAGGGGGAACGGCAGATACGATACTTCATGACGTTCGCATTCCAATAAAAACTGTAAATAAAGATTTCGAATCTCGTGGGAGTGAAGTGAAAATTTAATTCCCTCATATGGTAAAATGAAACATTTTATGAATTTATTGTGTTTGGTCAGAGCTGATGTCAATCATTAACGTGTGCGAATTTACCTATTTGTTTGATCGTCGTTTAATTGCCTAGACAACTGGCGGCGTAGTATTGGATAACTCGGTAGTACTCGTCTTTGTATTGTTTACGCAACCTACGTGCGAGGTGGCAGTGCCTCAAGCAAATCTCCCGAGTAAACGTAAGTAATTTGATTTAATGTTTTTGTGTCTTGTCTTATGCACTTTGTGATCCACAAAAACGAGATGGTTGAATGTTGACTGAAGAATGGTGCATCACTTAAGCTGTGTTCATCAGTAACTATATCTCAGACACAGAAATTTCTGAAGCAACATGATAAGACTCAGCTCCTGCAATAGATATTAGAGTATTTATTGTGACTTCAAGTCTCTTCATTGGGTAAAGTGTTTTATTTCGTTCCATGTTTTTTCTAATATGCAACGAACTAAAATAGTACATTTTTACTGCTCTTCTCTCGGTTGATTCAACGACTGGTATGAATGTTACAATTATTATTGCAATTTTTCCACCGATTAAATATAAGGCCCATTGTATCAATAAATATTCAAAAGTTATTGAGTTGAACTTTCTTATAGATTTTTCTGGAAATAAACTGTTTTCCTTTCTATACTGTTGCTGTAACTATACTGTTTTTTAGTATAATATTTTCCTGTTGTATACTGTTACTGTTAATATATATATTTTTTAATATACTCTTTTCCTTTTTCTTTCTTTGTTTTAAATGTACCATTGAACAATGCATATTTCTGAATAATAGTGAAGTCAGACTTATCAGAATGGAGTTGGCTAAGCAATTACACTACCATAAATATCAAGGGTAAATTCTAAATCAAAATTGTTCTGCCCATAACTCTAGGCCTTCACATGGTATTCAACAACCAACAACAAAATTATTGTTCATTCAAATCAAAAATAGAAAAATTATTCATGGCGGTAGCAATAGATCTCATGTTGATATTTTGGAAGCCTTGCATACCTACTAGAGAAAGTCAACGTTGAATGAAGATATATTCGAATTACCGCTATAAAACTAATGAATATCATAAAACTTTGTTCACTCCAGGAAGCGACGATTGCAACCTTAGCTGCGGTGCGGTCATGAATAATCTGCCATTTTCCTTTGAACCGTGAAGCAACACAAGTCTATCGACATTCCCAGAGCGAGTTTTTGAAGTTTGAATCCTTCATTATAGGAAATATGTACCAGGTGTGCAATGATTGACTATCGTCCCATTTTTGTCACAGGCAGTTTTGGAATGTCGGTTAGCTAGTTATGTTGTCTTTTACTCAGCCGCTCTCTAGGAAGACTGATTCATAGCCAATATGTATTATGCAATAATGCATGTCTGTTCACTTGCGTGCATTGAATACAAAACGCCAGTCGGTAATCATTGTATAGTTTATTCTTTGAAATTAGGTTGGTGAAAATAGAAGTGATAGCAAATGTGTTCTATTTAGTTGGACATATATAAGATTGTAACATTTTCACTCCTCTCTAATAACCATAGACTTACATTATGCCCTGCCGTATCGTTCATTTTTGGCAATTCTGTTCCTTCAAAAAATAGGAAATCCACCTAAATTAAGTTTAAAAAGACGCCAGTGGATGGTTCAAAACATTTTTCATATATTTTAAGCATTAACTTTCAAGTTTGCAGCTAAACTGTGATTATTATTTTCTTATTTCGCCCACCAGATGTAATCTTGATAATCGGGATAAATATCCCCGAAGCGTTGCGCAGAGTTTGACGTCATAAATGGTGATAAAAATAAATTTTCACGCTGTCTTTAGACAAATTTTCCACGCAGAACATAAGCAATTCATTAATTTTTTGTATATCGAACGGTAAAAGTAGGCAAACTATTCTGAGTTCAGTAGAAAAAATCATTTTCCTTCGTAACAACATTACTCTGAAGCAGAACCAGCTGTGGCAAGTGCTGGATCAGCTATAGTAGATGCTGTATCAGCTGCAGCAGGCGCTGTATCAGCTGTGGCAGGTGCTGTCAGCTGCAGCAGGTGCCGAGTCAGCTGCCACAGTCAGACGCAGAGCTGACGACTGAAGAAAGGCACTAAAACATTAACTTTCTCCAGCCTCGCTCAGTCATCTCTTTAGACCAAGGCGCAAGTTTTTCTGTCCAGTTTTTCCTTATCGTTAACAAGCTGAATGGAGATCGATGCCGCTATACACGAACACTCAAAACATGCGTGGAAAAACTAAGCATCTAATTAAGATTTTGAATGGCGAGGCAAGCAGCCTGAAACGCTTTAATTTTGCTCTAAGAATAACCAAGGTCTCACGCGTCGTTTGTAGGATGGAGGAATACTTGTACACAGTTGTTCGCCTCGATTGCGTGCGAACAAATAACGTTAGTACACGTATTGTGATGAGTAAATTGAGTACCTTAACTTTCGATTGTCCCGAAAGATGTATATTTTGACTCGATTCGGGGAGAGCTATCTTTAATAAATGAAATTAGTTTACCAGAGGGCAACCGTCACAGCGTTCTTTTGCAAATTCTAAGGTGAAAACAACAGTCTTATACATTTCAGGTATCAATTTGATTAAAATTTATACCTTTGTGAGAACCCATCTATTATACATTTGTGTTGTGTTGCGGTTCTTCAGACGGATGTTTAAACATTTGTACGTCCACTTATCTTCCGCACGCAGAGAAGAGTCCCTCTCAAGTTTAAAAAAAGTAGTAATTCGCTACGGATGTTACGGGAAAATTCAATTGTTTTCAATAATTGGAAACCCTTGTGCCTTAACAACAGATATTTTCATTTAATTAGTGTAAATAGTAGCTGCTACATATTTGGGAGAGTTTTTTGGAAAAAAATCATGAGTTGACTCTCATACGCCTTGCACCGCTCCTGCTTAATTTTAAAGAAATTCTTCTACTTAATTGACTTGGGGAAGTATTATTTCATATTTAAAATTACAGTATTATTGTAGATAAAAACACTCTAGCCTTGAACAAAAATGGTACTGGTTCTATCGAGCCACACGCGTGCTGATTATCAGCGGACGTGTGTGAAACAAGGAAGATAAAAAGATTGCCAAATCAAGTTAACAATCATAATCGTAGGAATATGAGAAATTCAAAATAAAGAGAACAATACAAATGTAAAACCTATAGCAACATGTCTTGTGCACTTGAAATCACGAAAGAAATGAAATCTGCACCCCTAATTTAAAATATTTAGTGGTACAGATGAGTTATGGTTGTTGAGAGTTGATTTTAGTTTATAAATTAAAAAGATTTGTATAAATTGAATATCAAATGAGTTCCTGCATCCAATCACTGTTAGATGATCAGTTTGATAAATAACCGGGTTGAATTTTTTGCTATGTTGTAAAGTAATTTACGCAAGCTGTTTACTCGGAACTTGTTGATATGTGTGCACGAAAACTAGAATCAAGCTTTCTACATGTTGATTATTTAGTGTTCCCTAATAACACCGTAGACGAGTACACACTTTGTCTATTTGTTGGGACTGATACCAACCTGCTCAGCGGATCGAGTGCGGAGATGACGATAGTGTTTCCACTGTAGGTAGCGACATAAGTGTTGCATTGATATCTATTGACAACGCAGCTCTGCATGAAAATTACTCTCAATAAACTATCTGAAGGGAGATTATTTAAAAAAATTCATTTGATTTCCAATATGTTTCATAAAGAATTCGTTTACAAACTAATCGATGCAATGAATTCATAAATATAACAATTCGAGGAAAAAACTGACACGTTGGTTTTCTACAATAATTTTAACTAGTCCACCCTCCTCTATTTGAAAAAAAGAAGTCGAAATAAAAGACAGGCCGTAAGAAATGAAAAAATTCAATCTTTCGAGAGTTGATGAGGCCGAGTGCACACGACCCGTCAAAAATGATGAAGCTCGTATCACAGGTACGCTCATCACACACTTTCGGCTGGCTTCAGACAGACGGACGCGGCTCTTATAATAGTACTACATAGTTTTCACGGCCCGCCAAATATGATGGGTTTCAATACCTTTCTTGTGCTAAATATCCAGACGTGGATGACTAACAAAAAAATCTATCCTAACAGTCCCGTGATAAAAACATTATTGTGCTTCACAAATTATTTGATAATGATTTACGAAGCAGAACCACTTACGGCTCTGTAGCAACGATCTCTCGACAAATAATTAGTCTTTTTGCTATATATTTTTCTTGATTGTCACTTCCTCCATTCTATAAACTGAATGCCTGAACACTATATAGCTACTACATGTGTACACGACCTGTCAAAAATGACGGGATTCGATATTATTCCTCTTATAAATCCTATAGATATGGATGACAAACAAATAAATTTATCCTGATAGTTCCCGAGTTTAAAATATTCTTGTACTTATGCACTGGTGAAACTCGTATCAAAGATACGGTCATTAGGCATCCTTCAAATCAAATCAAAGACACTGTTCATTGAGAATCGGACACCAAACAAATAAACAAACACACCAAGACTGTTATTTGGTAAGAAGACTGTAATTCATTCCAATGTTGTCCTAGCATTGAAATAGAGCAATTCAAAGAATAAGGAGAAGCGTTCAAATCGGTGTGTTCAGAGCAGTTTTTAAAAATAAATATTAGTCCTTACCTAGAATAAGCATCTTTTGTTAAAGCTAGGGCCCACTGAAATCATTTATAGTCTTAAAAACTTCCAACGCACGGTATAGCATGAACACATATCGTTGATATAACATTATATGTTTTGCGAACTCTATTACCGCACTAAATTTGTTCATTATCGTTTGTTGTTCTTTCTTTTACAGCACTGATGATGGAATCAGAGATTCCAAAACGTTTGCAATGAAAAGAACGTTTCCTTTTATTTTGGTTTTCCTTTTCATTCTACACATAAGATTTCCAAAAAAGCGCCCTCTGAATTCTATAGTTGCTAGATCGTTTTTTGTGCGACTCGAACCTTCTAGACCTTAATTAATTGCACTTGAATTAGTAAGATGAATATTGGTTGCGAATTCCGTAGAGTTTTCCAATGAAATGGCAGGGGTAAGTTGAATATTGGTTGCAAGTTCCGTAGAGTTTTCATTCGTTAGGGAAATAGTAAGTTGAATACTGGTTGCAAATTCCGTAGAGTTTTTCAATTATCTCATCTAATACATTTTATAGTTTGTCTAGCTTCGTTGATATATTTTCTAGAAGCGGGAATTATTTTTAACGCAATGTTTAATAAAGAAAAGTTTGACAATGATAATGCTAAATGAATCCTAATAATTCTGATTGCAACATTTTGTTTATAAATATTCATAGCCGTATTGCGTACCTAAAATAATTAGTAGTGATATTTTTAATTATTATTGAAATAAATATATCGAAAATTAACTGAGCAGAATTTGCTTGCACTTAATGAACACTTCACACGATAACTTAATTTGAGATTTTATTTAACTTAAATTTATTCTCTCTTTCATTCACTATTGTGCGTTGGTATAATTATGAGAGCCAACTGAAGCCTCAAGTCGCAATTTTTAACTAGATTTATTCCCCACTTTCAGATAAGAAAGAACGCGAAATGAAATGAAGGTGGGAAGAAATAAAAATATTAAATTTTTCTAGATTTGATGAGGCCGAGTGCACACGGTCCTTCAAAAATATATAATAACTAGTGCACACGGCCCGTCAAAAAAATGACAGGATTAGATATAGGACCAACTGAGCTTCAACATGGCTTTCTCATATTTCCAATGCTATTCTAATGGCTTTCCAATACTTTCCCAAGTCTCAACCGCTGATATTCTATTCAACCTAATCTAACCTACCAATACACGTGAAATTCATTCCGACTGCCAATCTGCTGGGTTAAGGCACCGAAAGTTGTGGAGTTGAAGCTTGTATCACAGATACGCTCATCTCACACTGCAGGCTGGTGGGTGTGCCACACAGACGGACGGACGGATGGACGCGGCTCCTTTTATAATATAGATACTGAGAAATTCGGTATCCATGATACCGCAAAATCAGACATCTTACGTTTCTTCAGAAACGAACACCAAACTGATGTATAAATAAATCTAACCTAATAATACCCGTTGTGTGTTTATTTATATACTAGTGTGCAATGCGCGCCAAAAATGACGGGATTCAAAACCTTTCTTGAACAAAACTTTCCAGACGTGGATGACCAACAAATATATTCATCCTAACAGTACCCGTGATAAAAATATTATTGTACTTGCGCACTGTTGAAACTCTCATCGCAGATACGGTCATTATAACTATCTTTATGAGTATGACAGAGAAATGGAAGAAGCGGACTCAAAACAATAAACCAAGGGTATTGGTAGGAAAATTCAATGGACCAATGGAAATTCCTAGGTGGACCCGTGTAAAAATTCTGTCAATATTACCTACGCTAACCTATTGTCTCCTAATCTAACCAAACCTAACCTAAACGAACACATCCTGGTACAATTCAAACATATCAATGCATGTAAAGGCCATCTTACAATGTTATACTGGAGGAATTCGGTATCCATGATACCGTAAACTCAAACCTCCTATATTTCTTATGAAGTGGTCACCAAACAGATATATAAATAAACACACAACGAGTATTATTAGGTTAGATTTGTTGGGTGTCCGCTTCTTAAGAAACATAGGACGTCGGAGTTTGCGGTATCATGTATACCGAATATCTCAGTGTAACATTAAAAGATGGCCTTTACATGCATTGATTTGTTTGACATTTTATGAGGATAGATTCGTTTAGGATAGGATAGGTTAGGTAAAATTGACAGAATTTTCTCACAGGTCCGCCTAGCTTAACGAAGACATTGTCCGTGGAATTTGCACGGGTCCCGGTACTACCTAATAATACCCATGGTTCATTTGTTTGGAGTCCGCTTCTCCATTTCTCTGTCAAGCTCTTAAAGATAGCTATAAAGACCGTATCTGTGATGCGAGTTTCACCAGTGCGCAAGTACAGTGATATTTTTTATCACGAGTGCTGTTAGGATGGGTATATTTTTTTGTCATCCACATCTGGAAGTTTGTTCAAGAAAGGTATTGAATCCCGTCATTTTTGGCGGGCCGTGCTCACTAGTATGCAAATAAACACACATCGGATATTATTAGGTTAGATAGATTTTGAATTATGGCCAATTCAAAACAATATGATATTTAACTGTAGTTGATATATGGTACGATCTTTTCGCAGTCGAACAATTTCTCTACTTCCATTGTTTCACAGATGTCTTCTCATGATGAGCTGTAAAAGGTTCGAAGTCTCTCTTAACACCGTTATTAAAGATTACTAGAATGTTTTTACCTAGCATATTTCTGTGGTTTGTGAAGAATCGCGATGCGAAAATTGATGTAAAGATAGATGAATACGTTTTCTGTATCTTTTTAAAATGACTTTTATTTTACTCATCTTTGCTCTCAGTTCAAAGTGAGTTTCCTTAGTACATTATCGGATTCCATATATCTTTTAACGATAAAAATAACAACATTGAATACTAATAAACATGAAAATTCTACAACTGTACGATGCACTAGAAGGAGAGATGTACAGCAGTTAACTGGCAAACATTTTGCACTCTAACTCATCCACATGTTCAATAAAAATTTCTAAGGGCTAATAAAAAACAAGTAAGCTGTTAAGAATTCAATAACAGCCATGAATTTGGAAGTGAAAGTTTTCGACTGCTCTTATACGAGTATTAGAGTGTAATGTTTGAAGAGATACCTATAACATGTGTAAATCAATACAGAGACTCGTGATACAACATTACTTAAAAATACAAAACTTAATGAACAGAACACAACTGCTCAGCTTCTCTCATGAGCAGAGATGCCTACTCTGGTAGTCTCAAGGGTTGCCAAAGCCACGGACGGCTTGTTGCTTGTCGTTATTTCGAAGAGCGTGGCTTGATTTCATCTTACCTTACTTCTGACCCTCGGCCTGTACCTTACTTCTGACCCTCGGCCTGTCTTACTTCTGACCCTCGGCCTGTACCTTACTTCTGACCCTCGGCCTGTCTTACTTCTGACCCTCGGCCTGTACCTTACTTCTGACCCTCGGCCTGTACCTTACTTCTGACCCTCGGCCTGTACCTAACTTCTGACCCTCGGCCTGTACCTTACTTCTGACCCTCGGCCTGTACCTTACTTCTGACCCTCGACGTATGGTGGTTGCATGCTGAGCATCAACTCGAATCTTAATAATAAACTCATCCATCAAATTAATCTGATATGAATATTGCTTTAGATCTGAATTATTTTTTCCGGAGATTTATGTCTCTTCAAATAATGAAAAAAGAGAAAAATATGGATTAGTTTAGATAGATGACTTATAATAACGGGCCTTAATATGACGTTTTTAAAATAAAATATAATCTCATCATTCTCACGGACTGATGCCAAGAGATATAGTTATTGATTACCAGCATCCCAACGCATCTGCTTTTGTGTTAAAAGTGTCCTGCAGATAAAGTGTCTTAGACCATGCCGCAAAATATAGCTTTTCAGATCATGGTGCCTTGTTAAATTCAATTGTTAACCTTGCGTGCCCATTAGCGCAAGGGGGATTCATTCTTCATCCATTCAGTCTCCTATTTGGGCAATTATTTCTTATGGTGTCATTTATTATTGAAAGGTTATGAGTGGCCGGCTAAAACTCCAACTTTTAGTATCAGATACCCAAAAACTTACCTTCGTTTCCTTTTATTTGGCTTTAAACATTCATATCTGGGGACGCTGCACGGCATCGAAATGTTGAACAGAGCAGGTTTTCGTTATCTTCATTCCCCCATTACCGAGTCGTTGCGACAGATTTGCTCCCACGCAGGCCTAGCACGCAAATATTTGCCGGAGTCTCAGACTTTGACTTAGTTTTACGAGCGTTAGTCCCGATAGAGCTAGCTGACAACTGCATCTTGATTGCCATATTCCCGAAGAGATTGCTGCAATTAGCGAAGTTTTATAGATGGCATAATTGTCGACTACTGAGATGTTCTCTGCATGAAAAACTTCTTTTGAGTGGATCACGAGCACCACAACTTCGGTCGCACTGCTTTGCGTTGCATGCGAAGCGATTCCAAAAGTTCGTATTCTGAGCCTTGAGCAAAGAGAAGTTCTCCCTAATCTTTTCACTTCGAGACCGGATCGAAATTAGCTTGAATTTTTCATCGTGGACTATCGGAAATTCGTGGAAAAATGGCTGTGGCAGCGCGCGATGGCCGAAGTGGTGATTAAGAAGGCGGGGCGCTGAGCTAGCCTAGCGACAGCGCTAATTTCATGCGAAGCTGGATAAAATGTAGCGAAGCTGTCTCCAGGGGCTAATCTCAATTAGGAAATTAATTTCTCGATGCAATTGTGAGCTCTCGATTTTAAAAATCTCTTCATTAACACTGTAATGGTTGTACTTAATTGAAGAATATAGTAAAATTGGTCTCAAGACTCGTATGTGAGGCATAATTAGGTTTTTTCAGTTTAAATGAAACCCTGTGGAATTCGCAGAATCACGCAGTGACCTATATGATCTTAATTCAGTGAATAAAGTAAAGACAACAGTTTTTCGCCTTAACACGCTGGTCTCGATGTGAGCCGCCGGTGTACACGGAGGGAATTTTTATTATGCTGTTAACCGCCCACTAGCCACCAGCTCAATTTCCATGAATATTCATCAGAAAACTGAATGAAGGCACGATCTAGTTTATGTTTGTTATTTTAAAAATTGCTTACTACAATTGATTTTAAATTTGAGTTGAATATTAAACATCAGTTTATCCCATCACGGCCAACGTGTTAAGCTGTTGTGCGAACGTTGGAAACTTGCTTAAGGGCTCCTGTTAGATAGCAACCCGCTGAACCTTCAGCTCTCACAAGGGCGAAGGAAAGCTCGTTTCATTATACCAAGAAAAAACATTGTACAGGAACAAAACTTGGTCTGTTGTTTACTCCTAAAAGTCGCGTGTTCAGAGGCGAAACGTTTTCATTAATCCTTTTAGCAAGACTTAGGTCACTCTTTACGCGTCTGCTGTTCGAGTGAGGTTCAAAACGTTTAAATATTTAGATCTTACCGTGATTTAATGTAGAATATCATTCTTCATTCCCGCTCTGACGTATCATATGCTTTTCTGAGAGGGCATTGTTTTTGTTGTAAATGTAGTTCTTTTCAGGGGACATAAGATGAGCAGTAGGCTTACGTAAGGAGGGTACGTCTACCATACGCTATGGGTCTGACATCCCCAGGGGAGACTATTTGGTCACTTCAGCTATTCATGAACTCTGGGACTTCTATCTTTCGGGCCTATTTTTTTCAATTTTCATACCATCTTCGCTATTTCTTTTTAACCTTTTCTTGATACCTCTTCCCAACTTGCTGCTTCTATGCGCAGGTTGTCCTGAGTGGGAACACGCCTGGCGTATACATTCCCCGTTTTCCTTGGTCCATGCTTAATGACTCTTTCTCTTTCCTCGGTGAAATTATTTTTTCGATGGAAAATGGAGCCATATGCTTACTACTGCACTACTTACTCCTGTCCACAGTAAGGTTGCTTGTATTACTTAGTTTCAGTTGTACTACATCACTGCATAAGCGATCAGATGAAAGCGCTTTCGCGTTTTCGAAGAGCACGAAAATAAGTCATACTTTCCCGTATAAATGTTGTTTTTGAAAATTTTCTCCTGCATTCAACTGTTAGACAGGTATCATACTTTACCTCATAAACTTTCAAGTTCATTAACTGCGATCTTTATTTCGTTTATACATTTAATCGAGATACGTGCAGCGCATCTGAGAATTTGATGACTGTTTGCTCAATCGCTACAGGTCCCATTTCGAATTTATATTATATATCTTTTTTACTCGTCTGCTCCGCTCCGGAACTTCAAATCCTACGCAACCCATGATTCTATCACTTACCTACTTTGTGCATGTGCTTCCCTCAGTGAGATCCATATAACACTGTCCTAGCAAAGCAGCATCTAGCAAGCTCGCATGAGCTATCTAGCTGACGGTCTGCAAGACTGGTAGGTGGGAATAGCATTTACACCTCGCATGCTGGATGCTGTATAAAACGTGCGAGCTCAGTGTGAATGCAACGGCTCGTGATAGAGCTATTCCTACCTATCGGTCTCGCAGCCCATCTGCTAGATAGCTCATGCGAGCTTGCTTGATGCTGCTTTGCCTAGCTCTGTGTGAAATGGGCCTAAGCAACCACACCGCACAGTTATCTGGTGACCGTGTCCACGATGGCCTTGGCGGGAGGCGATCGCAGATTCCGCTAGGTTTTCGTAGTCAAGCTTAACCTGTGCTCTCGAGTAGCATCTGCCCCGTTATGTTGTGAGTTCGCTTCATAAGTATAATTAAAAAAATACCACGACTTTACTTCCCTGCAATTAATTGTTCATCCTTTCCCAGCGATGTAAATTGTTGATTATTTTCAAGCGATGAAAATCGTTGATCCTTTCATGCGATATAAATTATTAAATTGTTGATCCTTTTCGTGCTTTCAAGCGATATAAATCGTTGATTCTTTTCGAGTATCGCATTTAAACTCAAATCTTGGACCCAATTGTGAACATTAAGAGAAGCCCTCGATACCTGAGGACAACATTTCACGCTTTAGTCGCTGCTATTCACTTAATCTTTCAATACTCTGTTACCTGTACCTTTGCATTCAAAACAAGGAACTGCAGTCCAGAACTACGGTGCCGAAGTGCCGAATGCTGCATGCGAGTTTTGAGTTTCGTCTACACCAGTGGCTGGAGAACATCACCCAAACAATAACTGCATTTCAAAGTTTCCAGGTTCACTTTGCTCGAAGTGAATCAGTCGCATCAGGTTCGACGTCAGAAGTCTATCAAACCTGGCGCTGGGCAGGATAGATTTACTGGGATACTGCCTTCTTCAGACACAGGACTGTTCATTCTTCGTTGGGTTTTTCGAATTTTACCGCGGAAAGTTCATTTGAGGCCAATTGAGATACCAAGCTTTGCGTGAGTGTGCTTTGTAGGACGGAAAGTTGGAATTGGCTTGGAATGTTATTTTTGAGTTTGTAGAAGTTTAAATTCAACCGAAAGTTTTCATATTTATAGTCCTCAGAGATAAATTCAAGGAGTTATTTGTCTCTAATATACTGTATTCATCAGTATATTTTTGTACTGTTACTCTACTAAATTTAATGCTTGTTTTAGTAAATTGATTTGGCTTATTTCATACTAATATTCAATCAATGTAAAAATGATTGCATTTATCAAATATTCCTGACAAAACTGTGCTTCTCTTACTTTTATTTCCCGCCATGAGTGGAGTAAATAATGTGTGACAGAGAATAATATCTGTATCAATATAATTCATAATATTCAAGGTTTTTGACAAATGTGTCTCCAGCATTTCAGCATAAAGAAAATCCGATTGATCGCAAAAAGCGAGTGTAAATCCTTACTGAAACGCGTTCCATTACTCCATAAAGGGATGTGCTCGTAAAATTTTTCCCATAAAACACAGAGTTTCACTCATCATTTCCAAATATTTTACAGTGTGAATACCATTCTCCAGGCATCAAAAAATCCTATTCACTTCAGGCATCAAAAAATCCTATTCACTACTGTTAGTGTATATTTTCCCGCAAAAATCAGCAGCCTCCATTGACTTTCGGTAACTTTGGTTGCAGAACACTTCCGATGGAAAAATTTCCAGATCAAAGCTTTCAGAAACTATCCGAAGGTACTGGTGTCCCGCAAAGGCAGCCATTTGATGGGCTTTGCTTTGAAGAATGGAAGCGAGACACATAAAGTTCAAGCGAGGAATCGACAGGCTGTGATGAGAATTGCTTCCTCGCCACTGTTAGCACGGCCACTGAAGTTGTCTCCATATAAAGCACGGTAGAAACTTTTATCTTTGCTCGAGTTATTCGAAAGTCACCTCAAATTTATGGACGACTAACGAAGTGGGGCCGAGCGTCGTCCTCGCCCGCTAAAATGCTGCCCGTAAGTAATGAAGCTGCCTACACAGCTGTAAAGACGCTGCGCTCCCTTCACGTCTCCTGCAAGTTGTTGCCACGGGTGCGCGTGAAAGATCCAATTTTTCAGAATTTTTAAGAATGGTCGTGCTCACCGTCGTGCTGAAATACCTTTAGAGTCCTAGCTTTTGTTTGCATGACATTTTGAATTTTTTGTCTCTAGAAGGGAAGCGTTCACGCAGTGCCGAGTGTTCCATGGCTACATACTCATCGTATCTTAGTTACAATGGTGATCTTACTAGCAGCAACTTAAACTACGTGTCTATCTTCACTAGTATGGAGTAGATCTGGTAACACATTTTTGCCATTGGTGTATCAAATTTCCAGTCTTACTAAGCCATGCAACTATTAAGTGTTTTGCATAAGCCATTTGCATGTGTAATTTACTCATACATATCAAATAGGAAAGCTACAGAGATATGTTGCTTCAGTGTAACACTAACATATCTGTATTTCAATGCTCCTCAAACGTTCTACACCAATGATGTTTGACCTTAACTGTATTTAATCAAATAATTAAAAGGAACTAAACAATAACACAATAGACTTGGAAACAATTTCACAATAGAAAAGCATCTCTCCGCTAACGGTTATTTCCTTTAATTTTTAAACATAAAAACAATAAAGCATTGGAAAGCATCACCTGCCTGATTGTTTTTTTCAGGTCAGACGCATGTCATAATTGAAGAAGTTATTCGTGGAATAACATTTTTATTTAACAATTTGATTGCATTTTAAGTACGACTGAATGCAACATTTCACCGAGCGATTTGGAATATTGAATGCTTTTAGAACTGTCATCCTTCAAGCTGGTTTGCAGTTTTATTTAAACGTTTACCAAGTTTTAAAACGGTTACCTCCGTGTTTAACTCGGAGTTAACTCCACTGTTTTTACTAGTTGTCATTGAAAGCTTCGAAGCAGCCGACGACTGTACAACTTTCTATCACGTTCTTGCTCGTCATACTTTCTAAAAACGAAGGTTTTGATGTTGCTCTTGAAAACTTTGGCGATTAGGTTCAAGACGCTATAGTGCTGCTGTTGAGGGTATTTTTCTTAACACTAATGCCATGATTATGTTCACATTTTTTATTGCACCCGTTGACTCTATTGAATTGAACGATCAAGAAGATTTTTCATCTTAGTTAACTTATGCAAACGGTTTCGACTGAAAGATATAATACAAACGTTTGCAGTGGTATAGTTTTATAAATTTGATATTGGTTGCTCACTGGGCAACCAGTTTAGTTTAGGTCTACCAGGACACGTAGGTCCGGTTGGCTCAATAAAAAGGATGCGAGAAAATTTCTCTTTAAGAATTAAAAGAACTGATAGAGTTTCGAAATTAAAAGAACTGAAATTTCCGGTATATTCGTGAGGTGAAAGCTTCGTTTTATATCTCTGGTGACATGTAAGCTATGATTGAAAAAGTCTATTGTTTTTACTATAAGCAAATTTGATTGTGACAAAAGGCAAATATTTCATGCAATGAGACTTAGAACTTTCAGGCAACCGGTTTTTGTGTTTTATTTGCGTCCTCATTCTGCACTTTTTGGAATTTTTTTGTCAGATTTTCATTTTTTAAGGCATTCGAAAAAATTAAAGTACGTTTTCAATGACTAGAATTCTTAATTTACTCTGAGATTGTCTTGACTCTCTTTATACTGACACAGAAATTAGTTTTAACTTTCCACATTTTCCCTCGCACACACACTTTAAATTCAGAGCTTTCTTCAACTTATCATCATTGGAGTTTTCTTTATTACGGTTCGTGCCTTTTCAGAATAGATAAATTTATATAGTGCAGAGACTTGTTATATTTCCTGTTAAAAATTGAAAGAATGCTTTAAGTGTTAGCTTTAAACGCAGTACTTAGGAGGATCAAGCTCTAGAGTATTCAACGAACTGGAAAATATTTCCCAAATATTCAAATGAGCGTCACTGCTTTATTTCATCTAACTTCAATTATTATTCGAACGTTGATCAAGGCTCATCTTTATTTCACACACGGAAATTATGATTCCAAAATACCTGAAGGTAACCTCTTCAATTTGTTCGATACTCGGCTTCCCATGAAGCCAATATGAGTTTCCTTTGACGCAGATTAGAGTAATATTGGAGGCGTTAGATCCCTTTATATTCTCAGTTCGATAAAGGGTAGGGCTCCTGTGAGAAACCATTTTACATTTTCCTATACCTTCTTAAAGCAAGGTTGCTCCCTATTCGTGGAGGTTTTCTTACCATCATTAAGATACATTATTCAGTCGTTGTCTTGAGGTAGAGTCTTTACTTCGTATGGAACATAAAGCCAACTGCCTTTTTACTTCTTACGTCGAATGAAGAAAATGAAATGACAGGCCGCTTGCCTCTCCGTTCCCGACACTGAATACTGAAGATTAAGAGATTGGTTACTTGCCTCTAAGTTCCTTATCCTGAATACTTAAAGCAGAATGATTGGCCGTTTCCCTTTTCACATCATTCACTGAATACTGAGTGCAAAATGATTGGCCGTTTGTCTTTGTTTCTTGCTTTGAAGACTTAACGATGATTTCCACCAGCCTGAATTCTACCTGCTTGAATGCTTAACATGGATCTCTCACTCTTTATAATTGCATTATTTTACGTTTAAATTTCCGAAAAATTTAAGAAAACCTAAATTGAGATATATTATTCTGATTGATTCTTTATAATATCTTATTTCATCATTAACCTGGCCTTGCACGAAACGACAACGACACAATTAGAAATAATCGATATAATTAACATGGGATGTGCACTCAGAATTATGAATTATTTGTAATTTAGTTGTATATGTATTTTAAGTATCATATCTGTTCCGCCAAAACACACAATCTATCATTTTATTAATTTATCATAAGCATCACAGGTAATGATTGTGCATAATACTGAACTTATCTTTTGAAGCAGTCTCTACAGGAGCTTTTTAACAAAAACCTCGCACAAAACTTTGTATTTTCTAATCTTAATATCTTCAAAAGCAAGGAAAAAGCCTCACGAGTTCTCATTTGCTTTCATTTTTAGCTTCTTCACTCGACTCCAACAATGTTGATCGAAGAAATTATTAATTTCAAGCTTGCACCTCTGAAGCAGCGAGAATAAGCAATGAGCACTTTGAGGGAAAATAATTATTACAGTATACGAGGGAGCTCGGGGAAGGCTAGAAGCCGCCATGCGATGATTGTAACATCCGTCGCAAATGAATTCCATGCTCTTGCTTCTGTGTAATTTGAATCGAGTAGAATAAAGGGGAAAGAATACAAATCAATCAGATAAAATGATCACAAAATGTAGAATTTACAGGCAGGATAATACTTCGAATAATAAAGAAATAGATTAAACTTGTATTTATGTAATGGAAGGTCAAAATAACATCAGTGAAGCTGCAACAGCGGTGAGAAGGCTAAAAGATTTCTATTCAGGCTAAACAAATCTTTGTTTTCAGCAAATATATCATGAGACAACGTTCAAAGCGACTGCTAAATCTGTACTGTACGTGTTATCATCCTCGATTGACATGAATTACATCTATTCCAACATAAAGGAGAACATATGATGTAATGTTATCACTCGCGAAGGTTTCCTTCCGAGGAATATTGAAGTCCGAGTCTCGTTCGCGATTGGCAAGAATTACATCAATTTTAATTCAAAGGAGAACATGGAATACGGTTGCCATTCAGCACTGTAACTCTTGGAGGTTTACATTAAAGGAATATCAAAGTTCGAGAAACTCGAACAGGCCTCAAGATCTCAGCAAGGTGTCGTGGCTATGCAACTTCAGACACGACGGCAAACAGGACATTCAAAAATGTCCGTTCCTGTCACACGGAGCAGTTTGGCTTGTGCTTGTGAGAGTTTCTCACCCGTCAGCACCAACCACGCCTGCATTACAGAGCTAATGTGTCTTGTTATTCAGTCGTCAGTGTATCGGCTCCCAGTGAGCGATCAATTGCTCTTTTATCTGTCAGCTTCTCTCTCTAGATGTCTGGATAGATTCAATACATCAAAACTATCACTCAACACACCTTAGAGTTGAGCCCGTCTATCACAAGTGATGCTTGTAACGCTGTACCAGATTTGCTGGATATTTTGAGGGTAAATGGATGTTGACGAATAACGGTATCCACATACTGAGATGACGTAGTGCATGGCAGTACTTGACGCGTCGCTCCTGGTGACAGAGTGCCGCGTGAAGTCTACTCAACAAGTACATAGCAACGCCCATTCACGGAAACACCGCTGATCAGAACCAGAACCACTTTACTTTAGTGGACGCAAATATAACATGGGCCAATGAAAAATGATCTTCTCTTCTTAAATATCTTATGTTCTAAAACGTGTGAAAGTTATGAGCTCTGTGAATTTTGAAATTGTTGAAATAATATTTGATTTTAAGTTACTTCCAGGAACAATTCCATGAAAGTATCTCGTTTTCGTCCTCCAGACGGTGTCGAGAGCAAGAAAAAAACCTACCTTCTGGCGTGGAGTTACACGGACCCGCCTCCGAAGTTCCAATAATCTACAACAGCAAGACACGACAACTTATCTTTAGCCTCTGCCGCTAGAAGTACACGGATAAGAAAAGTTCGCGTCGAGAAAATTTTCTTACTAAAACTGGAGAATTATTCTCTAGGCCGTGGTAAACAGCATTAGAACAAATGCATTTTTTAATGGTTCTCGTCGATCTGAATTAAGTTACCTATTGTAAATTCTATTTCATGTCAATATTAAAGTTAAGTAATAACGTTACAAGAACTTATTCAAGCAATAGGGCTTGTGGAACACGAACAAATTCTTCTATTTTTTCACTCTTTAAAATAAAGTAAAATGCTGAAATTTGTCGAAAGAAAATTGACAATTTACAGAGTGTTCGACTCCTTCATCACACGATGCAAGTCAAGTTCAAATTAATCCAAATCAAGTTCAAATTAATCCGAGTCAAATTCAAGTTAATCCGAGTCAAGTTCAAATTAATCCAACCCTCAGTTGAGTTATAAAATGACATAATAATTTGTTAATTTGAGTTTCTACTGTTCAAAGAAAACTACTGTTCATTTTACTCTAAACAAACGACTTCATTTAAAACCACACATAATACAATGTCATCCAAAAATCCCACCCCAGGATAAAGATCAGAGGTTATTTTGCCGCGAAATAAAAACATGAGCAGTTCTGATTAAATAGTGTTGGACAACTTAATTGTTTGTGATCAATGTTACATTCATTTGATAGGTATGCCATTTAGAAAATAATTATTGCAATAAAATAAAGTTTTAAATACTGGTATTTTCAATGAAATTTATTTCAGCCTCCAAGCACTTATATTTTACAAACTGCATCGGCAAATTTTCTCCTTTTTTAGCAGACACCCTGTATGTTATAACTTCTAACTTATTATAATCAATTCCCAAATTAGTTTTACGTCATAAATTCTACGCAAGAAACTAGCGATGGGAAAGCAGCGTCTTTTAGATTTGCTAGAATGAAAAACAACAACTTTTAATAAATGAAATTAGTAGCGATGTTGAAATATAGTTAAGTGCCAAAACAAAAACTAAATAGAATGATGGTGTAAAGGCATAATAAATTAACAATGCAAACAACTAATAAAGTGAATCTCTATCAGTTAACCATCAATACAATTTTAAAGAGGAAAAAACAGTAATTTTGATCTCATCTCAAAGCCTGGAAGCACAGTGAGCAGCTTACCGAAGCAATAGAGAAGCTGGAAGAGGCTTTACAATACATAAAAATGATAAATGCTCCCGTATATCTCCAAAGAAGCATCGATAAAACGTCTCATGGTTTTGGTCGTAAATCTTATTTGGCAAATCTTGCTCGAAATTAAAAAAAACTGAAGTTTTTATCGCCATCTTCTCGGTATATTCCTGCCATGCCCAGCGTGAGTGTTGGTGTTCTTTGATCTGCCCCGTTCCCGGTAGCTCGGGTGCTCAACCTAGAGTGACTAAATATGGCATCTAAATGCGTTTGGGATATCTAAAATTATTTTATTTTAATTTCAAATGTTCACTGTGTGTTTATTCACCCGCATGTTCACCGCATTTCGATGTATTCACTTCACCTCTTCTCCAAAGTTTATAACTTTAGGTGCTTCATTTCTACAGTGTTCTGATCGACACTCCTACCTCCTTTACCACATGAGCGCTCGACGAACCCGTATTTTCCACCATACTTGACGACCCAATCAGTTCTCTGCTCAGTTGGCGGTGAGGAACAACAATTCAGTCGAGATGTACACTCTTTCGGAAAGTCTTTTTTGAAGAGCACGGGGCCCGCCAGAATTTATCGGGCATTCAGTTGCAATGGACCAAAATTTTTCGGGCAAATGGGCTTGGAAGACTTGGAATTTTGATTGAACCATTTATTTTTGAACGAATCTTTCGCTATATCGCTCTCACCAAGAGCCCCAAGAAAGTGTAGACATTTACGACGCATAATAAGTTGCGAGAAATTCTGCAACTGAATAAATGTTTTTTCGTTTATGGGAATTTGTCAGTGAAATTGTATTTACTTAGCGGCCGAGGAATTGAACGTTAACGAATCAATACTTTCAAGTGCAATCGATGTGTTACGGCTCTATTGAGCCTAACAATGAAAGTAGGCAGATTTATTCCTATATAATATTTTACAAACACAAGAGCTGGACAATATAATGACAACACTTTAGAAAACCAACAAAATATACTTAAAATGGTGTAGGTCCACCTTTTGAGGCAATTACAGCCTCAATTTTCCGAGGTATTGATTCCTACAAATCGTGAATTGTTTCTAAAGGAATTTTAGCTCATTCTTCTGTTAAAACATTCTCCAGTTTATTTAGAGACGATAGTGGCGAAAATCGACTTGAGGCTCTAAAATCGATCATAAATGCTCAATAATGTACAAGTCTGGGGATTGTGGTGGCCAGATGAGATGCTCAACTTCATTAAAATGCTCCTCGTGCCATTCTTTAACAATTATAGCCATGTGCTCGCGATGGCCATGTGCTAGAGGTTCTGCCGCCGTGCGGCAGAGACCCGGGTTCGAAACTCGGCGCTGGCGGAGGCGATTTTCTCTGTTGGGTATGGGAGAAAAATTCCAAGCACAATACCCCACTCTACCCAGGTGTCTGAAATGGGTACCGGTCTCGACTGGGGGAAAGCGTCATGGCGTCATGGCGTTAGTTATAAGGCATTTGAAAATCCAATGTACAAGGTGATATGTATCAGGCTTGATTGGAAATAAAGCATCCGTAGTTGCCTTCATTATTATTATTATTATAGCTGTATGGATTGGGGCACTATCATCTTGAAAGACGGCGTTCCCCTCCGGAAACAGTGCTTGAACCATAGGATGAACTTGGTCGCCCAAAACTCCTAGACTGTCTCGGCTGGTGATTCTTCCATGAAGGAAAATCATTGACCAAAAGGATTTCCAAGAAATAGCATCCCAGATCAACCCAGATATCCCACCACGTTGTACGGTTGGGAGAAGGCAGTCTGGATTAGAGGTATCTTTCGGCTGTCTCCAAACGTACGCACACTCGGCGGAGGTCGGAATAAAGGTAAACGATGATTCATATAAGAGAATAAATCACAGTTTCCTACTACTCGTCGGACCAGTTCTGGTGGTTTTTACACCACTCTAAATGCTTCGGAAATTTTACCCTTGAGAGCGGAAGTTTTCTAATTGCAGCTCTTCCATAGCATCTAGATTTGCGTAGCTCCTAACGAACATTTTTTAGGAAACTTGGTTCTGTGTATGTTCATTGAGGTCTGCAGTGATTTTAAGAGCCGAGGTCTTGCGGTCAAATCTAACAATTCGATTTAGAGTCCGACGGTGTCTCTCAGACAACGTCGACTTTCGGCCAGACCTGTGCTTTGCTGAGGACGTCTTCCCTTCTCTTCCAAAGGCAGTCATTACTTTTGAGACAGTACCTATTGAAACGTGAAGCATTCGGGCTGTTTCTGTTACACTAGCACCTGCCATACGAGCATCAACAATTTGGTCTCTTTGAGAGTCAGAGAGGTCTACCATTTTTATAAGGTTATAACGAAATTTTTTTTCTTGATATCTTTTAAAAACAATTAAATAAAACAAAATATCAAACAACTACAATAATAAACAATAAAACATTAAAATATGTCAAGTTTTGATTGTTTACAACTTGTTCAAAGATTAAGATTCCAAAATGTTAGGTGCTTCCATTATTTCTTGCAAACCCTGTTTTTACATGTATATATTACTGATTAGAATCAAGGGGCTATCAGATACCTCTTTGAAATGGGGCCTTGAGAAAGAGTATGATGTTACCTCAAATAAAGCTCACTTTACTTAAGCAACGGTTGGATAGCTCTAACCAAACCATGCAGGAAGTCGCACCAACAAACACGGCTGAGTAAGTGCAATAGGAAAAAAAGTAATAGAAGTAACTATGCTGGAAAAAACACGAAAGGATAACCGATATAACCCCACGAGTATCAAATCAAATTGCAGAATTCAACCAACAGCTAAACTATCTCTGCTAAGCTGCAGAGCAGAGGTTCAGCGACGATGGCGTCGTTCAAAAATAAGAATAAATTCAAGTCATAGGAAGATCGGCGAATAAGAAAGAAAATAAACTCTTTAAGCCAAAACTGTACCCGCACTGAGAAGTATTCAACCAGGTGTCCCAAAAAAATTATAGGCCACCAACAAAAGCTGAAAAGTAAACAAAAGGGAGTAGTATAATTTTGGAGAGAGTATTAATCAGTAATAGAAAAGTGCCACCACCTGGAAAGATAGTAAAAAAGTATTGGGTTGAACTGCTTTAGAAAGAAAAGAAAAGAATTTAGTTAGAACATCGCTGTAATTTGAGCCTGTTAATCACACGAGCGTCACTACACAATAGAGTTTATCTTAGTAAGTTAATTTTAAATTAAATCACCAATGGGCTTGGTAAAAAGCGAGTGACACCTTGGCGGGAAAAAACTTGGTAATGCGCAAAATAAATTAATGAATAAAAAATAATTTACGCGATCTTAGCAGCCAAAACAGATCCAAGCAAGCATGTTGACCACCTTCACACGTAATATTCATCACCAGTGCACGCCATCACTATATAACCCGAGAACCCTGCCCTGCAAATTACTCTACGTAACCTTCAAAGCACAACCGATATCGGGTCTCCCAGCCGCACGGAGCACCAGCAATCACAAAAAATGGAAAGTGAAATTAGGAAAGCACCCACTCTTACAGAAACCGCGGAGACAGAGTAGGTTTTAAGATTGAAAATTTCGAACGACTCAAATAGAAACATGATTCACCTCATTTACGAACCAACAAAATCAATTTACCTACTTGATGTCACTTAGTTGATGTGAATACTGCACGTATTCCACTACGCTAGTAATTCCTTAGGTTTACTTCAGATGGCAATCTATTTTTGCGGAAATGTTGCCGGCAGCGCTGGATTAGCAGGAGGGGACAACACGGAAGAGAGATTAGAAGGCAAAAGCTAACTGAGGCAAGATATGTGTAGCGGCTGTTTGTAAAGCTCAACATGTGGCAGAAAATTAGAATATGATCTAGGGTGTAATTGCATTGACGTGCAGTGTACGTGGGACTTAGGGATGTCATGTCCATGTTTGTTGAGGAAGCCGAGTATAATGATAAATTTACGTCGACGCTTGAGGTTCGTCGGGATGAATGGATTTCATGTAGGCTTAAGGTAATTAGTGAAGTGGGGCCAGAGGACAAGGAACTTGAGTAAGTATTGTGGAAGAAATTCACACGACTCTTCTTCAACTTTACTTGGCTACGAGAAAGATGGCGGAATGATTGAGGACCGATAACTTCCTGTGCAAGTTTGTGTGCTGTTGTTGTTTCATGGAGTAACATGACTTTGTACCAATTTTAATATAATTTTGCGGCCCCTCATTGATGAAAGAACATTGAAAATCCTCTCAATGAGATAGTGGTCAGGCGAATTTTCAAATTAAGAATATTAATACAGCTGAGAGAGTCTGCGAAGATTTCGAATGAGCCTTGGATTGATATGAATTTAAATACTGTAAGAGCGGCGTATAACTCTGCAGTGGCCGGCAGCAACAAAGCCGACCACTTTCCTATGTATACGACAGCACTGCATAGGAAGACCCTGTGAGGCAAAATTTCCGTCAAATTGAGAAAATAAATTGAATTTTCCGACTTTCGAATTCACATCAGAAGGATAAACGTGGGATATTCTGTGGTTACTGTTAAAAAATTGCAAACGGATCTCAAATATGGCAGAAATTGAGTTGGGAATGAGACTGTCTCCCAGACATAGTTATGATGTTCAATATTCTGATGAGCCTCGCCACTAATGCAACACATAAGTTCACCCACTTGTAACTTTCTAAATAATACACCTATCGACTTCAAATTACTCTCACATGAAAGATTCAAACATTCTTTCGTTTGAGAGTAATTTGAAGTCGATAGGTGCACTATTTCGAAAGTTACAAGTGTGTGAACTTGTGTTTGCATTAGTGGCGGAGCTTGTCTGGACAAGACCCATCATGGATTCAAATCAGAGGAAACCACTTGGTAATTTTTTTGATTAGATTTTGGCTAGGATGTTAAGCGAAAGCTTAGGTGTGCGGGTAAAATTAAAAAGTAGGAAATTATGTTATGAAGTACCTACATACTTTGATAATATTAATTGATTTGATAAACATTTTAGATGTCATAATTTTTCAAAGATTTGACATCGAAAAAGTCAACGGAACCATTTTCAAGGGAAATCTGTAGTAAAAATGTCAAAATGAGACCACATCTGATACAATTCCGAGAATGAAAATTGTTCATAGCGAAGAAAATATTGCATGAGAAAGATTGCTCATTTAAACCAAGATATCAACCCTAAAGATGTTCATCAATATCTGGAATTAACTCCAAGAATGTGCGTAATTTATCAGGTTTTTCTTTCTATAAACTCGCGGTGGCTTCCAAAAAAATAAATGAGACACCGTCCACTCAAAAGGAGGACACAGGACACCCATCGGCTGGAAACGGAACTTCCGTCTTACTTTAAAAGATCCTTCTTTATTGTGCTCCTTTCAAAAGCACGCAGCAGAGAAGTGGCAACTTAGTCAACGAATCTACAGTTATCTCCAACTTCAGATTTTAGTGTTAATTAGTCATTGTAAAATTAAGAAATGAATTATAACAACACAAACACTAATCAATTGCTATTTGAGATTGAAAATGCAACGTATCGTCTTGGCTTCAAAAATATTTACCACGCTTCATGTCGTTGGAGTGAAAATATGCTAAAAATAATGTTCTTCATTTGATTGTAAGAAGCGTGTTTAGTTGCATTCATGTGACGGGTTCGGCAAATGTATCCGTTATGGTTTGCGCAGAATAAGCTAAAAAAAATTGTTTTGTAAGTTAATGTGCTTGAATCATAATGCGTTTCAAATTAAGGTAGCAGACCCTGCTGAATATGTTATCAGTATTGCTTGACATTTGATTTTCTTTCACACAATAGTCGCAAACATCAATGTATAAATTTTTAGAAATAACACCTTCGAACAA
This sequence comes from Morinoia aosen, assembly GCA_030386875.1. Classification (NCBI taxonomy): domain Eukaryota; kingdom Metazoa; phylum Arthropoda; class Malacostraca; order Amphipoda; family Talitridae; genus Morinoia; species Morinoia aosen. The sequence goes on from CM059574.1 coordinate 41,453,353, forward strand.
TTGAAGAATAAAAAGATTATTTCATAATATGGCAGAATCACTAAATCACAAGTAAAACATAACACTGATTCAAATTTAGCTAATTTGAACTTATTACCTAGTTCACTCCTCACAACAGATGTTAAAATCAAAATAGTTAATTCGAGCTTATTCATACCTTGAGTGAGCGTTAACTACTTCAAAAAACAAACCATTCAGTTCTTGAAATCAACAATTGCATTGCCTCTTCCATTCTGCCATTAACACATCCGTTAACTTCTCTAAGTCCACTCTTCCGTAAATTGAATTTCTGTCAACACAACTAATGAAACTTCGTGAAATGTGAAGCGGTGTTTTAACGACGGCTGCCAGAAGCGGGCCGACCAGCACCAGGTGGGGCTCCCGCTAATTAAAGGGCCTCAGCAGCAACCTGTCGTTTGAGTCGACAAATTTCGTCGAGTTCTGAATTTCTCGGCGTCGGTGAACGGATTGATATTTATTAGCAGTCCATTTTCAATATCAAAAAAATTGAGCATAAAGCATTCTGTCAGCTTGGATTTCAGCTTGGAAATTTTAAAATGTTGACGCAGGTTTTTTAGGTGAGAATGCTTCAGTAATTTTATTTTGTTTTCAGGTTTCTTCAATGTAGGATCATTCTTAGTCTCAACATTCATGAATATGATTTCACTTCTATTCAGAATATCGTCCCCATCAGAGTTAAGAAAACTGCAAGATTTTAATTTTTCTGCCAAAACCTTTAATTTGGGCAGATGAAAGTAGAAATAGGTATCAATTGAACTATTAATGAACAATAATAAACTATTTAAATTATTAGTTATAATAAATTCTTTAAATTTGAAAAGCTTGGTGAGTAATTTTACCCATAAATAGGTCATTAGATTTCCTTCATCTTCTTTAATTATTCCCTAACATTCTAATGGAAAATTTCCTGGCAACATTTCGATGCGTTGCACAAAACCCAGCAAAGTAAAAAACGCTTGCATGGTAAATCGAATTCCTTTAGAAAGGAAAGCCCACTGTAATATATTTTACTTTCGAGAAGAATTTGCTCAACGCGGACCAATATTGATGATCCGTTCTCGATAACGCCGCAAAAAAATCATTGAGAGGTTGCTGGACTTGAATTGATGGCAAAGACTGATTCTGCGGTCCGAGCCGAGTATCGCAACTCCTCGATTACGACAATGGCGCCTATCGACATGCCTGCCCTTAACATTGAGTTGCTGCTCAATATCGGTGCGATATTTACGAGACAAGAGATCCGTTTACCTGCCTCTGGAATTCTTTTCATTTGAATCCACAGCATAGCAATAAAAACCCCAGTTTCGGTGTGAAGTCAGGAAGACGAATGCTGTACATCGGTTTCCGCGGGAGCCTGAGTTAAATGGCCGCTAGAGAGCACACTCCCTAATGCTGCACTGGAGTCCTGCCTCCTACGTCGACCAGAGACAGCAGAAAGTTCTGTGTAAATTTCTGTTCGATGTTTCTTCACTAGCGTTCAGATTATAGTTTAAAGGTCGAGATTGCATTCAATAATTATTATTTAAAGGTAAAGATTGCATTCAATAATTATTTTTGGGAACAGTTTTTGGAAAGTTGAGCTGTTTAATACAAATACTGCAGATCATGAAATGATATTAAATGCTTGAGTCGTACCTCATATGCACGGTTCTATATAATACTCACGTGTGTTCAAAATGTACCATGAAATTAGACTTCACTTGAACTTTTGCTCCTGAAAATAGAGGGGTTAGCTCAATACACAAATCTTTTATCGCAATGAGTTTTGTCTAAGTTTTTTGCGATTGTTAAAAAAATATTTTTAAATTTGTATGATAAGGTTTTTAGCGTTCTTATCGATACCATTAGATTCAAGGTACTGACTGGAAACAGTCGTTTGTAGGTTCAAGGTTCAAGTTACTTCAGGGCAGAGACCGCTGACGCTCGCACAATTTCTGCAATACGTTCGCTGTCGTATGGAGTGTAAAGGAAGTTGTGACCACAATACTAGGGAGCTCTATCGTGCAGGGTTGTGCTTCAATGCTGTCACAAATAAATGTTGAAAATTCTATGGACTCCGAATTCAGGTTTTGAAAATATCTATATAATAAATGATGCTAGACCTCAGTCTCAAATTTTTGTTGAACCCTCACCGTTCCAGCTTTCACTGTCCCTCAAAGTTTTATTCAAAGTTTTGCATGTGAGAGAGGATAAGTTCTACGATGATCAGTCTCATACTTCATTCACTTATGCCTGAAAGAGCCTCCATATCACGACTGAGAGTCGAGCGACTTCATTCAGCAACTTCATTCTTAGGAAATGACTGCAAAGGATATTGATGACCGCCAAGATCTGGTAATGAGGGAACTAATCTTCTTTCGTCGAGAAACCAGGACACAATTAGGAGAATCTCATCGCATCTGCTGTTGGGCCCAAGGATAGCAACTCGCTGCTTTATCCTTCTGAACAGCAAAAATGGCATCAGCTTATGGTGAAATAGGTACTTGTTGGTTATCTGTCACCACTTTTAATTTAAGGTTTCCTTTTGATGTTAAGGTTAGGTTAAGGTTAGGTTAGCTCAATTAAATTATTAATAATTTTATAATTCTTAATTTTTGTTTTGTTTCAGGCCAAAATGAATCTCTGGGACCTTCCAAGAACTGAAAAGGAAGGTCCTAGAGATGCATTATATATATACAGTATGTCAGACAAAAGCCCGAACCATAGTATTTATTTACCCGTATCAGTGATACCATCATATAAACACCATGAGCATTTAATCTCAAGCAAAATTATTCGATAATACTGATTACTACTGATACGGGAAATAATTACGTGCATAACTGACACGGGAAAATAAATACTCGGTTCGGGTTTTTGTGGGACATACGGTATATGGAAAGTAGATAAATTGCATTAGAATTCACTATTATAGAAGTAGCCACGTCCGTCCCACCGTCCGTCCTCCCGTCCGTCCGTGTGACCCCTTCATGATTATGGTATCCACAATACGCAATCGGCTTATTTTTAGAAATAGAAATTTTCTATGGAGCTTTCTCTGTTGAAATTCATCATGTCGCTATGATATATTTAACTGATAATGCAAAAAAAAATGTTTTAAATTTGTTTGACCAGTAACCTGGCTACCACTTAGTATAAAGCCCAAGATTTTGGGACTTGAGTTATTGTTTTTAAAATTGTGATTTTCTTGAAAAGCTCCAAAGAGATAATAGACGACATTTCAGAATCAAATTCCGGCAAAAGAGGCCACCAAGGATAGAAATGTCTCCAACCGCAAAAGAGAAGTAGCAAGACTTCGACAGCAAGAAAAACGCCGAAGACGATCGGATGAACAACGAGAAATAGCAAGACGAAGCAATGCTGCTCGCAAACGAGAAGCTAGAGCTAAATTGACCCTTGCCCGGCGTTTGGAAATTCTACGGGATGCAGAACAACACCGAGTAGCTAGAGAGAGCTAAACACATGAAAGAAGCGATGAAATTCTTCGGCATAACGCTGGACAACATCGAGTGGCGTGAGAAAATTCAACTCAAGAAAGAAGGGGTGATTCTTCAGACTAATGCATAACAGCATCGACTTGCACAAGCGAATTTTACTCAAGAAAAAAGGGATGAAATTTTTCATATTAGTGCCAACCAGCACGTGTGCACTAGTGAATATAAATCAACAAGGATTCCTTCTCACATGAAAAATCTATTCTTACATTCCAGAACATCAATTCAGTATTCATAAAACAGTTATATTTTTCACTTTTTCCCCTAAAAATACTTTTCCCCTAAACAAGTGGTGACAGATAACTCCAAGTACCGTGAAATACATAGTGGCACTAGTGCATAAACGTCTCTCATGATGCCTTATTTCCTGTTGATTGTTACGTGCTTAAAGGCAATAACTGGATGAGACTACCTTATATCTGAAGCAGTACCATTATTCCTTCTATCGCACTTGTGAGTTTCAAAAATTTTGAGCGGCCTACTTAAATTAGGTCGCTCGCTTTGTTTAAAGAAATTAGTATTTTGGTATTTGAGATCATGCCCTCCATGCTGACTACGTTGGTGGGGTTACTACGGTTGGTTTAGTTTGTAAGTAGCAGAACTGAAAAACTGACTTTACTGCTTGAATACACGTCGATCATTTCTAAGAAGCGTGACAAATGTAGAGAATGATGATGCTTAACTTCGTGCGCTGAAATCTATTCTTAAGTAGGCAGTGAAATAATTGAAATGATGTACATTTATACCGGTACTTTAAAGAGAAATTAACCTTGTGGTACTCGTATGTCCCTACACGTAATTAACGGGTTAAAAATGAATGTTTTTCTCTTTGGAGAGGAGGTTTTACAACGTGCCGTTATAATATCGATGTACGAAAAATGGCCTGCTGACAGACGTACTTTTAACTGTACTCATCGTAAGGAACTGGTTCATGTTTACATTAAAGAGTTTCGTTTTAATAAAGAGTTTAAAGAGTTTCGTCGAAAAAAATGAAGAAAACTTCATGAAAGGTATGCTTTCATGAGAATATCGATTCTGGCCAAGCTTATAGGTGGTGCTTTTGTATTTGCTCACTAATTACACCAGCATAACGTCCTCGACTGCCAGTTTCAGTCGTTTTCAGAACAGCGTTTTGTATAGGTGTGCGTGTGGTATGTCTGAGCTCAGTGAAATCGAACGTGAACAAATTTTTGGTGCTCTGCACTAACAAATGCTCTGTAGTTCTGCACGCTCTGCAGTTCTGCACGCTCTGTAGTTCTGCACGCTCTGCTGTTCTGCACGCTCTGCAGTTCTGCACGCTCTCTAGTTCTGCACGCTTTGTAGTTCTGCACGCTTTACATTTCTGCACGCTCTGCAGTTCGGCACGCTCTGCAGTTCTGCACGCTCTCTAGTTCTGCACGCTTTGTAGTTCTGCACGCTTTACATTTCTGAACGCTCTGTAGTTCTGCACGCTTTACATTTCTGCACGCTCTGTAGTTCTGCACGCTCCACAGTTCTGCACGCTCTGTGGTTCTGCACGCTTTACATTTCTGCACGCTCTGTAGTTCTGCACGCTCCACAGTTCTGCACGCTCTGTAGTTCTGCACGCTTTACATTTCTGCACGCTCTCTAGTTCTGCACGCTCTGCTGTTCTGCACGATCTGCAGTTCTGCACGATCTGCAGTTCTGCACGCTCCACAGTTCTGCACGCTCTGTAGTTCTGCACGCTTTACATTTCTGCACGCTCTGTAGTTCTGCACGCTCCACAGTTCTGCACGATCTGCAGTTCTGCACGCTCCACAGTTCTGCACGTTCTGTAGTTCTGCACGCTTTACATTTCTGCACGCTCTGTAGTTCTGCACGCTTTACATTTCTGCACGCTCTGTAGTTCTGCACGCTTTACATTTCTGCACGCTCTGTAGTTCTGCACGCTTTACATTTCTGCACGCTCTCTAGTTCTGCACGCTCTGCTGTTCTGCACGCTCTGCAGTTCTGCACGCTTTACATTTCTGCACGCTCTCTAGTTCTGCACGCTCTGCTGTTCTGCACGCTCTGTAGTTCTGCACGCTTTACATTTCTGCACGCTCTGCAGTTCTGCACGCTTTACATTTCTGCACGCTCTGAAGTTCTGCACGCTCTGCTGTTCTGCACGCTCTGCAGTTCTGCACAATCTGCAGTTCTGCACGCTCTGCAGTTCTGCACGCTCCACAGTTCTGCACGCTCTGCAGTTATGCATGCTCTGTAGTTCTGCACGCTCTGCAGTTCTGCACGCTTTACATTTCTGCACGCTCTGAAGTTCTGCACGCTCTGCTGTTCTGCACGCTCTGCAGTTATGCACAATCTGCAGTTCTGCACGCTCTGCAGTTCTGCACGCTCCACAGTTCTGCACGCTCTGCAGTTATGCATGCTCTGTAGTTCTGCACGCTGTGTAGTTCTGCACGCAGTTCTACACGCTCTGCAGTTCTGCATGCTCTGTAGTTCTGCACGCTATGTAGTTCTGCACGCTCTGCAGTTCTACACGCTATGCAGTTTTGCACGCTGTGTAGTTCTGCACGCTATGCAGTTCTGTACGCTGTGTAGTTCTGCACGCTATGCAGTTCTGTACGCTGTGCAGTTCTGCACGCTGTGTAGTTCTGCACGCTATGCAGTTCTGCACGCTGTGTAGTTCTGTACGCTGTGCAGTTCTGCACGCTGTGCAGTTCTGCACGCTGTGTAGTTCTGCACGCTATGCAGTTCTGCACGCTGTGTAGTTCTGTACGCTGTGCAGTTCTGTACGCTGTGCAGTTTTGCACGCTGTGTAGTTCTGTACGCTGTGCAGTTCTGCACGCTGTGCAGTTCTGTACGCTGTGTAGTTCTGTACGCTGTGCAGTTCTGTACGCTGTGCAGTTCTGTACGCTGTGCAGTTCTGTACGCTGTGCAGTTCTGCACGCTATGCAGTTTTGCACGCTATGCAGTTCTGCACGCTGTGCAGTTCTGTACGCTGTGTAGTTCTGTAACCGCTGTGCAGTTCTGTACGCTGTGCAGTTCTGTACGCTATGCAGTTTTGCACGCTGTGTAGTTCTGTACGCTCTGCAGTTCTGTACGCTGTGTAGTTCTGTACGCTGTGCAGTTCTACACGCTATGCAGTTCTGTACGCTGTGCAGTTCTGTACGCTGTGCAGTTCTGTACGCTGTGCAGTTCTGTACGCTGTGCAGTTCTGCACGCTATGCAGTTTTGCACGCTATGCAGTTCTGCACGCTGTGCAGTTCTGTACGCTGTGTAGTTCTGTATACGCTGTGCAGTTCTGTACGCTGTGCAGTTCTGTACGCTATGCATTTTTGCACGCTGTGTAGTTCTGTACGCTATGCAGTTCTGTACGCTGTGTAGTTCTGTACGCTGTGCAGTTCTGCACGCTGTGCAGTTCTGTACGCTGTGCAGTTCTGTACGCTGTGCAGTTCTGTACGCTGTGTAGTTCTGTACGCTGTGCAGTTCTGCACGCTATGCAGTTTTGCACGCTGTGTAGTTCTGTACGCTCTGCAGTTCTGTACGCTGTGTAGTTCTGTACGCTGTGCAGTTCTACACGCTATGCATTTTTGCACGCTATGCAGTTCTGCACGCTGTGTAGTTCTGTACGCTGTGCAGTTCTACACGCTATGCAGTTTTGCACGCTGTGTAGTTCTGTACGCTGTGCAGTTCTGTACGCTGTGTAGTTCTGTACGCTGTGCAGTTCTACACGCTATGCAGTTCTGCACGCTGTGTAGTTCTGTACGCTGTGCAGTTCTACACGCTATGCAGTTTTGCACGCTGTGTAGTTCTGCACGCTATGCAGTTCTGTACGCTGTGTAGTTCTGTACGCTCTGCAGTTCTGTACGCTGTGTAGTTCTGTACGCTGTGTAGTTCTGTACGCTGTGTAGTTCTGTACGCTGTGTAGTTCTGTACGCTCTGCAGTTCTGCACGCTCTGCAGTTCTGCACGCTGTGTAGTTCTGTACGCTATGCAGTTCTGCACGCTGTGCAGTTCTGTACGCTGTGCAGTTCTGCACGCTCTGCAGTTCTGCACGCTGTGTAGTTCTGTACGCTGTGTAGTTCTGTACGCTCTGCAGTTCTGCACGCTGTGTAGTTCTGTACGCTCTGCAGTTCTGTACGCTGTGTAGTTCTGTACGCTGTGCAGTTCTGTACGCTGTGTAGTTCTGTACGCTCTGCAGTTCTGTACGCTGTGTAGTTCTGTACGCTGTGCAGTTCTGTACGCTGTGTAGTTCTGTACGCTGTGTAGTTCTGTACGCTGTGTAGTTCTGTACGCTCTGCAGTTCTGTACGCTGTGTAGTTCTGTACGCTGTGCAGTTCTGCACGCTGTGCAGTTCTGCACGCTCTGCAGTTCTGTACGCTGTGCAGTTCTACAAGCTATGCAGTTCTGTACGCTCTGCAGTTCTGCACGCTCTGCAGTTCTGTACGCTGTGTAGTTCTGTACGCTCTGCAGTTCTGTACGCTCTGCAGTTCTGCACGCTCTGCAGTTCTGTACGCTCTGCAGTTCTGCACGCTCTGCAGTTCTGTACGCTGTGTAGTTCTGTACGCTCTGCAGTTCTGTACGCTCTGCAGTTCTGCACGCTCTGCAGTTCTGTACGCTCTGCAGTTCTGCACGCTCTGCAGTTCTGTACGCTGTGTAGTTCTGTACGCTCTGCAGTTCTGTACGCTCTGCAGTTCTGTACGCTCTGCAGTTCTGCACGCTCTGCAGTTCTGTACGCTGTGTAGTTCTGTACGCTCTGCAGTTCTGCACGCTCTGCAGTTCTGCACGTTCTGCAGTTCTGCACGCTATGCAGTTTTGCACGCTGTGTAGTTCTGTACGCTCTGCAGTTCTGTACGCTCTGCAGTTCTGCACGCTCTGCAGTTCTGTACGCTCTGCAGTTCTGCACGCTCTGCAGTTCTGCACGTTCTGCAGTTCTGCACGCTATGCAGTTTTGCACGCTGTGTAGTTCTGTACGCTCTGCAGTTCTGTACGCTCTGCAGTTCTGCACGCTCTGCAGTTCTGTACGCTCTGCAGTTCTGTACGCTCTGCAGTTCTGTACGCTCTGCAGTTCTGCACGCTCTGCAGTTCTGTACGCTCTGCAGTTCTGCACGCTCTGCAGTTCTGCACGTTCTGCAGTTCTGCACGCTATGCAGTTTTGCACGCTGTGTAGTTCTGTACGCTCTGCAGTTCTGTACGCTCTGCAGTTCTGCACGCTCTGCAGTTCTGCACGTTCTGCAGTTCTGCACGCTATGCAGTTTTGCACGCTGTGTAGTTCTGTACGCTCTGCAGTTCTGTACGCTCTGCAGTTCTGCACGCTCTGCAGTTCTGTACGCTCTGCAGTTCTGCACGCTCTGCAGTTCTGCACGTTCTGCAGTTCTGCACGCTATGCAGTTTTGCACGCTGTGTAGTTCTGTACGCTCTGCAGTTCTGTACGCTCTGCAGTTCTGCTTGCTCTGCAGTTCTGTACGCTCTGCAGTTCTGTACGCTCTGCAGTTCTGCACGCTCTGCAGTTCTGTACGCTCTGCAGTTCTGCACGCTCTGCAGTTCTGCACGTTCTGCAGTTCTGCACGCTATGCAGTTCTGCACGCTATGCAGTTTTGCACGCTGTGTAGTTCTGTACGCTCTGCAGTTCTGTACGCTCTGCAGTTCTGTACGCTCTGCAGTTCTGTACGCTCTGCAGTTCTGTACGCTCTGCAGTTCTGCACGCTCTGCAGTTCTGCACGCTCTGCAGTTCTGTACGCTGTGTAGTTCTGTACGCTCTGCAGTTCTGTACGCTCTGCAGTTCTGTACGCTCTGCAGTTCTGCACGCTCTGCAGTTCTGTACGCTGTGTAGTTCTGTACGCTCTGCAGTTCTGTACGCTCTGCAGTTCTGCACGCTCTGCAGTTCTGTACGCTCTGCAGTTCTGCACGCTCTGCAGTTCTGCACGTTCTGCAGTTCTGCACGCTATGCAGTTTTGCACGCTGTGTAGTTCTGTACGCTCTGCAGTTCTGTACGCTCTGCAGTTCTGCACGCTCTGCAGTTCTGCACGTTCTGCAGTTCTGCACGCTATGCAGTTTTGCACGCTGTGTAGTTCTGTACGCTCTGCAGTTCTGTACGCTCTGCAGTTCTGCACGCTCTGCAGTTCTGTACGCTCTGCAGTTCTGCACGCTCTGCAGTTCTGCACGTTCTGCAGTTCTGCACGCTATGCAGTTTTGCACGCTGTGTAGTTCTGTACGCTCTGCAGTTCTGTACGCTCTGCAGTTCTGCACGCTCTGCAGTTCTGTACGCTCTGCAGTTCTGTACGCTCTGCAGTTCTGCACGCTCTGCAGTTCTGTACGCTCTGCAGTTCTGCACGCTCTGCAGTTCTGCACGTTCTGCAGTTCTGCACGCTATGCAGTTCTGCACGCTATGCAGTTTTGCACGCTGTGTAGTTCTGTACGCTCTGCAGTTCTGTACGCTCTGCAGTTCTGTACGCTCTGCAGTTCTGTACGCTCTGCAGTTCTGTACGCTCTGCAGTTCTGTACGCTCTGCAGTTCTGCACGCTCTGCAGTTCTGTACGCTCTGCAGTTCTGTACGCTCTGCAGTTCTGCACGCTCTGCAGTTCTGTACGCTCTGCAGTTCTGTACGCTCTGCAGTTCTGCACGCTCTGCAGTTCTGTACGCTCTGCAGTTCTGCACGCTCTGCAGTTCTGCACGTTCTGCAGTTCTGCACGCTATGCAGTTCTGCACGCTATGCAGTTTTGCACGCTGTGTAGTTCTGTACGCTCTGCAGTTCTGTACGCTCTGCAGTTCTGTACGCTCTGCAGTTCTGTACGCTCTGCAGTTCTGTACGCTCTGCAGTTCTGCACGCTCTGCAGTTCTGCACGCTCTGCAGTTCTGTACGCTGTGTAGTTCTGTACGCTCTGCAGTTCTGTACGCTCTGCAGTTCTGTACGCTCTGCAGTTCTGCACGCTCTGCAGTTCTGTACGCTGTGTAGTTCTGTACGCTCTGCAGTTCTGTACGCTCTGCAGTTCTGCACGCTCTGCAGTTCTGCACGTTCTGCAGTTCTGCACGCTATGCAGTTCTGCACGCTATGCAGTTTTGCACGCTGTGTAGTTCTGTACGCTCTGCAGTTCTGTACGCTCTGCAGTTCTGTACGCTCTGCAGTTCTGCACGCTCTGCAGTTCTGTACGCTCTGCAGTTCTGTACGCTCTGCAGTTCTGCACGCTCTGCAGTTCTGTACGCTCTGCAGTTCTGCACGCTCTGCAGTTCTGCACGTTCTGCAGTTCTGCACGCTATGCAGTTCTGCACGCTATGCAGTTTTGCACGCTGTGTAGTTCTGTACGCTATGCAGTTTTGCACGCTGTGTAGTTCTGTACGCTCTGCAGTTCTGTACGCTCTGCAGTTCTGTACGCTCTGCAGTTCTGCACGCTCTGCAGTTCTGTACGCTCTGCAGTTCTGTACGCTCTGCAGTTCTGCACGCTCTGCAGTTCTGCACGCTCTGCAGTTCTGTACGCTCTGCAGTTCTGCACGCTCTGCAGTTCTGTACGCTGTGTAGTTCTGTACGCTCTGCAGTTCTGTACGCTCTGCAGTTCTGTACGCTCTGCAGTTCTGCACGTTCTGCAGTTCTGCACGCTATGCAGTTCTGCACGCTATGCAGTTTTGCACGCTGTGTAGTTCTGTACGCTCTGCAGTTCTGCACGCTCTGCAGTTCTGCACGTTCTGCAGTTCTGCACGCTATGCAGTTTTGCACGCTGTGTAGTTCTGTACGCTCTGCAGTTCTGTACGCTCTGCAGTTCTGCACGCTCTGCAGTTTGCACGTTCTGCAGTTCTGCACGCTATGCAGTTTTGCACGCTGTGTAGTTCTGTACGCTCTGCAGTTCTGTACGCTCTGCAGTTCTGCACGCTCTGCAGTTCTGTACGCTCTGCAGTTCTGCACGCTCTGCAGTTCTGCACGTTCTGCAGTTCTGCACGCTATGCAGTTTTGCACGCTGTGTAGTTCTGTACGCTCTGCAGTTCTGTACGCTCTGCAGTTCTGCACGCTCTGCAGTTCTGTACGCTCTGCAGTTCTGTACGCTCTGCAGTTCTGCACGCTCTGCAGTTCTGTACGCTCTGCAGTTCTGTACGCTCTGCAGTTCTGCACGCTCTGCAGTTCTGTACGCTCTGCAGTTCTGCACGCTCTGCAGTTCTGCACGTTCTGCAGTTCTGCACGCTATGCAGTTCTGTACGCTCTGCAGTTCTGTACGCTCTGCAGTTCTGCACGCTCTGCAGTTCTGTACGCTCTGCAGTTCTGTACGCTCTGCAGTTCTGCACGCTCTGCAGTTCTGTACGCTGTGTAGTTCTGTACGCTCTGCAGTTCTGTACGCTCTGCAGTTCTGCACGCTCTGCAGTTCTGCACGTTCTGCAGTTCTGCACGCTATGCAGTTCTGCACGCTATGCAGTTTTGCACGCTGTGTAGTTCTGTACGCTCTGCAGTTCTGTACGCTCTGCAGTTCTGTACGCTCTGCAGTTCTGCACGCTCTGCAGTTCTGCACGTTCTGCAGTTCTGCACGCTATGCAGTTTTGCACGCTGTGTAGTTCTGTACGCTCTGCAGTTCTGTACGCTCTGCAGTTCTGCACGCTCTGCAGTTCTGCACGTTCTGCAGTTCTGCACGCTATGCAGTTTTGCACGCTGTGTAGTTCTGTACGCTCTGCAGTTCTGTACGCTCTGCAGTTCTGCACGCTCTGCAGTTCTGTACGCTCTGCAGTTCTGCACGCTCTGCAGTTCTGCACGTTCTGCAGTTCTGCACGCTATGCAGTTTTGCACGCTGTGTAGTTCTGTACGCTCTGCAGTTCTGTACGCTCTGCAGTTCTGCACGCTCTGCAGTTCTGTACGCTCTGCAGTTCTGTACGCTCTTCAGTTCTGCACGCTCTGCAGTTCTGTACGCTCTGCAGTTCTGTACGCTCTGCAGTTCTGCACGCTCTGCAGTTCTGTACGCTCTGCAGTTCTGCACGCTCTGCAGTTCTGCACGTTCTGCAGTTCTGCACGCTATGCAGTTCTGCACGCTATGCAGTTTTGCACGCTGTGTAGTTCTGTACGCTCTGCAGTTCTGTACGCTCTGCAGTTCTGTACGCTCTGCAGTTCTGTACGCTCTGCAGTTCTGTACGCTCTGCAGTTCTGCACGCTCTGCAGTTCTGCACGCTCTGCAGTTCTGTACGCTGTGTAGTTCTGTACGCTCTGCAGTTCTGTACGCTCTGCAGTTCTGTACGCTCTGCAGTTCTGCACGCTCTGCAGTTCTGTACGCTGTGTAGTTCTGTACGCTCTGCAGTTCTGTACGCTCTGCAGTTCTGCACGCTCTGCAGTTCTGCACGTTCTGCAGTTCTGCACGCTATGCAGTTCTGCACGCTATGCAGTTTTGCACGCTGTGTAGTTCTGTACGCTCTGCAGTTCTGTACGCTCTGCAGTTCTGTACGCTCTGCAGTTCTGCACGCTCTGCAGTTCTGTACGCTCTGCAGTTCTGTACGCTCTGCAGTTCTGCACGCTCTGCAGTTCTGTACGCTCTGCAGTTCTGCACGCTCTGCAGTTCTGCACGTTCTGCAGTTCTGCACGCTATGCAGTTCTGCACGCTATGCAGTTCTGCACGCTATGCAGTTTTGCACGCTGTGTAGTTCTGTACGCTATGCAGTTTTGCACGCTGTGTAGTTCTGTACGCTCTGCAGTTCTGTACGCTCTGCAGTTCTGTACGCTCTGCAGTTCTGCACGCTCTGCAGTTCTGTACGCTCTGCAGTTCTGTACGCTCTGCAGTTCTGCACGCTCTGCAGTTCTGCACGCTCTGCAGTTCTGTACGCTCTGCAGTTCTGCACGCTCTGCAGTTCTGTACGCTGTGTAGTTCTGTACGCTCTGCAGTTCTGTACGCTCTGCAGTTCTGTACGCTCTGCAGTTCTGCACGCTCTGCAGTTCTGTACGCTGTGTAGTTCTGTACGCTCTGCATTTCTGTACGCTCTGCAGTTCTGCACGCTCTGCAGTTCTGTACGCTCTGCAGTTCTGCACGCTCTGCAGTTCTGCACGTTCTGCAGTTCTGCACGCTATGCAGTTTTGCACGCTGTGTAGTTCTGTACGCTCTGCAGTTCTGTACGCTCTGCAGTTCTGCACGCTCTGCAGTTCTGTACGCTCTGCAGTTCTGTACGCTCTGCAGTTCTGCACGCTCTGCAGTTCTGTACGCTCTGCAGTTCTGCACGCTCTGCAGTTCTGCACGTTCTGCAGTTCTGCACGCTATGCAGTTCTGCACGCTATGCAGTTTTGCACGCTGTGTAGTTCTGTACGCTCTGCAGTTCTGTACGCTCTGCAGTTCTGTACGCTCTGCAGTTCTGTACGCTCTGCAGTTCTGTACGCTCTGCAGTTCTGCACGCTCTGCAGTTCTGCACGCTCTGCAGTTCTGTACGCTGTGTAGTTCTGTACGCTCTGCAGTTCTGTACGCTCTGCAGTTCTGTACGCTCTGCAGTTCTGCACGCTCTGCAGTTCTGTACGCTGTGTAGTTCTGTACGCTCTGCAGTTCTGTACGCTCTGCAGTTCTGCACGCTCTGCAGTTCTGTACGCTCTGCAGTTCTGCACGCTCTGCAGTTCTGCACGTTCTGCAGTTCTGCACGCTATGCAGTTTTGCACGCTGTGTAGTTCTGTACGCTCTGCAGTTCTGTACGCTCTGCAGTTCTGCACGCTCTGCAGTTCTGCACGTTCTGCAGTTCTGCACGCTATGCAGTTTTGCACGCTGTGTAGTTCTGTACGCTCTGCAGTTCTGTACGCTCTGCAGTTCTGCACGCTCTGCAGTTCTGTACGCTCTGCAGTTCTGCACGCTCTGCAGTTCTGCACGTTCTGCAGTTCTGCACGCTATGCAGTTTTGCACGCTGTGTAGTTCTGTACGCTCTGCAGTTCTGTACGCTCTGCAGTTCTGCACGCTCTGCAGTTCTGTACGCTCTGCAGTTCTGTACGCTCTGCAGTTCTGCACGCTCTGCAGTTCTGTACGCTCTGCAGTTCTGCACGCTCTGCAGTTCTGCACGTTCTGCAGTTCTGCACGCTATGCAGTTCTGCACGCTATGCAGTTTTGCACGCTGTGTAGTTCTGTACGCTCTGCAGTTCTGTACGCTCTGCAGTTCTGTACGCTCTGCAGTTCTGTACGCTCTGCAGTTCTGTACGCTCTGCAGTTCTGCACGCTCTGCAGTTCTGCACGTTCTGCAGTTCTGTACGCTGTGTAGTTCTGTACGCTCTGCAGTTCTGTACGCTCTGCAGTTCTGTACGCTCTGCAGTTCTGCACGCTCTGCAGTTCTGTACGCTGTGTAGTTCTGTACGCTCTGCAGTTCTGTACGCTCTGCAGTTCTGCACGCTCTGCAGTTCTGCACGTTCTGCAGTTCTGCACGCTATGCAGTTCTGCACGCTATGCAGTTTTGCACGCTGTGTAGTTCTGTACGCTCTGCAGTTCTGCACGCTCTGCAGTTCTGCACGTTCTGCAGTTCTGCACGCTATGCAGTTTTGCACGCTGTGTAGTTCTGTACGCTCTGCAGTTCTGTACGCTCTGCAGTTCTGCACGCTCTGCAGTTCTGCACGTTCTGCAGTTCTGCACGCTATGCAGTTTTGCACGCTGTGTAGTTCTGTACGCTCTGCAGTTCTGTACGCTCTGCAGTTCTGCACGCTCTGCAGTTCTGTACGCTCTGCAGTTCTGCACGCTCTGCAGTTCTGCACGTTCTGCAGTTCTGCACGCTATGCAGTTTTGCACGCTGTGTAGTTCTGTACGCTCTGCAGTTCTGTACGCTCTGCAGTTCTGCACGCTCTGCAGTTCTGTACGCTCTGCAGTTCTGTACGCTCTGCAGTTCTGCACGCTCTGCAGTTCTGTACGCTCTGCAGTTCTGTACGCTCTGCAGTTCTGCACGCTCTGCAGTTCTGTACGCTCTGCAGTTCTGCACGCTCTGCAGTTCTGCACGTTCTGCAGTTCTGCACGCTATGCAGTTCTGCACGCTATGCAGTTTTGCACGCTGTGTAGTTCTGTACGCTCTGCAGTTCTGTACGCTCTGCAGTTCTGTACGCTCTGCAGTTCTGTACGCTCTGCAGTTCTGTACGCTCTGCAGTTCTGCACGCTCTGCAGTTCTGTACGCTCTGCAGTTCTGCACGCTCTGCAGTTCTGCACGTTCTGCAGTTCTGCACGCTATGCAGTTTTGCACGCTGTGTAGTTCGGTACGCTCTGCAGTTCTGTACGCTCTGCAGTTCTGCACGCTCTGCAGTTCTGCACGTTCTGCAGTTCTGCACGCTATGCAGTTTTGCACGCTGTGTAGTTCTGTACGCTCTGCAGTTCTGTACGCTCTGCAGTTCTGCACGCTCTGCAGTTCTGTACGCTCTGCAGTTCTGCACGCTCTGCAGTTCTGCACGTTCTGCAGTTCTGCACGCTATGCAGTTTTGCACGCTGTGTAGTTCTGTACGCTCTGCAGTTCTGTACGCTCTGCAGTTCTGCACGCTCTGCAGTTCTGTACGCTCTGCAGTTCTGTACGCTCTGCAGTTCTGTACGCTCTGCAGTTCTGCACGCTCTGCAGTTCTGTACGCTCTGCAGTTCTGCACGCTCTGCAGTTCTGCACGTTCTGCAGTTCTGCACGCTATGCAGTTTTGCACGCTGTGTAGTTCTGTACGCTCTGCAGTTCTGTACGCTCTGCAGTTCTGCCTGCTCTGCAGTTCTGCACGTTCTGCAGTTCTGCACGCTATGCAGTTTTGCACGCTGTGTAGTTCTGTACGCTCTGCAGTTCTGTACGCTCTGCAGTTCTGCACGCTCTGCAGTTCTGTACGCTCTGCAGTTCTGCACGCTCTGCAGTTCTGCACGTTCTGCAGTTCTGCACGCTATGCAGTTTTAAACGCTGTGTAGTTCTGTACGCTCTGCAGTTCTGTACGCTCTGCAGTTCTGCACGCTCTGCAGTTCTGTACGCTCTGCAGTTCTGTACGCTCTGCAGTTCTGCACGCTCTGCAGTTCTGTACGCTCTGCAGTTCTGCACGCTCTGCAGTTCTGCACGTTCTGCAGTTCTGCACGCTATGCAGTTCTGCACGCTATGCAGTTTTGCACGCTGTGTAGTTCTGTACGCTCTGCAGTTCTGTACGCTCTGCAGTTCTGTACGCTCTGCAGTTCTGTACGCTCTGCAGTTCTGTACGCTCTGCAGTTCTGCACGCTCTGCAGTTCTGCACGCTCTGCAGTTCTGTACGCTGTGTAGTTCTGTACGCTCTGCAGTTCTGTACGCTCTGCAGTTCTGTACGCTCTGCAGTTCTGCACGCTCTGCAGTTCTGTACGCTGTGTAGTTCTGTACGCTCTGCAGTTCTGTACGCTCTGCAGTTCTGCACGCTCTGCAGTTCTGTACGCTCTGCAGTTCTGCACGCTCTGCAGTTCTGCACGTTCTGCAGTTCTGCACGCTATGCAGTTTTGCACGCTGTGTAGTTCTGTACGCTCTGCAGTTCTGTACGCTCTGCAGTTCTGCACGCTCTGCAGTTCTGCACGTTCTGCAGTTCTGCACGCTATGCAGTTTTGCACGCTGTGTAGTTCTGTACGCTCTGCAGTTCTGTACGCTCTGCAGTTCTGCACGCTCTGCAGTTCTGTACGCTCTGCAG
Source organism: Morinoia aosen (assembly GCA_030386875.1). Taxonomy (NCBI): domain Eukaryota; kingdom Metazoa; phylum Arthropoda; class Malacostraca; order Amphipoda; family Talitridae; genus Morinoia; species Morinoia aosen. Next base: position 41,470,395 of record CM059574.1, read on the forward strand.
TTCTGCACGCTCTGCAGTTCTGCACGTTCTGCAGTTCTGCACGCTATGCAGTTTTGCACGCTGTGTAGTTCTGTACGCTCTGCAGTTCTGTACGCTCTGCAGTTCTGCACGCTCTGCAGTTCTGTGCGCTCTGCAGTTCTGTACGCTCTGCAGTTCTGCACGCTCTGCAGTTCTGTACGCTCTGCAGTTCTGCACGCTCTGCAGTTCTGCACGTTCTGCAGTTCTGCACGCTATGCAGTTCTGCACGCTATGCAGTTTTGCACGCTGTGTAGTTCTGTACGCTCTGCAGTTCTGTACGCTCTGCAGTTCTGTACGCTCTGCAGTTCTGTACGCTCTGCAGTTCTGTACGCTCTGCAGTTCTGCACGCTCTGCAGTTCTGCACGCTCTGCAGTTCTGTACGCTGTGTAGTTCTGTACGCTCTGCAGTTCTGTACGCTCTGCAGTTCTGTACGCTCTGCAGTTCTGCACGCTCTGCAGTTCTGTACGCTGTGTAGTTCTGTACGCTCTGCAGTTCTGTACGCTCTGCAGTTCTGCACGCTCTGCAGTTCTGCACGTTCTGCAGTTCTGCACGCTATGCAGTTCTGCACGCTATGCAGTTTTGCACGCTGTGTAGTTCTGTACGCTCTGCAGTTCTGCACGCTCTGCAGTTCTGCACGTTCTGCAGTTCTGCACGCTATGCAGTTTTGCACGCTGTGTAGTTCTGTACGCTCTGCAGTTCTGTACGCTCTGCAGTTCTGCACGCTCTGCAGTTCTGCACGTTCTGCAGTTCTGCACGCTATGCAGTTTTGCACGCTGTGTAGTTCTGTACGCTCTGCAGTTCTGTACGCTCTGCAGTTCTGCACGCTCTGCAGTTCTGTGCGCTCTGCAGTTCTGCACGCTCTGCAGTTCTGCACGTTCTGCAGTTCTGCACGCTATGCAGTTTTGCACGCTGTGTAGTTCTGTACGCTCTGCAGTTCTGTACGCTCTGCAGTTCTGCACGCTCTGCAGTTCTGTACGCTCTGCAGTTCTGTACGCTCTGCAGTTCTGCACGCTCTGCAGTTCTGTACGCTCTGCAGTTCTGTACGCTCTGCAGTTCTGCACGCTCTGCAGTTCTGTACGCTCTGCAGTTCTGCACGCTCTGCAGTTCTGCACGTTCTGCAGTTCTGCACGCTATGCAGTTCTGCACGCTATGCAGTTTTGCACGCTGTGTAGTTCTGTACGCTCTGCAGTTCTGTACGCTCTGCAGTTCTGTACGCTCTGCAGTTCTGTACGCTCTGCAGTTCTGTACGCTCTGCAGTTCTGCACGCTCTGCAGTTCTGCACGCTCTGCAGTTCTGTACGCTGTGTAGTTCTGTACGCTCTGCAGTTCTGTACGCTCTGCAGTTCTGTACGCTCTGCAGTTCTGCACGCTCTGCAGTTCTGTACGCTGTGTAGTTCTGTACGCTCTGCAGTTCTGTACGCTCTGCAGTTCTGCACGCTCTGTAGTTCTGCACGTTCTGCAGTTCTGCACGCTATGCAGTTCTGCACGCTATGCAGTTTTGCACGCTGTGTAGTTCTGTACGCTCTGCAGTTCTGTACGCTCTGCAGTTCTGTACGCTCTGCAGTTCTGCACGCTCTGCAGTTCTGTACGCTCTGCAGTTCTGTACGCTCTGCAGTTCTGCACGCTCTGCAGTTCTGTACGCTCTGCAGTTCTGCACGCTCTGCAGTTCTGCACGTTCTGCAGTTCTGCACGCTATGCAGTTCTGCACGCTATGCAGTTTTGCACGCTGTGTAGTTCTGTACGCTATGCAGTTTTGCACGCTGTGTAGTTCTGTACGCTCTGCAGTTCTGTACGCTCTGCAGTTCTGTACGCTCTGCAGTTCTGCACGCTCTGCAGTTCTGTACGCTCTGCAGTTCTGTACGCTCTGCAGTTCTGCACGCTCTGCAGTTCTGCACGCTCTGCAGTTCTGTACGCTCTGCAGTTCTGCACGCTCTGCAGTTCTGTACGCTGTGTAGTTCTGTACGCTCTGCAGTTCTGTACGCTCAGCAGTTCTGTACGCTCTGCAGTTCTGCACGTTCTGCAGTTCTGCACGCTATGCAGTTCTGCACGCTATGCAGTTTTGCACGCTGTGTAGTTCTGTACGCTCTGCAGTTCTGCACGCTCTGCAGTTCTGCACGTTCTGCAGTTCTGCACGCTATGCAGTTTTGCACGCTGTGTAGTTCTGTACGCTCTGCAGTTCTGTACGCTCTGCAGTTCTGCACGCTCTGCAGTTCTGCACGTTCTGCAGTTCTGCACGCTATGCAGTTTTGCACGCTGTGTAGTTCTGTACGCTCTGCAGTTCTGTACGCTCTGCAGTTCTGCACGCTCTGCAGTTCTGTACGCTCTGCAGTTCTGCACGCTCTGCAGTTCTGCACGTTCTGCAGTTCTGCACGCTATGCAGTTTTGCACGCTGTGTAGTTCTGTACGCTCTGCAGTTCTGTACGCTCTGCAGTTCTGCACGCTCTGCAGTTCTGTACGCTCTGCAGTTCTGTACGCTCTGCAGTTCTGCACGCTCTGCAGTTCTGTACGCTCTGCAGTTCTGTACGCTCTGCAGTTCTGCACGCTCTGCAGTTCTGTACGCTCTGCAGTTCTGCACGCTCTGCAGTTCTGCACGTTCTGCAGTTCTGCACGCTATGCAGTTCTGCACGCTATGCAGTTTTGCACGCTGTGTAGTTCTGTACGCTCTGCAGTTCTGTACGCTCTGCAGTTCTGTACGCTCTGCAGTTCTGTACGCTCTGCAGTTCTGTACGCTCTGCAGTTCTGCACGCTCTGCAGTTCTGCACGCTCTGCAGTTCTGTACGCTGTGTAGTTCTGTACGCTCTGCAGTTCTGTACGCTCTGCAGTTCTGTACGCTCTGCAGTTCTGCACGCTCTGCAGTTCTGTACGCTGTGTAGTTCTGTACGCTCTGCAGTTCTGTACGCTCTGCAGTTCTGCACGCTCTGCAGTTCTGCACGTTCTGCAGTTCTGCACGCTATGCAGTTCTGCACGCTATGCAGTTTTGCACGCTGTGTAGTTCTGTACGCTCTGCAGTTCTGTACGCTCTGCAGTTCTGTACGCTCTGCAATTCTGCACGCTCTGCAGTTCTGTACGCTCTGCAGTTCTGTACGCTCTGCAGTTCTGCACGCTCTGCAGTTCTGTACGCTCTGCAGTTCTGCACGCTCTGCAGTTCTGCACGTTCTGCAGTTCTGCACGCTATGCAGTTCTGCACGCTATGCAGTTTTGCACGCTGTGTAGTTCTGTACGCTATGCAGTTTTGCACGCTGTGTAGTTCTGTACGCTCTGCAGTTCTGTACGCTCTGCAGTTCTGTACGCTCTGCAGTTCTGCACGCTCTGCAGTTCTGTACGCTCTGCAGTTCTGTACGCTCTGCAGTTCTGCACGCTCTGCAGTTCTGCACGCTCTGCAGTTCTGTACGCTCTGCAGTTCTGCACGCTCTGCAGTTCTGTACGCTGTGTAGTTCTGTACGCTCTGCAGTTCTGTACGCTCTGCAGTTCTGTACGCTCTGCAGTTCTGCACGCTCTGCAGTTCTGTACGCTGTGTAGTTCTGTACGCTCTGCAGTTCTGTACGCTCTGCAGTTCTGCACGCTCTGCAGTTCTGTACGCTCTGCAGTTCTGCACGCTCTGCAGTTCTGCACGTTCTGCAGTTCTGCACGCTATGCAGTTTTGCACGCTGTGTAGTTCTGTACGCTCTGCAGTTCTGTACGCTCTGCAGTTCTGCACGCTCTGCAGTTCTGTACGCTCTGCAGTTCTGTACGCTCTGCAGTTCTGCACGCTCTGCAGTTCTGTACGCTCTGCAGTTCTGCACGCTCTGCAGTTCTGCACGTTCTGCAGTTCTGCACGCTATGCAGTTCTGCACGCTATGCAGTTTTGCACGCTGTGTAGTTCTGTACGCTCTGCAGTTCTGTACGCTCTGCAGTTCTGTACGCTCTGCAGTTCTGTACGCTCTGCAGTTCTGTACGCTCTGCAGTTCTGCACGCTCTGCAGTTCTGCACGCTCTGCAGTTCTGTACGCTGTGTAGTTCTGTACGCTCTGCAGTTCTGTACGCTCTGCAGTTCTGTACGCTCTGCAGTTCTGCACGCTCTGCAGTTCTGTACGCTGTGTAGTTCTGTACGCTCTGCAGTTCTGTACGCTCTGCAGTTCTGCACGCTCTGCAGTTCTGTACGCTCTGCAGTTCTGCACGCTCTGCAGTTCTGCACGTTCTGCAGTTCTGCACGCTATGCAGTTTTGCACGCTGTGTAGTTCTGTACGCTCTGCAGTTCTGTACGCTCTGCAGTTCTGCACGCTCTGCAGTTCTGCACGTTCTGCAGTTCTGCACGCTATGCAGTTTTGCACGCTGTGTAGTTCTGTACGCTCTGCAGTTCTGTACGCTCTGCAGTTCTGCACGCTCTGCAGTTCTGTACGCTCTGCAGTTCTGCACGCTCTGCAGTTCTGCACGTTCTGCAGTTCTGCACGCTATGCAGTTTTGCACGCTGTGTAGTTCTGTACGCTCTGCAGTTCTGTACGCTCTGCAGTTCTGCACGCTCTGCAGTTCTGTACGCTCTGCAGTTCTGTACGCTCTGCAGTTCTGCACGCTCTGCAGTTCTGTACGCTCTGCAGTTCTGCACGCTCTGCAGTTCTGCACGTTCTGCAGTTCTGCACGCTATGCAGTTCTGCACGCTATGCAGTTTTGCACGCTGTGTAGTTCTGTACGCTCTGCAGTTCTGTACGCTCTGCAGTTCTGTACGCTCTGCAGTTCTGTACGCTCTGCAGTTCTGTACGCTCTGCAGTTCTGCACGCTCTGCAGTTCTGCACGCTCTGCAGTTCTGTACGCTGTGTAGTTCTGTACGCTCTGCAGTTCTGTACGCTTTGCAGTTCTGTACGCTCTGCAGTTCTGCACGCTCTGCAGTTCTGTACGCTGTGTAGTTCTGTACGCTCTGCAGTTCTGTACGCTCTGCAGTTCTGCACGCTCTGCAGTTCTGCACGTTCTGCAGTTCTGCACGCTATGCAGTTCTGCACGCTATGCAGTTTTGCACGCTGTGTAGTTCTGAACGCTCTGCAGTTCTGCACGCTCTGCAGTTCTGCACGTTCTGCAGTTCTGCACGCTATGCAGTTTTGCACGCTGTGTAGTTCTGTACGCTCTGCAGTTCTGTACGCTCTGCAGTTCTGCACGCTCTGCAGTTCTGCACGTTCTGCAGTTCTGCACGCTATGCAGTTTTGCACGCTGTGTAGTTCTGTACGCTCTGCAGTTCTGTACGCTCTGCAGTTCTGCACGCTCTGCAGTTCTGTACGCTCTGCAGTTCTGCACGCTCTGCAGTTCTGCACGTTCTGCAGTTCTGCACGCTATGCAGTTTTGCACGCTGTGTAGTTCTGTACGCTCTGCAGTTCTGTACGCTCTGCAGTTCTGCACGCTCTGCAGTTCTTTACGCTCTGCAGTTCTGTACGCTCTGCAGTTCTGCACGCTCTGCAGTTCTGTACGCTCTGCAGTTCTGTACGCTCTGCAGTTCTGCACGCTCTGCAGTTCTGTACGCTCTGCAGTTCTGCACGCTCTGCAGTTCTGCACGTTCTGCAGTTCTGCACGCTATGCAGTTCTGCACGCTATGCAGTTTTGCACGCTGTGTAGTTCTGTACGCTCTGCAGTTCTGTACGCTCTGCAGTTCTGTACGCTCTGCAGTTCTGTACGCTCTGCAGTTCTGTACGCTCTGCAGTTCTGCACGCTCTGCAGTTCTGTACGCTCTGCAGTTCTGCACGCTCTGCAGTTCTGCACGTTCTGCAGTTCTGCACGCTATGCAGTTTTGCACGCTGTGTAGTTCTGTACGCTCTGCAGTTCTGTACGCTCTGCAGTTCTGCACGCTCTGCAGTTCTGCACGTTCTGCAGTTCTGCACGCTATGCAGTTTTGCACGCTGTGTAGTTCTGTACGCTCTGCAGTTCTGTACGCTCTGCAGTTCTGTACGCTCTGCAGTTCTGTACGCTCTGCAGTTCTGCACGCTCTGCAGTTCTGCACGTTCTGCAGTTCTGCACGCTATGCAGTTTTGCACGCTGTGTAGTTCTGTACGCTCTGCAGTTCTGTACGCTCTGCAGTTCTGCACGCTCTGCAGTTCTGTACGCTCTGCAGTTCTGTACGCTCTGCAGTTCTGCACGCTCTGCAGTTCTGTACGCTCTGCAGTTCTGCACGCTCTGCAGTTCTGCACGTTCTGCAGTTCTGCACGCTATGCAGTTCTGCACGCTATGCAGTTTTGCACGCTGTGTAGTTCTGTACGCTCTGCAGTTCTGTACGCTCTGCAGTTCTGTACGCTCTGCAGTTCTGTACGCTCTGCAGTTCTGTACGCTCTGCAGTTCTGCACGCTCTGCAGTTCTGCACGCTCTGCAGTTCTGTACGCTGTGTAGTTCTGTACGCTCTGCAGTTCTGTACGCTCTGCAGTTCTGTACGCTCTGCAGTTCTGCACGCTCTGCAGTTCTGTACGCTGTGTAGTTCTGTACGCTCTGCAGTTCTGTACGCTCTGCAGTTCTGCACGCTCTGCAGTTCTGTACGCTCTGCAGTTCTGCACGCTCTGCAGTTCTGCACGTTCTGCAGTTCTGCACGCTATGCAGTTTTGCACGCTGTGTAGTTCTGTACGCTCTGCAGTTCTGTACGCTCTGCAGTTCTGCACGCTCTGCAGTTCTGCACGTTCTGCAGTTCTGCACGCTATGCAGTTTTGCACGCTGTGTAGTTCTGTACGCTCTGCAGTTCTGTACGCTCTGCAGTTCTGCACGCTCTGCAGTTCTGTACGCTCTGCAGTTCTGTACGCTCTGCAGTTCTGCACGCTCTGCAGTTCTGCACGTTCTGCAGTTCTGCACGCTATGCAGTTTTGCACGCTGTGTAGTTCTGTACGCTCTGCAGTTCTGTACGCTCTGCAGTTCTGCACGCTCTGCAGTTCTGCACGTTCTGCAGTTCTGCACGCTATGCAGTTTTGCACGCTGTGTAGTTCTGTACGCTCTGCAGTTCTGTACGCTCTGCAGTTCTGCACGCTCTGCAGTTCTGTACGCTCTGCAGTTCTGCACGCTCTGCAGTTCTGCACGTTCTGCAGTTCTGCACGCTATGCAGTTTTGCACGCTGTGTAGTTCTGTACGCTCTGCAGTTCTGTACGCTCTGCAGTTCTGCACGCTCTGCAGTTCTGTACGCTCTGCAGTTCTGTACGCTCTGCAGTTCTGCACGCTCTGCAGTTCTGTACGCTCTGCAGTTCTGCACGCTCTGCAGTTCTGCACGTTCTGCAGTTCTGCACGCTATGCAGTTCTGCACGCTATGCAGTTTTGCACGCTGTGTAGTTCTGTACGCTCTGCAGTTCTGTACGCTCTGCAGTTCTGTACGCTCTGCAGTTCTGTACGCTCTGCAGTTCTGTACGCTCTGCAGTTCTGCACGCTCTGCAGTTCTGCACGCTCTGCAGTTCTGTACGCTGTGTAGTTCTGTACGCTCTGCAGTTCTGTACGCTCTGCAGTTCTGTACGCTCTGCAGTTCTGCACGCTCTGCAGTTCTGTACGCTGTGTAGTTCTGTACGTTCTGCAGTTCTGTACGCTCTGCAGTTCTGCACGCTCTGCAGTTCTGCACGTTCTGCAGTTCTGCACGCTATGCAGTTCTGCACGCTATGCAGTTTTGCACGCTGTGTAGTTCTGTACGCTCTGCAGTTCTGCACGCTCTGCAGTTCTGCACGTTCTGCAGTTCTGCACGCTATGCAGTTTTGCACGCTGTGTAGTTCTGTACGCTCTGCAGTTCTGTACGCTCTGCAGTTCTGCACGCTCTGCAGTTCTGCACGTTCTGCAGTTCTGCACGCAATGCAGTTTTGCACGCTGTGTAGTTCTGTAAGCTCTGCAGTTCTGTACGCTCTGCAGTTCTGCACGCTCTGCAGTTCTGTACGCTCTGCAGTTCTGTACGCTCTGCAGTTCTGCACGCTCTGCAGTTCTGCACGCTCTGCAGTTCTGTACGCTCTGCAGTTCTGTACGCTCTGCAGTTCTGCACGCTCTGCAGTTCTGCACGCTCTGCAGTTCTGTACGCTCTGCAGTTCTGTACGCTCTGCAGTTCTGTACGCTATGCAGTTTTGCACGCTCTGCAGTTCTGTACGCTCTGCAGTTCTGTACGCTCTGCAGTTCTGCACGCTCTGCAGTTCTGTACGCTCTGCAGTTCTGCACGCTCTGCAGTTCTGTACGCTCTGCAGTTCTGTACGCTATGCAGTTTTGCACGCTCTGCAGTTCTGTACGCTCTGCAGTTCTGTACGCTCTGCAGTTCTGTACGCTCTGCAGTTCTGCACGCTCTGCAGTTCTGTACGCTATGCAGTTTTGCACGCTGTGTAGTTCTGTACGCTCTGCAGTTCTGTACGCTCTGCAGTTCTGCACGCTCTGCAGTTCTGCACGTTCTGCAGTTCTGCACGCTATGCAGTTCTGCACGCTATGCAGTTTTGCACGCTGTGTAGTTCTGTACGCTATGCAGTTTTGCACGCTGTGTAGTTCTGTACGCTCTGCAGTTCTGTACGCTCTGCAGTTCTGTACGCTCTGCAGTTCTGCACGCTCTGCAGTTCTGTACGCTCTGCAGTTCTGTACGCTCTGCAGTTCTGCACGCTCTGCAGTTCTGCACGCTCTGCAGTTCTGTACGCTCTGCAGTTCTGCACGCTCTGCAGTTCTGTACGCTGTGTAGTTCTGTACGCTCTGCAGTTCTGTACGCTCTGCAGTTCTGTACGCTCTGCAGTTCTGCACGCTCTGCAGTTCTGTACGCTGTGTAGTTCTGTACGCTCTGCAGTTCTGTACGCTCTGCAGTTCTGCACGCTCTGCAGTTCTGTACGCTCTGCAGTTCTGCACGCTCTGCAGTTCTGCACGTTCTGCAGTTCTGCACGCTATGCAGTTTTGCACGCTGTGTAGTTCTGTACGCTCTGCAGTTCTGTACGCTCTGCAGTTCTGCACGCTCTGCAGTTCTGTACGCTCTGCAGTTCTGTACGCTCTGCAGTTCTGCACGCTCTGCAGTTCTGTACGCTCTGCAGTTCTGCACGCTCTGCAGTTCTGCACGTTCTGCAGTTCTGCACGCCAAGCAGTTCTGCACGCTATGCAGTTTTGCACGCTGTGTAGTTCTGTACGCTCTGCAGTTCTGTACGCTCTGCAGTTCTGTACGCTCTGCAGTTCTGTACGCTCTGCAGTTCTGTACGCTCTGCAGTTCTGCACGCTCTGCAGTTCTGCACGCTCTGCAGTTCTGTACGCTGTGTAGTTCTGTACGCTCTGCAGTTCTGTACGCTCTGCAGTTCTGTACGCTCTGCAGTTCTGCACGCTCTGCAGTTCTGTACGCTGTGTAGTTCTGTACGCTCTGCAGTTCTGTACGCTCTGCAGTTCTGCACGCTCTGCAGTTCTGTACGCTCTGCAGTTCTGCACGCTCTGCAGTTCTGCACGTTCTGCAGTTCTGCACGCTATGCAGTTTTGCACGCTGTGTAGTTCTGTACGCTCTGCAGTTCTGTACGCTCTGCAGTTCTGCACGCTCTGCAGTTCTGCACGTTCTGCAGTTCTGCACGCTATGCAGTTTTGCACGCTGTGTAGTTCTGTACGCTCTGCAGTTCTGTACGCTCTGCAGTTCTGCACGCTCTGCAGTTCTGTACGCTCTGCAGTTCTGCACGCTCTGCAGTTCTGCACGTTCTGCAGTTCTGCACGCTATGCAGTTTTGCACGCTGTGTAGTTCTGTACGCTCTGCAGTTCTGTACGCTCTGCAGTTCTGCACGCTCTGCAGTTCTGTACGCTCTGCAGTTCTGTACGCTCTGCAGTTCTGCACGCTCTGCAGTTCTGTACGCTCTGCAGTTCTGCACGCTCTGCAGTTCTGCACGTTCTGCAGTTCTGCACGCTATGCAGTTCTGCACGCTATGCAGTTTTGCACGCTGTGTAGTTCTGTACGCTCTGCAGTTCTGTACGCTCTGCAGTTCTGTACGCTCTGCAGTTCTGTACGCTCTGCAGTTCTGTACGCTCTGCAGTTCTGCACGCTCTGCAGTTCTGCACGCTCTGCAGTTCTGTACGCTGTGTAGTTCTGTACGCTCTGCAGTTCTGTACGCTCTGCAGTTCTGTACGCTCTGCAGTTCTGCACGCTCTGCAGTTCTGTACGCTGTGTAGTTCTGTACGCTCTGCAGTTCTGTACGCTCTGCAGTTCTGCACGCTCTGCAGTTCTGCACGTTCTGCAGTTCTGCACGCTATGCAGTTCTGCACGCTATGCAGTTTTGCACGCTGTGTAGTTCTGTACGCTCTGCAGTTCTGCACGCTCTGCAGTTCTGCACGTTCTGCAGTTCTGCACGCTATGCAGTTTTGCACGCTGTGTAGTTCTGTACGCTCTGCAGTTCTGTACGCTCTGCAGTTCTGCACGCTCTGCAGTTCTGCACGTTCTGCAGTTCTGCACGCTATGCAGTTTTGCACGCTGTGTAGTTCTGTACGCTCTGCAGTTCTGTACGCTCTGCAGTTCTGCACGCTCTGCAGTTCTGTACGCTCTGCAGTTCTGCACGCTCTGCAGTTCTGCACGTTCTGCAGTTCTGCACGCTATGCAGTTTTGCACGCTGTGTAGTTCTGTACGCTCTGCAGTTCTGTACGCTCTGCAGTTCTGCACGCTCTGCAGTTCTGTACGCTCTGCAGTTCTGTACGCTCTGCAGTTCTGCACGCTCTGCAGTTCTGTACGCTCTGCAGTTCTGTACGCTCTGCAGTTCTGCACGCTCTGCAGTTCTGTACGCTCTGCAGTTCTGCACGCTCTGCAGTTCTGCACGTTCTGCAGTTCTGCACGCTATGCAGTTCTGCACGCTATGCAGTTTTGCACGCTGTGTAGTTCTGTACGCTCTGCAGTTCTGTACGCTCTGCAGTTCTGTACGCTCTGCAGTTCTGTACGCTCTGCAGTTCTGTACGCTCTGCAGTTCTGCACGCTCTGCAGTTCTGTACGCTCTGCAGTTCTGCACGCTCTGCAGTTCTGCACGTTCTGCAGTTCTGCACGCTATGCAGTTTTGCACGCTGTGTAGTTCTGTACGCTCTGCAGTTCTGTACGCTCTGCAGTTCTGCACGCTCTGCAGTTCTGCACGTTCTGCAGTTCTGCACGCTATGCAGTTTTGCACGCTGTGTAGTTCTGTACGCTCTGCAGTTCTGTACGCTCTGCAGTTCTGCACGCTCTGCAGTTCTGTACGCTCTGCAGTTCTGCACGCTCTGCAGTTCTGCACGTTCTGCAGTTCTGCACGCTATGCAGTTTTGCACGCTGTGTAGTTCTGTACGCTCTGCCGTTCTGTACGCTCTGCAGTTCTGCACGCTCTGCAGTTCTGTACGCTCTGCAGTTCTGTACGCTCTGCAGTTCTGCACGCTCTGCAGTTCTGTACGCTCTGCAGTTCTGAACGCTCTGCAGTTCTGCACGTTCTGCAGTTCTGCACGCTATGCAGTTCTGCACGCTATGCAGTTTTGCACGCTGTGTAGTTCTGTACGCTCTGCAGTTCTGTACGCTCTGCAGTTCTGTACGCTCTGCAGTTCTGTACGCTCTGCAGTTCTGTACGCTCTGCAGTTCTGCACGCTCTGCAGTTCTGCACGCTCTGCAGTTCTGTACGCTGTGTAGTTCTGTACGCTCTGCAGTTCTGTACGCTCTGCAGTTCTGTACGCTCTGCAGTTCTGCACGCTCTGCAGTTCTGTACGCTGTGTAGTTCTGTACGCTCTGCAGTTCTGTACGCTCTGCAGTTCTGCACGCTCTGCAGTTCTGTACGCTCTGCAGTTCTGCACGCTCTGCAGTTCTGCACGTTCTGCAGTTCTGCACGCTATGCAGTTTTGCACGCTGTGTAGTTCTGTACGCTCTGCAGTTCTGTACGCTCTGCAGTTCTGCACGCTCTGCAGTTCTGCACGTTCTGCAGTTCTGCACGCTATGCAGTTTTGCACGCTGTGTAGTTCTGTACGCTCTGCAGTTCTGTACGCTCTGCAGTTCTGCACGCTCTGCAGTTCTGTACGCTCTGCAGTTCTGCACGCTCTGCAGTTCTGCACGTTCTGCAGTTCTGCACGCTATGCAGTTTTGCACGCTGTGTAGTTCTGTACGCTCTGCAGTTCTGTACGCTCTGCAGTTCTGCACGCTCTGCAGTTCTGTACGCTCTGCAGTTCTGTACGCTCTGCAGTTCTGCACGCTCTGCAGTTCTGTACGCTCTGCAGTTCTGCACGCTCTGCAGTTCTGCACGTTCTGCAGTTCTGCACGCTATGCAGTTCTGCACGCTATGCAGTTTTGCACGCTGTGTAGTTCTGTACGCTCTGCAGTTCTGTACGCTCTGCAGTTCTGTACGCTCTGCAGTTCTGTACGCTCTGCAGTTCTGTACACTCTGCAGTTCTGCACGCTCTGCAGTTCTGCACGCTCTGCAGTTCTGTACGCTGTGTAGTTCTGTACGCTCTTCAGTTCTGTACGCTCTGCAGTTCTGTACGCTCTGCAGTTCTGCACGCTCTGCAGTTCTGTACGCTGTGTAGTTCTGTACGCTCTGCAGTTCTGTACGCTCTGCAGTTCTGCACGCTCTGCAGTTCTGCACGTTCTGCAGTTCTGCACGCTATGCAGTTCTGCACGCTATGCAGTTTTGCACGCTGTGTAGTTCTGTACGCTCTGCAGTTCTGCACGCTCTGCAGTTCTGCACGTTCTGCAGTTCTGCACGCTATGCAGTTTTGCACGCTGTGTAGTTCTGTACGCTCTGCAGTTCTGTACGCTCTGCAGTTCTGCACGCTCTGCAGTTCTGCACGTTCTGCAGTTCTGCACGCTATGCAGTTTTGCACGCTGTGTAGTTCTGTACGCTCTGCAGTTCTGTACGCTCTGCAGTTCTGCACGCTCTGCAGTTCTGTACGCTCTGCAGTTCTGCACGCTCTGCAGTTCTGCACGTTCTGCAGTTCTGCACGCTATGCAGTTTTGCACGCTGTGTAGTTCTGTACGCTCTGCAGTTCTGTACGCTCTGCAGTTCTGCACGCTCTGCAGTTCTGTACGCTCTGCAGTTCTGTACGCTCTGCAGTTCTGCACGCTCTGCAGTTCTGTACGCTCTGCAGTTCTGTACGCTCTGCAGTTCTGCACGCTCTGCAGTTCTGTACGCTCTGCAGTTCTGCACGCTCTGCAGTTCTGCACGCTATGCAGTTCTGCACGCTATGCAGTTTTGCACGCTGTGTAGTTCTGTACGCTCTGCAGTTCTGTACGCTCTGCAGTTCTGTACGCTCTGCAGTTCTGTACGCTCTGCAGTTCTGTACGCTCAGCAGTTCTGCACGCTCTGCAGTTCTGCACGCTCTGCAGTTCTGTACGCTGTGTAGTTCTGTACGCTCTGCAGTTCTGTACGCTCTGCAGTTCTGTACGCTCTGCAGTTCTGCACGCTCTGCAGTTCTGTACGCTGTGTAGTTCTGTACGCTCTGCAGTTCTGTACGCTCTGCAGTTCTGCACGCTCTGCAGTTCTGCACGTTCTGCAGTTCTGCACGCTATGCAGTTCTGCACGCTATGCAGTTTTGCACGCTGTGTAGTTCTGTACGCTCTGCAGTTCTGTACGCTCTGCAGTTCTGTACGCTCTGCAGTTCTGCACGCTCTGCAGTTCTGTACGCTCTGCAGTTCTGTACGCTCTGCAGTTCTGCACGCTCTGCAGTTCTGTACGCTCTGCAGTTCTGCACGCTCTGCAGTTCTGCACGTTCTGCAGTTCTGCACGCTATGCAGTTCTGCACGCTATGCAGTTTTGCACGCTGTGTAGTTCTGTACGCTATGCAGTTTTGCACGCTGTGTAGTTCTGTACGCTCTGCAGTTCTGTACGCTCTGCAGTTCTGTACGCTCTGCAGTTCTGCACGCTCTGCAGTTCTGTACGCTCTGCAGTTCTGTACGCTCTGCAGTTCTGCACGCTCTGCAGTTCTGCACGCTCTGCAGTTCTGTACGCTCTGCAGTTCTGCACGCTCTGCAGTTCTGTACGCTGTGTAGTTCTGTACGCTCTGCAGTTCTGTACGCTCTGCAGTTCTGTACGCTCTGCAGTTCTACACGTTCTGCAGTTCTGCACGCTATGCAGTTCTGCACGCTATGCAGTTTTGCACGCTGTGTAGTTCTGTACGCTCTGCAGTTCTGCACGCTCTGCAGTTCTGCACGTTCTGCAGTTCTGCACGCTATGCAGTTTTGCACGCTGTGTAGTTCTGTACGCTCTGCAGTTCTGTACGCTCTGCAGTTCTGCACGCTCTGCAGTTCTGCACGTTCTGCAGTTCTGCACGCTATGCAGTTTTGCACGCTGTGTAGTTCTGTACGCTCTGCAGTTCTGTACGCTCTGCAGTTCTGCACGCTCTGCAGTTCTGTACGCTCTGCAGTTCTGCACGCTCTGCAGTTCTGCACGTTCTGCAGTTCTGCACGCTATGCAGTTTTGCACGCTGTGTAGTTCTGTACGCTCTGCAGTTCTGTACGCTCTGCAGTTCTGCACGCTCTGCAGTTCTGTACGCTCTGCAGTTCTGTACGCTCTGCAGTTCTGCACGCTCTGCAGTTCTGTACGCTCTGCAGTTCTGTACGCTCTGCAGTTCTGCACGCTCTGCAGTTCTGTACGCTCTGCAGTTCTGCACGCTCTGCAGTTCTGCACGTTCTGCAGTTCTGCACGCTATGCAGTTCTGCACGCTATGCAGTTTTGCACGCTGTGTAGTTCTGTACGCTCTGCAGTTCTGTACGCTCTGCAGTTCTGTACGCTCTGCAGTTCTGTGCGCTCTGCAGTTCTGTACGCTCTGCAGTTCTGCACGCTCTGCAGTTCTGCACGCTCTGCAGTTCTGTACGCTGTGTAGTTCTGTACGCTCTGCAGTTCTGTACGCTCTGCAGTTCTGTACGCTCTGCAGTTCTGCACGCTCTGCAGTTCTGTACGCTGTGTAGTTCTGTACGCTCTGCAGTTCTGTACGCTCTGCAGTTCTGCACGCTCTGCAGTTCTGCACGTTCTGCAGTTCTGCATGCTATGCAGTTCTGCACGCTATGCAGTTTTGCACGCTGTGTAGTTCTGTACGCTCTGCAGTTCTGTACGCTCTGCAGTTCTGTACGCTCTGCAGTTCTGCACGCTCTGCAGTTCTGTACGCTCTGCAGTTCTGTACGCTCTGCAGTTCTGCACGCTCTGCAGTTCTGTACGCTCTGCAGTTCTGCACGCTCTGCAGTTCTGCACGTTCTGCAGTTCTGCACGCTATGCAGTTCTGCACGCTATGCAGTTTTGCACGCTGTGTAGTTCTGTACGCTCTGCAGTTCTGTACGCTCTGCAGTTCTGTACGCTCTGCAGTTCTGTACGCTCTGCAGTTCTGTACGCTCTGCAGTTCTGCACGCTCTGCAGTTCTGCACGCTCTGCAGTTCTGTACGCTGTGTAGTTCTGTACGCTCTGCAGTTCTGTACGCTCTGCAGTTCTGTACGCTCTGCAGTTCTGTACGCTGTGTAGTTCTGTACGCTATGCAGTTTTGCACGCTGTGTAGTTCTGTACGCTCTGCAGTTCTGTACGCTCTGCAGTTCTGTACGCTCTGCAGTTCTGTACGCTGTGTAGTTCTGTACGCTCTGCAGTTCTGTACGCTCTGCAGTTCTGTACGCTCTGCAGTTCTGCACGCTCTGCAGTTCTGCACGCTCTGCAGTTCTGTACGCTGTGTAGTTCTGTACGCTCTGCAGTTCTGTACGCTCTGCAGTTCTGTACGTTCTGCAGTTCTGTACGCTCTGTAGTTTTGTACGCTATGCAGTTTTGCACGCTGTGTAGTTCTGTACGCTCTGCAGTTCTGTACGCTCTGCAGTTCTGTACGCTCTGCAGTTCTGCACGCTCTGCAGTTCTGTACGCTCTGCAGTTCTGTACGCTCTGCAGTTCTGCACGCTCTGCAGTTCTGCACGCTCTGCAGTTCTGTACGCTCTGCAGTTCTGCACGCTCTGCAGTTCTGTACGCTGTGTAGTTCTGTACGCTCTGCAGTTCTGTACGCTCTGCAGTTCTGTACGCTCTGCAGTTCTGCACGCTCTGCAGTTCTGTACGCTGTGTAGTTCTGTACGCTCTGCAGTTCTGTACGCTCTGCAGTTCTGCACGCTCTGCAGTTCTGTACGCTCTGCAGTTCTGCACGCTCTGCAGTTCTGCACGTTCTGCAGTTCTGCACGCTATGCAGTTTTGCACGCTGTGTAGTTCTGTACGCTCTGCAGTTCTGTACGCTCTGCAGTTCTGCACGCTCTGCAGTTCTGTACGCTCTGCAGTTCTGTACGCTCTGCAGTTCTGCACGCTCTGCAGTTCTGTACGCTCTGCAGTTCTGCACGCTCTGCAGTTCTGCACGTTCTGCAGTTCTGCACGCTATGCAGTTCTGCACGCTATGCAGTTTTGCACGCTGTGTAGTTCTGTACGCTCTGCAGTTCTGTACGCTCTGCAGTTCTGTACGCTCTGCAGTTCTGTACGCTCTGCAGTTCTGTACGCTCTGCAGTTCTGCACGCTCTGCAGTTCTGCACGCTCTGCAGTTCTGTACGCTGTGTAGTTCTGTACGCTCTGCAGTTCTGTACGCTCTGCAGTTCTGTACGCTCTGCAGTTCTGCACGCTCTGCAGTTCTGTACGCTGTGTAGTTCTGTACGCTCTGCAGTTCTGTACGCTCTGCAGTTCTGCACGCTCTGCAGTTCTGTACGCTCTGCAGTTCTGCACGCTCTGCAGTTCTGCACGTTCTGCAGTTCTGCACGCTATGCAGTTTTGCACGCTGTGTAGTTCTGTACGCTCTGCAGTTCTGTACGCTCTGCAGTTCTGCACGCTCTGCAGTTCTGCACGTTCTGCAGTTCTGCACGCTATGCAGTTTTGCACGCTGTGTAGTTCTGTACGCTCTGCAGTTCTGTACGCTCTGCAGTTCTGCACGCTCTGCAGTTCTGTACGCTCTGCAGTTCTGCACGCTCTGCAGTTCTGCACGTTCTGCAGTTCTGCACGCTATGCAGTTTTGCACGCTGTGTAGTTCTGTACGCTCTGCAGTTCTGTACGCTCTGCAGTTCTGCACGCTCTGCAGTTCTGTACGCTCTGCAGTTCTGTACGCTCTGCAGTTCTGCACGCTCTGCAGTTCTGTACGCTCTGCAGTTCTGCACGCTCTGCAGTTCTGCACGTTCTGCAGTTCTGCACGCTATGCAGTTCTGCACGCTATGCAGTTTTGCACGCTGTGTAGTTCTGTACGCTCTGCAGTTCTGTACGCTCTGCAGTTCTGTACGCTCTGCAGTTCTGTACGCTCTGCAGTTCTGTACGCTCTGCAGTTCTGCACGCTCTGCAGTTCTGCACGCTCTGCAGTTCTGTACGCTGTGTAGTTCTGTACGCTCTGCAGTTCTGTACGCTCTGCAGTTCTGTACGCTCTGCAGTTCTGCACGCTCTGCAGTTCTGTACGCTGTGTAGTTCTGTACGCTCTGCAGTTCTGTACGCTCTGCAGTTCTGCACGCTCTGCAGTTCTGCACGTTCTGCAGTTCTGCACGCTATGCAGTTCTGCACGCTATGCAGTTTTGCACGCTGTGTAGTTCTGTACGCTCTGCAGTTCTGCACGCTCTGCAGTTCTGCACGTTCTGCAGTTCTGCACGCTATGCAGTTTTGCACGCTGTGTAGTTCTGTACGCTCTGCAGTTCTGTACGCTCTGCAGTTCTGCACGCTCTGCAGTTCTGCACGTTCTGCAGTTCTGCACGCTATGCAGTTTTGCACGCTGTGTAGTTCTGTACGCTCTGCAGTTCTGTACGCTCTGCAGTTCTGCACGCTCTGCAGTTCTGTACGCTCTGCAGTTCTGCACGCTCTGCAGTTCTGCACGTTCTGCAGTTCTGCACGCTATGCAGTTTTGCACGCTGTGTAGTTCTGTACGCTCTGCAGTTCTGTACGCTCTGCAGTTCTGCACGCTCTGCAGTTCTGTACGCTCTGCAGTTCTGTACGCTCTGCAGTTCTGCACGCTCTGCAGTTCTGTACGCTCTGCAGTTCTGTACGCTCTGCAGTTCTGCACGCTCTGCAGTTCTGTACGCTCTGCAGTTCTGCACGCTCTGCAGTTCTGCACGTTCTGCAGTTCTGCACGCTATGCAGTTCTGCACGCTATGCAGTTTTGCACGCTGTGTAGTTCTGTACGCTCTGCAGTTCTGTACGCTCTGCAGTTCTGTACGCTCTGCAGTTCTGTACGCTCTGCAGTTCTGTACGCTCTGCAGTTCTGCACGCTCTGCAGTTCTGCACGCTCTGCAGTTCTGTACGCTGTGTAGTTCTGTACGCTCTGCAGTTCTGTACGCTCTGCAGTTCTGTACGCTCTGCAGTTCTGCACGCTCTGCAGTTCTGTACGCTGTGTAGTTCTGTACGCTCTGCAGTTCTGTACGCTCTGCAGTTCTGCACGCTCTGCAGTTCTGCACGTTCTGCAGTTCTGCACGCTATGCAGTTCTGCACGCTATGCAGTTTTACACGCTGTGTAGTTCTGTACGCTCTGCAGTTCTTTACGCTCTGCAGTTCTGTACGCTCTGCAGTTCTGCACGCTCTGCAGTTCTGTACGCTCTGCAGTTCTGTACGCTCTGCAGTTCTGCACGCTCTGCAGTTCTGTACGCTCTGCAGTTCTGCACGCTCTGCAGTTCTGCACGTTCTGCAGTTCTGCACGCTATGCAGTTCTGCACGCTATGCAGTTTTGCACGCTGTGTAGTTCTGTACGCTCTGCAGTTCTGTACGCTCTGCAGTTCTGTACGCTCTGCAGTTCTGTACGCTCTGCAGTTCTGTACGCTCTGCAGTTCTGCACGCTCTGCAGTTCTGCACGCTCTGCAGTTCTGTACGCTCTGCAGTTCTGCACGCTCTGCAGTTCTGTACGCTCTGCAGTTCTGTACGCTCTGCAGTTCTGCACGCTCTGCAGTTCTGTACGCTCTGCAGTTCTGTATGCTCTGCAGTTCTGCACGCTCTGCAGTTCTGCACGTTCTGCAGTTCTGCACGCTATGCAGTTTTGCACGCTGTGTAGTTCTGTACGCTCTGCAGTTCTGTACGCTGTGTAGTTCTGTACGCTGTGCAGTTCTGCACGCTGTGCAGTTCTGCACGCTCTGCAGTTCTGTACGCTGTGCAGTTCTACAAGCTATGCAGTTCTGTACGCTCTGCAGTTCTGCACGCTCTGCAGTTCTGTACGCTGTGTAGTTCTGTACGCTCTGCAGTTCTGTACGCTCTGCAGTTCTGCACGCTCTGCAGATCTGTACGCTCTGCAGTTCTGCACGCTCTGCAGTTCTGTACGCTGTGTAGTTCTGTACGCTCTGCAGTTCTGTACGCTCTGCAGTTCTGCACGCTCTGCAGTTCTGTACGCTCTGCAGTTCTGCACGCTCTGCAGTTCTGTACGCTGTGTAGTTCTGTACGCTCTGCAGTTCTGTACGCTCTGCAGTTCTGTACGCTCTGCAGTTCTGCACGCTCTGCAGTTCTGTACGCTGTGTAGTTCTGTACGCTCTGCAGTTCTGTACGCTCTGCAGTTCTGCACGCTCTGCAGTTCTGTACGCTCTGCAGTTCTGCACGCTCTGCAGTTCTGCACGTTCTGCAGTTCTGCACGCTATGCAGTTTTGCACGCTGTGTAGTTCTGTACGCTCTGCAGTTCTGTACGCTCTGCAGTTCTGCACGCTCTGCAGTTCTGTACGCTCTGCAGTTCTGTACGCTCTGCAGTTCTGCACGCTCTGCAGTTCTGTACGCTCTGCAGTTCTGCACGCTCTGCAGTTCTGCACGTTCTGCAGTTCTGCACGCTATGCAGTTCTGCACGCTATGCAGTTTTGCACGCTGTGTAGTTCTGTACGCTCTGCAGTTCTGTACGCTCTGCAGTTCTGTACGCTCTGCAGTTCTGTACGCTCTGCAGTTCTGTACGCTCTGCAGTTCTGCACGCTCTGCAGTTCTGCACGCTCTGCAGTTCTGTACGCTGTGTAGTTCTGTACGCTCTGCAGTTCTGTACGCTCTGCAGTTCTGTACGCTCTGCAGTTCTGCACGCTCTGCAGTTCTGTACGCTGTGTAGTTCTGTACGCTCTGCAGTTCTGTACGCTCTGCAGTTCTGCACGCTCTGCAGTTCTGTACGCTCTGCAGTTCTGCACGCTCTGCAGTTCTGCACGTTCTGCAGTTCTGCACGCTATGCAGTTTTGCACGCTGTGTAGTTCTGTACGCTCTGCAGTTCTGTACGCTCTGCAGTTCTGCACGCTCTGCAGTTCTGCACGTTCTGCAGTTCTGCACGCTATGCAGTTTTGCACGCTGTGTAGTTCTGTACGCTCTGCAGTTCTGTACGCTCTGCAGTTCTGCACGCTCTGCAGTTCTGTACGCTCTGCAGTTCTGCACGCTCTGCAGTTCTGCACGTTCTGCAGTTCTGCACGCTATGCAGTTTTGCACGCTGTGTAGTTCTGTACGCTCTGCAGTTCTGTACGCTCTGCAGTTCTGCACGCTCTGCAGTTCTGTACGCTCTGCAGTTCTGTACGCTCTGCAGTTCTGCACGCTCTGCAGTTCTGTACGCTCTGCAGTTCTGCACGCTCTGCAGTTCTGCACGTTCTGCAGTTCTGCACGCTATGCAGTTCTGCACGCTATGCAGTTTTGCACGCTGTGTAGTTCTGTACGCTCTGCAGTTCTGTACGCTCTGCAGTTCTGTACGCTCTGCAGTTCCGTACGCTCTGCAGTTCTGTACGCTCTGCAGTTCTGCACGCTCTGCAGTTCTGCACGCTCTGCAGTTCTGTACGCTGTGTAGTTCTGTACGCTCTGCAGTTCTGTACGCTCTGCAGTTCTGTACGCTCTGCAGTTCTGCACGCTCTGCAGTTCTGTACGCTGTGTAGTTCTGTACGCTCTGCAGTTCTGTACGCTCTGCAGTTCTGCACGCTCTGCAGTTCTGCACGTTCTGCAGTTCTGCACGCTATGCAGTTCTGCACGCTATGCAGTTTTGCACGCTGTGTAGTTCTGTACGCTCTGCAGTTCTGCACGCTCTGCAGTTCTGCACGTTCTGCAGTTCTGCACGCTATGCAGTTTTGCACGCTGTGTAGTTCTGTACGCTCTGCAGTTCTGTACGCTCTGCAGTTCTGCACGCTCTGCAGTTCTGCACGTTCTGCAGTTCTGCACGCTATGCAGTTTTGCACGCTGTGTAGTTCTGTACGCTCTGCAGTTCTGTACGCTCTGCAGTTCTGCACGCTCTGCAGTTCTGTACGCTCTGCAGTTCTGCACGCTCTGCAGTTCTGCACGTTCTGCAGTTCTGCACGCTATGCAGTTTTGCACGCTGTGTAGTTCTGTACGCTCTGCAGTTCTGTACGCTCTGCAGTTCTGCACGCTCTGCAGTTCTGTACGCTCTGCAGTTCTGTACGCTCTGCAGTTCTGCACGCTCTGCAGTTCTGTACGCTCTGCAGTTCTGTACGCTCTGCAGTTCTGCACGCTCTGCAGTTCTGTACGCTCTGCAGTTCTGCACGCTCTGCAGTTCTGCACGTTCTGCAGTTCTGCACGCTATGCAGTTCTGCACGCTATGCAGTTTTGCACGCTGTGTAGTTCTGTACGCTCTGCAGTTCTGTACGCTCTGCAGTTCTGTACGCTCTGCAGTTCTGTACGCTCTGCAGTTCTGCACGCTCTGCAGTTCTGCACGCTCTGCAGTTCTGTACGCTGTGTAGTTCTGTACGCTCTGCAGTTCTGTACGCTCTGCAGTTCTGTACGCTCTGCAGTTCTGCACGCTCTGCAGTTCTGTACGCTGTGTAGTTCTGTACGCTCTGCAGTTCTGTACGCTCTGCAGTTCTGCACGCTCTGCAGTTCTGCACGTTCTGCAGTTCTGCACGCTATGCAGTTCTGCACGCTATGCAGTTTTGCACGCTGTGTAGTTCTGTACGCTCTGCAGTTCTGTACGCTCTGCAGTTCTGTACGCTCTGCAGTTCTGCACGCTCTGCAGTTCTGTACGCTCTGCAGTTCTGTACGCTCTGCAGTTCTGCACGCTCTGCAGTTCTGTACGCTCTGCAGTTCTGCACGCTCTGCAGTTCTGCACGTTCTGCAGTTCTGCACGCTATGCAGTTCTGCACGCTATGCAGTTTTGCACGCTGTGTAGTTCTGTACGCTCTGCAGTTCTGTACGCTCTGCAGTTCTGTACGCTCTGCAGTTCTGTACGCTCTGCAGTTCTGTACGCTTTGCAGTTCTGCACGCTCTGCAGTTCTGCACGCTCTGCAGTTCTGTACGCTCTGCAGTTCTGCACGCTCTGCAGTTCTGTACGCTCTGCAGTTCTGTACGCTCTGCAGTTCTGCACGCTCTGCAGTTCTGTACGCTCTGCAGTTCTGTACGCTCTGCAGTTCTGCACGCTCTGCAGTTCTGCACGTTCTGCAGTTCTGCACGCTATGCAGTTTTGCACGCTGTGTAGTTCTGTACGCTCTGCAGTTCTGTACGCTCTGCAGTTCTGCACGCTCTGCAGTTCTGTACGCTCTGCAGTTCTGCACGCTCTGCAGTTCTGCACGTTCTGCAGTTCTGCACGCTATGCAGTTCTGCACGCTCTGCAGTTCTGTACGCTCTGCAGTTCTGCACGCTCTGCAGTTCTGCACGCTGTGTAGTTCTGCACGCTATGCAGTTCTGTACGCTCTGCAGTTCTGCACGCTCTGCAGTTCTGTACGCTCTGCAGTTCTGTACGCTGTGCAGTTCTGCACGCTATGCAGTTCTGCACGCTCTGCAGTTCTGTACGCTCTGCAGTTCTGCACGCTCTGCAGTTCTGCACGCTGTGTAGTTCTGCACGCTATGCAGTTCTGTACGCTCTGCAGTTCTGCACGCTCTGCAGTTCTGTACGCTCTGCAGTTCTGCACGCTGTGTAGTTCTGCACGCTGTGTAGTTCTGCACGCTGTGTAGTTCTGTACGCTGTGCAGTTCTGTACGCTGTGTAGTTCTGCACGCTATGCAGTTCTGCACGCTGTGCAGTTTTGCACGCTGTGCAGTTCTGCACGCTGTGTAGTTCTGTACGCTGTGCAGTTCTGCACGCTATGCAGTTCTGCACGCTGTGTAGTTCTGTACGCTGTGCAGTTCTGCACGCTGTGTAGTTCTGCACGCTGTGTAGTTCTGTGCGCTGTGCAGTTCTGAACGCTGTGCAGTTCTGCACGCTATGCAGTTCTGCACGCTATGCAGTTCTGCACGCTGTGTAGTTCTGTACGCTGTGCAGTTCTGCACGCTATGCAGTTCTGCACGCTGTGTAGTTCTGCACGCTATGCAGTTCTGCACGCTGTGTAGTTCTGTACGCTGTGCAGTTCTGTACGCTGTGCAGTTCTGCACGCTATGCAGTTCTGTACGCTGTGCAGTTCTGCACGCTGTGTAGTTCTGCACGCTATGCAGTTCTGCACGCTATGCAGTTCTGCACGCTATGCAGTTCTGCACGCTATGCAGTTCTGCACGCTGTGTAGTTCTGCACGCTCTGCAGTTCTACACGCTATGCAGTTCTGCACGCTATGCAGTTCTGCACGCTATGCAGTTCTGCACGCTGTGTAGTTCTGCACGCTCTGCAGTTCTACACGCTATGCAGTTTTGCACGCTGTGTAGTTCTGTACGCTGTGCAGTTCTGTACGCTGTGTAGTTCTGTACGCTCTGCAGTTCTGTACGCTGTGCAGTTCTGTACGCTGTGTAGTTCTGTACGCTCTGCAGTTCTGTACGCTGTGCAGTTCTGTACGCTCTGCAGTTCTGTACGCTGTGCAGTTCTGTACGCTGTGCAGTTCTGTACGCTCTGCAGTTCTGCACGCTGTGCAGTTCTGTACGCTCTGCAGTTCTGTACGCTATGCAGTTCTACACGCTATGCAGTTCTGCACGCTATGCAGTTCTACACGCTATGCAGTTTTGCACGCTGTGTAGTTCTGTACGCTGTGCAGAACTGCACGCTGTGCAGTTCTGTACGCTGTGCAGTTTTGCACGCTGTGCAGTTCTACACGCTATGCAGTTTTGCACGCTGTGTAGTTCTGTACGCTATGCAGTTCTACACGCTATGCAGTTTTGCACGCTGTGTAGTTCTGTACGCTCTGCAGTTCTGTACGCTATGCAGTTCTGTACGCTCTGCAGTTCTGTACGCTCTGCAGTTCTGTACGCTGTGCAGTTCTGTACGCTGTGCAGTTCTACACGCTATGCAGTTTTGCACGCTGTGCAGTTCTACACGCTATGCAGTTTTGCACGCTGTGTAGTTCTGTACGCTGTGCAGTTCTGTACGCTATGCAGTTCTGCACGCTATGCAGTTCTGTACGCTATGCAGTTCTGTACGCTGTGCAGTTCTACACGCTGTGTAGTTCTGCACGCTATGCAGTTCTGTACGCTATGCAGTTCTGTACGCTGTGCAGTTCTGCACGCTCTGCAGTTCTGCACGCTATGCAGTTTTGCACGCTGTGCAGTTCTACACGCTATGCAGTTTTGCACGCTGTGCAGTTCTGTACGCTGTGCAGTTCTGCACGCTATGCAGTTCTGCACGCTATGCAGTTTTGCACGCTGTGCAGTTCTACACGCTATGCAGTTTTGCACGCTCTGCAGTTCTGTACGCTGTGCAGTTCTGCACGCCGTGCAGTTCTGCACGCTATGCAGTTCTGCACGCTATGCAGTTTTGCACGCTGTGCAGTTCTACACGCTATGCAGTTTTGCACGCTCTGCAGTTCTGTACGCTGTGCAGTTCTGCACGCTATGCAGTTCTGCACGCTCTACAGTTCTGTACGCTATGCAGTTTTGCACGCTGTGTAGTTCTGCACGCTGTGCAGTTCTGCACGCTATGCAGTTCTACACGCTATGCAGTTCTGTACGCTGTGCAGTTCTACACGCTATGCAGTTTTGCACGCTATGCAGTTTTGCACGCTGTGCAGTTCTGCACGCTATGCAGTTCTGTACGCTGTGCAGTTCTACACGCTATGCAGTTTTGCACGCTCTGCAGTTCTGTACGCAGTGCAGTTCTGCACGCTATGCAGTTTTGCACGCTATGCAGTTCTGCACGCTATGCAGTTCTGTACGCTGTGCAGTTCTACACGCTATGCAGTTTTGCACGCTCTGCAGTTCTGTACGCTGTGCAGTTCTGCACGCTATGCAGTTCTGTACGCTCTGCAGTTCTGTACGCTGTGCAGTTCTGCACGCTCTGCAGTTCTGCACGCTATGCAGTTTTGCACGCTGTGCAGTTTTGCACGCTGTGCAGTTCTACACGCTATGCAGTTTTGCACGCTCTGCAGTTCTGCACGCTATGCAGTTTTGCACGCTGTGCAGTTCTACACGCTATGCAGTTTTGCACGCTCTGCAGTTCTGTACGCTCTGCAGTTCTGCACGCTATGCAGTTTTGCACGCTGTGCAGTTCTACACGCTATGCAGTTTTGCACGCTATGCAGTTTTGCACGCTATGCAGTTCTGCACGCTCTGCAGTTCTGCACGCTCTGCAGTTCTGCACGCTACGCAGTTTTGCACGCTGTGCAGTTCTACACGCTATGCAGTTTTGCACGCTATGCAGTTCTGCACGCTCTGCAGTTCTGCACGCTATGCAGTTTTGCACGCTGTGCAGTTCTACACGCTATGCAGTTTTGCACGCTCTGCAGTTCTGTTCGCTGTGCAGTTCTGCACGCTATGCAGTTCTGTACGCTATGCAGTTCTGTACGCTGTGCAGTTCTGTACGCTCTGCAGTTCTGTACGCTGTGTAGTTCTACACGCTATGCAGTTCTGCACGCTCTGCAGTTCTGTACGCTGTGCAGTTCTGTACGCTGTGCAGTTCTGCACGCTCTGCAGTTCTGTACGCTGTGTAGTTCTGCACGCTCTGCAGTTCTGCACGCTGTGTAGTTCTGTACGCTCTGCAGTTCAGCACGCTCTGCAGTTCTGCACGCTGTGTAGTTCTGCACGCTCTGCAGTTCTGCACGCTCTGCAGTTCTGCACGCTGTGTAGTTTTGTACGCTCTGCAGTTCTGCACGCTCTGCAGTTCTGCACGCTGTGTAGTTCTGTACGCTCTGCAGTTCTGTACGCTCTGCAGTTCTGTACGCTGTGTAGTTCTGTACGCTGTGCAGTTCTGTACGCTCTGCAGTTCTGTACGCTATGCAGTTCTGTACGCTATGCAGTTCTGCACGCTGTGTAGTTCTGCACGCTGTGCAGTTCTGTACGCTCTGCAGTTCTGTACGCTGTGTAGTTCTGTACGCTGTGTAGTTCTGTACGCTCTGCAGTTCTGTACGCTCTGCAGTTCTGCACGCTCTGCAGTTCTGTACGCTGTGTAGTTCTGTACGCTCTGCAGTTCTGTACGCTCTGCAGTTCTGCACGCTCTGCAGTTCTGTACGCTCTGCAGTTCTGCACGCTCTGCAGTTCTGCACGCTCTGCAGTTCTGCACGCTATGCAGTTTTGCACGCTCTGCAGTTCTGTACGCTCTGCAGTTCTGCACGCTCTGCAGTTCTGCACGCTGTGTAGTTCTGCACGCTATGCAGTTCTGTACGCTCTGCAGTTCTGCACGCTCTGCAGTTCTGTACGCTCTGCAGTTCTGTACGCTGTGCAGTTCTGCACGCTATGCAGTTCTGCACGCTCTGCAGTTCTGTACGCTCTGCAGTTCTGCACGCTCTGCAGTTCTGCACGCTGTGTAGTTCTGCACGCTATGCAGTTCTGTACGCTCTGCAGTTCTGCACGCTCTGCAGTTCTGTACGCTCTGCAGTTCTGCACGCTGTGTAGTTCTGCACGCTGTGTAGTTCTGCACGCTGTGTAGTTCTGTACGCTGTGCAGTTCTGTACGCTGTGTAGTTCTGCACGCTATGCAGTTCTGCACGCTGTGCAGTTCTGCACGCTGTGCAGTTCTGCACGCTGTGTAGTTCTGTACGCTGTGCAGTTCTGCACGCTATGCAGTTCTGCACGCTGTGCAGTTCTGCACGCTATGCAGTTCTGCACGCTATGCAGTTCTGCACGCTGTGTAGTTCTGTACGCTGTGCAGTTCTGCACGCTATGCAGTTCTGCACGCTGTGTAGTTCTGCACGCTATGCAGTTCTGCACGCTGTGTAGTTCTGTACGCTGTGCAGTTCTGTACGCTGTGCAGTTCTGCACGCTATGCAGTTCTGCACGCTGTGTAGTTCTGTACGCTGTGCAGTTCTGCACGCTGTGTAGTTCTGCACGCTGTGTAGTTCTGTACGCTGTGCAGTTCTGCACGCTATGCAGTTCTGCACGCTGTGTAGTTCTGCACGCTATGCAGTTCTGCACGCTATGCAGTTCTGCACGCTATGCAGTTCTGCACGCTGTGTAGTTCTGCACGCTATGCAGTTCTGCACGCTGTGTAGTTCTGCACGCTATGCAGTTCTGCACGCTATGCAGTTCTGCACGCTTTACAGTTCTGCACGCTGTGTAGTTCTGTACGCTGTGCAGTTCTGCACGCTATGCAGTTCTGCACGCTGTGCAGTTCTGCACGCTATGCAGTTCTGCACGCTGTGCAGTTCTGCACGCTGTGCAGTTCTGTACGCTGTGTAGTTCTGCACGCTATGCAGTTCTGCACGCTGTGCAGTTCTGCACGCTGTGCAGTTCTGCACGCTGTGTAGTTCTGCACGCTATGCAGTTCTGCACGCTGTGTAGTTCTGCACGCTATGCAGTTCTGCACGCTATGCAGTTCTGCACGCTGTGTAGTTCTGCACGCTATGCAGTTCTGCACGCTGTGTAGTTCTGCACGCTGTGTAGTTCTGCACGCTATGCAGTTCTGTACGCTGTGCAGTTCTGCACGCTATGCAGTTCTGCACGCTATGCAGTTCTGCACGCTATGCAGTTCTGCACGCTGTGCAGTTCTGCACGCTGTGTAGTTCTGCACGCTATGCAGTTCTGCACGCTGTGTAGTTCTGCACGCTATGCAGTTCTGCACGCTATGCAGTTCTGCACGCTATGCAGTTCTGCACGCTATGCAGTTCTGCACGCTGTGTAGTTCTGCACGCTCTGCAGTTCTACACGCTATGCAGTTTTGCACGCTGTGTAGTTCTGTACGCTGTGCAGTTCTGTACGCTGTGTAGTTCTGTACGCTCTGCAGTTCTGTACGCTGTGCAGTTCTGTACGCTGTGTAGTTCTGTACGCTCTGCAGTTCTGTACGCTGTGCAGTTCTGTACGCTCTGCAGTTCTGTACGCTGTGCAGTTCTGTACGCTGTGCAGTTATGTACGCTCTGCAGTTCTGCACGCCGTGCAGCTCTTTACGCTCTGCAGTTCTGTACGCTATGCAGTTCTGCACGCTATGCAGTTCTACACGCTATGCAGTTCTGCACGCTATGCAGTTCTACACGCTATGCAGTTTTGCACGCTGTGTAGTTCTGTACGCTGTGCAGAACTGCACGCTGTGCAGTTCTGTACGCTGTGCAGTTCTGCACGCTGTGCAGTTCTACACGCTATGCAGTTTTGCACGCTGTGTAGTTCTGTACGCTATGCAGTTCTACACGCTATGCAGTTTTGCACGCTGTGTAGTTCTGTACGCTCTGCAGTTCTGTACGCTCTGCAGTTCTGTACGCTGTGCAGTTCTGCACGCTATGCAGTTTTGCACGCTATGCAGTTCTGTACGCTGTGCAGTTCTACACGCTATGCAGTTTTGCACGCTCTGCAGTTCTGCACGCTGTGCAGTTCTGTACGCTGTGCAGTTCTACACGCTGTGCAGTTCTGTACGCTGTGCAGTTCTACACGCTATGCAGTTTTGCACGCTGTGCAGTTCTACACGCTATGCAGTTCTGTACGCTGTGTAGTTCTGTACGCTCTGCAGTTCTGTACGCTCTGCAGTTCTGCACGCTATGCAGTTTTGCACGCTGTGCAGTTCTACACGCTATGCAGTTTTGCACGCTATGCAGTTTTGCACGCTATGCAGTTCTGCACGCTCTGCAGTTCTGCACGCTCTGCAGTTCTGCACGCTATGCAGTTTTGCACGCTGTGCAGTTCTACACGCTATGCAGTTTTGCACGCTATGCAGTTCTGCACGCTCTGCAGTTCTGCACGCTATGCAGTTTTGCATGCTGTGCAGTTCTACACGCTATGCAGTTCTGTACGCTGTGCAGTTCTGTACGCTCTGCAGTTCTGTACGCTGTGTAGTTCTACACGCTATGCAGTTCTGCACGCTCTGCAGTTCTGTACGCTGTGCAGTTCTGTACGCTGTGCAGTTCTGCACGCTCTGCAGTTCTGTACGCTGTGTAGTTCTGCACGCTCTGCAGTTCTGTACGCTGTGCAGTTCTGCACGCTATGCAGTTCTGTACGCTATGCAGTTCTGTACGCTGTGCAGTTCTGTACGCTCTGCAGTTCTGTACGCTGTGTA
Source organism: Morinoia aosen (assembly GCA_030386875.1). Taxonomy (NCBI): domain Eukaryota; kingdom Metazoa; phylum Arthropoda; class Malacostraca; order Amphipoda; family Talitridae; genus Morinoia; species Morinoia aosen. Next base: position 41,499,464 of record CM059574.1, read on the forward strand.
GTTCTACACGCTATGCAGTTCTGCACGCTCTGCAGTTCTGTACGCTGTGCAGTTTTGTACGCTGTGCAGTTCTGCACGCTCTGCAGTTCTGTACGCTGTGTAGTTCTGCACGCTCTGCAGTTCTGCACGCTGTGTAGTTCTGTACGCTCTGCAGTTCTGCACGCTCTGCAGTTCTGCACGCTGTGTAGTTCTGCACGCTCTGCAGTTCTGCACGCTCTGCAGTTCTGCACGCTGTGTAGTTCTGTACGCTCTGCAGTTCTGTACGCTCTGCAGTTCTGTACGCTGTGTAGTTCTGTACGCTGTCAGTTCTGTACGCTCTGCAGTTCTGTGCGCTATGCAGTTCTGTACGCTATGCAGTTCTGCACGCTGTGTAGTTCTGCACGCTGTGCAGTTCTGTACGCTCTGCAGTTCTGTACGCTGTGTAGTTCTGTACGCTGTGCAGTTCTGTACGCTCTGCAGTTCTGCACGCTATGCAGTTCTGTACGCTGCGTAGTTCTGCACGCTATGCAGTTCTGCACGCTGTGCAGTTCTGCACGCTGTGCAGTTCTGCACGCTGTGCAGTTCTGTACGCTGTGTAGTTCTGTACGCTCTGCAGTTCTGCACGCTGTGTAGTTCTGTACGCTCTGCAGTTCTGCACGCTCTGCAGTTCTGCACGCTATGCAGTTCTGCACGCTGTGCAGTTCTGCACGCTGTGTAGTTCTGTACGCTGTGCAGTTCTGCACGCTGTGCAGTTCTGCACGCTATGCAGTTCTGTACGCTGTGTAGTTCTGTACGCTGTGCAGTTCTGCACGCTGTGCAGTTCTGTACGCTATGCAGTTCTGTACGCTGTGCAGTTCTGCACGCTGTGCAGTTCTGTACGCTATGCAGTTCTGTACGCTGTGTAGTTCTGCACGCTGTGCAGTTCTGCACGCTGTGTAGTTCTGCACGCTGTGTAGTTCTGCACGCTGTGCAGTTCTGCACGCTCTGCAGTTCTGTACGCTGTGTAGTTCTGTACGCTGTGCAGTTTTGCACGCTGTGCAGTTCTGTACGCTATGCAGTTCTGTACGCTGTGTAGTTCTGCACGCTGTGCAGTTCTGCACGCTCTGCAGTTCTGTACGCTGTGTAGTTCTGTACGCTGTGCAGTTCTGCACGCTGTGCAGTTCTGCACGCTCTGCAGTTCTGTACGCTCTGCAGTTCTGTACGCTCTGCAGTTCTGTACGCTCTGCAGTTCTGTACGCTATGCAGTTCTGTACGCTGTGCAGTTCTGCACGCTGTGCAGTTCTGTACGCTATGCAGTTCTGTACGCTGTGTAGTTCTGCACGCTGTGCAGTTCTGCACGCTCTGCAGTTCTGTACGCTGTGTAGTTCTGTACGCTGTGCAGTTCTGCACGCTGTGCAGTTCTGCACGCTCTGCAGTTCTGTATGCTCTGCAGTTCTGTACGCTCTGCAGTTCTGTACGCTCTGCAGTTCTGTACGCTGTGCAGTTCTGCACGCTCTGCAGTTCTGCACGCTATGCAGTTTTGCACGCTGTGCAGTTTTGCACGCTGTGCAGTTCTACACGCTATGCAGTTTTGCACGCTCTGCAGTTCTGCACGCTATGCAGTTTTGCACGCTGTGCAGTTCTACACGCTATGCAGTTTTGCACGCTCTGCAGTTCTGTACGCTCTGCAGTTCTGCACGCTATGCAGTTTTGCACGCTGTGCAGTTCTACACGCTATGCAGTTTTGCACGCTATGCAGTTTTGCACGCTATGCAGTTCTGCACGCTCTGCAGTTCTGCACGCTCTGCAGTTCTGCACGCTACGCAGTTTTGCACGCTGTGCAGTTCTACACGCTATGCAGTTTTGCACGCTATGCAGTTCTGCACGCTCTGCAGTTCTGCACGCTATGCAGTTTTGCACGCTGTGCAGTTCTACACGCTATGCAGTTTTGCACGCTCTGCAGTTCTGTACGCTGTGCAGTTCTGCACGCTATGCAGTTCTGTACGCTATGCAGTTCTGTACGCTGTGCAGTTCTGTACGCTCTGCAGTTCTGTACGCTGTGTAGTTCTACACGCTATGCAGTTCTGCACGCTCTGCAGTTCTGTACGCTGTGCAGTTCTGTACGCTGTGCAGTTCTGCACACTCTGCAGTTCTGTACGCTGTGTAGTTCTGCACGCTCTGCAGTTCTGCACGCTGTGTAGTTCTGTACGCTCTGCAGTTCAGCACGCTCTGCAGTTCTGCACGCTGTGTAGTTCTGCACGCTCTGCAGTTCTGCACGCTCTGCAGTTCTGCACGCTGTGTAGTTCTGTACGCTCTGCAGTTCTGCACGCTCTGCAGTTCTGCACGCTGTGTAGTTCTGTACGCTCTGCAGTTCTGTACGCTCTGCAGTTCTGTACGCTGTGTAGTTCTGTACGCTGTGCAGTTCTGTACGCTGTGCAGTTCTGCACGCTGTGTAGTTCTGCACGCTATGCAGTTCTGTACGCTGTGTAGTTCTGTACGCTGTCAGTTCTGTACGCTCTGCAGTTCTGTGCGCTATGCAGTTCTGTACGCTATGCAGTTCTGCACGCTGTGTAGTTCTGCACGCTGTGCAGTTCTGCACGCTATGCAGTTCTGCACGCTGTGCAGTTCTGCACGCTGTGCAGTTCTGTACGCTGTGCAGTTCTGCACGCTGTGTAGTTCTGCACGCTATGCAGTTCTGCACGCTGTGTAGTTCTGCACGCTATGCAGTTCTGCACGCTATGCAGTTCTGCACGCTATGCAGTTCTGCACGCTATGCAGTTCTGCACGCTGTGTAGTTCTGTACGCTCTGCAGTTCTGTACGCTCTGCAGTTCTGCACGCTATGCAGTTTTGCACGCTGTGCAGTTCTACACGCTATGCAGTTTTGCACGCTATGCAGTTTTGCACGCTATGCAGTTCTGCACGCTCTGCAGTTCTGCACGCTCTGCAGTTCTGCACGCTATGCAGTTTTGCACGCTGTGCAGTTCTACACGCTATGCAGTTTTGCACGCTATGCAGTTCTGCACGCTCTGCAGTTCTGCACGCTATGCAGTTTTGCACGCTGTGCAGTTCTACACGCTATGCAGTTCTGTACGCTGTGCAGTTCTGTACGCTCTGCAGTTCTGTACGCTGTGTAGTTCTACACGCTATGCAGTTCTGCACGCTCTGCAGTTCTGTACGCTGTGCAGTTCTGTACGCTGTGCAGTTCTGCACGCTCTGCAGTTCTGTACGCTGTGTAGTTCTGCACGCTCTGCAGTTCTGTACGCTGTGCAGTTCTGCACGCTATGCAGTTCTGTACGCTATGCAGTTCTGTACGCTGTGCAGTTCTGTACGCTCTGCAGTTCTGTACGCTGTGTAGTTCTACACGCTATGCAGTTCTGCACGCTCTGCAGTTCTGTACGCTGTGCAGTTCTGTACGCTGTGCAGTTCTGCACGCTCTGCAGTTCTGTACGCTGTGTAGTTCTGCACGCTCTGCAGTTCTGCACGCTGTGTAGTTCTGTACGCTCTGCAGTTCTGCACGCTCTGCAGTTCTGCACGCTGTGTAGTTCTGCACGCTCTGCAGTTCTGCACGCTCTGCAGTTCTGCACGCTGTGTAGTTCTGTACGCTCTGCAGTTCTGTACGCTCTGCAGTTCTGTACGCTGTGTAGTTCTGTACGCTGTCAGTTCTGTACGCTCTGCAGTTCTGTGCGCTATGCAGTTCTGTACGCTATGCAGTTCTGCACGCTGTGTAGTTCTGCACGCTGTGCAGTTCTGCACGCTATGCAGTTCTGCACGCTGTGCAGTTCTGCACGCTGTGCAGTTCTGTACGCTGTGTAGTTCTGCACGCTATGCAGTTCTGCACGCTGTGCAGTTCTGCACGCTGTGCAGGTCTGCACGCTGTGTAGTTCTGCACGCTATGCAGTTCTGCACGCTGTGTAGTTCTGCACGCTATGCAGTTCTGCACGCTATGCAGTTCTGCACGCTGTGTAGTTCTGCACGCTATGCAGTTCTGCACGCTGTGTAGTTCTGCACGCTGTGTAGTTCTGCACGCTATGCAGTTCTGTACGCTGTGCAGTTCTGCACGCTATGCAGTTCTGCACGCTATGCAGTTCTGCACGCTATGCAGTTCTGCACGCTGTGCAGTTCTGCACGCTGTGTAGTTCTGCACGCTATGCAGTTCTGCACGCTGTGTAGTTCTGCACGCTATGCAGTTCTGCACGCTATGCAGTTCTGCACGCTATGCAGTTCTGCACGCTATGCAGTTCTGCACGCTGTGTAGTTCTGCACGCTCTGCAGTTCTACACGCTATGCAGTTTTGCACGCTGTGTAGTTCTGTACGCTGTGCAGTTCTGTACGCTGTGTAGTTCTGTACGCTCTGCAGTTCTGTACGCTGTGCAGTTCTGTACGCTGTGTAGTTCTGTACGCTCTGCAGTTCTGTACGCTGTGCAGTTCTGTACGCTCTGCAGTTCTGTACGCTGTGCAGTTCTGTACGCTGTGCAGTTATGTACGCTCTGCAGTTCTGCACGCCGTGCAGCTCTGTACGCTCTGCAGTTCTGTACGCTATGCAGTTCTGCACGCTATGCAGTTCTACACGCTATGCAGTTCTGCACGCTATGCAGTTCTACACGCTATGCAGTTTTGCACGCTGTGTAGTTCTGTACGCTGTGCAGAACTGCACGCTGTGCAGTTCTGTACGCTGTGCAGTTCTGCACGCTGTGCAGTTCTACACGCTATGCAGTTTTGCACGCTGTGTAGTTCTGTACGCTATGCAGTTCTACACGCTATGCAGTTCTGTACGCTGTGTAGTTCTGTACGCTGTGCAGTTCTGCACGCTGTGCAGTTCTGTACGCTATGCAGTTCTGTACGCTGTGTAGTTCTGCACGCTGTGCAGTTCTGCACGCTCTGCAGTTCTGTACGCTGTGTAGTTCTGTACGCTGTGCAGTTCTGCACGCTGTGCAGTTCTGCACGCTCTGCAGTTCTGTACGCTCTGCAGTTCTGTACGCTCTGCAGTTCTGTACGCTCTGCAGTTCTGTACGCTATGCAGTTCTGTACGCTGTGCAGTTCTGCACGCTGTGCAGTTCTGTACGCTATGCAGTTCTGTACGCTGTGTAGTTCTGCACGCTGGGCAGTTCTGCACGCTCTGCAGTTCTGTACGCTGTGTAGTTCTGTACGCTGTGCAGTTCTGCACGCTGTGCAGTTCTGCACGCTCTGCAGTTCTGTATGCTCTGCAGTTCTGTACGCTCTGCAGTTCTGTACGCTCTGCAGTTCTGTACGCTCTGCAGTTCTGTACGCTGTGCAGTTCTGTACGCTGTGCAGTTCTGCACGCTCTGCAGTTCTGTACGCTATGCAGTTCTGTACGCTGTGTAGTTCTGCACGCTCTGCAGTTCTGCACGCTCTCCAGTTCTGTACGCTGTGCAGTTCTGTACGCTGTTCAGTTCTGTACGCTGTGCAGTTCTGCACGCTGTGCAGTTCTGTACGCTGTGCAGTTCTGCACGCTGTGCAGTTCTGCACGCTGTGCAGTTCTGTACGCTGTTCAGTTCTGTACGCTGTGCAGTTCTGTACGCTGTTCAGTTCTGTACGCTGTGCAGTTCTGTACGCTGTTCAGTTCTGTACGCTGTGCAGTTCTGTACGCTGTTCAGTTCTGTACGCTGTGCAGTTCTGCACGCTGTTCAGTTCTGTACGCTGTGCAGTTCTGCACGCTGTGCAGTTCTGCACGCTCTGCAGTTCTGTACGCTGTGCAGTTCTGTACGCTCTGCAGTTCTGTACGCTCTGCAGTTCTGTACGCTGTGCAGTTCTGCACGCTCTGCAGTTCTGTACGCTGTGCAGTTCTGCACGCTGTGCAGTTCTGCACGCTGTGCAGTTCTGTACGCTGTGCAGTTCTGTACGCTGTGCAGTTCTGCACGCTCTGCAGTTCTGTACGCTCTGCAGTTCTGTACGCTCTGCAGTTCTGTACGCTCTGCAGTTCTGTACGCTGTGCAGTTCTGCACGCTCTGCAGTTCTGTACGCTGTGCAGTTCTGTACGCTGTGCAGTTCTGCACGCTGTGCAGTTCTGCACGCTGTGCAGTTCTGCACGCTTTGCAGTTCTGTACGCTCTGCAGTTCTGTACGCTCTGCAGTTCTGTACGCTGTGCAGTTCTGTACGCTGTGCAGTTCTGCACGCTGTGCAGTTCTGTACGCTGTGCAGTTCTGCACGCTCTGCAGTTCTGTACGCTGTGCAGTTCTGTACGCTGTGCAGTTCTGCACGCTCTGCAGTTCTGTACGCTCTGCAGTTCTGTACGCTCTGCAGTTCTGTACGCTGTGCAGTTCTGCACGCTCTGCAGTTCTGTACGCTGTGCAGTTCTGCACGCTCTGCAGTTCTGTACGCTGTGCAGTTCTGCACGCTCTGCAGTTCTGTACGCTCTGCAGTTCTGCACGCTCTGCAGTTCTGCACGCTCTGCAGTTCTGTACGCTCTGCAGTTCTGCACGCTCTGCAGTTCTGTACGCTGTGCAGTTCTGCACGCTCTGCAGTTCTGTACGCTGTGCAGTTCTGCACGCTATGCAGTTCTGTACGCTGTGCAGTTCTGTACGCTGTGCAGTTCTGTACGCTCTGCAGTTCTGTACGCTCTGCAGTTCTGCACGCTATGCAGTTCTGTACGCTGTGCAGTTCTGTACGCTGTGCAGTTCTGCACGCTGTGTAGTTCTGTACGCTGTGCAGTTCTGCACGCTCTGCAGTTCTGTACGCTGTGCAGTTCTGTACGCTGTGTAGTTCTGTACGCTGTGCAGTTCTGTACGCTGTGCAGTTCTGTACGCTGTGCAGTTCTGTACGCTGTGCAGTTCTGTACGCTGTGCAGTTCTGTACGCTGTGCAGTTCTGTACGCTGTGCAGTTCTGTACGCTGTGCAGTTCTGCACGCTGTGCAGTTCTGCACGCTGTGCAGTTCTGTACGCTGTGCAGTTCTGTACGCTGTGCAGTTCTGTACGCTGTGCAGTTCTGTACGCTGTGCAGTTCTGCACGCTGTGCAGTTCTGTACGCTGTGCAGTTCAGTACGCTGTGTAGTTCTGTACGCTGTGCAGTTCTGTACGCTGTGCAGTTCTGTACGCTGTGCAGTTCTGTACGCTGTGCAGTTCTGTACGCTGTGCAGTTCTGTACGCTGTGCAGTTCTGTACGCTGTGCAGTTCTGTACGCTGTGCAGTTCTGTACGCTGTGCAGTTCTGCACGCTGTGCAGTTCTGCACGCTCTGCAGTTCTGCACGCTGTGCAGTTCTGTACGCTGTGCAGTTCTGTACGCTGTGTAGTTCTGTACGCTGTGCAGTTCTGTACGCTGTGCAGTTCTGTACGCTGTGCAGTTCTGTACGCTGTGCAGTTCTGTACGCTGTGCAGTTCTGCACGCTGTGCAGTTCTGCACGCTCTGCAGTTCTGCACGCTGTGCAGTTCTGCACGCTCTGCAGTTCTGTATGCTCTGCAGTTCTGTACGCTCTGCAGTTCTGTACGCTCTGCAGTTCTGTACGCTCTGCAGTTCTGTACGCTGTGCAGTTCTGTACGCTGTGCAGTTCTGCACGCTCTGCAGTTCTGTACGCTATGCAGTTCTGTACGCTGTGTAGTTCTGCACGCTCTGCAGTTCTGCACGCTCTCCAGTTCTGTACGCTGTGCAGTTCTGTACGCTGTTCAGTTCTGTACGCTGTGCAGTTCTGCACGCTGTGCAGTTCTGTACGCTGTGCAGTTCTGCACGCTGTGCAGTTCTGCACGCTGTGCAGTTCTGTACGCTGTTCAGTTCTGTACGCTGTGCAGTTCTGTACGCTGTTCAGTTCTGTACGCTGTGCAGTTCTGTACGCTGTTCAGTTCTGTACGCTGTGCAGTTCTGTACGCTGTTCAGTTCTGTACGCTGTGCAGTTCTGCACGCTGTTCAGTTCTGTACGCTGTGCAGTTCTGCACGCTGTGCAGTTCTGCACGCTCTGCAGTTCTGTACGCTGTGCAGTTCTGTACGCTCTGCAGTTCTGTACGCTCTGCAGTTCTGTACGCTGTGCAGTTCTGCACGCTCTGCAGTTCTGTACGCTGTGCAGTTCTGCACGCTGTGCAGTTCTGCACGCTGTGCAGTTCTGTACGCTGTGCAGTTCTGTACGCTGTGCAGTTCTGCACGCTCTGCAGTTCTGTACGCTCTGCAGTTCTGTACGCTCTGCAGTTCTGTACGCTCTGCAGTTCTGTACGCTGTGCAGTTCTGCACGCTCTGCAGTTCTGTACGCTGTGCAGTTCTGTACGCTGTGCAGTTCTGCACGCTGTGCAGTTCTGCACGCTGTGCAGTTCTGCACGCTTTGCAGTTCTGTACGCTCTGCAGTTCTGTACGCTCTGCAGTTCTGTACGCTGTGCAGTTCTGTACGCTGTGCAGTTCTGCACGCTGTGCAGTTCTGTACGCTGTGCAGTTCTGCACGCTCTGCAGTTCTGTACGCTGTGCAGTTCTGTACGCTGTGCAGTTCTGCACGCTCTGCAGTTCTGTACGCTCTGCAGTTCTGTACGCTCTGCAGTTCTGTACGCTGTGCAGTTCTGCACGCTCTGCAGTTCTGTACGCTGTGCAGTTCTGCACGCTCTGCAGTTCTGTACGCTGTGCAGTTCTGCACGCTCTGCAGTTCTGTACGCTCTGCAGTTCTGCACGCTCTGCAGTTCTGCACGCTCTGCAGTTCTGTACGCTCTGCAGTTCTGCACGCTCTGCAGTTCTGTACGCTGTGCAGTTCTGCACGCTCTGCAGTTCTGTACGCTGTGCAGTTCTGCACGCTATGCAGTTCTGTACGCTGTGCAGTTCTGTACGCTGTGCAGTTCTGTACGCTCTGCAGTTCTGTACGCTCTGCAGTTCTGCACGCTATGCAGTTCTGTACGCTGTGCAGTTCTGTACGCTGTGCAGTTCTGCACGCTGTGTAGTTCTGTACGCTGTGCAGTTCTGCACGCTCTGCAGTTCTGTACGCTGTGCAGTTCTGTACGCTGTGTAGTTCTGTACGCTGTGCAGTTCTGTACGCTGTGCAGTTCTGTACGCTGTGCAGTTCTGTACGCTGTGCAGTTCTGTACGCTGTGCAGTTCTGTACGCTGTGCAGTTCTGTACGCTGTGCAGTTCTGTACGCTGTGCAGTTCTGCACGCTGTGCAGTTCTGCACGCTGTGCAGTTCTGTACGCTGTGCAGTTCTGTACGCTGTGCAGTTCTGTACGCTGTGCAGTTCTGTACGCTGTGCAGTTCTGCACGCTGTGCAGTTCTGTACGCTGTGCAGTTCTGTACGCTGTGTAGTTCTGTACGCTGTGCAGTTCTGTACGCTGTGCAGTTCTGTACGCTGTGCAGTTCTGTACGCTGTGCAGTTCTGTACGCTGTGCAGTTCTGTACGCTGTGCAGTTCTGTACGCTGTGCAGTTCTGTACGCTGTGCAGTTCTGTACGCTGTGCAGTTCTGCACGCTGTGCAATTCTGCACGCTCTGCAGTTCTGCACGCTGTGCAGTTCTGTACGCTGTGCAGTTCTGTACGCTGTGTAGTTCTGTACGCTGTGCAGTTCTGTACGCTGTGCAGTTCTGTACGCTGTGCAGTTCTGTACGCTGTGCAGTTCTGTACGCTGTGCAGTTCTGCACGCTGTGCAGTTCTGCACGCTCTGCAGTTCTGCACGCTGTGCAGTTCTGTACGCTGTGCAGTTCTGCACGCTGTGCAGTTCTGTACGCTGTGCAGTTCTGTACGCTGTGCAGATCTGCACGCTGTGCAGTTCTGCACGCTGTGCAGTTCTGCACGCTGTGCAATTCTGCATGCTCTGCAGTTCTGCACGCTGTGCAGTTCTGTACGCTGTGCAGTTCTGCACGCTGTGCAGTTCTGTACGCTATGCAGTTCTGTACGCTATGCAGTTCTGTACGCTGTGCAGTTCTGTACGCTCTGCAGTTCTGTACGCTGTGTAGTTCTACACGCTATGCAGTTCTGCACGCTCTGCAGTTCTGTACGCTGTGCAGTTCTGTACGCTGTGCAGTTCTGCGAACTCTGCAGTTCTGTACGCTGTGTAGTTCTGCACGCTCTGCAGTTCTGCACGCTGTGCAGTTCTGTACGCTCTGCAGTTCTGCACGCTCTGCAGTTCTGCACGCTGTGTAGTTCTGCACGCTCTGCAGTTCTGCACGCTCTGCAGTTCTGCACGCTGTGTAGTTCTGTACGCTCTGCAGTTCTGTACGCTCTGCAGTTCTGTACGCTGTGTAGTTCTGTACGCTGTCAGTTCTGTACGCTCTGCAGTTCTGTGCGCTATGCAGTTCTGTACGCTATGCAGTTCTGCACGCTGTGTAGTTCTGCACGCTGTGCAGTTCTGTACGCTCTGCAGTTCTGTACGCTGTGTAGTTCTGTACGCTGTGCAGTTCTGTACGCTCTGCAGTTCTGCACGCTATGCAGTTCTGTACGCTGCGTAGTTCTGCACGCTATGCAGTTCTGCACGCTGTGCAGTTCTGCACGCTGTGCAGTTCTGCACGCTGTGCAGTTCTGTACGCTGTGTAGTTCTGTACGCTCTGCAGTTCTGCACGCTGTGTAGTTCTGTACGCTCTGCAGTTCTGCACGCTCTGCAGTTCTGCACGCTATGCAGTTCTGCACGCTGTGCAGTTCTGCACGCTGTGTAGTTCTGTACGCTGTGCAGTTCTGCACGCGGTGCAGTTCTGCACGCTATGCAGTTCTGTACGCTGTGTAGTTCTGTACGCTGTGCAGTTCTGCACGCTGTGCAGTTCTGTACGCTATGCAGTTCTGTACGCTGTGCAGTTCTGCACGCTGTGCAGTTCTGTACGCTATGCAGTTCTGTACGCTGTGTAGTTCTGCACGCTGTGCAGTTCTGCACGCTGTGTAGTTCTGCACGCTGTGTAGTTCTGCACGCTGTGCAGTTCTGCACGCTCTGCAGTTCTGTACGCTGTGTAGTTCTGTACGCTGTGCAGTTCTGCACGCTGTGCAGTTCTGTACGCTATGCAGTTCTGTACGCTGTGTAGTTCTGCACGCTGTGCAGTTCTGCACGCTCTGCAGTTCTGTACGCTGTGTAGTTCTGTACGCTGTGCAGTTCTGCACGCTGTGCAGTTCTGCACGCTCTGCAGTTCTGTACGCTCTGCAGTTCTGTACGCTCTGCAGTTCTGTACGCTCTGCAGTTCTGTACGCTATGCAGTTCTGTACGCTGTGCAGTTCTGCACGCTGTGCAGTTCTGTACGCTATGCAGTTCTGTACGCTGTGTAGTTCTGCACGCTGTGCAGTTCTGCACGCTCTGCAGTTCTGTACGCTGTGTAGTTCTGTACGCTGTGCAGTTCTGCACGCTGTGCAGTTCTGCACGCTCTGCAGTTCTGTACGCTCTGCAGTTCTGTACGCTCTGCAGTTCTGTACGCTCTGCAGTTCTGTACGCTCTGCAGTTCTGTACGCTGTGCAGTTCTGTACGCTGTGCAGTTCTGCACGCTCTGCAGTTCTGTACGCTATGCAGTTCTGTACGCTGTGTAGTTCTGCACGCTCTGCAGTTCTGCACGCTCTGCAGTTCTGTACGCTGTGCAGTTCTGTACGCTGTTCAGTTCTGTACGCTGTGCAGTTCTGCACGCTGTGCAGTTCTGTACGCTGTGCAGTTCTGCACGCTGTGCAGTTCTGCACGCTGTGCAGTTCTGTACGCTGTTCAGTTCTGTACGCTGTGCAGTTCTGTACGCTGTTCAGTTCTGTACGCTGTGCAGTTCTGTACGCTGTTCAGTTCTGTACGCTGTGCAGTTCTGTACGCTGTTCAGTTCTGTACGCTGTGCAGTTCTGCACGCTGTTCAGTTCTGTACGCTGTGCAGTTCTGCACGCTGTGCAGTTCTGCACGCTCTGCAGTTCTGTACGCTGTGCAGTTCTGTACGCTCTGCAGTTCTGTACGCTCTGCAGTTCTGTACGCTGTGCAGTTCTGCACGCTCTGCAGTTCTGTACGCTGTGCAGTTCTGCACGCTGTGCAGTTCTGCACGCTGTGCAGTTCTGTACGCTGTGCAGTTCTGTACGCTGTGCAGTTCTGCACGCTCTGCAGTTCTGTACGCTCTGCAGTTCTGTACGCTCTGCAGTTCTGTACGCTCTGCAGTTCTGTACGCTGTGCAGTTCTGCACGCTCTGCAGTTCTGTACGCTGTGCAGTTCTGTACGCTGTGCAGTTCTGCACGCTGTGCAGTTCTGCACGCTGTGCAGTTCTGCACGCTTTGCAGTTCTGTACGCTCTGCAGTTCTGTACGCTCTGCAGTTCTGTACGCTGTGCAGTTCTGTACGCTGTGCAGTTCTGCACGCTGTGCAGTTCTGTACGCTGTGCAGTTCTGCACGCTCTGCAGTTCTGTACGCTGTGCAGTTCTGTACGCTGTGCAGTTCTGCACGCTCTGCAGTTCTGTACGCTCTGCAGTTCTGTACGCTCTGCAGTTCTGTACGCTGTGCAGTTCTGCACGCTCTGCAGTTCTGTACGCTGTGCAGTTCTGCACGCTCTGCAGTTCTGTACGCTGTGCAGTTCTGCACGCTCTGCAGTTCTGTACGCTCTGCAGTTCTGCACGCTCTGCAGTTCTGCACGCTCTGCAGTTCTGTACGCTCTGCAGTTCTGCACGCTCTGCAGTTCTGTACGCTGTGCAGTTCTGCACGCTCTGCAGTTCTGTACGCTGTGCAGTTCTGCACGCTATGCAGTTCTGTACGCTGTGCAGTTCTGTACGCTGTGCAGTTCTGTACGCTCTGCAGTTCTGTACGCTCTGCAGTTCTGCACGCTATGCAGTTCTGTACGCTGTGCAGTTCTGTACGCTGTGCAGTTCTGCACGCTGTGTAGTTCTGTACGCTGTGCAGTTCTGCACGCTCTGCAGTTCTGTACGCTGTGCAGTTCTGTACGCTGTGTAGTTCTGTACGCTGTGCAGTTCTGTACGCTGTGCAGTTCTGTACGCTGTGCAGTTCTGTACGCTGTGCAGTTCTGTACGCTGTGCAGTTCTGTACGCTGTGCAGTTCTGTACGCTGTGCAGTTCTGTACGCTGTGCAGTTCTGCACGCTGTGCAGTTCTGCACGCTGTGCAGTTCTGTACGCTGTGCAGTTCTGTACGCTGTGCAGTTCTGTACGCTGTGCAGTTCTGTACGCTGTGCAGTTCTGCACGCTGTGCAGTTCTGTACGCTGTGCAGTTCTGTACGCTGTGTAGTTCTGTACGCTGTGCAGTTCTGTACGCTGTGCAGTTCTGTACGCTGTGCAGTTCTGTACGCTGTGCAGTTCTGTACGCTGTGCAGTTCTGTACGCTGTGCAGTTCTGTACGCTGTGTAGTTCTGTACGCTCTGCAGTTCTGTACGCTCTGCAGTTCTGCACGCTCTGCAGTTCTGTACGCTCTGCAGTTCTGCACGCTCTGCAGTTCTGCACGTTCTGCAGTTCTGCACGCTATGCAGTTTTGCACGCTGTGTAGTTCTGTACGCTCTGCAGTTCTGTACGCTCTGCAGTTCTGCACGCTCTGCAGTTCTGTACGCTCTGCAGTTCTGTACGCTCTGCAGTTCTGCACGCTCTGCAGTTCTGTACGCTCTGCAGTTCTGCACGCTCTGCAGTTCTGCACGTTCTGCAGTTCTGCACGCTATGCAGTTCTGCACGCTATGCAGTTTTGCACGCTGTGTAGTTCTGTACGCTCTGCAGTTCTGTACGCTCTGCAGTTCTGTACGCTCTGCAGTTCTGTACGCTCTGCAGTTCTGTACGCTCTGCAGTTCTGCACGCTCTGCAGTTCTGCACGCTCTGCAGTTCTGTACGCTGTGTAGTTCTGTACGCTCTGCAGTTCTGTACGCTCTGCAGTTCTGTACGCTCTGCAGTTCTGCACGCTCTGCAGTTCTGTACGCTGTGTAGTTCTGTACGCTCTGCAGTTCTGTACGCTCTGCAGTTCTGCACGCTCTGCAGTTCTGTACGCTCTGCAGTTCTGCACGCTCTGCAGTTCTGCACGTTCTGCAGTTCTGCACGCTATGCAGTTTTGCACGCTGTGTAGTTCTGTACGCTCTGCAGTTCTGTACGCTCTGCAGTTCTGCACGCTCTGCAGTTCTGCACGTTCTGCAGTTCTGCACGCTATGCAGTTTTGCACGCTGTGTAGTTCTGTACGCTCTGCAGTTCTGTACGCTCTGCAGTTCTGCACGCTCTGCAGTTCTGTACGCTCTGCAGTTCTGCACGCTCTGCAGTTCTGCACGTTCTGCAGTTCTGCACGCTATGCAGTTTTGCACGCTGTGTAGTTCTGTACGCTCTGCAGTTCTGTACGCTCTGCAGTTCTGCACGCTCTGCAGTTCTGTACGCTCTGCAGTTCTGTACGCTCTGCAGTTCTGCACGCTCTGCAGTTCTGTACGCTCTGCAGTTCTGCACGCTCTGCAGTTCTGCACGTTCTGCAGTTCTGCACGCTATGCAGTTCTGCACGCTATGCAGTTTTGCACGCTGTGTAGTTCTGTACGCTCTGCAGTTCTGTACGCTCTGCAGTTCTGTACGCTCTGCAGTTCTGTACGCTCTGCAGTTCTGTACGCTCTGCAGTTCTGCACGCTCTGCAGTTCTGCACGCTCTGCAGTTCTGTACGCTGTGTAGTTCTGTACGCTCTGCAGTTCTGTACGCTCTGCAGTTCTGTACGCTCTGCAGTTCTGCACGCTCTGCAGTTCTGTACGCTGTGTAGTTCTGTACGCTCTGCAGTTCTGTACGCTCTGCAGTTCTGCACGCTCTGCAGTTCTGCACGTTCTGCAGTTCTGCACGCTATGCAGTTCTGCACGCTATGCAGTTTTGCACGCTGTGTAGTTCTGTACGCTCTGCAGTTCTGCACGCTCTGCAGTTCTGCACGTTCTGCAGTTCTGCACGCTATGCAGTTTTGCACGCTGTGTAGTTCTGTACGCTCTGCAGTTCTGTACGCTCTGCAGTTCTGCACGCTCTGCAGTTCTGTACGTTCTGCAGTTCTGCACGCTATGCAGTTTTGCACGCTGTGTAGTTCTGTACGCTCTGCAGTTCTGTACGCTCTGCAGTTCTGCACGCTCTGCAGTTCTGTACGCTCTGCAGTTCTGCACGCTCTGCAGTTCTGCACGTTCTGCAGTTCTGCACGCTATGCAGTTTTGCACGCTGTGTAGTTCTGTACGCTCTGCAGTTCTGTACGCTCTGCAGTTCTGCACGCTCTGCAGTTCTGTACGCTCTGCAGTTCTGTACGCTCTGCAGTTCTGCACGCTCTGCAGTTCTGTACGCTCTGCAGTTCTGTACGCTCTGCAGTTCTGCACGCTCTGCAGTTCTGTACGCTCTGCAGTTCTGCACGCTCTGCAGTTCTGCACGTTCTGCAGTTCTGCACGCTATGCAGTTCTGCACGCTATGCAGTTTTGCACGCTGTGTAGTTCTGTACGCTCTGCAGTTCTGTACGCTCTGCAGTTCTGTACGCTCTGCAGTTCTGTACGCTCTGCAGTTCTGTACGCTCTGCAGTTCTGCACGCTCTGCAGTTCTGCACGCTCTGCAGTTCTGTACGCTGTGTAGTTCTGTACGCTCTGCAGTTCTGTACGCTCTGCAGTTCTGTACGCTCTGCAGTTCTGCACGCTCTGCAGTTCTGTACGCTGTGTAGTTCTGTACGCTCTGCAGTTCTGTACGCTCTGCAGTTCTGCACGCTCTGCAGTTCTGCACGTTCTGCAGTTCTGCACGCTATGCAGTTCTGCACGCTATGCAGTTTTACACGCTGTGTAGTTCTGTACGCTCTGCAGTTCTTTACGCTCTGCAGTTCTGTACGCTCTGCAGTTCTGCACGCTCTGCAGTTCTGTACGCTCTGCAGTTCTGTACGCTCTGCAGTTCTGCACGCTCTGCAGTTCTGTACGCTCTGCAGTTCTGCACGCTCTGCAGTTCTGCACGTTCTGCAGTTCTGCACGCTATGCAGTTCTGCACGCTATGCAGTTTTGCACGCTGTGTAGTTCTGTACGCTCTGCAGTTCTGTACGCTCTGCAGTTCTGTACGCTCTGCAGTTCTGTACGCTCTGCAGTTCTGTACGCTCTGCAGTTCTGCACGCTCTGCAGTTCTGCACGCTCTGCAGTTCTGTACGCTCTGCAGTTCTGCACGCTCTGCAGTTCTGTACGCTCTGCAGTTCTGTACGCTCTGCAGTTCTGCACGCTCTGCAGTTCTGTACGCTCTGCAGTTCTGTACGCTCTGCAGTTCTGCACGCTCTGCAGTTCTGCACGTTCTGCAGTTCTGCACGCTATGCAGTTTTGCACGCTGTGTAGTTCTGTACGCTCTGCAGTTCTGTACGCTGTGTAGTTCTGTACGCTGTGCAGTTCTGCACGCTGTGCAGTTCTGCACGCTCTGCAGTTCTGTACGCTGTGCAGTTCTACAAGCTATGCAGTTCTGTACGCTCTGCAGTTCTGCACGCTCTGCAGTTCTGTACGCTGTGTAGTTCTGTACGCTCTGCAGTTCTGTACGCTCTGCAGTTCTGCACGCTCTGCAGATCTGTACGCTCTGCAGTTCTGCACGCTCTGCAGTTCTGTACGCTGTGTAGTTCTGTACGCTCTGCAGTTCTGTACGCTCTGCAGTTCTGCACGCTCTGCAGTTCTGTACGCTCTGCAGTTCTGCACGCTCTGCAGTTCTGTACGCTGTGTAGTTCTGTACGCTCTGCAGTTCTGTACGCTCTGCAGTTCTGTACGCTCTGCAGTTCTGCACGCTCTGCAGTTCTGTACGCTGTGTAGTTCTGTACGCTCTGCAGTTCTGTACGCTCTGCAGTTCTGCACGCTCTGCAGTTCTGTACGCTCTGCAGTTCTGCACGCTCTGCAGTTCTGCACGTTCTGCAGTTCTGCACGCTATGCAGTTTTGCACGCTGTGTAGTTCTGTACGCTCTGCAGTTCTGTACGCTCTGCAGTTCTGCACGCTCTGCAGTTCTGTACGCTCTGCAGTTCTGTACGCTCTGCAGTTCTGCACGCTCTGCAGTTCTGTACGCTCTGCAGTTCTGCACGCTCTGCAGTTCTGCACGTTCTGCAGTTCAGCACGCTATGCAGTTCTGCACGCTATGCAGTTTTGCACGCTGTGTAGTTCTGTACGCTCTGCAGTTCTGTACGCTCTGCAGTTCTGTACGCTCTGCAGTTCTGTACGCTCTGCAGTTCTGTACGCTCTGCAGTTCTGCACGCTCTGCAGTTCTGCACGCTCTGCAGTTCTGTACGCTGTGTAGTTCTGTACGCTCTGCAGTTCTGTACGCTCTGCAGTTCTGTACGCTCTGCAGTTCTGCACGCTCTGCAGTTCTGTACGCTGTGTAGTTCTGTACGCTCTGCAGTTCTGTACGCTCTGCAGTTCTGCACGCTCTGCAGTTCTGTACGCTCTGCAGTTCTGCACGCTGTGCAGTTCTGTACGCTGTGCAGTTCTGTACGCTGTGCAGATCTGCACGCTGTGCAGTTCTGCACGCTGTGCAGTTCTGCACGCTGTGCAATTCTGCACGCTCTGCAGTTCTGCACGCTGTGCAGTTCTGTACGCTGTGCAGTTCTGCACGCTGTGCAGTTCTGTACGCTATGCAGTTCTGTACGCTATGCAGTTCTGTACGCTGTGCAGTTCTGTACGCTCTGCAGTTCTGTACGCTGTGTAGTTCTACACGCTATGCAGTTCTGCACGCTCTGCAGTTCTGTACGCTGTGCAGTTCTGTACGCTGTGCAGTTCTGCGAACTCTGCAGTTCTGTACGCTGTGTAGTTCTGCACGCTCTGCAGTTCTGCACGCTGTGCAGTTCTGTACGCTCTGCAGTTCTGCACGCTCTGCAGTTCTGCACGCTGTGTAGTTCTGCACGCTCTGCAGTTCTGCACGCTCTGCAGTTCTGCACGCTGTGTAGTTCTGTACGCTCTGCAGTTCTGTACGCTCTGCAGTTCTGTACGCTGTGTAGTTCTGTACGCTGTCAGTTCTGTACGCTCTGCAGTTCTGTGCGCTATGCAGTTCTGTACGCTATGCAGTTCTGCACGCTGTGTAGTTCTGCACGCTGTGCAGTTCTGTACGCTCTGCAGTTCTGTACGCTGTGTAGTTCTGTACGCTGTGCAGTTCTGTACGCTCTGCAGTTCTGCACGCTATGCAGTTCTGTACGCTGCGTAGTTCTGCACGCTATGCAGTTCTGCACGCTGTGCAGTTCTGCACGCTGTGCAGTTCTGCACGCTGTGCAGTTCTGTACGCTGTGTAGTTCTGTACGCTCTGCAGTTCTGCACGCTGTGTAGTTCTGTACGCTCTGCAGTTCTGCACGCTCTGCAGTTCTGCACGCTATGCAGTTCTGCACGCTGTGCAGTTCTGCACGCTGTGTAGTTCTGTACGCTGTGCAGTTCTGCACGCGGTGCAGTTCTGCACGCTATGCAGTTCTGTACGCTGTGTAGTTCTGTACGCTGTGCAGTTCTGCACGCTGTGCAGTTCTGTACGCTATGCAGTTCTGTACGCTGTGCAGTTCTGCACGCTGTGCAGTTCTGTACGCTATGCAGTTCTGTACGCTGTGTAGTTCTGCACGCTGTGCAGTTCTGCACGCTGTGTAGTTCTGCACGCTGTGTAGTTCTGCACGCTGTGCAGTTCTGCACGCTCTGCAGTTCTGTACGCTGTGTAGTTCTGTACGCTGTGCAGTTCTGCACGCTGTGCAGTTCTGTACGCTATGCAGTTCTGTACGCTGTGTAGTTCTGCACGCTGTGCAGTTCTGCACGCTCTGCAGTTCTGTACGCTGTGTAGTTCTGTACGCTGTGCAGTTCTGCACGCTGTGCAGTTCTGCACGCTCTGCAGTTCTGTACGCTCTGCAGTTCTGTACGCTCTGCAGTTCTGTACGCTCTGCAGTTCTGTACGCTAGCAGTTCTGTACGCTGTGCAGTTCTGCACGCTGTGCAGTTCTGTACGCTATGCAGTTCTGTACGCTGTGTAGTTCTGCACGCTGTGCAGTTCTGCACGCTCTGCAGTTCTGTACGCTGTGTAGTTCTGTACGCTGTGCAGTTCTGCACGCTGTGCAGTTCTGCACGCTCTGCAGTTCTGTACGCTCTGCAGTTCTGTACGCTCTGCAGTTCTGTACGCTCTGCAGTTCTGTACGCTCTGCAGTTCTGTACGCTGTGCAGTTCTGTACGCTGTGCAGTTCTGCACGCTCTGCAGTTCTGTACGCTATGCAGTTCTGTACGCTGTGTAGTTCTGCACGCTCTGCAGTTCTGCACGCTCTGCAGTTCTGTACGCTGTGCAGTTCTGTACGCTGTTCAGTTCTGTACGCTGTGCAGTTCTGCACGCTGTGCAGTTCTGTACGCTGTGCAGTTCTGCACGCTGTGCAGTTCTGCACGCTGTGCAGTTCTGTACGCTGTTCAGTTCTGTACGCTGTGCAGTTCTGTACGCTGTTCAGTTCTGTACGCTGTGCAGTTCTGTACGCTGTTCAGTTCTGTACGCTGTGCAGTTCTGTACGCTGTTCAGTTCTGTACGCTGTGCAGTTCTGCACGCTGTTCAGTTCTGTACGCTGTGCAGTTCTGCACGCTGTGCAGTTCTGCACGCTCTGCAGTTCTGTACGCTGTGCAGTTCTGTACGCTCTGCAGTTCTGTACGCTCTGCAGTTCTGTACGCTGTGCAGTTCTGCACGCTCTGCAGTTCTGTACGCTGTGCAGTTCTGCACGCTGTGCAGTTCTGCACGCTGTGCAGTTCTGTACGCTGTGCAGTTCTGTACGCTGTGCAGTTCTGCACGCTCTGCAGTTCTGTACGCTCTGCAGTTCTGTACGCTCTGCAGTTCTGTACGCTCTGCAGTTCTGTACGCTGTGCAGTTCTGCACGCTCTGCAGTTCTGTACGCTGTGCAGTTCTGTACGCTGTGCAGTTCTGCACGCTGTGCAGTTCTGCACGCTGTGCAGTTCTGCACGCTTTGCAGTTCTGTACGCTCTGCAGTTCTGTACGCTCTGCAGTTCTGTACGCTGTGCAGTTCTGTACGCTGTGCAGTTCTGCACGCTGTGCAGTTCTGTACGCTGTGCAGTTCTGCACGCTCTGCAGTTCTGTACGCTGTGCAGTTCTGTACGCTGTGCAGTTCTGCACGCTCTGCAGTTCTGTACGCTCTGCAGTTCTGTACGCTCTGCAGTTCTGTACGCTGTGCAGTTCTGCACGCTCTGCAGTTCTGTACGCTGTGCAGTTCTGCACGCTCTGCAGTTCTGTACGCTGTGCAGTTCTGCACGCTCTGCAGTTCTGTACGCTCTGCAGTTCTGCACGCTCTGCAGTTCTGCACGCTCTGCAGTTCTGTACGCTCTGCAGTTCTGCACGCTCTGCAGTTCTGTACGCTGTGCAGTTCTGCACGCTCTGCAGTTCTGTACGCTGTGCAGTTCTGCACGCTATGCAGTTCTGTACGCTGTGCAGTTCTGTACGCTGTGCAGTTCTGTACGCTCTGCAGTTCTGTACGCTCTGCAGTTCTGCACGCTATGCAGTTCTGTACGCTGTGCAGTTCTGTACGCTGTGCAGTTCTGCACGCTGTGTAGTTCTGTACGCTGTGCAGTTCTGCACGCTCTGCAGTTCTGTACGCTGTGCAGTTCTGTACGCTGTGTAGTTCTGTACGCTGTGCAGTTCTGTACGCTGTGCAGTTCTGTACGCTGTGCAGTTCTGTACGCTGTGCAGTTCTGTACGCTGTGCAGTTCTGTACGCTGTGCAATTCTGTATGCTGTGCAGTTCTGAACGCTGTGCAGTTCTGCACGCTGTGCAGTTCTGCACGCTGTGCAGTTCTGTACGCTGTGCAGTTCTGTACGCTGTGCAGTTCTGTACGCTGTGCAGTTCTGTACGCTGTGCAGTTCTGCACGCTGTGCAGTTCTGTACGCTGTGCAGTTCTGTACGCTGTGTAGTTCTGTACGCTGTGCAGTTCTGTACGCTGTGCAGTTCTGTACGCTGTGCAGTTCTGTACGCTGTGCAGTTCTGTACGCTGTGCAGTTCTGTACGCTGTGCAGTTCTGTACGCTGTGTAGTTCTGTACGCTCTGCAGTTCTGTACGCTCTGCAGTTCTGCACGCTCTGCAGTTCTGTACGCTCTGCAGTTCTGCACGCTCTGCAGTTCTGCACGTTCTGCAGTTCTGCACGCTATGCAGTTTTGCACGCTGTGTAGTTCTGTACGCTCTGCAGTTCTGTACGCTCTGCAGTTCTGCACGCTCTGCAGTTCTGTACGCTCTGCAGTTCTGTACGCTCTGCAGTTCTGCACGCTCTGCAGTTCTGTACGCTCTGCAGTTCTGCACGCTCTGCAGTTCTGCACGTTCTGCAGTTCTGCACGCTATGCAGTTCTGCACGCTATGCAGTTTTGCACGCTGTGTAGTTCTGTACGCTCTGCAGTTCTGTACGCTCTGCAGTTCTGTACGCTCTGCAGTTCTGTACGCTCTGCAGTTCTGTACGCTCTGCAGTTCTGCACGCTCTGCAGTTCTGCACGCTCTGCAGTTCTGTACGCTGTGTAGTTCTGTACGCTCTGCAGTTCTGTACGCTCTGCAGTTCTGTACGCTCTGCAGTTCTGCACGCTCTGCAGTTCTGTACGCTGTGTAGTTCTGTACGCTCTGCAGTTCTGTACGCTCTGCAGTTCTGCACGCTCTGCAGTTCTGTACGCTCTGCAGTTCTGCACGCTCTGCAGTTCTGCACGTTCTGCAGTTCTGCACGCTATGCAGTTTTGCACGCTGTGTAGTTCTGTACGCTCTGCAGTTCTGTACGCTCTGCAGTTCTGCACGCTCTGCAGTTCTGCACGTTCTGCAGTTCTGCACGCTATGCAGTTTTGCACGCTGTGTAGTTCTGTACGCTCTGCAGTTCTGTACGCTCTGCAGTTCTGCACGCTCTGCAGTTCTGTACGCTCTGCAGTTCTGCACGCTCTGCAGTTCTGCACGTTCTGCAGTTCTGCACGCTATGCAGTTTTGCACGCTGTGTAGTTCTGTACGCTCTGCAGTTCTGTACGCTCTGCAGTTCTGCACGCTCTGCAGTTCTGTACGCTCTGCAGTTCTGTACGCTCTGCAGTTCTGCACGCTCTGCAGTTCTGTACGCTCTGCAGTTCTGCACGCTCTGCAGTTCTGCACGTTCTGCAGTTCTGCACGCTATGCAGTTCTGCACGCTATGCAGTTTTGCACGCTGTGTAGTTCTGTACGCTCTGCAGTTCTGTACGCTCTGCAGTTCTGTACGCTCTGCAGTTCTGTACGCTCTGCAGTTCTGTACGCTCTGCAGTTCTGCACGCTCTGCAGTTCTGCACGCTCTGCAGTTCTGTACGCTGTGTAGTTCTGTACGCTCTGCAGTTCTGTACGCTCTGCAGTTCTGTACGCTCTGCAGTTCTGCACGCTCTGCAGTTCTGTACGCTGTGTAGTTCTGTACGCTCTGCAGTTCTGTACGCTCTGCAGTTCTGCACGCTCTGCAGTTCTGCACGTTCTGCAGTTCTGCACGCTATGCAGTTCTGCACGCTATGCAGTTTTGCACGCTGTGTAGTTCTGTACGCTCTGCAGTTCTGCACGCTCTGCAGTTCTGCACGTTCTGCAGTTCTGCACGCTATGCAGTTTTGCACGCTGTGTAGTTCTGTACGCTCTGCAGTTCTGTACGCTCTGCAGTTCTGCACGCTCTGCAGTTCTGCACGTTCTGCAGTTCTGCACGCTATGCAGTTTTGCACGCTGTGTAGTTCTGTACGCTCTGCAGTTCTGTACGCTCTGCAGTTCTGCACGCTCTGCAGTTCTGTACGCTCTGCAGTTCTGCACGCTCTGCAGTTCTGCACGTTCTGCAGTTCTGCACGCTATGCAGTTTTGCACGCTGTGTAGTTCTGTACGCTCTGCAGTTCTGTACGCTCTGCAGTTCTGCACGCTCTGCAGTTCTGTACGCTCTGCAGTTCTGTACGCTCTGCAGTTCTGCACGCTCTGCAGTTCTGTACGCTCTGCAGTTCTGTACGCTCTGCAGTTCTGCACGCTCTGCAGTTCTGTACGCTCTGCAGTTCTGCACGCTCTGCAGTTCTGCACGTTCTGCAGTTCTGCACGCTATGCAGTTCTGCACGCTATGCAGTTTTGCACGCTGTGTAGTTCTGTACGCTCTGCAGTTCTGTACGCTCTGCAGTTCTGTACGCTCTGCAGTTCTGTACGCTCTGCAGTTCTGTACGCTCTGCAGTTCTGCACGCTCTGCAGTTCTGCACGCTCTGCAGTTCTGTACGCTGTGTAGTTCTGTACGCTCTGCAGTTCTGTACGCTCTGCAGTTCTGTACGCTCTGCAGTTCTGCACGCTCTGCAGTTCTGTACGCTGTGTAGTTCTGTACGCTCTGCAGTTCTGTACGCTCTGCAGTTCTGCACGCTCTGCAGTTCTGCACGTTCTGCAGTTCTGCACGCTATGCAGTTCTGCACGCTATGCAGTTTTACACGCTGTGTAGTTCTGTACGCTCTGCAGTTCTTTACGCTCTGCAGTTCTGTACGCTCTGCAGTTCTGCACGCTCTGCAGTTCTGTACGCTCTGCAGTTCTGTACGCTCTGCAGTTCTGCACGCTCTGCAGTTCTGTACGCTCTGCAGTTCTGCACGCTCTGCAGTTCTGCACGTTCTGCAGTTCTGCACGCTATGCAGTTCTGCACGCTATGCAGTTTTGCACGCTGTGTAGTTCTGTACGCTCTGCAGTTCTGTACGCTCTGCAGTTCTGTACGCTCTGCAGTTCTGTACGCTCTGCAGTTCTGTACGCTCTGCAGTTCTGCACGCTCTGCAGTTCTGCACGCTCTGCAGTTCTGTACGCTCTGCAGTTCTGCACGCTCTGCAGTTCTGTACGCTCTGCAGTTCTGTACGCTCTGCAGTTCTGCACGCTCTGCAGTTCTGTACGCTCTGCAGTTCTGTACGCTCTGCAGTTCTGCACGCTCTGCAGTTCTGCACGTTCTGCAGTTCTGCACGCTATGCAGTTTTGCACGCTGTGTAGTTCTGTACGCTCTGCAGTTCTGTACGCTGTGTAGTTCTGTACGCTGTGCAGTTCTGCACGCTGTGCAGTTCTGCACGCTCTGCAGTTCTGTACGCTGTGCAGTTCTACAAGCTATGCAGTTCTGTACGCTCTGCAGTTCTGCACGCTCTGCAGTTCTGTACGCTGTGTAGTTCTGTACGCTCTGCAGTTCTGTACGCTCTGCAGTTCTGCACGCTCTGCAGATCTGTACGCTCTGCAGTTCTGCACGCTCTGCAGTTCTGTACGCTGTGTAGTTCTGTACGCTCTGCAGTTCTGTACGCTCTGCAGTTCTGCACGCTCTGCAGTTCTGTACGCTCTGCAGTTCTGCACGCTCTGCAGTTCTGTACGCTGTGTAGTTCTGTACGCTCTGCAGTTCTGTACGCTCTGCAGTTCTGTACGCTCTGCAGTTCTGCACGCTCTGCAGTTCTGTACGCTGTGTAGTTCTGTACGCTCTGCAGTTCTGTACGCTCTGCAGTTCTGCACGCTCTGCAGTTCTGTACGCTCTGCAGTTCTGCACGCTCTGCAGTTCTGCACGTTCTGCAGTTCTGCACGCTATGCAGTTTTGCACGCTGTGTAGTTCTGTACGCTCTGCAGTTCTGTACGCTCTGCAGTTCTGCACGCTCTGCAGTTCTGTACGCTCTGCAGTTCTGTACGCTCTGCAGTTCTGCACGCTCTGCAGTTCTGTACGCTCTGCAGTTCTGCACGCTCTGCAGTTCTGCACGTTCTGCAGTTCTGCACGCTATGCAGTTCTGCACGCTATGCAGTTTTGCACGCTGTGTAGTTCTGTACGCTCTGCAGTTCTGTACGCTCTGCAGTTCTGTACGCTCTGCAGTTCTGTACGCTCTGCAGTTCTGTACGCTCTGCAGTTCTGCACGCTCTGCAGTTCTGCACGCTCTGCAGTTCTGTACGCTGTGTAGTTCTGTACGCTCTGCAGTTCTGTACGCTCTGCAGTTCTGTACGCTCTGCAGTTCTGCACGCTCTGCAGTTCTGTACGCTGTGTAGTTCTGTACGCTCTGCAGTTCTGTACGCTCTGCAGTTCTGCACGCTCTGCAGTTCTGTACGCTCTGCAGTTCTGCACGCTCTGCAGTTCTGCACGTTCTGCAGTTCTGCACGCTATGCAGTTTTGCACGCTGTGTAGTTCTGTACGCTCTGCAGTTCTGTACGCTCTGCAGTTCTGCACGCTCTGCAGTTCTGCACGTTCTGCAGTTCTGCACGCTATGCAGTTTTGCACGCTGTGTAGTTCTGTACGCTCTGCAGTTCTGTACGCTCTGCAGTTCTGCACGCTCTGCAGTTCTGTACGCTCTGCAGTTCTGCACGCTCTGCAGTTCTGCACGTTCTGCAGTTCTGCACGCTATGCAGTTTTGCACGCTGTGTAGTTCTGTACGCTCTGCAGTTCTGTACGCTCTGCAGTTCTGCACGCTCTGCAGTTCTGTACGCTCTGCAGTTCTGTACGCTCTGCAGTTCTGCACGCTCTGCAGTTCTGTACGCTCTGCAGTTCTGCACGCTCTGCAGTTCTGCACGTTCTGCAGTTCTGCACGCTATGCAGTTCTGCACGCTATGCAGTTTTGCACGCTGTGTAGTTCTGTACGCTCTGCAGTTCTGTACGCTCTGCAGTTCTGTACGCTCTGCAGTTCCGTACGCTCTGCAGTTCTGTACGCTCTGCAGTTCTGCACGCTCTGCAGTTCTGCACGCTCTGCAGTTCTGTACGCTGTGTAGTTCTGTACGCTCTGCAGTTCTGTACGCTCTGCAGTTCTGTACGCTCTGCAGTTCTGCACGCTCTGCAGTTCTGTACGCTGTGTAGTTCTGTACGCTCTGCAGTTCTGTACGCTCTGCAGTTCTGCACGCTCTGCAGTTCTGCACGTTCTGCAGTTCTGCACGCTATGCAGTTCTGCACGCTATGCAGTTTTGCACGCTGTGTAGTTCTGTACGCTCTGCAGTTCTGCACGCTCTGCAGTTCTGCACGTTCTGCAGTTCTGCACGCTATGCAGTTTTGCACGCTGTGTAGTTCTGTACGCTCTGCAGTTCTGTACGCTCTGCAGTTCTGCACGCTCTGCAGTTCTGCACGTTCTGCAGTTCTGCACGCTATGCAGTTTTGCACGCTGTGTAGTTCTGTACGCTCTGCAGTTCTGTACGCTCTGCAGTTCTGCACGCTCTGCAGTTCTGTACGCTCTGCAGTTCTGCACGCTCTGCAGTTCTGCACGTTCTGCAGTTCTGCACGCTATGCAGTTTTGCACGCTGTGTAGTTCTGTACGCTCTGCAGTTCTGTACGCTCTGCAGTTCTGCACGCTCTGCAGTTCTGTACGCTCTGCAGTTCTGTACGCTCTGCAGTTCTGCACGCTCTGCAGTTCTGTACGCTCTGCAGTTCTGTACGCTCTGCAGTTCTGCACGCTCTGCAGTTCTGTACGCTCTGCAGTTCTGCACGCTCTGCAGTTCTGCACGTTCTGCAGTTCTGCACGCTATGCAGTTCTGCACGCTATGCAGTTTTGCACGCTGTGTAGTTCTGTACGCTCTGCAGTTCTGTACGCTCTGCAGTTCTGTACGCTCTGCAGTTCTGTACGCTCTGCAGTTCTGTACGCTCTGCAGTTCTGCACGCTCTGCAGTTCTGCACGCTCTGCAGTTCTGTACGCTGTGTAGTTCTGTACGCTCTGCAGTTCTGTACGCTCTGCAGTTCTGTACGCTCTGCAGTTCTGCACGCTCTGCAGTTCTGTACGCTGTGTAGTTCTGTACGCTCTGCAGTTCTGTACGCTCTGCAGTTCTGCACGCTCTGCAGTTCTGCACGTTCTGCAGTTCTGCACGCTATGCAGTTCTGCACGCTATGCAGTTTTGCACGCTGTGTAGTTCTGTACGCTCTGCAGTTCTGTACGCTCTGCAGTTCTGCACGCTCTGCAGTTCTGTACGCTCTGCAGTTCTGCACGCTCTGCAGTTCTGCACGTTCTGCAGTTCTGCACGCTATGCAGTTCTGCACGCTCTGCAGTTCTGTACGCTCTGCAGTTCTGCACGCTCTGCAGTTCTGCACGCTGTGTAGTTCTGCACGCTATGCAGTTCTGTACGCTCTGCAGTTCTGCACGCTCTGCAGTTCTGTACGCTCTGCAGTTCTGTACGCTGTGCAGTTCTGCACGCTATGCAGTTCTGCACGCTCTGCAGTTCTGTACGCTCTGCAGTTCTGCACGCTCTGCAGTTCTGCACGCTGTGTAGTTCTGCACGCTATGCAGTTCTGTACGCTCTGCAGTTCTGCACGCTCTGCAGTTCTGTACGCTCTGCAGTTCTGCACGCTGTGTAGTTCTGCACGCTGTGTAGTTCTGCACGCTGTGTAGTTCTGTACGCTGTGCAGTTCTGTACGCTGTGTAGTTCTGCACGCTATGCAGTTCTGCACGCTGTGCAGTTTTGCACGCTGTGCAGTTCTGCACGCTGTGTAGTTCTGTACGCTGTGCAGTTCTGCACGCTATGCAGTTCTGCACGCTGTGTAGTTCTGTACGCTGTGCAGTTCTGCACGCTGTGTAGTTCTGCACGCTGTGTAGTTCTGTGCGCTGTGCAGTTCTGAACGCTGTGCAGTTCTGCACGCTATGCAGTTCTGCACGCTATGCAGTTCTGCACGCTGTGTAGTTCTGTACGCTGTGCAGTTCTGCACGCTATGCAGTTCTGCACGCTGTGTAGTTCTGCACGCTATGCAGTTCTGCACGCTGTGTAGTTCTGTACGCTGTGCAGTTCTGTACGCTGTGCAGTTCTGCACGCTATGCAGTTCTGTACGCTGTGCAGTTCTGCACGCTGTGTAGTTCTGCACGCTATGCAGTTCTGCACGCTATGCAGTTCTGCACGCTATGCAGTTCTGCACGCTATGCAGTTCTGCACGCTGTGTAGTTCTGCACGCTCTGCAGTTCTACACGCTATGCAGTTCTGCACGCTATGCAGTTCTGCACGCTATGCAGTTCTGCACGCTGTGTAGTTCTGCACGCTCTGCAGTTCTACACGCTATGCAGTTTTGCACGCTGTGTAGTTCTGTACGCTGTGCAGTTCTGTACGCTGTGTAGTTCTGTACGCTCTGCAGTTCTGTACGCTGTGCAGTTCTGTACGCTGTGTAGTTCTGTACGCTCTGCAGTTCTGTACGCTGTGCAGTTCTGTACGCTCTGCAGTTCTGTACGCTGTGCAGTTCTGTACGCTGTGCAGTTCTGTACGCTCTGCAGTTCTGCACGCTGTGCAGTTCTGTACGCTCTGCAGTTCTGTACGCTATGCAGTTCTACACGCTATGCAGTTCTGCACGCTATGCAGTTCTACACGCTATGCAGTTTTGCACGCTGTGTAGTTCTGTACGCTGTGCAGAACTGCACGCTGTGCAGTTCTGTACGCTGTGCAGTTTTGCACGCTGTGCAGTTCTACACGCTATGCAGTTTTGCACGCTGTGTAGTTCTGTACGCTATGCAGTTCTACACGCTATGCAGTTTTGCACGCTGTGTAGTTCTGTACGCTCTGCAGTTCTGTACGCTATGCAGTTCTGTACGCTCTGCAGTTCTGTACGCTCTGCAGTTCTGTACGCTGTGCAGTTCTGTACGCTGTGCAGTTCTACACGCTATGCAGTTTTGCACGCTGTGCAGTTCTACACGCTATGCAGTTTTGCACGCTGTGTAGTTCTGTACGCTGTGCAGTTCTGTACGCTATGCAGTTCTGCACGCTATGCAGTTCTGTACGCTATGCAGTTCTGTACGCTGTGCAGTTCTACACGCTGTGTAGTTCTGCACGCTATGCAGTTCTGTACGCTATGCAGTTCTGTACGCTGTGCAGTTCTGCACGCTCTGCAGTTCTGCACGCTATGCAGTTTTGCACGCTGTGCAGTTCTACACGCTATGCAGTTTTGCACGCTGTGCAGTTCTGTACGCTGTGCAGTTCTGCACGCTATGCAGTTCTGCACGCTATGCAGTTTTGCACGCTGTGCAGTTCTACACGCTATGCAGTTTTGCACGCTCTGCAGTTCTGTACGCTGTGCAGTTCTGCACGCCGTGCAGTTCTGCACGCTATGCAGTTCTGCACGCTATGCAGTTTTGCACGCTGTGCAGTTCTACACGCTATGCAGTTTTGCACGCTCTGCAGTTCTGTACGCTGTGCAGTTCTGCACGCTATGCAGTTCTGCACGCTCTACAGTTCTGTACGCTATGCAGTTTTGCACGCTGTGTAGTTCTGCACGCTGTGCAGTTCTGCACGCTATGCAGTTCTACACGCTATGCAGTTCTGTACGCTGTGCAGTTCTACACGCTATGCAGTTTTGCACGCTATGCAGTTTTGCACGCTGTGCAGTTCTGCACGCTATGCAGTTCTGTACGCTGTGCAGTTCTACACGCTATGCAGTTTTGCACGCTCTGCAGTTCTGTACGCAGTGCAGTTCTGCACGCTATGCAGTTTTGCACGCTATGCAGTTCTGCACGCTATGCAGTTCTGTACGCTGTGCAGTTCTACACGCTATGCAGTTTTGCACGCTCTGCAGTTCTGTACGCTGTGCAGTTCTGCACGCTATGCAGTTCTGTACGCTCTGCAGTTCTGTACGCTGTGCAGTTCTGCACGCTCTGCAGTTCTGCACGCTATGCAGTTTTGCACGCTGTGCAGTTTTGCACGCTGTGCAGTTCTACACGCTATGCAGTTTTGCACGCTCTGCAGTTCTGTACGCTCTGCAGTTCTGCACGCTATGCAGTTTTGCACGCTGTGCAGTTCTACACGCTATGCAGTTTTGCACGCTATGCAGTTTTGCACGCTATGCAGTTCTGCACGCTCTGCAGTTCTGCACGCTCTGCAGTTCTGCACGCTACGCAGTTTTGCACGCTGTGCAGTTCTACACGCTATGCAGTTTTGCACGCTATGCAGTTCTGCACGCTATGCAGTTCTGTACGCTCTGCAGTTCTGCACGCTCTGCAGTTCTGTACGCTCTGCAGTTCTGCACGCTGTGTAGTTCTGCACGCTGTGTAGTTCTGCACGCTGTGTAGTTCTGTACGCTGTGCAGTTCTGTACGCTGTGTAGTTCTGCACGCTATGCAGTTCTGCACGCTGTGCAGTTTTGCACGCTGTGCAGTTCTGCACGCTGTGTAGTTCTGTACGCTGTGCAGTTCTGCACGCTATGCAGTTCTGCACGCTGTGTAGTTCTGTACGCTGTGCAGTTCTGCACGCTGTGTAGTTCTGCACGCTGTGTAGTTCTGTGCGCTGTGCAGTTCTGAACGCTGTGCAGTTCTGCACGCTATGCAGTTCTGCACGCTATGCAGTTCTGCACGCTGTGTAGTTCTGTACGCTGTGCAGTTCTGCACGCTATGCAGTTCTGCACGCTGTGTAGTTCTGCACGCTATGCAGTTCTGCACGCTGTGTAGTTCTGTACGCTGTGCAGTTCTGTACGCTGTGCAGTTCTGCACGCTATGCAGTTCTGTACGCTGTGCAGTTCTGCACGCTGTGTAGTTCTGCACGCTATGCAGTTCTGCACGCTATGCAGTTCTGCACGCTATGCAGTTCTGCACGCTATGCAGTTCTGCACGCTGTGTAGTTCTGCACGCTCTGCAGTTCTACACGCTATGCAGTTCTGCACGCTATGCAGTTCTGCACGCTATGCAGTTCTGCACGCTGTGTAGTTCTGCACGCTCTGCAGTTCTACACGCTATGCAGTTTTGCACGCTGTGTAGTTCTGTACGCTGTGCAGTTCTGTACGCTGTGTAGTTCTGTACGCTCTGCAGTTCTGTACGCTGTGCAGTTCTGTACGCTGTGTAGTTCTGTACGCTCTGCAGTTCTGTACGCTGTGCAGTTCTGTACGCTCTGCAGTTCTGTACGCTGTGCAGTTCTGTACGCTGTGCAGTTCTGTACGCTCTGCAGTTCTGCACGCTGTGCAGTTCTGTACGCTCTGCAGTTCTGTACGCTATGCAGTTCTACACGCTATGCAGTTCTGCACGCTATGCAGTTCTACACGCTATGCAGTTTTGCACGCTGTGTAGTTCTGTACGCTGTGCAGAACTGCACGCTGTGCAGTTCTGTACGCTGTGCAGTTTTGCACGCTGTGCAGTTCTACACGCTATGCAGTTTTGCACGCTGTGTAGTTCTGTACGCTATGCAGTTCTACACGCTATGCAGTTTTGCACGCTGTGTAGTTCTGTACGCTCTGCAGTTCTGTACGCTATGCAGTTCTGTACGCTCTGCAGTTCTGTACGCTCTGCAGTTCTGTACGCTGTGCAGTTCTGTACGCTGTGCAGTTCTACACGCTATGCAGTTTTGCACGCTGTGCAGTTCTACACGCTATGCAGTTTTGCACGCTGTGTAGTTCTGTACGCTGTGCAGTTCTGTACGCTATGCAGTTCTGCACGCTATGCAGTTCTGTACGCTATGCAGTTCTGTACGCTGTGCAGTTCTACACGCTGTGTAGTTCTGCACGCTATGCAGTTCTGTACGCTATGCAGTTCTGTACGCTGTGCAGTTCTGCACGCTCTGCAGTTCTGCACGCTATGCAGTTTTGCACGCTGTGCAGTTCTACACGCTATGCAGTTTTGCACGCTGTGCAGTTCTGTACGCTGTGCAGTTCTGCACGCTATGCAGTTCTGCACGCTATGCAGTTTTGCACGCTGTGCAGTTCTACACGCTATGCAGTTTTGCACGCTCTGCAGTTCTGTACGCTGTGCAGTTCTGCACGCCGTGCAGTTCTGCACGCTATGCAGTTCTGCACGCTATGCAGTTTTGCACGCTGTGCAGTTCTACACGCTATGCAGTTTTGCACGCTCTGCAGTTCTGTACGCTGTGCAGTTCTGCACGCTATGCAGTTCTGCACGCTCTACAGTTCTGTACGCTATGCAGTTTTGCACGCTGTGTAGTTCTGCACGCTGTGCAGTTCTGCACGCTATGCAGTTCTACACGCTATGCAGTTCTGTACGCTGTGCAGTTCTACACGCTATGCAGTTTTGCACGCTATGCAGTTTTGCACGCTGTGCAGTTCTGCACGCTATGCAGTTCTGTACGCTGTGCAGTTCTACACGCTATGCAGTTTTGCACGCTCTGCAGTTCTGTACGCAGTGCAGTTCTGCACGCTATGCAGTTTTGCACGCTATGCAGTTCTGCACGCTATGCAGTTCTGTACGCTGTGCAGTTCTACACGCTATGCAGTTTTGCACGCTCTGCAGTTCTGTACGCTGTGCAGTTCTGCACGCTATGCAGTTCTGTACGCTCTGCAGTTCTGTACGCTGTGCAGTTCTGCACGCTCTGCAGTTCTGCACGCTATGCAGTTTTGCACGCTGTGCAGTTTTGCACGCTGTGCAGTTCTACACGCTATGCAGTTTTGCACGCTCTGCAGTTCTGCACGCTATGCAGTTTTGCACGCTGTGCAGTTCTACACGCTATGCAGTTTTGCACGCTCTGCAGTTCTGTACGCTCTGCAGTTCTGCACGCTATGCAGTTTTGCACGCTGTGCAGTTCTACACGCTATGCAGTTTTGCACGCTATGCAGTTTTGCACGCTATGCAGTTCTGCACGCTCTGCAGTTCTGCACGCTCTGCAGTTCTGCACGCTACGCAGTTTTGCACGCTGTGCAGTTCTACACGCTATGCAGTTTTGCACGCTATGCAGTTCTGCACGCTCTGCAGTTCTGCACGCTATGCAGTTTTGCACGCTGTGCAGTTCTACACGCTATGCAGTTTTGCACGCTCTGCAGTTCTGTACGCTGTGCAGTTCTGCACGCTATGCAGTTCTGTACGCTATGCAGTTCTGTACGCTGTGCAGTTCTGTACGCTCTGCAGTTCTGTACGCTGTGTAGTTCTACACGCTATGCAGTTCTGCACGCTCTGCAGTTCTGTACGCTGTGCAGTTCTGTACGCTGTGCAGTTCTGCACGCTCTGCAGTTCTGTACGCTGTGTAGTTCTGCACGCTCTGCAGTTCTGCACGCTGTGTAGTTCTGTACGCTCTGCAGTTCAGCACGCTCTGCAGTTCTGCACGCTGTGTAGTTCTGCACGCTCTGCAGTTCTGCACGCTCTGCAGTTCTGCACGCTGTGTAGTTTTGTACGCTCTGCAGTTCTGCACGCTCTGCAGTTCTGCACGCTGTGTAGTTCTGTACGCTCTGCAGTTCTGTACGCTCTGCAGTTCTGTACGCTGTGTAGTTCTGTACGCTGTGCAGTTCTGTACGCTCTGCAGTTCTGTACGCTATGCAGTTCTGTACGCTATGCAGTTCTGCACGCTGTGTAGTTCTGCACGCTGTGCAGTTCTGTACGCTCTGCAGTTCTGTACGCTGTGTAGTTCTGTACGCTGTGTAGTTCTGTACGCTCTGCAGTTCTGTACGCTCTGCAGTTCTGCACGCTCTGCAGTTCTGTACGCTGTGTAGTTCTGTACGCTCTGCAGTTCTGTACGCTCTGCAGTTCTGCACGCTCTGCAGTTCTGTACGCTCTGCAGTTCTGCACGCTCTGCAGTTCTGCACGCTCTGCAGTTCTGCACGCTATGCAGTTTTGCACGCTCTGCAGTTCTGTACGCTCTGCAGTTCTGCACGCTCTGCAGTTCTGCACGCTGTGTAGTTCTGCACGCTATGCAGTTCTGTACGCTCTGCAGTTCTGCACGCTCTGCAGTTCTGTACGCTCTGCAGTTCTGTACGCTGTGCAGTTCTGCACGCTATGCAGTTCTGCACGCTCTGCAGTTCTGTACGCTCTGCAGTTCTGCACGCTCTGCAGTTCTGCACGCTGTGTAGTTCTGCACGCTATGCAGTTCTGTACGCTCTGCAGTTCTGCACGCTCTGCAGTTCTGTACGCTCTGCAGTTCTGCACGCTGTGTAGTTCTGCACGCTGTGTAGTTCTGCACGCTGTGTAGTTCTGTACGCTGTGCAGTTCTGTACGCTGTGTAGTTCTGCACGCTATGCAGTTCTGCACGCTGTGCAGTTCTGCACGCTGTGCAGTTCTGCACGCTGTGTAGTTCTGTACGCTGTGCAGTTCTGCACGCTATGCAGTTCTGCACGCTGTGCAGTTCTGCACGCTATGCAGTTCTGCACGCTATGCAGTTCTGCACGCTGTGTAGTTCTGTACGCTGTGCAGTTCTGCACGCTATGCAGTTCTGCACGCTGTGTAGTTCTGCACGCTATGCAGTTCTGCACGCTGTGTAGTTCTGTACGCTGTGCAGTTCTGTACGCTGTGCAGTTCTGCACGCTATGCAGTTCTGCACGCTGTGTAGTTCTGTACGCTGTGCAGTTCTGCACGCTGTGTAGTTCTGCACGCTGTGTAGTTCTGTACGCTGTGCAGTTCTGCACGCTATGCAGTTCTGCACGCTGTGTAGTTCTGCACGCTATGCAGTTCTGCACGCTATGCAGTTCTGCACGCTATGCAGTTCTGCACGCTGTGTAGTTCTGCACGCTATGCAGTTCTGCACGCTGTGTAGTTCTGCACGCTATGCAGTTCTGCACGCTATGCAGTTCTGCACGCTTTACAGTTCTGCACGCTGTGTAGTTCTGTACGCTGTGCAGTTCTGCACGCTATGCAGTTCTGCACGCTGTGCAGTTCTGCACGCTATGCAGTTCTGCACGCTGTGCAGTTCTGCACGCTGTGCAGTTCTGTACGCTGTGTAGTTCTGCACGCTATGCAGTTCTGCACGCTGTGCAGTTCTGCACGCTGTGCAGTTCTGCACGCTGTGTAGTTCTGCACGCTATGCAGTTCTGCACGCTGTGTAGTTCTGCACGCTATGCAGTTCTGCACGCTATGCAGTTCTGCACGCTGTGTAGTTCTGCACGCTATGCAGTTCTGCACGCTGTGTAGTTCTGCACGCTGTGTAGTTCTGCACGCTATGCAGTTCTGTACGCTGTGCAGTTCTGCACGCTATGCAGTTCTGCACGCTATGCAGTTCTGCACGCTATGCAGTTCTGCACGCTGTGCAGTTCTGCACGCTGTGTAGTTCTGCACGCTATGCAGTTCTGCACGCTGTGTAGTTCTGCACGCTATGCAGTTCTGCACGCTATGCAGTTCTGCACGCTATGCAGTTCTGCACGCTATGCAGTTCTGCACGCTGTGTAGTTCTGCACGCTCTGCAGTTCTACACGCTATGCAGTTTTGCACGCTGTGTAGTTCTGTACGCTGTGCAGTTCTGTACGCTGTGTAGTTCTGTACGCTCTGCAGTTCTGTACGCTGTGCAGTTCTGTACGCTGTGTAGTTCTGTACGCTCTGCAGTTCTGTACGCTGTGCAGTTCTGTACGCTCTGCAGTTCTGTACGCTGTGCAGTTCTGTACGCTGTGCAGTTATGTACGCTCTGCAGTTCTGCACGCCGTGCAGCTCTTTACGCTCTGCAGTTCTGTACGCTATGCAGTTCTGCACGCTATGCAGTTCTACACGCTATGCAGTTCTGCACGCTATGCAGTTCTACACGCTATGCAGTTTTGCACGCTGTGTAGTTCTGTACGCTGTGCAGAACTGCACGCTGTGCAGTTCTGTACGCTGTGCAGTTCTGCACGCTGTGCAGTTCTACACGCTATGCAGTTTTGCACGCTGTGTAGTTCTGTACGCTATGCAGTTCTACACGCTATGCAGTTTTGCACGCTGTGTAGTTCTGTACGCTCTGCAGTTCTGTACGCTCTGCAGTTCTGTACGCTGTGCAGTTCTGCACGCTATGCAGTTTTGCACGCTATGCAGTTCTGTACGCTGTGCAGTTCTACACGCTATGCAGTTTTGCACGCTCTGCAGTTCTGCACGCTGTGCAGTTCTGTACGCTGTGCAGTTCTACACGCTGTGCAGTTCTGTACGCTGTGCAGTTCTACACGCTATGCAGTTTTGCACGCTGTGCAGTTCTACACGCTATGCAGTTCTGTACGCTGTGTAGTTCTGTACGCTCTGCAGTTCTGTACGCTCTGCAGTTCTGCACGCTATGCAGTTTTGCACGCTGTGCAGTTCTACACGCTATGCAGTTTTGCACGCTATGCAGTTTTGCACGCTATGCAGTTCTGCACGCTCTGCAGTTCTGCACGCTCTGCAGTTCTGCACGCTATGCAGTTTTGCACGCTGTGCAGTTCTACACGCTATGCAGTTTTGCACGCTATGCAGTTCTGCACGCTCTGCAGTTCTGCACGCTATGCAGTTTTGCACGCTGTGCAGTTCTACACGCTATGCAGTTCTGTACGCTGTGCAGTTCTGTACGCTCTGCAGTTCTGTACGCTGTGTAGTTCTACACGCTATGCAGTTCTGCACGCTCTGCAGTTCTGTACGCTGTGCAGTTCTGTACGCTGTGCAGTTCTGCACGCTCTGCAGTTCTGTACGCTGTGTAGTTCTGCACGCTCTGCAGTTCTGTACGCTGTGCAGTTCTGCACGCTATGCAGTTCTGTACGCTATGCAGTTCTGTACGCTGTGCAGTTCTGTACGCTCTGCAGTTCTGTACGCTGTGTAGTTCTACACGCTATGCAGTTCTGCACGCTCTGCAGTTCTGTACGCTGTGCAGTTCTGTACGCTGTGCAGTTCTGCACGCTCTGCAGTTCTGTACGCTGTGTAGTTCTGCACGCTCTGCAGTTCTGCACGCTGTGTAGTTCTGTACGCTCTGCAGTTCTGCACGCTCTGCAGTTCTGCACGCTGTGTAGTTCTGCACGCTCTGCAGTTCTGCACGCTCTGCAGTTCTGCACGCTGTGTAGTTCTGTACGCTCTGCAGTTCTGTACGCTCTGCAGTTCTGTACGCTGTGTAGTTCTGTACGCTGTCAGTTCTGTACGCTCTGCAGTTCTGTGCGCTATGCAGTTCTGTACGCTATGCAGTTCTGCACGCTGTGTAGTTCTGCACGCTGTGCAGTTCTGTACGCTCTGCAGTTCTGTACGCTGTGTAGTTCTGTACGCTGTGCAGTTCTGTACGCTCTGCAGTTCTGCACGCTATGCAGTTCTGTACGCTGCGTAGTTCTGCACGCTATGCAGTTCTGCACGCTGTGCAGTTCTGCACGCTGTGCAGTTCTGCACGCTGTGCAGTTCTGTACGCTGTGTAGTTCTGTACGCTCTGCAGTTCTGCACGCTGTGTAGTTCTGTACGCTCTGCAGTTCTGCACGCTCTGCAGTTCTGCACGCTATGCAGTTCTGCACGCTGTGCAGTTCTGCACGCTGTGTAGTTCTGTACGCTGTGCAGTTCTGCACGCTGTGCAGTTCTGCACGCTATGCAGTTCTGTACGCTGTGTAGTTCTGTACGCTGTGCAGTTCTGCACGCTGTGCAGTTCTGTACGCTATGCAGTTCTGTACGCTGTGCAGTTCTGCACGCTGTGCAGTTCTGTACGCTATGCAGTTCTGTACGCTGTGTAGTTCTGCACGCTGTGCAGTTCTGCACGCTGTGTAGTTCTGCACGCTGTGTAGTTCTGCACGCTGTGCAGTTCTGCACGCTCTGCAGTTCTGTACGCTGTGTAGTTCTGTACGCTGTGCAGTTCTGCACGCTGTGCAGTTCTGTACGCTATGCAGTTCTGTACGCTGTGTAGTTCTGCACGCTGTGCAGTTCTGCACGCTCTGCAGTTCTGTACGCTGTGTAGTTCTGTACGCTGTGCAGTTCTGCACGCTGTGCAGTTCTGCACGCTCTGCAGTTCTGTACGCTCTGCAGTTCTGTACGCTCTGCAGTTCTGTACGCTCTGCAGTTCTGTACGCTATGCAGTTCTGTACGCTGTGCAGTTCTGCACGCTGTGCAGTTCTGTACGCTATGCAGTTCTGTACGCTGTGTAGTTCTGCACGCTGTGCAGTTCTGCACGCTCTGCAGTTCTGTACGCTGTGTAGTTCTGTACGCTGTGCAGTTCTGCACGCTGTGCAGTTCTGCACGCTCTGCAGTTCTGTATGCTCTGCAGTTCTGTACGCTCTGCAGTTCTGTACGCTCTGCAGTTCTGTACGCTGTGCAGTTCTGCACGCTCTGCAGTTCTGCACGCTATGCAGTTTTGCACGCTGTGCAGTTTTGCACGCTGTGCAGTTCTACACGCTATGCAGTTTTGCACGCTCTGCAGTTCTGCACGCTATGCAGTTTTGCACGCTGTGCAGTTCTACACGCTATGCAGTTTTGCACGCTCTGCAGTTCTGTACGCTCTGCAGTTCTGCACGCTATGCAGTTTTGCACGCTGTGCAGTTCTACACGCTATGCAGTTTTGCACGCTATGCAGTTTTGCACGCTATGCAGTTCTGCACGCTCTGCAGTTCTGCACGCTCTGCAGTTCTGCACGCTACGCAGTTTTGCACGCTGTGCAGTTCTACACGCTATGCAGTTTTGCACGCTATGCAGTTCTGCACGCTCTGCAGTTCTGCACGCTATGCAGTTTTGCACGCTGTGCAGTTCTACACGCTATGCAGTTTTGCACGCTCTGCAGTTCTGTACGCTGTGCAGTTCTGCACGCTATGCAGTTCTGTACGCTATGCAGTTCTGTACGCTGTGCAGTTCTGTACGCTCTGCAGTTCTGTACGCTGTGTAGTTCTACACGCTATGCAGTTCTGCACGCTCTGCAGTTCTGTACGCTGTGCAGTTCTGTACGCTGTGCAGTTCTGCACGCTCTGCAGTTCTGTACGCTGTGTAGTTCTGCACGCTCTGCAGTTCTGCACGCTGTGTAGTTCTGTACGCTCTGCAGTTCAGCACGCTCTGCAGTTCTGCACGCTGTGTAGTTCTGCACGCTCTGCAGTTCTGCACGCTCTGCAGTTCTGCACGCTGTGTAGTTCTGTACGCTCTGCAGTTCTGCACGCTCTGCAGTTCTGCACGCTGTGTAGTTCTGTACGCTCTGCAGTTCTGTACGCTCTGCAGTTCTGTACGCTGTGTAGTTCTGTACGCTGTGCAGTTCTGTACGCTGTGCAGTTCTGCACGCTGTGTAGTTCTGCACGCTATGCAGTTCTGTACGCTGTGTAGTTCTGTACGCTGTCAGTTCTGTACGCTCTGCAGTTCTGTGCGCTATGCAGTTCTGTACGCTATGCAGTTCTGCACGCTGTGTAGTTCTGCACGCTGTGCAGTTCTGCACGCTATGCAGTTCTGCACGCTGTGCAGTTCTGCACGCTGTGCAGTTCTGTACGCTGTGCAGTTCTGCACGCTGTGTAGTTCTGCACGCTATGCAGTTCTGCACGCTGTGTAGTTCTGCACGCTATGCAGTTCTGCACGCTATGCAGTTCTGCACGCTATGCAGTTCTGCACGCTATGCAGTTCTGCACGCTGTGTAGTTCTGTACGCTCTGCAGTTCTGTACGCTCTGCAGTTCTGCACGCTATGCAGTTTTGCACGCTGTGCAGTTCTACACGCTATGCAGTTTTGCACGCTATGCAGTTTTGCACGCTATGCAGTTCTGCACGCTCTGCAGTTCTGCACGCTCTGCAGTTCTGCACGCTATGCAGTTTTGCACGCTGTGCAGTTCTACACGCTATGCAGTTTTGCACGCTATGCAGTTCTGCACGCTCTGCAGTTCTGCACGCTATGCAGTTTTGCACGCTGTGCAGTTCTACACGCTATGCAGTTCTGTACGCTGTGCAGTTCTGTACGCTCTGCAGTTCTGTACGCTGTGTAGTTCTACACGCTATGCAGTTCTGCACGCTCTGCAGTTCTGTACGCTGTGCAGTTCTGTACGCTGTGCAGTTCTGCACGCTCTGCAGTTCTGTACGCTGTGTAGTTCTGCACGCTCTGCAGTTCTGTACGCTGTGCAGTTCTGCACGCTATGCAGTTCTGTACGCTATGCAGTTCTGTACGCTGTGCAGTTCTGTACGCTCTGCAGTTCTGTACGCTGTGTAGTTCTACACGCTATGCAGTTCTGCACGCTCTGCAGTTCTGTACGCTGTGCAGTTCTGTACGCTGTGCAGTTCTGCACGCTCTGCAGTTCTGTACGCTGTGTAGTTCTGCACGCTCTGCAGTTCTGCACGCTGTGTAGTTCTGTACGCTCTGCAGTTCTGCACGCTCTGCAGTTCTGCACGCTGTGTAGTTCTGCACGCTCTGCAGTTCTGCACGCTCTGCAGTTCTGCACGCTGTGTAGTTCTGTACGCTCTGCAGTTCTGTACGCTCTGCAGTTCTGTACGCTGTGTAGTTCTGTACGCTGTCAGTTCTGTACGCTCTGCAGTTCTGTGCGCTATGCAGTTCTGTACGCTATGCAGTTCTGCACGCTGTGTAGTTCTGCACGCTGTGCAGTTCTGCACGCTATGCAGTTCTGCACGCTGTGCAGTTCTGCACGCTGTGCAGTTCTGTACGCTGTGTAGTTCTGCACGCTATGCAGTTCTGCACGCTGTGCAGTTCTGCACGCTGTGCAGTTCTGCACGCTGTGTAGTTCTGCACGCTATGCAGTTCTGCACGCTGTGTAGTTCTGCACGCTATGCAGTTCTGCACGCTATGCAGTTCTGCACGCTGTGTAGTTCTGCACGCTATGCAGTTCTGCACGCTGTGTAGTTCTGCACGCTGTGTAGTTCTGCACGCTATGCAGTTCTGTACGCTGTGCAGTTCTGCACGCTATGCAGTTCTGCACGCTATGCAGTTCTGCACGCTATGCAGTTCTGCACGCTGTGCAGTTCTGCACGCTGTGTAGTTCTGCACGCTATGCAGTTCTGCACGCTGTGTAGTTCTGCACGCTATGCAGTTCTGCACGCTATGCAGTTCTGCACGCTATGCAGTTCTGCACGCTATGCAGTTCTGCACGCTGTGTAGTTCTGCACGCTCTGCAGTTCTACACGCTATGCAGTTTTGCACGCTGTGTAGTTCTGTACGCTGTGCAGTTCTGTACGCTGTGTAGTTCTGTACGCTCTGCAGTTCTGTACGCTGTGCAGTTCTGTACGCTGTGTAGTTCTGTACGCTCTGCAGTTCTGTACGCTGTGCAGTTCTGTACGCTCTGCAGTTCTGTACGCTGTGCAGTTCTGTACGCTGTGCAGTTATGTACGCTCTGCAGTTCTGCACGCCGTGCAGCTCTGTACGCTCTGCAGTTCTGTACGCTATGCAGTTCTGCACGCTATGCAGTTCTACACGCTATGCAGTTCTGCACGCTATGCAGTTCTACACGCTATGCAGTTTTGCACGCTGTGTAGTTCTGTACGCTGTGCAGAACTGCACGCTGTGCAGTTCTGTACGCTGTGCAGTTCTGCACGCTGTGCAGTTCTACACGCTATGCAGTTTTGCACGCTGTGTAGTTCTGTACGCTATGCAGTTCTACACGCTATGCAGTTTTGCACGCTGTGTAGTTCTGTACGCTCTGCAGTTCTGTACGCTCTGCAGTTCTGTACGCTGTGCAGTTCTGCACGCTATGCAGTTTTGCACGCTATGCAGTTCTGTACGCTGTGCAGTTCTACACGCTATGCAGTTTTGCACGCTCTGCAGTTCTGCACGCTGTGCAGTTCTGTACGCTGTGCAGTTCTACACGCTGTGCAGTTCTGTACGCTGTGCAGTTCTACACGCTATGCAGTTTTGCACGCTGTGCAGTTCTACACGCTATGCAGTTCTGTACGCTGTGTAGTTCTGTACGCTCTGCAGTTCTGTACGCTCTGCAGTTCTGCACGCTATGCAGTTTTGCACGCTGTGCAGTTCTACACGCTATGCAGTTTTGCACGCTATGCAGTTTTGCACGCTATGCAGTTCTGCACGCTCTGCAGTTCTGCACGCTCTGCAGTTCTGCACGCTATGCAGTTTTGCACGCTGTGCAGTTCTACACGCTATGCAGTTTTGCACGCTATGCAGTTCTGCACGCTCTGCAGTTCTGCACGCTATGCAGTTTTGCACGCTGTGCAGTTCTACACGCTATGCAGTTCTGTACGCTGTGCAGTTCTGTACGCTCTGCAGTTCTGTACGCTGTGTAGTTCTACACGCTATGCAGTTCTGCACGCTCTGCAGTTCTGTACGCTGTGCAGTTCTGTACGCTGTGCAGTTCTGCACGCTCTGCAGTTCTGTACGCTGTGTAGTTCTGCACGCTCTGCAGTTCTGTACGCTGTGCAGTTCTGCACGCTGTGCAGTTCTGTACGCTATGCAGTTCTGTACGCTGTGCAGTTCTGTACGCTCTGCAGTTCTGTACGCTGTGTAGTTCTACACGCTATGCAGTTCTGCACGCTCTGCAGTTCTGTACGCTGTGCAGTTCTGTACGCTGTGCAGTTCTGCACGCTCTGCAGTTCTGTACGCTGTGTAGTTCTGCACGCTCTGCAGTTCTGCACGCTGTGTAGTTCTGTACGCTCTGCAGTTCTGCACGCTCTGCAGTTCTGCACGCT
Source organism: Morinoia aosen (assembly GCA_030386875.1). Classification (NCBI taxonomy): domain Eukaryota; kingdom Metazoa; phylum Arthropoda; class Malacostraca; order Amphipoda; family Talitridae; genus Morinoia; species Morinoia aosen. The sequence goes on from CM059574.1 coordinate 41,541,253, forward strand.
GTGTAGTTCTGCACGCTCTGCAGTTCTGCACGCTCTGCAGTTCTGCACGCTGTGTAGTTCTGTACGCTCTGCAGTTCTGTACGCTCTGCAGTTCTGTACGCTGTGTAGTTCTGTACGCTGTCAGTTCTGTACGCTCTGCAGTTCTGTGCGCTATGCAGTTCTGTACGCTATGCAGTTCTGCACGCTGTGTAGTTCTGCACGCTGTGCAGTTCTGTACGCTCTGCAGTTCTGTACGCTGTGTAGTTCTGTACGCTGTGCAGTTCTGTACGCTCTGCAGTTCTGCACGCTATGCAGTTCTGTACGCTGCGTAGTTCTGCACGCTATGCAGTTCTGCACGCTGTGCAGTTCTGCACGCTGTGCAGTTCTGCACGCTGTGCAGTTCTGTACGCTGTGTAGTTCTGTACGCTCTGCAGTTCTGCACGCTGTGTAGTTCTGAACGCTCTGCAGTTCTGCACGCTCTGCAGTTCTGCACGCTATGCAGTTCTGCACGCTGTGCAGTTCTGCACGCTGTGTAGTTCTGTACGCTGTGCAGTTCTGCACGCTGTGCAGTTCTGCACGCTATGCAGTTCTGTACGCTGTGTAGTTCTGTACGCTGTGCAGTTCTGCACGCTGTGCAGTTCTGTACGCTATGCAGTTCTGTACGCTGTGCAGTTCTGCACGCTGTGCAGTTCTGTACGCTATGCAGTTCTGTACGCTGTGTAGTTCTGCACGCTGTGCAGTTCTGCACGCTGTGTAGTTCTGCACGCTGTGTAGTTCTGCACGCTGTGCAGTTCTGCACGCTCTGCAGTTCTGTACGCTGTGTAGTTCTGTACGCTGTGCAGTTCTGCACGCTGTGCAGTTCTGTACGCTATGCAGTTCTGTACGCTGTGTAGTTCTGCACGCTGTGCAGTTCTGCACGCTCTGCAGTTCTGTACGCTGTGTAGTTCTGTACGCTGTGCAGTTCTGCACGCTGTGCAGTTCTGCACGCTCTGCAGTTCTGTACGCTCTGCAGTTCTGTACGCTCTGCAGTTCTGTACGCTCTGCAGTTCTGTACGCTATGCAGTTCTGTACGCTGTGCAGTTCTGCACGCTGTGCAGTTCTGTACGCTATGCAGTTCTGTACGCTGTGTAGTTCTGCACGCTGTGCAGTTCTGCACGCTCTGCAGTTCTGTACGCTGTGTAGTTCTGTACGCTGTGCAGTTCTGCACGCTGTGCAGTTCTGCACGCTCTGCAGTTCTGTATGCTCTGCAGTTCTGTACGCTCTGCAGTTCTGTACGCTCTGCAGTTCTGTACGCTCTGCAGTTCTGTACGCTGTGCAGTTCTGTACGCTGTGCAGTTCTGCACGCTCTGCAGTTCTGTACGCTATGCAGTTCTGTACGCTGTGTAGTTCTGCACGCTCTGCAGTTCTGCACGCTCTCCAGTTCTGTACGCTGTGCAGTTCTGTACGCTGTTCAGTTCTGTACGCTGTGCAGTTCTGCACGCTGTGCAGTTCTGTACGCTGTGCAGTTCTGCACGCTGTGCAGTTCTGCACGCTGTGCAGTTCTGTACGCTGTTCAGTTCTGTACGCTGTGCAGTTCTGTACGCTGTTCAGTTCTGTACGCTGTGCAGTTCTGTACGCTGTTCAGTTCTGTACGCTGTGCAGTTCTGTACGCTGTTCAGTTCTGTACGCTGTGCAGTTCTGCACGCTGTTCAGTTCTGTACGCTGTGCAGTTCTGCACGCTGTGCAGTTCTGCACGCTCTGCAGTTCTGTACGCTGTGCAGTTCTGTACGCTCTGCAGTTCTGTACGCTCTGCAGTTCTGTACGCTGTGCAGTTCTGCACGCTCTGCAGTTCTGTACGCTGTGCAGTTCTGCACGCTGTGCAGTTCTGCACGCTGTGCAGTTCTGTACGCTGTGCAGTTCTGTACGCTGTGCAGTTCTGCACGCTCTGCAGTTCTGTACGCTCTGCAGTTCTGTACGCTCTGCAGTTCTGTACGCTCTGCAGTTCTGTACGCTGTGCAGTTCTGCACGCTCTGCAGTTCTGTACGCTGTGCAGTTCTGTACGCTGTGCAGTTCTGCACGCTGTGCAGTTCTGCACGCTGTGCAGTTCTGCACGCTTTGCAGTTCTGTACGCTCTGCAGTTCTGTACGCTCTGCAGTTCTGTACGCTGTGCAGTTCTGTACGCTGTGCAGTTCTGCACGCTGTGCAGTTCTGTACGCTGTGCAGTTCTGCACGCTCTGCAGTTCTGTACGCTGTGCAGTTCTGTACGCTGTGCAGTTCTGCACGCTCTGCAGTTCTGTACGCTCTGCAGTTCTGTACGCTCTGCAGTTCTGTACGCTGTGCAGTTCTGCACGCTCTGCAGTTCTGTACGCTGTGCAGTTCTGCACGCTCTGCAGTTCTGTACGCTGTGCAGTTCTGCACGCTCTGCAGTTCTGTACGCTCTGCAGTTCTGCACGCTCTGCAGTTCTGCACGCTCTGCAGTTCTGTACGCTCTGCACTTCTGCACGCTCTGCAGTTCTGTACGCTGTGCAGTTCTGCACGCTCTGCAGTTCTGTACGCTGTGCAGTTCTGCACGCTATGCAGTTCTGTACGCTGTGCAGTTCTGTACGCTGTGCAGTTCTGTACGCTCTGCAGTTCTGTACGCTCTGCAGTTCTGCACGCTATGCAGTTCTGTACGCTGTGCAGTTCTGTACGCTGTGCAGTTCTGCACGCTGTGTAGTTCTGTACGCTGTGCAGTTCTGCACGCTCTGCAGTTCTGTACGCTGTGCAGTTCTGTACGCTGTGTAGTTCTGTACGCTGTGCAGTTCTGTACGCTGTGCAGTTCTGTACGCTGTGCAGTTCTGTACGCTGTGCAGTTCTGTACGCTGTGCAGTTCTGTACGCTGTGCAGTTCTGTACGCTGTGCAGTTCTGTACGCTGTGCAGTTCTGCACGCTGTGCAGTTCTGCACGCTGTGCAGTTCTGTACGCTGTGCAGTTCTGTACGCTGTGCAGTTCTGTACGCTGTGCAGTTCTGTACGCTGTGCAGTTCTGCACGCTGTGCAGTTCTGTACGCTGTGCAGTTCTGTACGCTGTGTAGTTCTGTACGCTGTGCAGTTCTGTACGCTGTGCAGTTCTGTACGCTGTGCAGTTCTGTACGCTGTGCAGTTCTGTACGCTGTGCAGTTCTGTACGCTGTGCAGTTCTGTACGCTGTGCAGTTCTGTACGCTGTGCAGTTCTGTACGCTGTGCAGTTCTGCACGCTGTGCAGTTCTGCACGCTCTGCAGTTCTGCACGCTGTGCAGTTCTGTACGCTGTGCAGTTCTGTACGCTGTGTAGTTCTGTACGCTGTGCAGTTCTGTACGCTGTGCAGTTCTGTACGCTGTGCAGTTCTGTACGCTGTGCAGTTCTGTACGCTGTGCAGTTCTGCACGCTGTGCAGTTCTGCACGCTCTGCAGTTCTGCACGCTGTGCAGTTCTGCACGCTCTGCAGTTCTGTATGCTCTGCAGTTCTGTACGCTCTGCAGTTCTGTACGCTCTGCAGTTCTGTACGCTCTGCAGTTCTGTACGCTGTGCAGTTCTGTACGCTGTGCAGTTCTGCACGCTCTGCAGTTCTGTACGCTATGCAGTTCTGTACGCTGTGTAGTTCTGCACGCTCTGCAGTTCTGCACGCTCTCCAGTTCTGTACGCTGTGCAGTTCTGTACGCTGTTCAGTTCTGTACGCTGTGCAGTTCTGCACGCTGTGCAGTTCTGTACGCTGTGCAGTTCTGCACGCTGTGCAGTTCTGCACGCTGTGCAGTTCTGTACGCTGTTCAGTTCTGTACGCTGTGCAGTTCTGTACGCTGTTCAGTTCTGTACGCTGTGCAGTTCTGTACGCTGTTCAGTTCTGTACGCTGTGCAGTTCTGTACGCTGTTCAGTTCTGTACGCTGTGCAGTTCTGCACGCTGTTCAGTTCTGTACGCTGTGCAGTTCTGCACGCTGTGCAGTTCTGCACGCTCTGCAGTTCTGTACGCTGTGCAGTTCTGTACGCTCTGCAGTTCTGTACGCTCTGCAGTTCTGTACGCTGTGCAGTTCTGCACGCTCTGCAGTTCTGTACGCTGTGCAGTTCTGCACGCTGTGCAGTTCTGCACGCTGTGCAGTTCTGTACGCTGTGCAGTTCTGTACGCTGTGCAGTTCTGCACGCTCTGCAGTTCTGTACGCTCTGCAGTTCTGTACGCTCTGCAGTTCTGTACGCTCTGCAGTTCTGTACGCTGTGCAGTTCTGCACGCTCTGCAGTTCTGTACGCTGTGCAGTTCTGTACGCTGTGCAGTTCTGCACGCTGTGCAGTTCTGCACGCTGTGCAGTTCTGCACGCTTTGCAGTTCTGTACGCTCTGCAGTTCTGTACGCTCTGCAGTTCTGTACGCTGTGCAGTTCTGTACGCTGTGCAGTTCTGCACGCTGTGCAGTTCTGTACGCTGTGCAGTTCTGCACGCTCTGCAGTTCTGTACGCTGTGCAGTTCTGTACGCTGTGCAGTTCTGCACGCTCTGCAGTTCTGTACGCTCTGCAGTTCTGTACGCTCTGCAGTTCTGTACGCTGTGCAGTTCTGCACGCTCTGCAGTTCTGTACGCTGTGCAGTTCTGCACGCTCTGCAGTTCTGTACGCTGTGCAGTTCTGCACGCTCTGCAGTTCTGTACGCTCTGCAGTTCTGCACGCTCTGCAGTTCTGCACGCTCTGCAGTTCTGTACGCTCTGCAGTTCTGCACGCTCTGCAGTTCTGTACGCTGTGCAGTTCTGCACGCTCTGCAGTTCTGTACGCTGTGCAGTTCTGCACGCTATGCAGTTCTGTACGCTGTGCAGTTCTGTACGCTGTGCAGTTCTGTACGCTCTGCAGTTCTGTACGCTCTGCAGTTCTGCACGCTATGCAGTTCTGTACGCTGTGCAGTTCTGTACGCTGTGCAGTTCTGCACGCTGTGTAGTTCTGTACGCTGTGCAGTTCTGCACGCTCTGCAGTTCTGTACGCTGTGCAGTTCTGTACGCTGTGTAGTTCTGTACGCTGTGCAGTTCTGTACGCTGTGCAGTTCTGTACGCTGTGCAGTTCTGTACGCTGTGCAGTTCTGTACGCTGTGCAGTTCTGTACGCTGTGCAGTTCTGTACGCTGTGCAGTTCTGTACGCTGTGCAGTTCTGCACGCTGTGCAGTTCTGCACGCTGTGCAGTTCTGTACGCTGTGCAGTTCTGTACGCTGTGCAGTTCTGTACGCTGTGCAGTTCTGTACGCTGTGCAGTTCTGCACGCTGTGCAGTTCTGTACGCTGTGCAGTTCTGTACGCTGTGTAGTTCTGTACGCTGTGCAGTTCTGTACGCTGTGCAGTTCTGTACGCTGTGCAGTTCTGTACGCTGTGCAGTTCTGTACGCTGTGCAGTTCTGTACGCTGTGCAGTTCTGTACGCTGTGCAGTTCTGTACGCTGTGCAGTTCTGTACGCTGTGCAGTTCTGCACGCTGTGCAGTTCTGCACGCTCTGCAGTTCTGCACGCTGTGCAGTTCTGTACGCTGTGCAGTTCTGTACGCTGTGTAGTTCTGTACGCTGTGCAGTTCTGTACGCTGTGCAGTTCTGTACGCTGTGCAGTTCTGTACGCTGTGCAGTTCTGTACGCTGTGCAGTTCTGCACGCTGTGCAGTTCTGCACGCTCTGCAGTTCTGCACGCTGTGCAGTTCTGTACGCTGTGCAGTTCTGCACGCTGTGCAGTTCTGTACGCTGTGCAGTTCTGTACGCTGTGCAGATCTGCACGCTGTGCAGTTCTGCACGCTGTGCAGTTCTGCACGCTGTGCAATTCTGCACGCTCTGCAGTTCTGCACGCTGTGCAGTTCTGTACGCTGTGCAGTTCTGCACGCTGTGCAGTTCTGTACGCTATGCAGTTCTGTACGCTATGCAGTTCTGTACGCTGTGCAGTTCTGTACGCTCTGCAGTTCTGTACGCTGTGTAGTTCTACACGCTATGCAGTTCTGCACGCTCTGCAGTTCTGTACGCTGTGCAGTTCTGTACGCTGTGCAGTTCTGCGAACTCTGCAGTTCTGTACGCTGTGTAGTTCTGCACGCTCTGCAGTTCTGCACGCTGTGCAGTTCTGTACGCTCTGCAGTTCTGCACGCTCTGCAGTTCTGCACGCTGTGTAGTTCTGCACGCTCTGCAGTTCTGCACGCTCTGCAGTTCTGCACGCTGTGTAGTTCTGTACGCTCTGCAGTTCTGTACGCTCTGCAGTTCTGTACGCTGTGTAGTTCTGTACGCTGTCAGTTCTGTACGCTCTGCAGTTCTGTGCGCTATGCAGTTCTGTACGCTATGCAGTTCTGCACGCTGTGTAGTTCTGCACGCTGTGCAGTTCTGTACGCTCTGCAGTTCTGTACGCTGTGTAGTTCTGTACGCTGTGCAGTTCTGTACGCTCTGCAGTTCTGCACGCTATGCAGTTCTGTACGCTGCGTAGTTCTGCACGCTATGCAGTTCTGCACGCTGTGCAGTTCTGCACGCTGTGCAGTTCTGCACGCTGTGCAGTTCTGTACGCTGTGTAGTTCTGTACGCTCTGCAGTTCTGCACGCTGTGTAGTTCTGTACGCTCTGCAGTTCTGCACGCTCTGCAGTTCTGCACGCTATGCAGTTCTGCACGCTGTGCAGTTCTGCACGCTGTGTAGTTCTGTACGCTGTGCAGTTCTGCACGCGGTGCAGTTCTGCACGCTATGCAGTTCTGTACGCTGTGTAGTTCTGTACGCTGTGCAGTTCTGCACGCTGTGCAGTTCTGTACGCTATGCAGTTCTGTACGCTGTGCAGTTCTGCACGCTGTGCAGTTCTGTACGCTATGCAGTTCTGTACGCTGTGTAGTTCTGCACGCTGTGCAGTTCTGCACGCTGTGTAGTTCTGCACGCTGTGTAGTTCTGCACGCTGTGCAGTTCTGCACGCTCTGCAGTTCTGTACGCTGTGTAGTTCTGTACGCTGTGCAGTTCTGCACGCTGTGCAGTTCTGTACGCTATGCAGTTCTGTACGCTGTGTAGTTCTGCACGCTGTGCAGTTCTGCACGCTCTGCAGTTCTGTACGCTGTGTAGTTCTGTACGCTGTGCAGTTCTGCACGCTGTGCAGTTCTGCACGCTCTGCAGTTCTGTACGCTCTGCAGTTCTGTACGCTCTGCAGTTCTGTACGCTCTGCAGTTCTGTACGCTATGCAGTTCTGTACGCTGTGCAGTTCTGCACGCTGTGCAGTTCTGTACGCTATGCAGTTCTGTACGCTGTGTAGTTCTGCACGCTGTGCAGTTCTGCACGCTCTGCAGTTCTGTACGCTGTGTAGTTCTGTACGCTGTGCAGTTCTGCACGCTGTGCAGTTCTGCACGCTCTGCAGTTCTGTACGCTCTGCAGTTCTGTACGCTCTGCAGTTCTGTACGCTCTGCAGTTCTGTGCGCTCTGCAGTTCTGTACGCTGTGCAGTTCTGTACGCTGTGCAGTTCTGCACGCTCTGCAGTTCTGTACGCTATGCAGTTCTGTACGCTGTGTAGTTCTGCACGCTCTGCAGTTCTGCACGCTCTGCAGTTCTGTACGCTGTGCAGTTCTGTACGCTGTTCAGTTCTGTACGCTGTGCAGTTCTGCACGCTGTGCAGTTCTGTACGCTGTGCAGTTCTGCACGCTGTGCAGTTCTGCACGCTGTGCAGTTCTGTACGCTGTTCAGTTCTGTACGCTGTGCAGTTCTGTACGCTGTTCAGTTCTGTACGCTGTGCAGTTCTGTACGCTGTTCAGTTCTGTACGCTGTGCAGTTCTGTACGCTGTTCAGTTCTGTACGCTGTGCAGTTCTGCACGCTGTTCAGTTCTGTACGCTGTGCAGTTCTGCACGCTGTGCAGTTCTGCACGCTCTGCAGTTCTGTACGCTGTGCAGTTCTGTACGCTCTGCAGTTCTGTACGCTCTGCAGTTCTGTACGCTGTGCAGTTCTGCACGCTCTGCAGTTCTGTACGCTGTGCAGTTCTGCACGCTGTGCAGTTCTGCACGCTGTGCAGTTCTGTACGCTGTGCAGTTCTGTACGCTGTGCAGTTCTGCACGCTCTGCAGTTCTGTACGCTCTGCAGTTCTGTACGCTCTGCAGTTCTGTACGCTCTGCAGTTCTGTACGCTGTGCAGTTCTGCACGCTCTGCAGTTCTGTACGCTGTGCAGTTCTGTACGCTGTGCAGTTCTGCACGCTGTGCAGTTCTGCACGCTGTGCAGTTCTGCACGCTTTGCAGTTCTGTACGCTCTGCAGTTCTGTACGCTCTGCAGTTCTGTACGCTGTGCAGTTCTGTACGCTGTGCAGTTCTGCACGCTGTGCAGTTCTGTACGCTGTGCAGTTCTGCACGCTCTGCAGTTCTGTACGCTGTGCAGTTCTGTACGCTGTGCAGTTCTGCACGCTCTGCAGTTCTGTACGCTCTGCAGTTCTGTACGCTCTGCAGTTCTGTACGCTGTGCAGTTCTGCACGCTCTGCAGTTCTGTACGCTGTGCAGTTCTGCACGCTCTGCAGTTCTGTACGCTGTGCAGTTCTGCACGCTCTGCAGTTCTGTACGCTCTGCAGTTCTGCACGCTCTGCAGTTCTGCACGCTCTGCAGTTCTGTACGCTCTGCAGTTCTGCACGCTCTGCAGTTCTGTACGCTGTGCAGTTCTGCACGCTCTGCAGTTCTGTACGCTGTGCAGTTCTGCACGCTATGCAGTTCTGTACGCTGTGCAGTTCTGTACGCTGTGCAGTTCTGTACGCTCTGCAGTTCTGTACGCTCTGCAGTTCTGCACGCTATGCAGTTCTGTACGCTGTGCAGTTCTGTACGCTGTGCAGTTCTGCACGCTGTGTAGTTCTGTACGCTGTGCAGTTCTGCACGCTCTGCAGTTCTGTACGCTGTGCAGTTCTGTACGCTGTGTAGTTCTGTACGCTGTGCAGTTCTGTACGCTGTGCAGTTCTGTACGCTGTGCAGTTCTGTACGCTGTGCAGTTCTGTACGCTGTGCAGTTCTGTACGCTGTGCAGTTCTGTACGCTGTGCAGTTCTGTACGCTGTGCAGTTCTGCACGCTGTGCAGTTCTGCACGCTGTGCAGTTCTGTACGCTGTGCAGTTCTGTACGCTGTGCAGTTCTGTACGCTGTGCAGTTCTGTACGCTGTGCAGTTCTGCACGCTGTGCAGTTCTGTACGCTGTGCAGTTCTGTACGCTGTGTAGTTCTGTACGCTGTGCAGTTCTGTACGCTGTGCAGTTCTGTACGCTGTGCAGTTCTGTACGCTGTGCAGTTCTGTACGCTGTGCAGTTCTGTACGCTGTGCAGTTCTGTACGCTGTGCAGTTCTGTACGCTGTGCAGTTCTGTACGCTGTGCAGTTCTGCACGCTGTGCAGTTCTGCACGCTCTGCAGTTCTGCACGCTGTGCAGTTCTGTACGCTGTGCAGTTCTGTACGCTGTGTAGTTCTGTACGCTGTGCAGTTCTGTACGCTGTGCAGTTCTGTACGCTGTGCAGTTCTGTACGCTGTGCAGTTCTGTACGCTGTGCAGTTCTGCACGCTGTGCAGTTCTGCACGCTCTGCAGTTCTGCACGCTGTGCAGTTCTGTACGCTGTGCAGTTCTGCACGCTGTGCAGTTCTGTACGCTGTGCAGTTCTGTACGCTGTGCAGTTCTGCACGCTGTGCAGTTCTGCACGCTGTGCAGTTCTGCACGCTGTGCAATTCTGCACGCTCTGCAGTTCTGCACGCTGTGCAGTTCTGTACGCTGTGCAGTTCTGCACGCTGTGCAGTTCTGTACGCTGTGCAGTTCTGTACGCTCTGCAGTTCTGTACGCTGTGCAGTTCTGCACGCTGTGCAGTTCTGCACGCTCTGCAGTTCTGTACGCTGTGCAGTTCTGTACGCTGTGCAGTTCTGCACGCTGTGCAGTGCTGTACGCTGTGCAGTTCTGCACGCTCTGCAGTTCTGCACGCTCTGCAGTTCTGCACGCTCTGCAGTTCTGCACATGCTACAGCGGTGTACAACCGACGTGAGCGTGACTGCTGTACATCACGTAGTTTGGGCTTTGTAATTTGATCTAAGTAGCCTTAGAGTTCAAGAATGATTAATGACTCGCTATCTTCCCTCTCGCTATTATAGCGCTCAAAAGCTTAGTGATGTATCCAACAGTTATGCGCGCAGCTAGTTTTGCCCATAGAATGTTAATGAGATTGCGTTATTTTCTTAAGTCCTAATCTGTTCCTTGGTACTAATCTGTAGTCTAAAGTTCCATCTATTAATTTTGTTCATGTGACTGTGTATTGGAAACTGTCATTTCTCCCGAATGAAGGCTATCTTCAGGGCTTTCCCGTAAGTTTCTTCACTGGAAAAGTTTTCATTCAAGCTTTTCAATGGGAAAGTTTTTATTCCGGTTTCTTCACAGGAAAAGTTTTTATTACAGTTTCTTCAGTGGGAAAGTTTTCATTCAAGTTTTTTCAGTGGGAAAGTTTTCATTTAAATTTTTTCTTTGGGAAAATTTTCACTTAAGTTTCTCCAATGGGAAGTTTTCATTCAAGCTTCTTCAGTGGGAAAGTTTTCATTTAACTTTTTTCTTTGGGAAAGTTTTCACTTAAGTTTCTTCAGTGGGAAAGTTTTCATTCAAGCTTCTTCAGTGGGAAAGTTTTCATTTAACTTTTTTCTTTGGGAAAGTTTTCACTTAAGTTTCTTCAGTGGGAAAGTTTTCATTCAAGTTTCTTCGTTGGAAATGTTTTCACTTGGATTTTCTCAGTGGAAATTGCGAAAAATACCATTCTGAGAATCCGGTGTGAATATTGGTTTGTAATAAAATTCGTCGCATCTGTTAGTTCATAAATGAATGAAATGATCGATTGAAATAGTGGCGTTTAATAATGTCTTCTGTAAGTAACTTTATGTAATTACTGAGATGAACGGTTACGTCAGGAGGCCGGGCACATTATTTGGTTAGATAACTGAGAAAATGTGCTTTTATAAAACAGTTTTGTCAATCAGCTTTTAATTTTATATCAGCAATATGTAGGTAATATATGGGAAACATTTGACGCTTAAGGTGTTATTCAACTACCTTTGAAAAATACTATATATTGTTGTCCATTTTAATTTAAATGATTTTTCGATAGCACTTGAGAACATACCTCTGCAATTGTGACATCATTCTTGAAAGCAAAAGAATTTTTGTTTTTGAGCTCTCTGTCTTATTAAAGCCAAAACGTGAGGCCTCTCAGCAAAGGCCATGACATACGCATTTATTTTTCGATTTATCTGAAGTTAAGCGAATTTCCGTCTGTTTTTACGCCGGTCGTCCGAAAAATTCCGGGGCTTTCGAAAAGCGAACTTGAGCACAAATTTCTCGATTTAAAAATGCGTCGTGTTGCGTGGACCAAAAAAGTAATTGTCTTTGAATCAGTTTAAACAAAATCCTTCTGGAGGAGCAGTTCGCTCGTGAAACTTTAGCTCAGATGCTTGAAATTTTCCAATTCTTATTCATGGGGTTTCATTTGGCATCGCCATAAACGTCGGAAATCAAAAGTAGAAAAGAATCTGGTGGTAATGGAATTGGAAAATGTCACAGTAAAAATATGTCACTAGGTTGAATATCCCTAAATGGGAAATTTTCAGAATTCATGGTGAATTACTGGATATCACAGCCAAACCGGGCGCAGAATCCTTGAAGCAAATAGTTTTTATTTCATACTGAACTAAGATGCCTTACAGACAAAAACAGATCATTAGTTTTTGTCGTGATCGTTGAATCACGAACTGAGTTCTTCTATTAACTGAAAATAAAAATGTAGTGGATAATAAATCACTTGTTAGATAGCAAATACATCACTGGATTTGGAAAAGTTCAGTAAAGAATGAAAAATTGGTACTGCTAAATTTTTACCAACTCAATGATTTTGCATTTGTGTTCCAGCGCTGTATGATACTTTTTATTAAGGTCCTTTCAGAAAATATCATCACTTAATAGTGTGTGTTTTAACTTTCTGAGAAATGGTGATCTCCAAATTGTTCATCAGATTTCTAAGACTCTTTACAGGCAGTATCACTTCTACCAAACCAGTTTTTGAAATTATTCGATACATGTATAATATTTCCAACGTTCCGTTACGCAGTGAGGTGCAGCGAGAACAATTTTATTTCAGTTCTTTTTCCTAGAAATGGCTATGAAAGCACACGGTATTCTGAAAGCCTGCAGCTCTCACACTCTATATCCTCCTTACGTTCATATTTAAATAATTTAAACAGTTTATTTACCACAAGCTATACAGCAATAGATTCTTCCTCAAGTCAAGTACGATAATAAATAAGTCCAGGGATTATTTTCCAGCTACTTCTGGTACTTCAAATTACGAAATTTTGTTTCGACACGTCACCTCAGGCAGGTGACGTGTCGAAGCTGGGAATTGTCCGCCTGCCCCTAGTCAGGAGACTGAAAGGAACTCATACAGAGTCAAGGTTATTTATTTAGAATGCATTAAATAAGAGCAGGGAGTCATGTTATTTATTTAGAATGCATTATATAAGAGCAGGAAGTCATGTTATTTATTTAGAATGCATTAAATTAAAGCAGAGAGTCAGGTTATTTATTCAGAATGCATTAAATTAGAACTGAGAGTCAGATTATTTATTTAGAATGGATTAAATAAGAGCAGAGAGCCAGGTTATTTGTTTAGAGTGCATTAAATTTGAGCAGAGAGTCAAGTTATTTTTTTAGAATGCATTAATTTGAGCAGAGAGTCAGGTTATATGTTTAGAGTGCATCAATTTGAGCAGAGAGTTAGGTTATTTATTTAGAATGAATTGAATTTGAGCAGAGAGTCAGGTTATTTATTTAGAATGCATTAAATTAGAGTAGATAGCCTGGTTGTTTGTTTAGAATGCATTAAATTAGACCACATAGTCAGGTTATTTATTTAGAATGTATTAAATTAGAGCAGAGAGTCAGGTTATTTATCCAAAATGGATTAAGTTCGAGAAGAGAGTCAGGTTATTTATTTAGAATGCATTAAATTAGAGCAGAGAGTCAGGTTATTCATTTAGGATGTGTTAAATTAGAGCAGAGAGTCAGATTATTTTTCAAGAATGCATTAAATCAGAGCAAAGAGTCAGGCTATTTATTTAGAATGCATTAAATCAGAGCAAAGAGTCAGGCTATTTATTTAGAATGCATTAAATTAGAGCAGAGAGTCAGGTTATTGATCATAAATGCATCAAATAAGAGCAGCAATAGCATGTTTCGTGAAGAGGCTTTCGATTCAAAAGAAGAAGTTCGCCGAAATGAAGGCGCTCGAACACAGCGCGTCTCACCAGCCAATCTCGAGCCCTCGTCGCGCGCTCCATCTCCTGCCGCTTCGGGCCACCAACAATGGCGAGTTTACCCCGGACTTGCGCCGTTTTCCTCCAAAAAGATCACAAGAAGCTTGGAATCGAAAATCTGCTCGCTAGAACAGGGGAATATTTTTGTGAAAATTCCTCAAACTTTTCAAATTTTCAATTTACACTCGAGAAAAAGTTTAATCAAAAGAGTTATCTTGGTCACCTTCAGAGTCGGCCGGAGAGGTAAAGTAATTCAATTAAAACTTCGTGATGGGTTCCATATGAGTTCGAGAGAACTCAGATTATATTACTGAAAATTGAATGTCGTGAAAAATATGAACCCACACAGATGTAATTGCTTACAGGCAAGTAATAAACTGAATTGAATCTTACTCCCAATAGAATGTAAGACTTTTATGTTTTGAGACAGGACTTATTTATTCATTAGAATAAATAAACGCATAATGCAAGATGCAAGCTGCTCCAGATCTATACTGTAATAAGAGCCGCGTCCGTCTGTCTGTCCGAAGCCAGCCTGCAGTGTGATGAGCGTTTCTGTGATACAAGCTTCTTCGACTCCAGTGTATTAATCCTTCAGATTCGAGTAGGAATGAATATCACGTGAATTCTTGGGCAATAAGAACGTGTGTTATGTGATTTGTCGAACATTATTGTACATTTTTGACGGGCCGTGTGCACTCGGCCTTATCAACTCTCGAGAGAATAAATTTTTTATTCATTACGGCCTTTATTTAATTCCGCCTTCTTTCTTATTTCAAATAAAGGAGGTGGACTAGTATATCTGAATTGCAATTCATGCAACGGAAGGAATAATGAAAAGAAAACCACGGGACAGTCGATGATGCAATATATAGGCCAAAACTTTTTGAGGGTAATGGAGGTTAAGACGAATTTACTTTGGGGTATTAATTATTATTTGGACAAAAAAAAAAGTGGTAACGTTGTGTAAAGTTATGAGATCCAGAATTTAATAATAGAGTCTTAGTACTGAACACTTCGACCACATCTGGTCTGGGCGCAATTGGTCGTACTTTAACTTGAGGACGCTGGCATTGAATGAATAAAAAGTATTCCAAGGACAACTACACAAGAAATACTTCAAGTTAATTCATACAGTGTATGTAGTCGTGCAATCCTCTGATGCCAAGTGCATTCGTGAAAGTTCAGCAGAAATGATAAGATTTGCACAATGAAACAACGATTTCTATTTCGAAGTTATTTTTCGATCATGATATTTACTATTATATGACTCATGTGATGCGTATCACAGTGTTGACAACTAAGCTGTACGATACAGAACTGAGGCCTTTGCTTCTTTGGCCAACAATGCAAGTGCTTTCGTTAGAGACTAAGCTCAATTAATTAGTTACCAAGCTGAAATCCAACATTGAACCTATTCGTGTTAACTAATTTTTTAGAATCTTTTTCAACCTTCGAACTCTTCGGCAATCTTCGAAAGACTTTTAAATCATAAAATCTATAGCAATCTCTCAAATTTTAGGCAATCTGGGAAATATTTAATACTATTTAACACTCGAAAACAATTGAAATCTATGTCAGTCTTGGCGAGTTGTTCAAAGTCTTTTAAATTTTTGAAATCTTTGAACTCCTTCGAAAGCCTTTGAAATATTCGGAAGGTTTTAAAATGATGGAAGGTAACAAAAGGGAACTGCGGCTTCATCTTACAACAATTCACGTGAGTCTTACGAGCGTAGGTTTGTCTTACTTCTACTAATACATTCTGAATTTATGATTTGCGATTGGTGTTTTTCAGTCGTTTTCACGTGTAGCACGTAAATGTTGAAGCTTTTACTTGCGAAATTCCATTGTGAACAATTAACTCATATAAAAATTAATTAAGTCATCGCTATACGTGAAAAAATACTCTGAAAATTACTACCATGACTCATAAAAAATCAATTCAAAGCTAAGAAACTGATATTTTACCCCTCTAACGTTTTCTTAAAACACAAAATATATTTGTTTGAATGCAGTGCAAAACACAAATGCAAAGCAAGTTTATTTACTGTATGTGTGAGTGTGATTTTTCCCTAAGTTTAAAATATTGAAGGGACCTAACATATTCCCCCTAGGAGTGATAACTCCTATAAATGAAATAATTGTTTCCCTTTTAGGTATAATAATTGTTACCCCCCTTAAGGGTCACCTACACTAAAACGAAATACCAACAAAATGGGGAGCATTCAGCGTAAAACAACGGAGAAGGTTTCAGAATTTAGTAACATCTGCTGTGAGCGAAGGCTTAAGCTCACTGAACCTTTGGTAAAAGAAATTCAAGTATGTAAATTAATGAAAACCCACGAACATTCTAAATGCATAATATTATTGCAGAAGGGCTTCTCGAATTTGGAAAATATTCGAAACAGAAGTAACCGTCAGAAACTGATGAAAAAATATTTCAAAACAGCTTAGACCCTAAATTTCATTCCTTTTGAAATTATCATAATTTGGAACTAACTCCCGGAATATGTAGTCTCTGTTAGCTCGGTGAATGCATTCAAAAATCTTTTCCCCATTGCCGGGCTGGCAATCTTCCAGCATTCGAGGGTTCAGCTGGCTCTCCAGGGAGATCCGAAGCAAAGGAACCCAAAGGCTTAATTTATTAAGCAATATCAGTAACTGCGCTTTGTGCGGTATTTCACTTAACGAAATTACAGAGGGCCAGATTGAAGAAACAAGTCAACCAAAGTCGTCAGAATCATCATTAATCAAAATTTGACTTTCAGAAACCATATCTCTAGTATCGAAATTAATTAAAATTCTCAATGAAGCAAGAAAGTCTAACATGAAAAAGCTCTACGAACACCTTCTAGAACATCAGCCAATTCATCTCTACATTATGCATTGTAGAACTAGTGTACACGGCCCGTCAAAAATACCGGGATATAATATTATTCTGTTATAATTTGCTTATATGGGTGGCAAGCAAATCTTAAATGAACCCGAGATTAAAATATTCGTATACCTGCACTTGTGCTCTGGTGAAACTTGCATCAAAGATACGGTCATTGAGCATCCTTATGAGCGTACCACAGAGAGACGGACCAACGAAGCAACCAGAAAGCAACAGCTGAGTATAATTAAATAGTGGATATAAGCTCTTATTCTACAATAAAAATATGATAGGGAGCAGACGAAAATAAAACGACGTAAAATAAAATGGCATTGGAAACTCGGAATGCCATGATCAAATTTACAATTCGTTCAAATTACTAGATACTCGAGTTCTCTGAACTCAATTTTGACTATGTAATTTCATGTATCAAGCGCGAAATGATGAAGGTGACAAAGATCTTAAGCAATAATTATTTCCCCATGCTGGCCATTACGATTATTTTACAAGAAACAAAGTAAATTTATGTTTCCCATTATAGCAAAATCCGATGTACATAGTTCCCATTTTATTGGAATTTGAAGGTAAAATTCGATACCTTTTAATATCCGAGAAAAAACAACTATAGAAAATTTCTTGAAAGTCATTTCTTATCCAGGTATTGGGGAAGCTGGCTGATAAGAAATAGCCATCTCTTCCCTATACGGGGGTTTCAAATTTGCAGTTCCCGTTCCCATCCTAACATGATAGGGTGAATCAAATTAATATCCTTCATTTATTTTATTCATTCCTTTAATCAGTCAGTCAAGCGTTTAATTACAATTTAAGTCTAAATGAAATTGTTTACGTTGAATAAGGTTTGTCTGGGATGTCTTTGAAGTCAATGAACTTTTATGTGCCAACAAGGTAGTTGAGTCTGTTTATTGTGATAGCCCTGCAGTAGGTAGGTATTGATTTTCCTCGAGTATTGCTTATAGTGATAAATTGTTGGTAATATTTAAATTACTTAAATGTATCAACGACTCATTTTGATACATTTCATCAAAGAATGGTGTTAGCATAGCTCGAAAAAAAAAAACTGATCCAGCAACGGCTCAAATATCACTCATAGTGCTACTAAAAAACAATCAAATTATGAGACCACATTTCACTCAACTGTGGAGTATTGAAATATTATGAACTAGGAAGTTAGGGTGACGCTCACCATATGAATAAATATGAATGTATTAGGGCTCGTGCGTTAAAGCTGATGACTATAACTGTAATGTGATTCTTTGGGGAATATGAATGGTTGGTGTTTGACGTGGTGTGCAAGGGATGCGTGTTTGGCAGCTCGGGACTCTAAGAGGAACGGGAGAATGCGCCGTTTGTCTCGTTTCTGTCATCATGTTCTATTTTATGCTATTCTAAGTCAGTGCCTCTCAAGTCAAAACATAATTGTATTCGAGTATTGTATTCTGATAAATTTACGTAGTCAACAGTGATTCTTTTTTTGAATCATGTGTGACGAGTTCGGTATCAGTCCCTTCTAGTCGATGCCTTTCAAGTCGAAACGTAATCATGTTCAAGTAATGTATGCATTCTGATGAATTTGCTTAGCTAACGGTATTTCTTTTTCAAAACCATGTATGACGAGTTAGTACACACGCACGTAACTCATGCGCAAGCTTTAGATCGCACATTGTTCGCTTGTGTGTGGCTGTACTGTGGCACTCAATGTAACGAAAGATATTAGTTATGAACTAATGTGATATTGTACAGTCAATTCCATACAAGCCACTGAATGTTTTATATATGTCGTAGGTAAAATATTTTCACTTCTAAGTTCATAAATGTTACGATACCCGTTCTACAAATAATGCACATTTGTTTTGTTTACTTGAAGGCTTCTCTTGTTTGACATCTCTTTATATATGATTTGTAATAGTTTTCCTGATTAATATTTTTATGATGATAAACGCTCCCTACTTTAGAAAAATATCTTCTCCTGAACGTTTTTCATAATAGTTTTGATAATTTAAACAGAATACATGGAACGATCTATTCAGTTCTATTCGTTTCTATGCCATCTTTTAGTGTTTTTTCTCTGAAATTAATAATGAATAATACGCTTGTCCAATAATATTGTATTTCCTACTATTACTCGCATTTTACTCGCAACAAACGTTCTGCGGAGGGAAGGAAAATTTCATTTCATGATATGACATAATAGTAAAATCTTTTTTAGCTTCAGCAGAGACAGAGTTCAGTAAAACGTATCTTAGACTCATTTCTCATAATCATATCATTCTTCATACCAAAAATTACAAGCTACACTGCATTAGTTTAATAAATTTCAACGTGGAATTTCAAATGAGCAAACCTCTTAATTTTCATACAGGGTTCGTAACATTTATCTGCTACAAACGAATTGTGGGAGTTTCAAAACTTATGCACATTTTCATGGGACGTCAATTTTCAGTCTTCAAGTGAGTTGGCTTCTAAATGAACAGTTCTATTCATCTAAAACACTGCCTTTATTCGTATTTTCAGCAGAGGAATGCACGATTCCTAGAGCAGTAGTTTTGAATGCAATTGAAGAAGTTCACAGTAAGCCTGCTTTTCCTATGGTCTGTAGTGACCTTTGAGCTGATTTCGATGGCAGCGCCATAGCCTCAACTTGTGCAGTTTCTGTTAAGAATAATGAGGCAGTTACATGCTTGGTTAGCAGTGGAGTTGAGGGAAGCTGGCCTTGGTAGTCTCAACTTTGATACTTGCCAGCGAACAAGCGACCAAGTGTGACATAATCGTGGCCCATAGAAGACGGGAATGGCGACTAGGATTTGTAGAAGTACCATCTCATCACCGCCGGATGAATGACCAAAATGTTGATCCTTGTCTCAAAAGAGAGTAATCTCAACAATCGGCGTCACATGAAGCTCAGAATTTGATGATTATGCAAATTGAGCTTGAGCCTGCAAAATATAAGTCACATTTTTAGATTAACGAGGAGCGGGAATGGATCGTAAAAAGAAAGGAACAAAGTTTTGTGGCACCATGTTCAGTTTGGGATGTTTAGCATGGTCTCAAATTAGGACTGGTGATTCCGGAAAGATTTCAGAAATTTTTGGTTTCCAAATTAAGGCTAGAATTATGTCCTTTGAGAGGACGAGGAATAGTGACAGGAAGTGATGAGAATGTGCTCAAACTCGCGAACTTAAGTTTGTTCTGAAAATTCGATGCAAATGCTCTCGAGACTTCTGAGGCCTAACCAAGGTCTCTTATTGCAATTTATCGAGATCCGTTAGAAAATTGCATCCACTGCTCGTAAGCAGAAGCGGTTGTTGCTCGGGGAGGCAGGCGGCCCAAATGCAATGTCTTAAATGAATTGATGCCGCTCAGCAGGAAATTTGTCGAATGCGCTCCCGAGTAATTCCAGGAGAAATCTTACGGCAGGAACCCTGCTGAGTGATCTTAGGGCAGAGGTCATGGCGCGAAATTTTTTTAGAGTTGAGGTCTTGTAGAAAAATTTCAGAGGTGAGGCCATGTTAAGGAACTTCATAGCAGAGGTCAAGGGGTGAAATTTTTTTTTTAGAATTGAGGACATGCGGATAAATTTTTTTTGAGTTGAGGCCATAGAATGGAATTCCAAAGCTATGGTCATCTGAGAAAATTTCAGAGCTGAGATCGGTCGGAGGAATTTTAAGGCTGAGATCGTCGCGTAAAATTTCATGGCCAAGTTGATGCTGCAAAGTGTTAGAACAGGTATTGTGAGGCGATACGTCGGGCAGCAGAGACCGTGCACACTCACTTTAACGTCGACTCAGCGATTGGATGGTCCTGGATTCCTAGAACTATTCTATTCATACACGAAAAATTTGAGTGTAAAACATCTCAGTTTCAAAGCCTTGAAACTTTTCACTGTTCAGTACATCGGAAACTTTAGCTTTTAGGCAACACGCCATTGAAAAGGCACGAGAATGAAACGCTGATGGCAGAACTTCTTGGATTTTTTACTACAGTAGTTAATAGCACGGGAATAAATTTTTCGTTGCAAGATGCATGTGTTAGGTGTATTCATGAATTATCCATAAAAAATTGTTCATATTATTTGAACGACGAAGCAAGCTATCTGCAAAACTGAGAACGAAGTTTTAGAATTATGTCGGATGTACGTTGAAAAACTCCTAAATTATATCACCTCAGGATTTCATTAATTCTTTTAACAAATTTGCAGTTACCGAGATGGGAGATTAAGATGCTTTATTTTTCATTTCGTTCCCCTAAGAAAATCGTAAGGAATTTATTTAAATAATTTTAGCTGAAATAGAAACAAAAAAAAAACTCCTCGGAGTTTTCTCGCTCGTTTTCACGAAACTCTCCCAGTGCTCACCGGTGCTGAAGTTCGACATTCTTGTTCACAGAGAAACTGCAAAATAAAATCTCCAATGTAGGGTACGCTTATTTAGTTCATTTACTTATTTTACTAATTTATTCACACTTACTTGGTTCGAAGACGTTCACAGCCAGGGAAATATTTTGGAAGGTATCATTCGATTGCGTTTCTAGGATATTACAGGGAAAATAAAGTTTTCAAGTATATGCACTTTTTGTTAAACGCTCAAAAAAAACCCATCAGCTCAATTATTTTATTAAAATAAAAATACGACATCTCAAACCACTCTCCTTTTAGTATTCGTTGTATTGCAGCAACGATCAGATACTTTAACGAAGCAAACGAGAGGTTCATTTCATGAGGAGAGCGTGCTGGTCGCATTTTTTCAAAAGTGCGAAGCTATTTCACAACGGAGGAAGGATCATTGCAAAAAATTTTGAAGAATTTATTTGATTTATTCACTACAAGCGATGCTGTAGTAGATTGTTTCTTAAAAGTCTGGTACAATGGTCACATCTGGGTATAGCTACTTGTTCAGTGACTTCTAAGGCATCCTATCATCAACACTATTCTAAGGTGTTCAATTATGTTTAACATAACATTCAACTTAATGTACAATGGGAAAATATTTAGGACGATTGGAGAAATCTACTTTTCTTAGGTGATATGTAGAGCTCATTTTCTCACGCCTTTTGATTCATCCGAGAAGCAGTTCTAAACTGTATTATTAATATGGAAACGACTAAAGTTGAGCGTTAAAAGTAGGGACTAACTTAGGAGAAAGTTCTTCTCTTATTTCAATGCTTCATTAGTTGCCGTTGAGATTATCTGTAACATACTCGGTTTCCACAGTGCTGAAATGTAATTTACCCACTTACCATTGAATTCAAATGTAATTTACCTCCTTACCATTGAATTCAAGTGTAATTTACCTACTTACCATTGAATTCAAATGTAATTTACCTCCTTACCATTGAATTCAAGTGTAATTTACCTACTTACCATTGAATTCAAATGTAATTTACCTACTTACCGTTGAATTCAAATGAAATTTTCCTACTTACCATTGAATTCAAATGTAATTTACCTACTTAACATTGAATTCAAATGTAATTTACCTACTTACCGTTGAATTCAAATGAAATTTTCCTATTTACCATTGAATTCAAATGTAATTTACCTA
This sequence comes from Morinoia aosen, assembly GCA_030386875.1. Taxonomy (NCBI): domain Eukaryota; kingdom Metazoa; phylum Arthropoda; class Malacostraca; order Amphipoda; family Talitridae; genus Morinoia; species Morinoia aosen. The sequence goes on from CM059574.1 coordinate 41,562,890, forward strand.
CTTACCATTGAATTCAAATGTAATTTACCTACTTACCGTTGAATTCAAATGTAATTTACTTACTTACCATTGAATTCGAATCTAATTTACCTACTTACCATTGAATTCAAATGCAATTTCAAGACACGGAGGACGATGCAGCCATAAATTATTCATGTAGTTCAGAAAGGAGTCTTAGAGTCGTTAGCGAGTTAGCTCCTTTAGTGCATGATTACATTACCTGCCCGTCGAGCATTATGGGCGTGGTCTATCGCTCTTGCAGAACAAGCGATGGAAGGCACAGATGGAAATGTAGTAAGCCATGGTTTATAGCACTCACTTGGAACAGTAACAGCTACACACTTCAGTACCTGAAAGTGAGTCAAGTCTGGATAAAAACAAAGTTCAATAAAATTTATGTTTTGGGGAGATGAGAACACGAGAAATTTCTGGGGCGTTGCGTTTCCTAATCCTGTTTCTTATAAACTTTGCCAGTGCTCGTCAGTATAAAAAAATTACATTTCTTACCATAGTGAAACTACAACTTTGTTATTAGTTTAACAAACAGAAATGAGTTTCGCATTCTTCAACACAATAAAGATAAGTTTCGCATAGTTCAACGAAATATAGATAAGTTTCGTATAGTTCAACAAAACAGGGATGAGTTTCGCATAGTACAAAGAAACTAAGATAATTTTCGAATAGTTCAAAGAAACTAAGATAATTTTCGCATAGTTAAAAAAAACTAAGATAAGTTTCGCATAGTTCAACCAAACATTGATAAGTTTCGCATAGTTCGACAAAACAGAAACGAGTTTCGCATAGATCAACGAAATAAAGATAAGTTTCTCATTGACCAACAAAATAGAAACAAGTTTAGCATAGATCAACACAACAGAAGTAAGTTTCGCAATGGCCGCACTCTCCCTCCGCGCACCGCGAGGCCCGGCCTCTATCTCTGCTGTCCATCAGACCGCCGGTTTTATTAGGCCGGGCGCGGCCCGCTGAGTGGCGAGTGTTGCGGCTCATTGTCCCTCCGGGCCGATGGCCCAAGAAAACTTCTAATCTGGCGGGCAGTAACTGCGGCCGGGCCCGTTCTGCTGGGCCGTGGCTCTCTGCAGATATAATCGAGTTCTTTAGTGAGATTGCGCGAGCTACAGAGCGCTTTACATCGCTCCAAGGATGGCCTCTCATTTCTCGGTTCTCCCGATTTTTTCTTTATTCTGGTCTAGAGAGTATTTTCTTTTCTGCTTGAGGTTCTCCCATAGGCGGAAAATTGTAAGAGTTTATGTAATTTGTTTGTCGGGTTTGGTGTTGTTGTTTTTCCTGGACTGGAACGATGATCTCCGCTTACTGGAAACAATACGGGGAAACGATACTGGAAACAATGAAGGGAATAAGAATATCTCTGTCGGATGAGCGATAAACAGAGGATGAGATCACGTGAAGAGGCTTCATTGGCTTCAATTCAGAATTTTCAAGTCTTTGTTACAATAAAAATTGAATGTACAGATGTTATCAAAATATTCTGATCAGTCCCTATATATTTTTAATTGATGTCATCAGAACCGTTCAATTGTTAGCTCTCTCTCAAACTTACTTCGAAGATGACACGGGAATTGGAATGCGTACTACTTTTAATATATTAGAATCGCATGGGAATCAAATCCAGAAATTTTCATGTTCGCTTTCTGGTGAATTAGTTTTTTCGAGGAAAAAATTTCCTTAGTGTTTTTCTTTCCCCACGTTTTAAAAATGCAATGCCTTCGCAGTCGTGCCTCAAATGTTTTCTCTTCATCGTTAGATTTTTGAAATTATACCTTAAACTTTATCGTTATTATCTTCCGGTACGTCGATGCTGTTGATCAATTTTTAGTTTTAAAGGATTGCAATTGCTAAGTTTTAACGGAAGCTTCTAAAAAGCATGATCGAACCGACTTGGAATTTGGCTTCTCAGGGGGACAAAACTATTGTATCTGTTTATACGCGTCAGCGCTTCCAGGGGGAAAATGTGAGGTCCCAAGCTGAGAGTTTGGTAGGCCTTCTTTTTGTTAAATAAATCATATTTTTTGTCTTGTTAAGAATCATTTTCCCTGTTCTGTGCTGTGCTCTTTTTCAGTATCTGCTACTCTCATGGTCAATTTTAAATATGCCTCGCAAACTTTCCTTCCTATTCACTTTGCTCTACGTAGGGGTCTTGTGTTGGGACACGCTTTGAATTCCATACGAAATGAGTTTTTTCTCCTTCCTCTCTTTGGATCCTCTCATTGCGGCTAAGGAGACTTAATTTAACATATTTGATCTAATCTTGAAATCTCGGTCGCTGATCAGAGGCGGTAGCAGTGACCTGATGCTGGTGATTGATCGTTGCCCGCAAATCCCATATTTTTTGTATTCTGTCACTGTGATCCTTTTGAAGTATTCAATCCAAGATAAATGTTGAAGAATGTTTGCAAAATTATTACTTCTTGAATTTTTTGACTCTGTTAGTGCATTCAATTTTTGTAAAATTTTCAATCATTTATTTACTTCTTGTAAAATTTGCAATCAATTATTTGGTTTTAGCTTTTTTTCAGAATCGTTCTACTGGATGGGATTTCCGATGCTGCTGAAGGAAGTAAAAACGTGGAGCTTTCATTTCCTCTAACGTTCCTGACGAACGCGTTACAGAATTCGAACTATGTAACAGATAGAGAAATTTTTAAAATACTAGAAATCTTCATCAAAATATTTATCTGAACACTTAATTACAGTAATAAATATATTAATTGGTTCGTGAGTGCTTCCTATCAACGCATAGCAATAAACACAGGAGTGATTCTGTCATCCACGGCTACCGCAAATTCAAAAAGAAAGCGACACCACCATTAATTAAATGTCATTTGTATTTTGTACGAATAATAACACAGTGACAGTACACTAATGTACACGTACAGCAAAGTAATAGCCTACGTTACTATACGTGCAGTTTCGTCCTACTTGTAATTTTGCACGTAAAATTTTCCTTGTTTTTCTCATTATGATTACGAAAAGAATTTACATGAGATGAACCTCTTGTTTGCTAGGGAAATTCGGGCATTGAGTTGGGTACCGTAGAGCAGACAGCAAATGCTGCGTAACATTATTCATTAGTTAAAACTTAACATTTGTCAAATGCAATCCTTCGTATATCCTTCCAATTTCATTTCCACACGTTCAATTGAGCCATTGCAACCATTTTGAAAAATTCCGGACCTAATCATACTAATGTTAAAAGAATAATTGCAGTCGCTGAACGAGTTCATAATTTTTAAAGTTACTGCTGTCACCGAGTTTCAAGAAAAATACATTAAGCCTTGATCCCATCAACCTTGTGATCACACAATAGCTCGTTTAATCAAATTATAGCTTGGTTCGCTTGCTTACCGTTAATATTTTGTCGAATCCATTCGAACAGTTTCCTAACGCACGTACTTGAAGTACACCACTCAGGTAGCTTCTTGTTAGAATTGTGCTTTGTATCATGTCCGACAATATTGTTCAACAGCAATTCCACCACGGGAATTTTATACGGAAAAGACCGGCTTCTTCGCGAATCCACGGCTGTCATAACAGACTGCGTAGAACACCTGGCAGGTATCTATTTCTTGCTGCCGGGAATAGGTTTCATCGATGATTTCATCGATGTTGCACGATGTTCATTGCATTGCTTTCAGACCTTAAAAACACTTTTTAGACATTTCATTATGTTTTGGATCAACTCAGTAAACTTTAAATTATCACTTTGGCCTCGTTCGGCTTTCTAAGCTAGTGTTGCAAATGTTATTTTACGCACAGTATTTGAACAGAAATGGACATGTACATATTTGAGCCATTAAAATACCTAAAATATTTCACGGATTCCTCTCGAAACTATCATTTTGAAAAGTGAGTAAATATTTTTGAACCCTTGGCTTTTTAATGGAACATTATAACCTACATTTAAGTAGTATTCTAAGAAGAAGACTACATTCAGTTTGAAAGAAAACATTAAATCCGATTCTTGCATTTGAGACTCAGAAGCACAGCTCGCTGATTGAGTTACCATACAAAAGCACACACCTTTACCTGGACGGTACCTTCGGTATGAAAGAAAGCATACAGAAGCACACATCTTGAACTAGACGCACTCTTCACTCAGTCTTCTTCTCGCAGATCCAACAGTGTTAAGAGCCATTTTTGGTCGGTGTTCCTCTGCTGCGAGCTGCATTCAAACGCTGGATTAGCTGGGACACTCGGATCATCCTTTACACCACCTCGCAATTGATCACTCGGTATATCCCTTGCATCTCTCGACTGACCCGATTTGTTGATCTGCGAGATTGCAAACGCTTCTGACTATCAAACTCTTCGCGGCAAATAGGACTCTTCATCATCAGAAGAAAGACGGAGTTTTGGAACCGGGCCAGAAAGAGCAAAATTGTTCATCGCACTACACAGTTTAATTTCAGAACGAAGCGTTTATGCGTAGAAGGGAGGTCAAACTAAAGGTAAATATGTTTAAAATACCGTAAAAGAGATTGGTGAATTAAATTGATGCAAGATATATAAACATTCAACGGCAGCGAAAAATGGACAAACGGTTGAAAAATTAGTTTACCATCGATTTGAACGTTATTTACAATTAGGGCGAAAAGAACGCCAAAAATTACTCTATTCCATCTTAACGGATGTATTTCATTCAAAACGTTTCGGAACACTCGATTACAGTTTGATTTAAAGGCAATATTTTCTCTAATTGTTAAAAACTTTAGAAAATAAAACTGCTTTAATTTATTTGCAGTATGAGTTGAGATAAACATTAAGGCATTCTGTATAGCTTCGAAAAATTCAAACTTATAGTTTTCCAAAAATTATTATTACCATAATAATATAGGACGTTTTACCACCCAAGACGCTACAGAGGCGTTTCATCGGTGAGTTCGATATTCCCCAGTTCATCATTTCTGCATGCATGGTGGATATCATGTCTGCTACCTTCGTGTGTTTTCCAAACATACATTTACTTGCTTTGCTCTGTAAGAAGTTTGAACGCTTCAATATTAATTTGCCTACCTAAAGAAACTTAATGCTGGCACCGACTTTTGATGGAGTACTGTAACGTTAATAATTATTGTGTGTATATTGCAGGACGGAAGTGCGTCGACCGCAAAACTCTGCAGCCGCACTAGCGGGTACGAAATTTATGTCCGTGGCCAGAGTTTGGTTGGTCTTAGATTGGTTGTATTTTGTTGGTGCGAGCGCCAGGAATTTATAGAAAATACATGCTTACGGTGAAAATATACTGTTTAAACTTTATTTTAATTGTCGATTTATCTTTGATAGCTATTGCGTAAGTATATGTCATACACTGCGTGTGTGTGAGTAGCTTCGAGTGCTTTTGCAAAGTTTAGTGTGAAGTACCGAGTTTTATGTACCACTAAAATATTTTTCATTTGAACAAATGATTCCGTGAAGGGGTAAATAGTTAAGCGCTCAAGTGAATAGGAATAAATTGGAGTAAATCCCTTTTGTGTTAAAGTGAAGAGATTTTGGTTTAAATAAATAACAACATTTTTATTTGAGTTAACATTTTCGAGTTTAATACAGCTAAAAATTGTGAGCATAAGTTCTCAATTTTCAGTTTTGCTCAAAGTTTGGTAGGTGAGGTAATACAGTGCAGGAGAAAATAGTTTCAAGTCTGACTGAGTAAATTCGCGTTTGAATAAATGGTTTCGTGTATGCGAAAATGGTTCCGTGTGGGGGTGAATGGTTTCGGGAGGGGATAAATGGTTCCGTGAGGGGATAAGTGGTTCTTTGTGCGAGTAAATGGTTCTGTTTGTGGGTAAATGGTACTGTGTGTGGGTAAAGGGTGCCGTGTATCAGTAAATGGATCCGTGTATGAATAAATGGCTTCGATTGCGGGTAAATGGTTCCTTGTGCGGGTAAATGATTCGGTGTGTGAATAAATTGTTCCGTGAGTGAGTAAATGACTCTAGCTTGAAAAAATATCTAGCTGAAAGGTAAAACTTTGGCGGGTAAGTAAGTGGCTTTTTGCGTGAGTAAATAGTTCCGTGTTCAATGAAATTATATTTCCGATAATAATTTTTGTGCAATTGGCACTAGAGCTTTAATTCCTGCTTCAAGTGCTTTTATTCTAGGATGAGTTTCTTGTTTGCTGTTCAGTGTTAAATAGTAGATTTATTTTTTGCACAAAAAATAAGGTAAGCTTTGGATTTCATAATTCGCGTACCAGGACCTGAGAGAGGGTCACATTTCAGTGACGCAAGTTGTAAGAGTTTCCTGATAAAGATTTTATCTGGATTTCATGGCATTCTTCATATTTTATCGATTATAACTTATAGTGTGCAATGGATTGAAGTGTACGGCTTGAAAGTGCTAAAAAAATAAAAGATTACAAGCAATAGCAAAAACAAATTCTTACGGGATTTTCGAATGATTTCGATTCGTTGGTAGGATGTTTTGACTGACTAAACTTCACCTTGCTTAGTGTTTTGGAGGTAGTTCAGATTCAGAAGGATTGGCGGCCAGCTTGCTCTCGAGATGATATGAAAAACTTGAAACTGAATACCTGCCACAAAATATTTTTGCTCAGGGTGATGGTACAAAATTATTTTGAATGGCTCTGAGTTTCGTTTGAAGTTCTTCGTAGTCTAAGGTAATAAATGACTCATTTAATGAACCTAGTTATATATTTAAAATATATGTTTAATTGTTTTGCTAGCATGTTTTTTGGGCTTACACAGTTCCCGCGCTGCTTTCAGTATTAACAAGTAGTAAAATGTAACAACCAGAATTTTGGAAAACCGAATTTATATAACAAAAAAATTAAATTATAGAAAAAATTGAACCTATTATTATAATTAAGATCGGGAAATTCAACTTTATTATCTTATTTATCAGGGAAATTATCTGAAATTTCATGTTTTTATGTGCAAATTTGGTTAACATTGTTCTCATTTGATGACTTAATTTACGTTAATCAATAATTTCAATTCGACAATAGCGGTTGTGCTCATTATTTCAAAGTCTTTCATTTGTGAAGAGAATGACACTTCAGTAAAATATTTCTCAACCATTTTGATATCGGCGAATTTTAAAATCCCCGAATAAAATTGCATTCAGTGCACAGTAGTGCACTGAAATTGCATTCAGTATCTGAGGACACCTTAGGCACTTTTAGAAAAACAGAAAAAGAAACTGTTAATCGTTGAAGTTTACAATTACTTGTAAGAAAACAAATAAACATAATATTAACCTACTTTTTATTTTATATATCCTCCTTCAGCTTCTATCATTAACTCAATTCGAGTCCGAAAACGACTGCAAGCTTTGATCAGGTAGTCATTATTTATGTCCTCCATTGCTCGGGCTATCGCTTCCTTCAGAAACAATTTGGTGTTATGAGGATGCTTATTAATTCCTTTTTCCCCCGCACGTAATAATCGAAAGGATTAAGTTCTGGTGAGTTAGGAGGCCATAAGTTTGGTGTGACATGATCATGAAAATTCTCGGCCTTACAATCCTGGTTTTGAGAGCTTTATGGGATGGAGCCGAATATTGCTGGAAGACATAGGCCCTTCCGTTGGCTACGCTGTCTATCCGAGGCTCAACAATAGTTTGAAGAGTCTCGACATAGGCATTTGCATTGACTCTAAGACCCCGTGGAAAAAACGAGGAGGCATTATGTGTCCTTCACTGGAAACAACACTGAAAACCATGCACTCTTCTAATAAACTCAGGTGTTCTGAGTGAGTCAGAGCGTTGACAATGCTGTTTTCTCTTGCTCGTGGCCAATTCATCTCCATTGCTTATATGCAGTTCCTTGCTAACTTTTCAAAAGAAAGATCTGGCGACTTATATAAATCTTGCAATTTCTAAATTGCTGTGTTTCGCTTATATAGACACTGTTTTAGCGTGTCTTTTCATTTCATTAGTTATAGTAGTATCTGTCATGCGATTTTATGAAATTAAAGTACATTAATTATTATCGAATCAATTTAAATTACAAAACTATAAGTGTCCTCTGACAGTTTACACACCTTGTACTATAGGTATTCCTAAAAATGTCGTGTCATTATTAGACCTGCATTCATCAACGTTTGAATTCACTGCATCGTCTATGCTTGACAAAGATCTTCGAAATGCTATAACTCTATCTCTGGTTGAATACGTCCACTTGAAGCACACAAAAGCAAGTAAACTCTTTCAGAAAATTCGCGAATGAGGTGAATGTGTTATGAGGAACAAAAAACAAGACAAACAAGAGAGGAAGGTGCCATTTAGTATGAACTTTAGGGAACGTAAAATCAATGCAAAAGGTGCATAGAAACAGTAAGTTGAGAAAGAAGTTCATGAAACAAGATAAAAGTTGAAGAAGAAATCAGTAGGGGCTGAAAGACAGAACTGCAGTGAGTCGAAAAAAAGATTATCCGTAATATAACTAAAAAAATGCTTTATTTCAGCGAAAAAAAGGCCAACCAAATTCTCAGCTCGAGACCTCAAATTTTCCTCCTGAGAGCGCTAATTCCCACAGATACAATAGTTGCATCCGCTCTGAAGAGAGACAAATCCCAAAGAGACTTGCTGACACCCGAGCGTGAAGACGCGGCCGCTCTGCGGAGGAGCGACGAGCCAGAAGTCAAATCTCTCTCAGCTGTCGCCTGACTCGCACGCAAATATTGTTATCACCTGCATCTCAATCGCCAAAATAATCGTATTTACGTATCATCTTAGTGATGGCGGTAAAAATCTTTGATGGATCTGAGCACAAGCTGTGGCCTTAACAAGAAAGGAATTTGGAAGACAGACTCACGGAAGTGTCCTGGCTTATCACAACTTCAGAGAGGAATTTATTTAAAAATTTCTACCCATTTCAAGGCTAATTGGGTCAGGTTATTTAGGAAACTATTTTTTAATTTAGAAATTTATGGAAATGATATTTCGCCAAAAGGTGAAAATAATTCGACTCCAATCAAAAACATCTTTTAAACTTTTTCTGAAGAAAAAATAGCATATGTCTCCGCAAATGATCATCAACAGACCGTATCCACAAAACAGCGTGTGGGGTTAATACGATGTGTTGTACCAAGCCGAACGTTAATTCTACACAAATAATAGTAAAAGACTTAAGTTGATTACAATTTAAAATCTGAGTTGAGTTCCCCCACACATTACTGAAAACAGTGCTGATTTACTGATTTTACACAATACTGAAAACAGGGCGTTGAATTTGCCTTTATGTCATAACCGAACCCAGTGTGCAAGGTATCCAGCAAGCAAGCAACCAACAATCCAAAGAAACGAAACTGTCATAGTTATACGGGGATACCCACCACGAATATATCCACTGATTTTAGTTGAATATCTATGATAGAGAATTCATGTTTGTTGCGCTGTGGCCCACTGTCGGCTGCCCTCCCGTAGGGAGGAGAAGCCTGGTGTGTGTATGTATGTACGAGTATGTATGTATGTAATTTAAAGGGAAAACATTACATAAATATCTCGGAATTAAATTGTGGCACGGTATCATGGACGTATATTATCAATATTTGAAATCAGTGGACTTTATTTTTCTCTGGCACCTTGTGCAAATACACATATTAGACCACCGTAACCAGTTGTGTCAAGCTGATTACGTGACTTATTTGAACCTAGAAACTAGTTAACAGTCATAAAATAACTCAATAAATAAAGCATCTCTCTCTTAAAAATAAGCTAAAGAGTAAAGAGAATTGTAATTAGTGATTAACGTAAATTAAGTCATCAAATGATCAATGTTAACCAAATTTGCACGTAAAAATAGAAAATTTCAGATAATTCATCATAAAAACGGGAAATATACACAACTCGCTCAGAAAGTGAACAAGGAACATCAATAATTTCCCTGAATTTCACATGAAGTGTAAAGAATCAGCATGATGCCAGGGTAAACACATTTTCTACTCGTTGCATAAAACATGCGGCTGACGACGAGAGTCCGTGAGACAGATCACCGCTTATTGATCTGCCAATCGGCTCATCATTCATTTAAGGGCAAGCTTATGACATTATTCACGACCAGCTCAGCATCTCAGACCGAGAAATGAAGGACGGTTCTGTCGACGGCAGCTCAAGTCAGATTCAGGCTGAACTTTCAATGGGGCTAAAAAATTTATGTCATTGAGGAAGTTCCGCTGTAAGTGTGACTACGTTGGATACTGGAGCATGATGTAGCTTTGAAGTTCGTATTTAAAATGAATATTTGATGTTATGGTTCAAAATGTTTCGTTGGTGACTCTTGCGCACGTGTGGAAGTATGTGAGCTTTGTGCAAAACGGATGGTATTAGTTGTCAGATGACGTCATCACAAACATGCTTCAGAATATAACTTAAAAAGTGATTGGAAAAAGGAATCTATAATTATCATCTCGAAAAATTTACCTTTATTTGTAAATTTGTTTTATGTACGAACTTACAATATGTCTAAATGAAGTCTTTTCATTAGGAAAAAATTCCAAGAGTACATGTGCCCATATACATGTGAGCGCTGAATGATACAGGTCATTTCGATTGGAATACTTTTTACTAGTTAGTACAAGGAATGAGTGCAGTTCACTGTTACATATCATCATTCATTGAAGGTCTCGTATTCAGTGCAAAAATAATAAAATATGAACATTTCTTTCGTCACCTTAATTTAGTTTTTCATACTTTTTGAATTTGTTCACATTCAGTTTGAAACATAAAAGTGAGCGTGAGCACACCCGGCACGAAGACATGCCCTGGCTGTCAAACACTGATAATGAAACTTCGAGATGCTCACATGCCTTTATTCGCCCTATTTTGTACTGCTGTAAAATCCTAAGAACCGAAAATGTAACTTCGAGAGTTTCACATGCCTTTATTTGCACTGTTTTGTAAAGCTCTACAATCCTCAGACCTTTCAGTACGTCACTCAATTCAATATTTTTGGTGCGGCGGAAATGCAACCCTAATGAAGGGCACCGGGACGCTCGAGTTTAGAGGTCAAATACGTCATCCTTGTAATGGATAGGCAGAAAACGTGGGATCATTTGCAAAATTTCGAACGTATGAAATGCATTATATACGAAATTTGCAATTGCATAGCCGCCAACATGTCCCAGTCTAACTTTTTCACCGGAGCATGCATGTTTTTCGCCACCCAAGCGATTTAATTACTTGGGCGGTGAAAAATATGCATGCAGGCGGCGAAAAAGTTGAAATGGGAAATGTACGAATGTACACAAATGTTTGTCATTATAGTAGAGAAGAGTGTATTTATCAGATCTACTGCTTTTGCATGAGGATTAGGATCTAAGTTTTTATAGATTTTTGTTTACTTATTCTTTTATTTTTTCTGTATTTTCTAAGCTTGACCTTTTTAATGTTTCAGCACCGAAGATGGAATGATAATATTCGTAAACGTTTACCTTGACAAATGGTAAAAATGTTCATTTTAACATTGTTCTCCTTTTTATCTTACACGTGAGATTCCCTAAGAATCGACCAATTGGAAATAAACAGTCGAGAACATTCAAGAAGTAATTCGCAACACCTAAAGAAGATATTTTGTTTCTTTTTTAGGTGCCCAGTAACGCAGTCGGAAAATACATCCTCAGTCATACATCAGACGATGCAGCCAATATAAATCAATAAGCGATCTAATAATTCTGATTAGATAAATACTGAAGCATAATTGAAGAAAGGGAAGCAGGGCATGATTGTTGCAGCATCAGTATTTTTGTTAACATTAAAGGTCGGCACTTCATCAATGGTTTTCTAGTTGATCGAAGCGCCAACATGTTCCCTTAAATTTTATGCAACAAACTAACCATGAACATCTTGAGGTATTCTCTGAAGTAATTTCGCGGAGTTCGTTCTTCTATCAAACTTTGTTGAGAAATTTGCATTTGCGCTTCTCATGTAACGCTTCAATATTATTCCTTTATTTAACCACGTGCTCGGCTTGTATTTCCACCGTCAAATAATTTATGTTAATATCTAACGTACGCGTTCATTTCATTTTCACTTTCGGTAATTATTTTCCTTAATTATTAATACAGCACGGCTGACATTGCTCGAGAACAGTAATTAATCGTAATCCTGATTGTAATATCTAACGTGGTTCTGAAATGCGCGCTCGGATAATTGAGATCTGACTTTGTGCTTTGGCGTTCCAATTTTAATACGAAGAGAATGCTTGAATATCCTGCTGCATATTGAGATATTGCTTTCATCTGTGGAAAGAAAATTACTGAAACTCATCAAAATATTTGTTCCTTTGACATATTGGATGCTAGAGAGCGTTTATAATTTGATAATTTTCTACTTTCATTCTTACTCATCTGTGTCAGTGACATTGTCGATCATTAGCACCTTTAGAGAAAGCAAATTTGTTATTCTAATAGCCACTCTGTGCGAAAATGAATTCAAATATTTCCGTATTTACTCTAATTCTTTTTGAATTGGTTCATTTCCATCAAAATCACGTTTTCTAAACTGGTCAAATGGCGCCAATTGTTTTCATGCGTGAGATTTTTGCGATGTATAATAGGAAGTTTCAAGAGGCTTGTAGATTTTTCCTCATCCATGCAAAGTTTTTTTGTTACCGTTCAAGAAGCCGAATGCTTCATTCTTTTCATAGCTTGCTATCAACATTTTACATGTAATTCGTAGAAAATATCGATGTAGTTTTGACGGTGAGCAATTGAACAGTTTTGTTATTTAAACAAGACTCTGTGCTTAATTTCATGCACTGTAAACGTTTCTCCTTTATCTATCGAGTTACCTGCATATCCATTTTTTCCCATTAAAATACAAAAAATTTTATTTTTCATTCCATTTCGTATCGACGACGTCATTTTCATCCCCTTTTAAACCAGCAGTACTCATTTTTATCTTTAATAGCTTCGACTACGTTTTTTTCATCCGCTATAGTGCAATCAATACACATTTTCATTTACCGTGGCCCCTGCAACATTCTTTTTCATTTTCCATAGAATCTGCAACGTTATTTTTCACCCATTATTGCATCGGTAAATGCACAGGCAAAATGCTCTTTCATTCACCCTACCACCAGCGATATCCTTTTCCAGCCACCATAGCCCCAGCAACATCCTTTTTCGTCCTCCACAGACCCAGCAGGATCATTTTTCACCCCTATAGTATCCTTTTCCATCCGCGGGGCCATGAGCTACATCGTTTTCGTGGAGCGAAGTTGCCCGTCTCCTTCTGGTTCAATTGATGTCCGGAGAGCCGCACTTTGCATCACGGGCGGCACCATTACGAGGTGCACCGCTTACCCGACGAGCAATCTTTCAAAGGTCGGATCAGCAAGCACCGTCAGAGATATTGCTTTGAAAAACGACGCTAGTGGGGCGTTCGAGCCGCCCCCCACGCATGTTTGAGGCGCCTTCGAACGTCAATGAAACAGCCGCGATTCGTTGCTTTCGGAAATATTTAAAAAATTCCTTAGAGATTGTATTTTGAATTGAATTTATTGTTTTTTTCCGTTCTTGGTGTTATTTGGATAATCACAAATATGGTCGTATTTTACACTATGCGCATATTTCACCAATTAGTTTTTATCACAACCGCACGGATCCAGAACGAATTCTACAATTATCATCCTTTTATCTCGTAGTATCCTTTTAATCTGGTTCTCTTCCTCCAAGTCTTCATTACTTTCATTCATTGAAATTTTACGAGGAAATACCTAAACGAATTGTTCAGTAGAGCGTACAACACGTGGATGTAAATTTGTTTAGGGCGTCTATAACGCAGCATAAAGTTGGGCGCAAGTGGCGAGTTAGCCTCCGTGTTACCGCGCCTGCTGCTCGCACGGCCTCTCCACGCGATCGCAGGCCGCAGAGAAACCTCGAAATTTTGAAATGATCTGCAGAAAAATGGTATTGGACGTCCGGACAGGAAATGGAGCAATGAATATTTTCCCTTCTCAGAGTCAAAATGATCGAAAACACGTCAAGTGACTTCGGCTGAACGAAAGAGGGCTCCTTCAATACACAAAGTATCTGCATTCATCCACCTTTATCCACTCTGCTCAAGTAAAAATGGGGTGAAGGTTGACATTGTAATATCCGAAAAAAATCGTTGCAGCCGAAAATATCGTTATATTCGTAAACATCGCTGCATCCGTATTTATCGTTGTATCTGTATTTCAGTAAATATTTTTGTATTCGTAAATATTGCTATATCCGTAAACATTGTTTAATTTCTTTAAATAACTATCGATATATCCGTGAACGTCGTTATATACCTAAATATTGTAATATCTGTTAGTATCGTTGAATCCGTACGCATTGTAATATCCACTAATATCGTAATATCACTTAACAAAGTGATGTTCACAGGCATTGTAATGTCCATAAATATCGTGCATACGAAAATGTCGTTATATCCATAAATATCTTTATATTCGTAATTATCGTAATGTCTATTAACATAGAGATATCAATAGATATTTTAATTTTCGGAAATATAGTTATGTCCGTAAAAATTGTTAAGGAACTTATTAGAAATTCTCTAAAAAACTATTTTTCTAATCACAATTTCAAAGCTCGAGTTAAAAGGTGAAATATTGTCATGATTTATGAAATGAATACTTAGCTTCTGGGCAGACTTTATTTATGATGAAACACATTAATGTCTGTGAGAGCATTTGCATGCAACAGATTGTAGTTTATTAGATAAAATAACGGACTTAATCTTTATTACAGAATCTTCGCTCCGAGCATTGCATGCTCGCCGAACTGCGTCTGCATCTCGGGTAATTTGAGAAGTGAATATAGTCATCGTAAAAATCAGAATTATTTCATATGTTAATATTCAAATTACTTTTCTTTGAGGATTCAACGAATGGGTGAATTTCAATATTGTATTCAGGTGACCCTATATTTCTTTTCAAATTAAAATTCACTTAAAATTTAACAATGCTGTTGAGTGGTTAGTAGTTATGAAGTATTGCGCAATGTTAGTAGTTCTAGTTTTCTAGTTTGAGGATTATGTTGTTATAGAGACGCATACGACTTTTACATTTGTTTTTAAATGAAGTATATTTCTTTGATCAGCAGCGAAACAATATACATAGAAAGTATTATTTCTTGATAGTGATATGCAGCAAACCTGGCTGCACTTCTCAGACTTCTTGGAATTTTTTGCTAGGTTGTAGCTGAAGCCACAAAATTTAAACCATATAAAAAACTTGAAAGATTGCAGTTAATTTATTCTAAGTCCGTTCAAAAAGAACAAAAGTGAAACCTCAAATTCCGTCTAAAATCACGTCTCACATTTCGACCTCACTTACAAAATACTGATCATTTCTTTAAACAAATCGATGAGCTCGTTGCGCAATTCACTGAACACCACACAGAATGGTGACACCACTCACACTGAACACCACACAGAATGGTGACACCACTCACAGTGAACACCACAACACAGAATGGTGACACCACACACACTGAACACCACAACACAGAATGGTGACACCACACACTGAACACCGTACAGAATGGGGACACCACACACACTTAACGCCACAACACAGAATGGTGACACCACACACACTGAACACCACAACACAGAATGGTGACACCACACACACTGAACGCCACAACACAGAATGGTGACACCACACGCCCTACAATATGTGGGCGGTTGTGCAATTTCAGCTCAAGTTCTAATTTCGTTTGCTCTGAATTTTTTTCAGTGTTACTGTTTTTTCTTTTTATTCTTGGAGCGTTTTGAGCATTGCACGCACACAACTCCACTACAGCTGACTTCAATCTTATTCTATGTAATGGTTGTTTGTCAATGGTGCATTGGTTGAAGTTAATGGATGCGTTAAAAAGAAAACCATTCATAGAAATAAATCACTGTATTTTTCAAGAAATTATTATGCGAGCGGCTTTCTAAGTTTATTCTGTTTCGTAAATTTATTAAAGAATTGAGATCTAAAATAAAATTTACTTAGCTTAAATCGGAAGATGGAACGCAGGTATACATTATGAACAAATGAGGACTGCTGAATAATTTTCATTTGCACTAAAAGAACTTTGCAGAAATAATACAAAAAAAGACGTTCAAAGTTAATGTTTTGTACTCGTAAGCGCACTGAGGAAATTTGAACTAACCATAGAGTCGGTATTCCCCGAAAAAATTTTATTCTACCCTATGGCGTAAATTTACTGAATACCGTAATATCCCCGTTAATTTAATCTCTGCGTAAACTTTGAGGTTGAGCAGCCGTAAAGTCTCGTAGAGTTAGAGTCGGGAAAACTCCCTTGTTCATTTCACGTCGGGCGTCGTAATCAAGAAGAACGACTCATTAGAATGAGGCTAGCGACTCTCAGTAGAGGCCAGAAAAGAAACATTGCCTAGATGCTGCAAGTAGCGGCTCCCTTCTTTTATGAGAATGTTTCACGGCTAAAGATGTTTGCCTCGAAGTTAACGGGTGCTAAGAATAATTCGTTGAGTAGAAAACATTGTCAGTGTAGACAACATACACCCAGTCTAACTTTTTTGCCGGAACATGCCTGTTTTTCACCGCCTAAGCGATTTAATTACTTGGGCGGCGAAAAACATGCATGCAGTCGGCAAAAACGTTAGACTCGGCAGGCAGGCAGGCAGACATACGACAGAAAACATTGTGATGTTATCGTGTTGCCAACGCTATTGGACTAAATACTTTACTTAAGAATGGTGATTAAATCGAAATGTAGGGGACCTAACGCCATTAAAACGTAGTATGGAGATTGAGTACCTGAAAACTCCGCCTCTGCTCGAGAATAATCATAACTCAAGTGAAAAAGCTAACCCTTCAGAACAATTTGGGGTGTCATCATAACAGCATCGTTCTACTTCGATGCCACTCCTTAGCAGGGCAGCTCCGTCTGGCTGCGAGATATAGCGAGCAAGCCAAGACCTTGCATGCAGCGGGAGGCAATTGATAAGCTAAAGTTCAGCTTCACAGATATTTACTTATGAGAAACTTTCGGAGAGAAACACGGCCGCTCAGGTAACCTTTGTCCATGGAAACCCGTAGCAAAATCTTCATCACGAAAATATTTAATGTGAGCGTGAAATTATTCAGAGACTGAGAAATTCAATAACTACTCACACCGTTTTCCCATTTTTTTTGTTTTCCGACTTTTGGTTAGTATAGAAAGAAATTATTTTATGGAAAAGTATCCAAGTTATACGTACTGAATGCCTTCTTGTTCTTTTTGTTTCCATGGTGGCGTTTTTCAATGAACGTTGCTATGAATTTCATATACATCCTTCTTACATCATCGTGTCACTGAAGCTTCATTACATTGTGATATATTTTCCCTTTCAATCAATTGAATTAGATTTTGAAGTCGCCCACCAATGATATTAAGAATCTATTAGTTATGGATGTCCTCTTTATAATTTCATACACGAATTAGTTTTGAGTATATGTCTATGAAACAATCAGACTCATATTTTTTCTAGAATGTGTTTCTTTTTAGTTCCCATCACACTGGACGAAATGCATTCAGACAAATATGCTCAGAGGAACAGCTGACACGTGAATTACAAAGGTGAACACCACCGTAAAATGAAGGTAAAATGTCCTCAGTTTTTCTTTATAGCATTTAAACCCCACCATGTAGTAGGGAGTGCCGTAGTTCAGTGAGTGTGTGGCACGCAAGTGTTGCATTCGTTGCATTTATTGTATGAGAGTATTGCGTTTCTTGCATTTATTGCAGAGAGTGTTCCATTTATAGCAAGCCAGTGTTGCATTCGTTGAATTTGTAGCATGCGAGTGTTGCATTCGTTGCATTTGTAGCATGAGAGTGTTGCATTCACTGAATTTGTTGCAAGAGATTGTTGTCTGTAAAGTTTAATGTCTCCTCAGGTCGCAGGAACGAGACGGCAGTAAACTCTCGCCGTGAGATACATAATGAAATACTGGTCTTAAAGTCCGTAGAGTGAGTGAAGTTAAACTTGGTTCTAGAACAGTTTTAACTCCTCATGATGAATCACAGATTTTAATTTGTGCTGCTAATGGTCAAGTTGCAATCAAGCCCCTACGTGTCAAGGAGAGAAAGAGTTTAGAGGATGAAAGCCATGTTACCTGATTAATGCTCTGAAATTTTAGGTGTAGTTTAATTATAGGTAAAAAATTCCGATGTAATCTGCTTATAAATCAAAACCTTGCTGTGCTGTCTATTTATTGGTATAAAATTTGCCCTGTTGTTTGCCTATAGCTACAAATTTGGCAATGGTGTTTGCTTATTGCTTAAAATTTACCTGCACATGGCTCTGAAAAAATGTTAAAATTAAAAATTTATGAAGTAAATTGCGTCCATATTCTGTTATTTACTGAAATTCGGGTAGTCATGATTTTGTTTCATTGAATGTGATATATTAAGGCCAATTTTATGTAATGCTGCTTGGCTGCTAACGATAATTCTCCAACAACCTTAGTTCACTTTTTAGTTGACACGATAAGTCTGCTTCCACAATCCTTGCGGGTCTAGAAAGGGCCGTGACCAAACTCAGGACTAAGTATTGGATTATTCTCCCGTGATGCTGTATTCAAGGTGTCAGAGTGGCCAAACGAGGGCGTTTCTAGTCTTTGAAGGATTGTTTTTTGCGGATTTCTTAACGACTTAACGCTTCAGAGAACAATACGGTCATCTTTCGAAAATACCTTTCACGTATGTTATTTCTTGTTAAGTTCGTTACGCAATCTTTTTAAATATTGCATCTATATATTGTCACCTAATTTCTTCATATATTGCTTGTATATTGTCTCCTAATCTCTTCTTCGAAGTTCAGTGCGTAGTGGCAGTTAATTCCTCGCTCTGATGTCTGTGACAACCTGATGCCAGTGGCGGTCGTATGACGGTGGTTGTGATGACGGTAATATGAGAGCAAAAATGCTACGTTGAAGCGTTTATATTTGGAAATTGGACAAAATGGATGAGAATCATTTGTAGCATATTTTAGGGTTTTTTTTTATCTTTGATATAATTTCAACAATGTTTCAAATTCTCGCACAGTCTAACAACGTAAAAGTTTTATTTTATAATGAGGAAGTGGACGCAAAAATAATGAATTTGTGATGATTGAAGTCGCTTGTAGTGTAACTACTTTTAATGACCATTTATTTCTAGCTTGTAAAATTGGATTATTAAAATACAAAAACGAACAAAAAACATAGTTTTGAAAGAGTTTTTATTCCACTGGGAGTGTAAAAAATTTTCTCAATGCAGTGCAACATTCGTGACCTCGTGACTTGAATATTTACAATAAATTAGAATTTGAGACATCAGTTATTCATGTTTCTTCGGTCATTTTTCCGACATGTAAGTAAATCTTTTTTCTAAATCATTAAAAGTTCCATTAGTGACTCCGATCGTTACAGCTTTAAGAGCGGTGAAATAACTTGCATCAATACTTATGAACCAATTTTTACGCTAATGAAGTCTAAAATAAAGTATACTCAAACCTACAACATAATTTATTCCCCTATGACAAAAAGTTCGGCTTTCGATTCCAAAACTCAATGGTTCAAGCCATTCTGGATCATTGAGAATTGCTCAGTTCAAATAAATACGAAGGAAACTTAATATTTTTCATTTATATTGATTTTCATTTAATCGAAAAAATATTTAATTTTATTGATCGCTACATACTTTTACCTAAGTTATACCATTAGAAGTGTAAGAAGTTAGAAGAAGCATAAGAAGTCTTCTTCACGATTGGTTTGAATCCTGCCTCTCAAACGGCAAACAACAAATGTTGCATATAGCCATTTCACTTCCGAGCTTGAAAACATGGCCAATGGAGTCCCTCAAGGATCTTTTATTGAGCCTCTTCTGTGTCTTATCGTTAAAGAACGATTTTGTGTTGTCAGTATCTTTTTGCAAGTTCTATTGTTTGCGGTTAATATTATCTTCAAGTTTCTCACCGGAAACACGACTAACAAAGCAAATCAAATTTATCAAGAATCAAGGAGCGTTTTACTCAAGCTCGTGGCAAACATAAAATTTTGATAAATAGCAACAAGACCGAACAAATAATATTCTCACAAAAGAAAAAAATATCGTTTTCAAGCATGATGCTTAGCTGTGGAAAAATTCATGAGCCTAACAGCTACATATTCCTGGGAATAATCATAGAAAAAATAAGTTGTAAAAAAATAGACTAATCATATACTGTAATATCTTTAAATAATAAAAAACGTTGATTATATCGTCAGATTCCACATTTTTAAACCACGTACAATAACGAAAATTAAAATATATATAAAAAAGAGTACAAAAAATGTTATTAACAATATATCTAATACCCACAGAAATTTAATAGAAAAAAGATGTAGGAACATGTATGATAAATACGTGAGCAAAAGTTTACATTACACGATTTTTTTTCACGAAATTAAACGGTAAAATTATTGTAGGATTATTTCAGAATATTCTAACACATTCTACTATTTGGCAACATGACTTTTGTCAGCATTCATCTCCAATAATGGGTCATTGGTACAGCAGCTCTCGTTTCGAAAAGTCGTAAGCATGAGTAGGAATAAGGACATCAGCAAGACCTTCGCGAACGTATTGTGGGGCTCCATAATGAAGGCTCGGGAAATCGGAAGATATGCATTCCTATAACCTCAGTTGGAACCATAATGCGTTAGTGAAGACACCGGAATACGACTCTCAGCAAGCCTCGAATTGGCCATCCACGGAAGGTTAACAGCCGTGCTGCTCGAAAATTGGTCCGAACCGTAGTGTAGAGGCCTCAAACTACTCGTGAAGAATTGAAGGATGATCTGAAGACCAGTGAACACACGATCAGTGGGGCCCTAAGCCGTGAAGGCCTTCGCCTCCGCACCCCTCGTGGGACACCTATTCTTCAGAAACATCACGTCAAGGCCAGACTGAAGTATGCCTACAACTATTTGAACAAATCAGCAGCTTTTTTGAACTCAGTTCTGTGATCAGATGAGACCAAAATCGGATTATTTAGGAGAAAAAGTACATACCATGTTTGGGGGTAACTTAACGGAGAGTATACACCTAAGTGCATCATAAGTTTGAAGGTGGCTCAATCATGGTGTGGGGATGTTTCAGCTCACCAGGGGTAGGTAAACTTTACATCATGAATGTCAGGAAATATCATGAAAAATAGAAAGAGCAACTCCTACCTTCAGCTCGTTTATTAAAATTGAAACTTGGATGAAATTTCCAATAAGACAACGGTCCAAAGCAAACGAAACCAAGGAATGGTCGAGGATGTAGAAGATAAAGATTTTAGAATGGCCAAGTAAATCCCCGGACATGAATCCGATCGAAAATTTGTGGAGGGAGTTGAAATTGAAAATTCAGAGGAGAGGTCCCAATAACATCGCTGAACTCAAAGATATTTGTTTTGAACAATGGAATAAGATTGCCCCCGAAACTTGCAAAAGGCTGGTAGTGAACTACTCTAAACGTCTCGAAGCCATAATTATTAAGAACGGCTACGAAACGAAGTATTAATGGGTAAATCTTGAAATGTGTTCTAAACTTTTGTTCACGTATTCATTATACACGTTCCTACACATTTTTTCTACTACATGTTTTGTATTTTAGATACATTATTAACATTTTCATACTATTGTTTATGTATAGTCTGACTTTTGCAATTGTACGTGGTCTAGATTTAACAAGCGTGTTGTATTATTTAAGCAAGAAAGTACACCACGTTAGTTGCAGTAGTTTACTGTGCTATTTTTTCATATCGCGGTAGGTTGCCATGGAAACTCAGTAGATTATTTGGGCTCCAATGCTACCATGTATTGTTGACTTTGAAATTGAACATATTTTTATCTATTGTTCGTAACACTGAGCATGCTTGTTGTGAATAATCCTCCTGAATCTTTCAAATCTTCCAAGTCGTACGAAACATTGCATTTACATGCAAACTAAAGATGAAGTTGTGAAGGTGTTTGTATGAGCAAAAGAACATTAAAAAAATGTAAAGGCATTACATTGTAGCAATATAGCTTAAGAATCTTTTCTCAACACTTATTTCAGTCTAGTTCTTGCGCATAACACTAAGCGTAAATTTTCAAACACGAGAGCACTTTTCTTACGCGGCGTCCTTGGTTTGAGACGCGGGTTTTGCCTCGCTACTGAGAAGTGCAGCGCAAAACATGACAGGAGAGACGGAGCCTTCCATGGTGTGCAAGTCTTCACTCTCTGAGTACTTCCTGCGCGCCGTGACGGCGTGTGTGCTGTGTCGGACTGACTGAGATATTGACTCGTCTGGCTTTCATGTTTCGATGAAGAACCGCTCTCGCTCTTTCTGTTGCGCCATGATGCCTGCCATTGCGCGGTGTGGCTGTCGCGTTTAGAGAAATGTACGAAACTCTAACGATTTTTCTTCTGGTGTGATGGAAAGTTTTTTCAGGGTTTATTCGTAGGGACCTAGTTCTAAAGAAATGTATGGTGCTGCTGCAATGCTGTGTCTGAATATTTAGGATTTATACATCGCTTTTTTGTCGGGACAAAATCCGGTTACTTTTTTGACAAGAAGTTGAATTTTTCTCGAAGAATTATTCTCCCAATGTTTCACTCCTTACTGCAAATGAAAGTGGAATGCCAAGAATAATTTTGTTTATGAGTAACAGAATGAAGCATTTTATTGTCAATAATTCGTTTTTTGACTCGAAAATTTTTGCAAATAAGAATGATGATGTTTCTAAGCGTTGACGCTTTAATGCGACTAAGGAAAAATACCTCTCTAATGTAGAAAATTCGTTATCTATATATTCTGTTGTATTACTTTTTAACACCGTTATGATAATTATTATAATTATAATTATTATAACTATTATTTCATAACTGCGAGCGGTGAAGTACTGTATTTTCAATGACAATAGTTACTCTTTCACTTCCACTGCTTGCATTGAGAAATTATAAGTATGAAATAAAATTAAGCAACTTCATCTGGCAAAAAAAAGTTCACCTAATCCTCTCGCTCTGTGTGTTTAAAAACCGAACGTTTGAAGAGCTGATGCTTCCAGAGGGTGGACTGCCGCGCTAGGAGATTGACATGAGGAGATGCGATATATTCGAGTGGGCTGGTCCCGAGGATGCGTGATGTACGGCAGTATCTTTGAGGGTAGGAACTGCCTCCACACACGCCGCCGCTGCAGCAGGGCCGTTAAAATGAAGTGCCATAGAACGTAAGTTCAATGGTACAAATCGAGTGCTTCTACAGCCGTATTAAATCCTTTCTATGTATCTTCCCCCCATAATAAAGCAATCGTCGCAACCTCGGTTTGAGAGCTTAAGGCGCTGCAGGTTAGAGAGCAAGGGTTTTGCAAATAGGAATAAAATTTATTGTAAGTAAGTTTTGATTACTATCACCTCGTTTTAAACCGAATGCGAGGACTAGCCACATATTATGGTACAAAATGATATCTGAATACTAGAGTAAAATTTTAGCCAGAAATTACACCAGACAGTGTTTTATGTTGAGATAAATATTGTTTGATTACTCACCGCCGAACCTTTACCTCATTTCACGCTATCACACACATGACTGTCGGGTCGTGAATCACCTTAATAAGCTATGAGATTTTTATACTTTAGAGCGCGGCGAGACAAGCTTTGAAGCTATGAAGTTGATTAGACATCCGGTTATTTTTTGAACTTGAACGTATTCCGTCCTTTTTGTAATGACTTATTTTTGATGCTTAACGTGAGGAAGAAGGGAGCATGAGTGCATTACAGCAATTATGTCTTTTTCAACGACCAGGAAAAACGATCGTATTATCATTACAGCCCCTGCCAATCAACCAAGGCAACCACACGGGCAAAATGAGACAGGACACTTCGTTATTTTGGCATGAAGATGAGGCGGTGAAACGACGGGTTAAATGTGTGCATCTCGTAATGTGTTGGAAAATTTTATCGACGTATTTATTATACACGTTCCTATGTACTTTTTTTATTAAATTTTTGTGAGTTTTAAATAAATTAATCCAGTTCTTAAAAATCTGAATGCAAGAAACACGTGCTGCTTTCCGCTAAATGAAATGCATTGAATTTGCTTATTTCCCCTTAATTAATATCGATAAAGCCGGAGTTAAAAGAAAAAAAAAATTAGAACATTTGCTCTGCAAACTCTGCACGTACTGCAGAGTTAGGCAGTACGTGCTCAGCAACAAATTAAAGGCGTGATGTTCCATTCCAGGAGGGGGGAGGCAGAGTCTTTTATGATGAATGGAAGGGCGAGGAAAAATAAGGGTGTCTGAATTTGAATACGGGTAATTCTTCAGCTGGATTACGGAATGAAGTCTGAAGGTTTCCAGAGGGTGGTGTGTGCGCGTGTGCGTGTGTGTGATGAGGGGGGAAGAAGGATGATGACAAAGGAGGGGTCAATTTATACAAATATGAACAGAATTCGCAGTCAAAAAACTTGTCAGGATGTTTGAAAAGTTGGTTAGTTACGTTGTGATCCCTTTCTTGTTTGATACAAATGAGAAAAACGTACGATGTTCAATTGTTTCAAACAAGTATAGTAATAAAAAAATGGTAGGCATATTTTGTATGCCGCGCGAGAATGAGAGTAGTTGTTAGGTGCAGGATGTTGTATTACGTAGATTGGCTTATTCCGTTATGAATTACTATCTATAAGGAAACGTGAAGGCTACGGGAGAACTTAATACCTCCATATGTGCTAATATTTCTAACATCGTTTCAAGACCATTTCAGCGGCTACCATGCTAGGCGTTCTGCAAGATATTGTAGGAGATAAAAGACGAGTAATTCAAAATGCTCTCCCCATTCTGCCATAATAATTAGCAAGGAGCGAGTCTGTCATTAGCGTTAAATGAAACTCAAATTATTTGCCCGTTTTGCGGGCACTTTTTGAATGAAGGAACTCTGCCTCACGCCCACATTTATTTCGGGATTACCACGAATATGAGTCGTCGGATGAGCTTATGACGGAATTTTGCATTAAAAATTACTGCAATAACCAATGTTGAATAACAAGTTCTTGGAGAAAACAATTGTAAATGGAATCATTGCTAAGATTACCATTTTGAATAAAATCATGGTGGAGTAAACATTATTGAATAAAATCATGTTGGAGTAAACATTATTGAATAAAATCATGTTGGAGTAAACATTATCGAATAAAATCATGTCGATGTAAACATTACTGAATAAAATCATGGTGGAGTAAACATTACTGAATAAAATCATGTTGGAGTAAACATTATTGAATAAAATCATGGTGGAGTAAACATTACTGAATAAAATCATGGTGGAGTAAACATTATTGAATGATATTTTTGTGGAATGAATTATGTTTGACAAAATTATAGTGCATGATTCAATATTGAATGAAATCATTCAGGAGTAAAAAATGCTAACAAACTATTTTTTGATAAAATAATCATTGATCACTAAAAAAATCATTTCTATTTAATAGCTGGATTGAAAATGATTACTTTTACATTGATGTTTGCTTGTCTTCAGCGGATGTTATCCACTTTAAAAAGGCCCAATAATTCATTTTGCTTTTCAATTCTTATTTCATCAGAATGAACTGTCATACAGTGCACTGCGGAGTTAAATGAAAGTTTTTACTGCTGAATGGCACCTCATCATAAATCGGGCAAACACTCAGCGAGTTGAGAAATAAAAAAATTCAACTCTAAACTTGTTGCTGAAGTTTTCGTTCGAGCGATACCCAAATTAATTGAAAAGTGCGTCTACATTTCGATCATGTTTTGGTTCGCTGAAGTTCAGCCTGTAAAGAATATGATTTAGAAGAACACAATTAAAGGAGCTTAATCATTTCAGCATATCTTCTGAAAATATTCTAATAATGTTTATATGCAAATCACAAATTTTAAGCTGAAATGGGCTGTGAGAAGCGCTGAAAATTCATTCAAGTTGAGACATATCAACGCACATAAGTTTTTATTATAGTGAAAATTGATGAACCATTACAATATTAGTGAGAAATTTTCTTGTTCTTCTGATAACGTGCTTCAAACTCGCATTTTTAAGCAGCCTAAGCTCTACAAACACTCGCTTTTTGTGAAGATATTACAGAAAAATAAACCAACGTACATATGAGAATCGCAGCACTTATGAACGATTTTAAAAGCATCAAGCTGAAAGCTTTTCCCGACCTGTCGTTTTGATTTCAGTGAACAGAGCGCTGCCTTCTTTGTGGCGAGGTCGTGGGCTCTTTCGTTGATTAGAGACATTAACTGCGTTCGGGCCCGAGTCTCTGCAAATAAAAGGTTTCAATTCAGTAATGAGGGAATATTGATCTCGTATGAACCCTTTAGAAAGTATCGATAAAGAGTGTCTTTTATTTATTGGTATTAAGAATGAGACTCAGTTGGGACTCAGTCTTCAAACGAGTCGAAGTTCTGTAAGCGAACTACAAAATTTGCAATTACTCTGAAGTGAATTGACAATGGAAGCGAAGGAATAATGGTTCCTAAATTTAATAGTTCAAATTTTAATTTATTTAATCATGATGTTCTGACCTCTGTACTCATTTTTTTACCCAAAATATGAAAATTATAAATTAAATGAAGCTGTTATTAAAATTTAATCACTAAGAATACTTGCGCCATTAATAGTTAAAAAAACGTTAAGATGAAAAATTAAAAAATTAAGTATGATAACATACTCTACGCTAAATGAATGTGTACACAATTCAACAATTTACAATTTTTAGAGGGCTAGTTTATCATTGGAGGGTTTCGAATTCACAAAATTTTTTAACAAATTTTTGTTTGCCTTCAGCTCATGAAATCGAGCCCCTTCTGCGCTCAAAATAATTTGCCTTGATAAAAGCTCGAACAGACCACTGGAACTCACAAGTCTAATATTCAGTTCGATAATATGCTTATCGATGAGTGCAGGTTTTAATTTCTTAATGAGCAAGGACTCAAAAAATACGGATGTCAAAATTTAAAGAAAAAGTATCGAGAATTCTAAATTTATGGCGAGAAATAAACAGTTTACATAAATACTTGAGTAATGTTGCTGGATATGGATGAGGAACAATAAAAACGCTCAACTCGATGATTGCGACCAGCATGCTCAGTTACCCTCACGCAAAGTGATCTGTCGGTAGAACCTAAATACCCTGACCCTCAACGCGCGCATCTGAAATTACAGAAGAGAGAAGATTGCGTGCTAGATGGCTGCGTGTTTTTAAATTATACAAAGCTTGAAACGGTGTGTTTGTTTTCCTAGACTGGTGATAAAGTTCAAAAAACTATTTAATGAAATCATTGCCAGGTCACTTTCAATTCTACTAATTGAAGTCCAATGCACGGGAAATTAAAATTAGAAGAGCTTGGCTCAAAGTACGCTCCTTTGCATTCGCAAATATTTTTTAAACCCATTAATTGAAAGTGCTGCAAGAGTGAGGGGATACCCAACGACAAATGAAATAAATTATCACTTAAGTGTGCTCATTTAATGTTATAAGTAGGAAAGCAGGTTGATCTCATTGAACCAAAAGTATATCTAATCCATAAAATAACATTACTGATCCACTGAATGATGGCGACACGCATTTACGGCGCTTGTAACATTAAATCTCCGGAATAAACATTTTGATTCGAAAGAAATTAAAACTTTTTGGAAATACGTTTCAGGTTGATGCTTTTTGCACATGTGGGAATGAACATTTTCTCAGCCATGCATGTGCAAGCGTTAGGTACAGTTTCACCTCCTGGTGATTCTAATCTTTCAATCGTCAGTATCAAAACAGAGTGCAGTCGTAGCGATATTCGTATTTGATTGGAACGATTGGTTTCAAAGAACGATTGCATTAGAATTGAAAATCTAGCCATACAATACGAATTAAGGAGCTTGTCTTTAACACTATGGTCTGAGGAGACTACCCGTGAATATGTGGAGGACTTTCTTACACATTACGAGTTTGCTTGACGCATGAATGTGTCAGGAGTTCTGCTCTGGCATCCCGCATAAACTGACACCATCGACGCGAGACGCAAGCGCGTGTGTCAAAATGCCGCCAATTCTACTGAGCTGCTTGCAGCTTGGGGGCTAAGGACCAAAATATAAAATTTGGCGTGACCTAACGAGAACATCGCTAAGCTGGAATGGCTCGACGTGTAGGACCTGCATTACAGTGGGAGTGTGATGTGGCGTTTGGTGCAGTGGTGCGTGTGATGGCTAGGGTGTGGGTCGCTGTGATGCTTGAGGTTGTATCAAATCAAAAGTGATGCACTGAAGAATTCTTGCAATTCCATGAATAGTTTGCTTGACCAGTCTTAGAAAATCGTTTTGGTTGGGTTATGAATTTCAAGTTAATTGAAGAGACGAACGCAGAAGTAACTCTGCACTAGAAAATCTACGAGCATTTCATCAATGATTGCTATTTTCCCAATCAGATGGAGCATCATTTATGACGCTGTTCTCTTCAGATATCCGTGTGTTAGTAACTTTCATGGCGATGTCATTCAGTGACAGAACATCTTTTTTCTCCCTAGTTGGAGAGAAGCAATTTGCAACTCCCGCAGGAACGTGACAGATGATTTCTCGTAAATACTAGCGCGTCACTGAACTTTACACATTTCTCTATTAATACATAAATTGATGTTATTCTGATTGAGACAAGAGAGAACGGTCTCTTCTCTACGTCCTGGAGGAAAAATTGCTTGCTGCTCTGATATAACTCCGCTCGAGCAGACGTGAATTCAATTCTGAACTGATATCTTATTCACATTACCGATGAGAAAAATGAAGAGTAAAAACTGGGAATTACTCTTTGAAAATTGCTGGTTAGTTTTTGAGAACAATAGTGGCTTCGCAGTCATCGGATCTCGGTTCTATAGTGAAGATAAACAAGTTTTAAGCAGTGATAGGCTAGTAATAGTTTGTTTTTATGTATTATTCGAAAGGAATATGTGCGCCAATTTGTGAACAAGAAGATTATGATATCGTTAGATGATATCAAGGAACGGAATGATATCAATCGAAATTCGAGCGTTAGCACTTTCGAATGAGGGCAACAAAATTGTTCAATTCTGTATGTATAGCGTAAGATCAATAATAATGAAGGCATCTACGGATGCTTTATTTCCAATTCAAGCCTGATGCATATCACCTTGTACATTGGATTTTCAAATGCCTTATAACTAACGCCTTGACGCCATGACGCTTTCCCCCGGTCAAGACCGGTACCCATTTCAGACACCTGGGTTGAGTGGGGTATTGTGCTTGGAATTTTTCTCCTATATCCAACGGAGAAAATCGCCATCCAGCGCTGGGACTCGAACCCACGTTTCCCGCACGGCGGGTAGGGCTTGTAGACACACGGCTATGGTGAGCAAAGAGATACATCGCCGATCTCTTTCAAAAGAGATTGTTACACTTATGGAACTGACCTCCTGAAACTACGGAATGATGGCATGGACGCGAAGATAGGAATGCGTTTTTGAAATCGATTAAAGAAAAACTTTGGTCGTCCTCACATCTTGCGACAAGATAATCGCAGTAATTTTGTCTCTCTTTCGGATTTCGTTTCTTTTGGATTAATATTATTTATATTCAAAACCGGGGAGCAGCCGTCGAGTTAGGATAGAGGCGTTTGTATAGGGCCGTACAAAATTCAATTCTACCGGACCATTCTATTAGTCCGCAGCAGCCTGCCTATGCAATCAGAGCAGCTCCTTACGGCGTGATTTGAGGAAAATATTCCAGCTTTGCAGCCTTTATTTTGAGGAGAATATTCCAGAGTATGAACTTCCCTTCAAGCAAACTATGATGCATTTTGTGTGTCAGCTCTTTTGTGTTTACTCTAAAGGAGTGGTTCTTAACCTGGGGGCGAGAGCCCCCGCAGTAAAGCCTGATTTTTTCCCATTAATATTTTCGACATAAGAGTGAACCTCCACTGTTGAATATGTTCAAGGACCTATTTACAATATTATTTCTTGTGAGCTATTATTTTTATCTTCACTCAAACTCCCATGATAATTATTAAGTGAGCATGGGAGTAAAGGGTTAAGGGCCTCTGCTCTAAAGTGACAGCATGCAATCTAGGCGCGGCCACATTGTGATCTTGGAGAAAAGTTTTGCGTAATCTTAAGTTTAATTTTCCACCATTTTTAAGACATGCTCATTCATGAGTAAACTTACCCATTAAAAAAACATTGCAGCATTTTGAGACATCCCCATTTGAGAAAAACTTCTTTATTTAAGTATTTTAAAACCCCTGGGAAATGATTATGATACAGTCGGCACTCATTTCTAGAACGCATTTTCGAACTAAGTTTTTCATCCAAGGTAATCAGCAATTCGTTGAAACAAAATATTTTTTACACTTTCACCACAGACCTGTTAGTTTAGTTAGTTTTTTATAAGAAAGACGTTTGAAACCACCTAGAATAAACTTGTGAATAACAAATCCACTTAAAAATATCAAACTCGCTCACAAGCACGAAAACTTTGGCCACAATAATATTTTACAAGGCAGAAGACTGCATTATTCCGAATAAATGCGCCGGCGTCCATTGAAAAAGACTTGAATTTTCTTCTCGGCTCCCCGCTGGCACGAGGAGAATATTTCTTCACATCGCGGCCGCAAAAGCTGTCAGAGAGAAGAGAAACGGCCCTCGATTTCAATGGGAAGATATTTTCTCCGTAAATCGTCGAAATTTGAGAGCATCGTTCAAGTGGAAGTTTATTTATAATTGCACCGTAATTTGAACTTATCTACTACTGGCGTA
The DNA here is from genome assembly GCA_030386875.1 of Morinoia aosen. Taxonomy (NCBI): domain Eukaryota; kingdom Metazoa; phylum Arthropoda; class Malacostraca; order Amphipoda; family Talitridae; genus Morinoia; species Morinoia aosen. The sequence continues at coordinate 41,593,671 of CM059574.1, forward strand.
GCTGGTTTATGTTATAAAATGGAGCGCCCTTCATCTTATGTGGGGTAAGAATTAAGGCTAATTGTGACACTGTTCAGTCTTTTTGTGCCCTATAAGAGAAGATTGTTTTTGTTTGCTCCCTCGCATCAGGCTTTTAAAATTATTTATGTTCATTCTATAATGCGCAGCGGTTTTCGCCAAAAAAAGACTAGAAAGCTGAAAAAAACTCAACTAATAAATCGCTTGAGAGTCATGCTTCGTGCTCACATTTATATCACTTCTCTGCACTTCGATGAACAGTTTAGAAATTGCTTTTCTCAAGACGATCACAGCAGTTAAAAAAAAACATTTGTGTCGTGTAGTTGGTATTTATCAAGATTTTTGGGTACTCAGAGGGTAACTAATAGTTTTACAGTTGACAAACATTTCCCTCTTATGGAAGGCGTTATGGACATATGAGACAGTAAGAATCCAGCAGAATAATCATATGTTTCGTCTTTCTGTAAACGGGGCTAAGTGTTAATATAATTCCTTCCAATATAATAATTCCTTTCTTTAATCGTTGTGCCCAAACTAGCCACACATTCTGCTGAAAGAGGTATAAAAGGCCTAAATTATTCCAGTTTGCATTGAGTGACCTTGCCCTTTTTGGCTCCTATGCATACATTCTCGAGACGAGCAGCGTGCACTGTATGGGCATCCGTCATGAATATTAACCCTGGATTCTACGAAGTTGTCGTAGATTCGCAAATGCGATGTGCAGCCTAGGCTATCCCCCAGTCATCTGCCCGCGGTCGCACGCATCTCATTAGCGCAAGGGGCACAAGATCGCTGCGAAAATATTTATTGCCGGTCTTAGGTAAGCAATCACAAAGTTTGATTGCATGCCACTGGTGCAAACTTCCTCAACTTGCGCAATCCTCACGAGACCTGAAACTCACTTAAGCTCTCTCAAACCGATCCGTCGCAGATCCAAGCATTATTTCAAGTATTTACACTACTGAGGACTGAAACAATAAGCTGTTTTTGAGTTGGTGTTAATTACTTCTGCTTGCCGAATGCAGTGCAACCGTTCCTGGCATTCAAAGCAGTTCTCAGTCAAATGTTGGATCAGATTCAACTCTTGAAATGACGAATAGACATGGCAAAAGGTGCAAAAGCTTTTGATTTTGATTTGTTTTTGATTTGTTTAGGGTAGCCTGACGCAAATTTGACTGTAGTAACTTGCATTTTTTACATTCAGAATTATACTCGAAAATTTTGCGAGTGTTTAAGAATTTTAATTGAATCTCAGAAAAGTTTACTTCGCGAAAAAAGTTTTAATGCGTCTTATCATAATTGTCTACAGAAGTTATAACATTTTATTTAAGTTATTGCCAGAAATTTAAATTACTTTCACTAATATTGAGCGTTATTCGAACCAATTCTCCAACCTCAATTTGATGACGTAGCAGTTCAAATGATCGTAGAAGCGTCTGTGTAACTTAGGGATCATCGGTTTGGTTTTACTCAGATTTTCATATTTAAAAGTCAACTATTTCAACAGCGTTGGTTCCATCTCAGGATGCTCAATGTAATATATAATTAAAGAAAAATAAGGGAACATTATGCAAAACATTTATTTTATTCAGACTGAGATGGGAGTCTAGATTTAAAAATTCGTTTAGTGCGTTCACACATGATCGATCTCTTATAAGTATTTTACCCGTTGTCTCTAGCTCTCTTTTTTATCAAAGATTCGGCCATTTATTGCAGGACTTCTCTGCAGTACGTGTGCTCGTCCTTAAAATCTTCACTTTTAGAGCCCGTTTTTTTATCGCCTCGACAGTGCTGAAAGATTTACGCTGCAGAGGAGAAGAAGAAAGCTTTTTCTGCTCTTGAACAATTCAAACTGATTCAAAATTCAGTCTGTGCGCTGAGAAAAATGTTTTTACAATTCCTGTTAAGCTCAAGTAACTGCGGTGAAAGGTTTTTTAAAATTCCTTGAGTTTATAAAATGTGTATAAGTCATCGAAAATCAAATAGTGCAAGAAATATAAAACTGAATAATTGAAAATTCCGCTGATTTCACTGACAATGAATCTACATTTTTTACACGCAACGGACAAGACACCTTTTTTCATGCTAAGAAACTCCCTCATGTTGAGTAATATGTGACATTCTTCTTCTAAGCAAGGGGCTGAGAGCTATGCTTTGAGTTCAGCAGGGTAACCGATAGGGACGTTTTGATTTCAGCAAGACAAACTAAATTTCGAATTCAATGAGGTTACTGATCGCTATTTCTTGATTCCCACACGGTAACCAATAGCTGCGTCTTGAAATCATGAAGCCTACTGATAACTTCATCTTAATTTCAGAAAGGCGATAAATAACTGCAATAAAATCTAAAATGTCATGCCAAGTAAGGTACGACTAGTAACTCCATGGGTTAATTTTACAAGACGATTTCCTGAGTTCAATGCAAGGAAATCCTCAATGTAATAAAAGTGAAATACTAGTGAAAGAGATAACCATGCATCAAGAACTCGAACAAGGTAATTGAGCTTTAATGTGAACGATTGAGCCTGTATTTCGTGACGAGGATTCTTCGCAGACTGCTAGCCATGGAAGCTGCTTCTCCAGTCCATCGTGCAGCTCGAGTCACTTTTTGGACCGCCGCTGTAGCGAGCCCTGAAATTCCGCAGACACTCCTACAGTGAAAATTATACGTGGCCAAGCCAGCAGGCCGGATCCACGCAAACCTTGTTGTGGCTTGGTGGTCTGAATTGTGGTAAGGATTGGTGGTCTGAATTGTAGTCGGTTTGTGGTCTGAATTATAGTATGAATTGGGGGTCTGAATTGTTGCGGCATGGTGGTCTGCATTGCCTCAACATTCCTGACTCGAGATATTGTTTTACAGTGGAGGCAACAACATTCAATTCTTACAATCACAGCGAAGGGTTATGGTTCGTTGAATGTACGAGTGCGTATGCGTGCATGAACGGTGCTAGTTATTGTTTGGCTCTATATCATCTTACTTAGATCTACGTACAGTTAATTCATATAATTAATAGTTATGTATAAAAATTTCAGTTCAAAATTTTAACCACATTGGAATACATAATGTACGAATTACTAAGGAACTCTTAATCGAATTGTGTGGGACGCATACTTTTATTCCCTGCCCTCAGACCTCATATTTCTATTGATTCCCTTTAGAACAAATATCTCTGTTACATGCCTACAGAGCTAACTTCTTCGTATTATAGGCTTTTAGAGTGCATGTTTCTATGACCTGCATCGAGAGCGCATATATCTATAACCTGTGTTAACAGTGCATATATCTACGAGTATTACAGGCCTTTAGAGTGCATGTTTCTATAACGTGTATTTTGAGCACATATATATATAACCTGTGTTTACATGCATATTTCTATAACATGTATTTAGAGTGCATGTTTAAATAACCTGTCTTTAGAACTCATATATATGTTACCTGCGTTCAGAGTATAGTAATTACATTACTTGCATTTAGATCACATAACTACGTAAAACATGCTTTTGAGGCGTATATTTTATAACTTACCTTTAGAATGTATATTTCTATCGATATTACTGGTCTTCAAAGTGCATATTTTTATCACTTTCATTTGGAGTATACATTTCCGTTGACTGCATTTAGCATAATTCTAATACCCGGCGTTTGAACATACATTTTCATTACCTGTTTCAGAGAGCACATTTTAGCACATTTTTATTACCAACCATCTTAACCCACATTTCTATTTCATACCCCCAGAAAGCATATTTCTCCTGTCAGTCTTTAGAGCGCATATTTCTACTGCCAGTCTTTAGAGTGCATATTTCTACTGCCTGTCTTTAAAGCGCATATTTCTACTGCCTGTCTTTAGAGCGCATATTTCTACTACCTGTCTTTAGAGCGCATATTTCTACTGCCTGTCTTTAGAGCGCATATTTCTACTGCCTGTCTTTAGAGCGCATATTTCTACTGCCAGCCTTAAAGAGCGCATATTTCTACTGCCTGTCTTTAGAGCGCATATTTCTACTGCCAGTCTTTAGAGTGCATATTTCTACTGCCTGTCTTTAGAGCGCATATTTCTACTGCCTGTCTTTAGAGCGCATATTTCTACTACCTGTCTTTAGAGCGCATATTTCTACTGCCTGTCTTTAGAGCGCATATTTCTACTGCCTGTCTTTAGAGCGTATGTTTCTACTGCCTGTCTTTAGAGCGCATATTTCTACTGCCTGTCTTTAGAGCGTATGTTTCTACTGCCTGTCTTTAGAGCGCATATTTCTACTGCCTGTCTTTAGAGCGCATATTTCTACTGCCTGTCTTTAGAGCGCATATTTCTACTACCTGTCTTTAGAGCGCATATTTCTACTGCCTGTCTTTAGAGCGCATATTTCTACTGCCTGTCTTTAGAGCGTATGTTTCTACTGCCTGTCTTTAGAGTGCATATTTCTACTGCCTGTCTTTAGAGCGCATATTTCTACTGCCAGTCTTTAGAGTGCATATTTCTACTGCCTGTCTTTAGAGCGCATATTTCTACTGCCTGTCTTTAGAGCGCATATTTCTACTGCCTGTCTTTAGAGCGCACATTTCTACTGCCTGTCTTTAGAGCGCATATTTCTACTGCCTGTCTTTAGCGAACATTTTTTGACTACCTGCTATTTGAGCGTATATATCCAGAGTATATTTTTACTACCACCCTTCCGAGCACATATTTCTATAGCCTGCCTTCAGAGAGCATATTTTTATAGCCTGCCTTTAGCAAACAGATTTTTAATACATGGTGTTTGAGAGTGCATTTCTATAGCCTGCCTTTAGCTAACATATTTCTATTACCTGCTTTTTGAGTGTATATTTCTATAGCTTGCCTTTAGAGCGCATATTTTTACTACCTGCCTCTAGAGAGCTTATTTTGACTACCTTACTTCCGAGCGCATACTTCTATAGCCTACTTCTAGAGCACATATGTCCATTACTTGATACGGCAGGTAATCAACGATAAGCATGCAAAAACATAGTTTACATTTCTTTCATGTCGCTCATGGCTATTATTTGATGAACGATCCTGACTTATTTTACTTGAAATGGTATAACTTTGCTCTACTCCAGCATCTTTACTTTTTTAACGTATATAAGTTCAAGCAAAGATATAAGATTTAAACTCAATTCAATGCATATTCTACGCAAATTTTTGCAGATATATATAACAATTTATAAAGTATTTTCAGGTCCTTTATTATCCCAGGGTATAAATGTTCCTTGGCTCAGTTACTTTCTTTTATTTTAGTTTCTCATCAAAGATTTTTGCAGAAAAATGAAATTAACTTTATACCATCATAAGGCAGATTTGAAAATCGAAAAACATGATTACAAAGGTTTTGGGGAATAATAAATTTCCCTAAATAACATTTATTATTATTATTATGATGGGGTAAGGAAATTGTTTTACTTACTTAATCAACAAAATTACTCAAGTCAAAATCTAAGCCCAATAAAAAAATTCCAGGGAATCGTGCTCCTGCAACTGTTAAAATTAAATTTATGGCACTCCTGAAATAATACTTAAATATTCGCATTTCTTCTATCATTGAAATTTTTGTACCTAGTTGTAGCGAAACCAGTCAGTTTCGTTTACAGACCATGGATCGAATGCTAACATGCAAGAATAGTCCTTTTATGGTCATATCAACTTCACGGGCAGACCTGATCAATTTACAAGCAGGGAAATAATTAAGGTTCTCGTTTCACGCTAGCTTTCAGAATTAGCTCGTCGTCTTATTATGATGCAACGGGCTAGCACTCAATAATGCGGTCACATCACATCCGCCAACCACACTATAGTCCGGCACCCTACTTACGGGGCTGCCGAGCATCGCTCACCCGTTAATCAAGGACGGGATTATCTAGCCTCTATAAATCAATCCTTTGCTCGAGCTCCGACCCTTCGCATTTACGCCGATGTTCAACATATCGATTTGAGAGAGGAAGTCCAAGTTTACCTTGTCTCGTTAACCAGCTACCTCTCGAATGCTTTGGTTAAGATTAGGATGCCTTTTGACAATTTTTTAACTCTGTTCAAAGGACAGTGCATAATTGCTTACTTTGTTTTACGGAATTCGAACGTCAATTTATGTTATTTCATTGGAACCAAGTTTCAATCTCTCCCATTGGATACTAACATTACTTCTGTTTAGGCTATACTCTGAAAGAATACGAAATTTTATGTCATCAAGTAGTTATTATTATTATAAAGATCCACTTTGGGCTTCAAGTTCTAAAAATATCAACTATCAATGGTTGGTATTCGTTTCGTTCTATTAAAAACCATTGGGAGTTTGAGAAAAAACAGAGTTTTGCCAAATCTTTTCAGAAGTCGTTGCTATTTATTACAGGACCTCTAGACCCCGTCTTGGTAGAATCGATCGTCCTCACTTGCAGAATCGAAGTCTGCAGCATTGTGCCGAGATACAAGCAATAGCGGCACAGCTCTGCCAGAGACGTCGTGGCTCGTTTCCTCGAAATTGCTTCGAGATGTAAACACGTCTCTGCATTAGAGGTGCTGCGTTTTGAGGCGCCGGCAAGATAAATCATTCCGGCTACATTTAATTTAAATGCCAACGTCTACGCAATGATGCGAAGCTTTGGGTAGGCGCCCGTTGCTGAGCAGTTGACGAAAATTGAAAGAAGGAAAATGTAATAGAGTTTGGCAACAGAAACTCGACGAGTAGCCATTCTCAGTTACGTGAGCTGCATTTGAGAGAGAGTTTGTAGCTTCTCCACGAAACATATATTAGTTAACATTATTTATATTTTTACTAAATGAAATAATTAATTTATTTTACATGAACTATGACAAAGGCCAAATCTATACCACAGGTCGTCGTGGAGGCACTTCCAGGTTGTATTATCCATTTTTGAAATTTGTTTCGTGTTGATTTTTATGCAAAGTTTCTGGCAAAGTGGAATTTCTCCACGTTATATGCAAGGATCGGAAATAGTTTAAAAATAATTCATATTAGTAGGAATCATTTGTTCCAAAATACTATAGGGCTACAAACTATAGTTGAATTTTTCTTTAGGGTGATCCTCCAATTAGGACCTGTCGATTTTGTACTCTGCTTTTGGTAACTTTTTGGTCCTTATTTCTCCACACACCTGGTGAATTTCAAATGTCTGTCTATTTCTAAATCAAAACTAGATGAAATCAAACTTTTAGCTCAAATCGGGCTTGAACCAATTACTTTCTACTCTCATCACGAAATTTCAATAAAATACGAATCCAATTTTAAAAATTGCGCGACAAACGAGAACACTCAATGTAGGACTTAAAAAAAATAAAATGCTCGGCTCAACAATTTTCTCAATTTTAAAATAGCTAGAAAAAATGGCATCTTTCGTGATTAAACTTGAAACTTCACAATCCCAGCGTTAAAAATACTGAAACTGCACTTTAATATTCAGGAGGATGAAATCTATACATCCCATGAGAGGAATGCGCCGTTATTACAATGGTTTCATTGTTGACTTGATTGAAAACATGCCTGATCCAATAAGATTTACTTGTGATCCAACTGAACACTTGAAATAAGTGTGACATCAAGCTAAGCAGCTCGTGTTAAAGTCGTCCTAAATTTTTCGAAGCAGTTGCTACTGAACGTAAGCATGCATATTTCAAGTCACAGCCATTTTATTCGAATATCAATCTAACAACAAATTCGTTGCTTACATATATTCTAATAGATATGAATTCTTTGTTAAAGTCAGCCTAATTTTTCGAAGCAGATACTTATGAAATTGAAATTGAATGCGCAAGTCACTACCACTTCATACGGATATTCCATCTAACAATAAATTCGTTGCTTGCATATCTCCTAATGCATCTGAGCCTAAGCCTGCACGCTCTCATTGCTCAGCCCTGGCTAAGGTCTGAGGCTATTAAAGGTTTACAGCTCCTGTGATTCACTGCCCCAATATTAAGCAGGCAGCAGCACAGTGAGCTCCTGCGTTCCACTGTGCGTCCTTCATCGGTCGTTAGCAGATGCTTCCGGGTCCTTAAGGTGTAATTTCTTCTCATTTACGACATGATGGTGCCAAGATCACGCGCCTCGTCATCTCCATCTTGAAGTTGGCACTCTCAAAGTTCTCGAATGTTTGTTTTGGTTGTTGATTAAGTTTGGACACCATGGTTGTTACCGAGGTCCAAAAACCGAAGAATTAGGATGAGAAAGGTTTGTTTTGGTTTTTGGGTAAATTTAGATATTACGGTTATTTCCGAGGTGCTACAACCAAATAATTGTGCTTTTAAACATTTCATTCAATTTTGTCATTAATTCCAGGTATAATAATTATTTCCGAGGTACTGTAACCAAAGATTTTTTCTGTCAAACAAACACTTAGTGAATAACAGTATGCATACGACATGAAATCTCATTGTCCAATCAAAATGTGACTGTAATTTTATTGCACTCTTTGCAATATTACACTTCGAAAAAGAGTGCAAATCGAAAATAAAACGATTCTCTTAGGTTTAAACGTACAGTGATCAAGGTAATGATTTTGGGATTTTGAGACGAAACGACTTGGGGAGAACTTTTATGTTAGACGTTGGAAACTTGAGTTGAGGCGTTCCGTAGGAGGAAAGTGAAAGGTCATCATTCGCTTATTTATGCAACGGAATCGCTGATGTAGGTTATTCTCCAATAATTTGCCTACCAATTCATAGGGTGTTGTACCATCTGATTTATTAATTAACTTTGATAAATTGGGTATTGAGTGTTGTACTATTTATTTTATTAATTAACTGGGTGGGATAAATTGGGTATTGAGTGTTGTACCATTTATTTTATTAACTAACTGGGATAAATTGGGTATTGGGTGTTGTACCATTTAATTGATTAATTATTTGGGATCAATTGGGTATTGGGTGTTGAACCATTTATTTTATTAATTAACTGGGACAAATTGTGTATTGAATGTTGTACCATTTAATTTATTAATTAACAAGGATAAATTATTGGGTATTGGGTGTTGTACCATTTAATTGATTAATTATTTGGGATCAATTGGGTATTGGGTGTTGTACCATTTAATTTATTAATTAACTGAGATAAATTGGGTATTGAGTGTTATACTATTTAATTTATTAATTAACTGGGATGAATTTATAAAAGCATGTTATTGTGCGAAATAAAAGTGTATCAGAAAAGAATTTGTATGAGTATATTTTTGAGGTTTTATGAGCGTATTCTGTCCAGAAAATTTGTGCAAGCAAGTAACAGGTACTATCACGAATGAGAATTCCCAAAAAAGAGCCATCCTTGATTATGACATTGGATAGCATGCCATTGTACCTAATGTTATGAGATCCATTTAAATATCGTTATTTACAGGTTGTCGGAGAACGTGCATGTATGAGTACTAACTCCAATGTTCTGTGATCTGTATTAATTAAAGTCATTGGATGTCTTCGAGAGATGTGTCAATGTCCTTTACTAGGCTCACGATAGCGTGCAAGTCCGCGGACAAGATCTTGTCACATCAAAATTTGGCGCGTAAAACCAAAACTTGCTTTTTGATGTTTATGTGATATGCTGTTTTTTCGAAAAAATGTGTGGATATAAAATAAAAGCGTAAATAATTACATCAGGACGAAAGAAGGAAAAGTTTTCAATGAAAAATGTGAACTTGACGGGATCAATTACAACAAGTGATAAAAATAGGTTTCGTGGCTGATATTTTATAAGCAAGCAAATGAGATACTTATAGCTTGAAATACAACACTCAATTTGCTTAGAATTGATTCTACGAGATTCTAGATCCACTGCAGCTTTTTTTTGCCATAATTACAGTCACCTGCCATGAAGTAGTCATTGTTGTCGAGAGAGGTGATGAGCCACGCAGGTTCCTCTTAAGCTCACTTCATCAATTTTTGAATGGCGTTTAAATAGAGATTGTGGTGGCCATTTTCTGACATGCTCCAATGTACCCGCATTCGCAATAAACCAATTTCGAACATTACAAAATTGGTGAGCACTGTAGACGAGAGCATTGTTGTCTTGAAAAATCCATCGTCATTTTGAAAATAAAATTCCATCAAAGGATGAACGCGGACAAAAAGTACTCGTAAAAATTTCTGTGAGGTCACTTTGTCATTGCAAAGAGTGGCAGAAACGTGTCCATTCGAGCCCAAAACAGCCTCAGAGCATTATACTAGCTCCAGATACTTGAGAAAGGTGGACCCATAGCCATATCGAGACACGCTCTTCGCTCTGAAGAGGGGGAACCATATACCACAATACATGCTTCCAATCCTCAACGGTTGAATATCGGTATTCCCATGCAAGTAGCTAGTGTTTTTTTCTGATTTGCTACTAACACGAAAACTTCTTTTTGGATTTTCAGGTGCTTAAATTTATTATCTTCAACTCATGATGTAAATTCCTTTGAGAAATTGTGGACTTTCACACAACTCATCACTTCTCATTTCCGTTGATGAACATCGATCTTTCATCACCAATCTTCTCTAAGGCCTGTCTCGGTCATCCAGAATGTCAGGTCTTTCATAAATTCTACGAGATGAATCTGTTTCGCCATCTTGTTTCTGGTGTGCCATTGTTTTTTGTATCGTTCTGATGTTAATGCTGGGTTATCAAGAGTTGATTTTCCACTATGATGAAACCATATGATGCCTCCTCACGTGTTGTAAACTTGCACGCTCCTATTCTCAACATCACTGAGACTACGGAGGTGACGGCTGCAAAAGAGCTTGTTCTATAACTGGTGATAAGTCTGCTTTTCCTTAAATGGAGCACGACGAAGAAAGCATGCAATACACGCTTTCTGAACAGAATATGAAAGATTGGGAATTCGAAAGGCTTCCCAGGTGCTTTAAGTGATCTACGGCATTTATCAACATACACTTTGTTACGTTTTAAATTGAAGTATAAATGGCCAAATTGGACTATAAATGGCTAAATTGGACTATAAATGGCCAAATTGAACTATAAATGGCTAAATTGGACTATAAATGGCCAAATTGGACTATAAATTGGACTATAAATGACTATAAATGTCACAGAAAATCAATGTCACGTTTATTTAGATATTGAGGATGTTAGTTCCACGGACTTCGAAGCTCAGTGGGTTTTGCATAAGCTCCAACGCGCTGGTGTAAAAATGGGACCGAGAAAAATAAAAATAAAAGTCTGCTCAAAACAACTGAAATATTTAAAAGGAAGTTGCTTTAGCAATGAGGAATTAATTCTGACCCTCAAGGTTGCCAAGGCAATGTAAAAGTATTCGAACTGACGGACAGCATTGATCCTTTGTTACTGCGGTAAATTGATACTGACTTTTCACTCACAAATTTGCAACAGTGGCGGTCACAACCGCGGCAGCAAAGAACGGGCCAACATTCGAGTGGGCTTACGTGCGAGAAAATGCACTCAGCAAGTTGGAACAATTTATGAATGAAGTTCCAGCCATGGAAATATCTATCAAGAACGTAATCTTCACCTTTATTGCAGCACATACATTTATGGTTGCGGAGCAGTGTCGAATAAAAATGTTTAATGTAATGAAGGGCGTATTGGAGACTCTTGCCAGAAATTAGACGACACACAGAAATAATGCGCAAAGGGGAAAAATTACCAGTTGTTGCTCTCGTGAGTTATTGCTCTCCTAACCGCAACTAAGGCGTTCTAAAGAGAGAAAAGACGAAGGAACCATTTAAAGGAAAGTAGAATCTGTGCATGAGGTGCGTAGAATTGTCAAATTGAGAAAGAAGTTTAAAGGAAAAATATAAAGAAAGGATGATAGGAGCGCAGCGCGTTAATTGACGCTTAGCAGTTTGAAATTTGTTAAAATTGAATTGATAGATGTAGAAACTGGGAATTAGGTCGTGATGCTCAATAGTTAGCATTCGCTTAAAAATTAGACGTAGGAGTGCTGCTAGGGGTTAAAAATCTAGGTTTCAAGGGAAACATATCTGAAAGCTTGCATCTCCTCTAATTAAATATTGGAATAACGTGGTGAATTTGTAGAATGAAAATGCGGAAAACTGGGAGGCATTAAATAGACCGGTGTACAAGATATAAGCGTAATGAGAGGATGCATTTCCGTTTGGACGAAAATCTGACATCAACAATTCGAGGAAACCACACTGAATAGTGCGTAATTACCAAACAAACAGAGAAACTAAAGAAATTTATTATTTTGGAGCAAAGGCTAAATGCTCATTGTAGCTATGGAGAACGTAATGCTCGGGAGGACCTCCCTGCTCATAATCATGCGTTTCCGTTGCATTAGTAAGCAGATGCAATTGTAGGAGTAAATTATAGCAATTAATTGCTTGCACCCGAGACACACGCGCTCGTTTTGGTTCGCTCTTCACATTTGGTCCTGAATACAAATGAGGATTATCTCGACGTCTATGCTACATGGCGCATTGGATACTAAACACTCATCAGAATGAGCTGTTTAAATTACACTCATTATTCAGCATGTCCCACAAAAACCCGACCCGGGTACTTATTTTCCCGTATCAGTAATACCTTCATAATCAGTAACACCTTTTCTGTTGGGTAATTTTGAAGGATAATTTTGATAGAAATAAAATGCTTATGGTATTCTTGTGATAATATTACTGATACGGGAAAATAAATACTCGGTTCGAGTTTTTGTAGGACATACTGTACAGGGTGTCCACAAAAAATATATCCACTGACCCAGATATGTATATTTGGTACCGGAACAATAAAAGAGTTTATTTATGATTTATTTCCGGCATCATATATACATACATTGGTCAGTGGATACATTTTTTATGAACACCCGTATATTTTTAATGATAATCAAATTTGTGCCTTACACATTAATTCATTCTCGTAAGGGGTTTCTGTGAACTCGAGTTTAAATCTAAACTACTACAGCAACAGATTTCTTATTTATGCACTGTAGCTCTGTGTAAGAATTTTTACCGGAGAAGTGTATATATTTTTATCGTTTAGAGTAGTCGTCCCCCAACCCTTTTTGCAACTCATTCCAAGCATTCAACCCTCAATTCAAGTTCTTAGGTTATCAACAGGATTGCTGGCACAACTCTTCCTTGAATCCCTATGCTTCGTTACAACTTCGCTGAAAAGAAAACTAATTTAAGATTTACTGGTATTAAGTTAAATTTAATGGTCATGTGTGTGTTGAATTAAATTAATTAAGCAAAAATAGCATATGTTCTTCTTCATACACCTTCAGAAGTGAGTTAACGTCAGTTGGAAATCTTTAAAATTTAACAAAGCAACATTTATGTCAGTTTTTCAACTGGTCCTAAGCTTATGATCAAGAGTGTATTTACAGGTGCACCTAAAAAATACATATATACCGGAATTAAAGGGGGAGTATGAAGCTACCTATTATTTTAACTCACGAGTGAATGGTCGTACGGAACTCATCTGACGTTGCGAGCAGAAAATATCCAGAAATCATTTTACTCCTCCGTGAGTTTTTCTAGTTTTCAGAGTTCAAAACGATTGGACTCGCCGGAATCAATGCTCAACCAAGCAGAAGATAAATGAATATGGGTGAAAGTGCTGCCAGCCAGTCCAACATTTTCGCCGCCTGCATGCAATTAAATCGCTTGGGCGGCAAAAAACCTACATGCTGCGTCAAAAAATTCGACTGGGAAGTGACTAAGTTTCCATAATTGTATTCACATAGAATACTAAGATAATACCTATCACTTATTCCCCTGCTAATGAAATATTGGTAAACAGTAAGCTAATGATCAACTATCGCTGTGTTCCAGTTTTGTCTATGAAGGCAGTTGTCATGGCGCTTCCTGAATATGTTACTACTTTGAATGCGACGTAACCCGTCGGTGGTCAACGAGGGTTTTTCGTGGCTGACCAGCAGGCACAAAGTCAATTCTCATAAATACTTAATGAAAACTAAATGGAGGAAGATTCAATTAAATGTTTGTTGTTTGCAAAATTTATTCCTAACAGTCAGTAGCGCAGCCAAGGGGAGAGGCCACGGAACCCATGCCCCCCCCTAACTGGAAATATTGAGCTGGGGGGACAGTTTCAGTTGCCGTTATAAGTAAAAGAATAAAAAGATTGCTGATAACTAATGCCTGACCACCCCTTCCTCCCCGAAACTATTTGTCGGGAATCCTGGCTTCCCATGAAATTTTTTGGCTAGCTGCTCCACTGCTAAAATGAACCCCCACTTGAGTTGAATGCTGAACTGCAGTCCAACCCGCCTCAGTTACCGCGTAACGAGGAGTTTCCGTGCACCTTAAGCGCTGAAAACGAGTAGTTATAAGTCCACGGTCCTAAAGCGCCACATTTAAATAACTCGTGCTCCTAGTTCTAAAGCGGTAAATAATCGACAGGCAGATTCCTTGAGTTTTAAACCATCTTACTTATTAATTAGCTGACACAAAATCTATAATATTATAGGTTCCGCATCCGTCCGTCTGTCCGGAGCCAGCCGAAAGTGTGTGATGAGCGTATCTGTGATACAAGCTCGGCCTCATTAACTCTTGAGAGATTTAATTTTTAATTTCTTACGCCCTTTACTTCATTTCGCCTTCTTTCTTATTTTAAATAAAGGGGGTAGACTAGTTGTAATAAAAATTCGTGTATCAGAACAGAATTTGTGTGAGTGAGTTCCTGAAATTTATATTAGTGTATTTGATCTCTTTAAAAAAGTAGCGAGGACGGACGGTGGAGAGAATTTCCCATGGGAAACTATCGGAAAATATGGCATTGGATTGTAGATCTTTGTGCCCAAACTTGGAAATTACTATTCTATTATCTTTGTTTACAGGTTTTCGTAGCACAATAATGTGTGAATATCGATATCAATAGTTTTTAATCCTTTTCAAATCATTTTCATTCCATTGAGTGGTACGTCATTTGGCTTTTCGCCGCTCACGTTAGCGTAAGTTAACGAGTGAGACGTTGCGACATCTGAGTTGCTACGCGAATTGAAGTTGTTAGAGTCTGAAGCCAGCGTGATATGGCTGATCAAAACATTGCCTCAACGGAGCAAATTTAATATCCTATTTGAACTGCCAATTCGATATCCTAATTGAACTGCACATTCAATATCCTAATTGAACTGCACATTCAAAATCCTAATTGAACTGCCAATTCAATATCCTAATTGAACTGCGAATTCAATATCGTGTCTGAGCTGCAAATTCGATGTCCTAATTGAACTGCACATTCAATATCCTAATTGAACTGCACATTCAATATCCTAATTGAACTGCACATTCAATATCCTAATTGAACTGCACTTTCAATATCCTAATTGAACTGCACATTCAATATCCTAATTGAACTGCACATTCAATATCCTAATTGAACTGCACATTCAAAATCCTAATTGAACTGCCAATTCAATATCCTAATTGAACTGCACATTTAATATCCTAATTGAACTGCCAATTCGATATCGTAATTGAAATGCACATTCAATATCCTAATTTAACTGCACATTTAATATCATAATTGAACTGCCAATTCGATATCCTAATTGAACTGCACATTCAATATCCTAATTGAACTTCACATTCAATATCCTAATTAAACTGCACATTCAACATCCTAATTGAACTGCACATTTAATATCCTAATTGAACTGCCAATTCGATATCCTAATTGAACTGCACATTAAATATCCTAATTGAACTGCACATTCAATATCCTAATTGAACTGCACATTTAGTATCCTAATTGAACTGCCAATTCGATATCCTAATTGAACTGCACATTCAATATCCTAATTGAACTGCACATTCAATATCCTAATTGAACTGCACATTCAATATCCTAATTGAACTGCCAATTCGATATCCTAATTGAACTGCACATTCAATATCCTAATTGAACTGCACATTCAATATCCTACTTGAACTGCACATTCAATATCCTAATTGAACTGCACATTCAATATCCTAATTGAACTGCACATTCAAAATCCTAGTTGAACTGCCAATTCAATATCCTAATTGAACTGCACATTCAATATCCTAATTGAACTGCACATTCAATATCCTAATTGAACTGCACATTCAATATCCTAATTGAACTGCACATTCAATATCCTAATTGAACTGCACATTCAATATCCTACTTGAACTGCACATTCAATATCCTAATTGAACTGCACATTCAATATCCTAATTGAACTGCACATTCAAAATTCTAGTTGAATTGCCAATTCAATATCCTAATTGAACTGCAAATTCAATATCGTGTCTGAACTGCAAATTCGATATCCTAATTGAACTGCAAATCTAGTATCGTTATGTATTTCTTAGGCACGTGGTAATGTGGCACGGTATTTCTGCTCAGTGTTTGAAAATAAAGGAAACAACATCAGAAGGCTGATCCAAAATTCCTTTAAAATAACAGAAGTCGATTGAAATACAACATTAGGTCAATCAATATCTGCATCCACCATTAGAACTTGAAGCATGAGAAAGCCAGACTATGAATATCGGAAGTCATCGCCAGAACAGATCATTTGAAATTTTTCTAGTAGTCTAGGGCTGAAAAAGTGAACTTACCGTGTTTCTCAAGTAGAACCAGCTTCTATATCGTTCACCAGGTATCTAAAATAACGCATTGAACTACCCCTGAAAGACTTACGAACATCTGTTGATATCATTTCGAAGATATTAAAACCTCGATAGAAGTTGGGATACAAATATGTGAGTACGCTATATTTTATTTTATTTTAGTTGCTGCGTTTTTACTGAAATACGTGAGTACATTTTTTCACTCAATTTCCATTTAAAGGGGCAGTTAAAATTGTTGTAAGAAAATGGCTTGTGCAATTTCGGTGTTCACATGATATTTGTTCAGGCAGAAAAAAAACCTATGCTGGTGTATTACACTTCGAAAATAGACCGTGCCTGAAAATACAACTCATTCAGTATGTGAGTCAAATAAAATATTAAAAAATTAGTAACACAGTTACGAGGGGTTGTAGTCATTAGAAAACTATCGTCGTGAGAATGACATCCAGCAACTCGCGTCAGGGAAGGTGTACTAGCACCAAACCATTGTTCTTAGATTGACATACTTTTCTGGCTAAAATTATCGTCTGTTTTCAAAATAGCTAATAAGATTACTCAGGCCGTGGTAACACAGCCTGGTCACCTGAGGCTGAGTAGTCTTCATGTCACGCATATAAACGCAAGAAAGAGCTCGGTGAAAGCTTCACTTTAGGAATGCTTCCCTATTGAAGGAAACACCTCTTTCAAAAGTTAATACGATGAAATGTGAATTTGAGTTCAAATAAATGACAGTGAATTACAAAACGAGTATCTTAAAAATTATGCCTCGTTTCTCAAAGATATCACATTCGAAATCCCAAAATGAAATGGGGCATCAAATGAGAACAACTTTGACACATGTACATTCACGTTGAAAACTCTCATTTTAAGACGGCTCAAAATCTTCAACAAAAGCTGAAAAATGGTTTGTACTCGATGACAGACAATTTCTATCAAAGGTAGTCAAACGAGCCTAAAAGAGATAATTTATCATTAAAATTTCAAAGATTACAATGCAGTTCCAAAATTAGACCAGCACTAAAAAATGACAAAACTCTCACCATTGCCTCACAAAATTAGAGTGTAAATTAGAGGTCGCTGCATTCGGTAAACACAGCTAGTCAGAGAACCCATAAGCTAAACTGAGATGGTAAGCACAACATCATAAAATGAACGGCACTTTAAATCCCAATTTAGGTGACGTCAGAGGTGATGCAGTATAGGCGACGATGTCAAAACGCCAAACTTCTGAAATATATTTAGCAGCAAACCGAACTAATGAAAATCCCGGCGGTTTACTTACGAATATTACTACATTACGTGAATATGAGACTCTTAGTAGCCACATTACTTCTCGTGACAGTCAAGGCTCGTAAAATATCTAAAAAGTTTTTACTAAAGTCTAACGCAGACACGAAAATTATTTGCTAAAAATTCTAAGAGGAGAAATTTCTCGGGAATTTGGGCAGTCTGCAAGCGACGAGCTTGAGTGTTTTCGAAAAACTTTGTCCGCACTTGCTTCGGGAATTCTTGTTCAAGTTATGGTTCAATAAATTTGAGCTTTATTTGCTTCGTTTTGGAATGAAATGAAGAAAAATGTACTCAGAAAATTCACTTTCAATATTGTGTAGCTCGTTAGAGCAGCAAACGTCTGCTGCCCTCAACAAGCTTTCAGATGATTTTTTTTTCAACAAACTAAAAAGAAGACGAGAAATTTCTCGGGAATTGAATACTGAAAAAATTTTCAAGATGATTTTAAATTTCCAAGAACTGAAGTTTTCTCGTTGATTTTATACTTTTACTTACTGCGTACAGAAACATAGTCGGTGAGCTCAATGGGAAAGTTCTCCATGATCGTCTGCTGCTGCAATTTTTGCATGAACATGGATTGCGAGGCACCCGTCTCGCATTGCGCCAGGCTACTAGAGCGTCTTGCAATTAAAGTGTCCCTAGAAGACTAATTACGAAGCTGTTTGCCTTCAGAGACATAAGGCATCTACGAGAATTGCCAAACTCAATCTCCTCAGTTGTAGTGACATTCTAAAGCGGAGCTGCTGTGGGGCTACACATCGGCTTGTGTTTCTGAACTTGTGCTACAGAACAGCGTATGTTGATCCACGAGTACGTTTTTCCTAGAGCTACTTTCATCTTGGTACAGATTCCTGACTTCAAATTTCCCACTCGAGGGTCGCTTATATTGGGTTATCTGCAAGTACATCCTTTCGAGAGCTATTTTCATCTTGGTACAGATTCTATGAACCTTTTGTTTATTTTTGGGCCTCAAATTCACAACTCGTGAGTCCCTTAAACTAGGTTGTTTGATGCATGTCTAGCCTTTAAAGGTTTTGCTGGTTAGATCAAGTCTTCCGAATAAATATAAACATCGTGGAAGTAGTTTGTAGAAGGTGTTATAATCTCTACCTTTCTAACAGAGCTAAAAGTTATTATGTTTCACTACCTATTTTTCTATTTTTGCCTTGGAGTGTAAATTTTCGCGACTACGCCTTGAAATGAAAATTAAATTTTGGGTCGTGTTTCAAGATTGATGATGGGAGAGTAAAACAAGATCCAACATTCATTTTAAAAAAATTAAAGAATTTTCACCACCAAGGGTTTATAGCGAGACTATACAACTAAGAACTTTGCAAATTTACAATTCAGTTTCTCATCAAGCGGAATATCGTTTAGCTTTTTGTAGTGGTAGATTTTAAAATTTAAATTGGTCTCTGGTAATATCTCTGGTTCATTTTTTAAAATTTCATCAATGATTCTATCTCATTATTGTGACGACCAGAGGTGAGATTCAGGAAGAAATTATCGATGAGAGGAAGCATTTTTCCTTCCATTACCAGGTGCTAAAGAGAGAATTACTACATATAGAGCGACATTATGAGATAGAGGTGATTTAAGCTTATGCATCACTGTACCACAATTGCAGTTTAGCAGGCTATGATCTCACCTTCAACTTCAATACATGACGCACCGAGATGAAGAAAGCCAAGCCAGCTGTTTTAGAAAGTAGAAAAACTAAGTTGACGGTACCGATCTCCAAGCAAAGACAAGCATAATTGTGAGACTAACAAACTAATTTCGAAAGGTTCGACCCGAGATTGAAAATATTGAAGTTTACTACAAATAATTCAAAATTTTTCTTAATTAAATTTGATGGTAAAATTAACCTGCTTGAGAAATTACGGATAACCTTGAAAGAACGTTCGTTTCGTAAATTTAAACGATATACATTAAGTTCTTATTTCATGGCAGCATGATATAAGTGTTACAATTGAAAGTGTTATAATCAAGAGTTTTACAGCTAGATTTCAAATTAAAGTTTTATGTATTTTTTGGAGACAATACAAGGTCTGAGGATGGCTCAGGGGATGAAAAAATAACACTGATACCCCTGAAACAATCATTATCGAATATAACACGAATAGTGGTAGCAAAAAATAGTAACACACTAAAGGAACAGAGAGCGCGAACAGGTAAGAAAGCGTGAATTTCGTGGTAATGAAAAATCAGGCAACGCAGCCAATTTACGAACGCAATCCAATTCGTTGAGGTCCTCGAATGCAATCCAATTCGTTGAGGTCCTCGAATGTAATCTAATTCGTTGAGGTCCTCGAACGTAATCCAATTCGTTGAGGTCCTCGAACGCAATCCAATTCGTTGAGGTCCTCGAACGCAATCCAGTTCGTTGAGGTCCTCGAACGCAATCAAATTCGTTGAGGTCCTCGAACGCATTCCAATTCGTTGAGGTCCTCGAACGCAATCCAATTCGTTGAGGTCCTCGAACGCAATCCAATTCGTTGAGGTCCTCGAACGCAATCCAATTCGTTGAGGTCCTCGAACGCAATCCAATTCGTTGAGGTCCTCGAATGCAATCCCGCCTCACCGCAACTCTGATGCTTATGCGAACTGATAAATCAACTTTGAGGAAGAATCCCGTGAAGAATAAAACTAGGCACCGCAAGTTGCATGTGGTGCTGCAAATCCAGCTCTGACAATAAATCAAATGGTAACATTTTTTGAAACCACTCAGAACGGGAGTGAAAAAAATTTGAAAATAGTATTGCGAAAGTAGAAAGGAAAATGGAGTAGAATTTGTAATTTAAGTGAGAAACACTTTGAGGTAAGTAGAAAAGAAAGTGTGAATCATCTGTAAAGTTCTGTTAAAATAAGTTAGTTAACGAGAACAGAGTTGTATTACCGAGATGTGTACCTTCAGAGTTGAAAGCTTCAGAGCTGCAGAGTGGCGGCGGTGAGAAGGCAGAGTGTTTGCAAGCAATTAGTGGAGTGACGAAAGCTCATAAGCTCAGCGGCTTCTTAAAGTGGACCTGACGACGGTGACAGGATGACCAATGAGTGTCTGACGGCGAGCTGAGAAAGCGAACGCAAATGATAATGGGCTCAGTCTCTCAATAACAGTGCGCGGCACACGCACCGGAGCTCCTGAAAATATTTAAACAGAGATGCAACTTCGGAATCACTCTAAAGGAGGGACGGTGGTCGTATTTTGCTGCTTATCCGAATCATTAAAATAATGGATAGCACTTTGGTTTGTGTAGCGATGAATTGATGAGGAAGTGAGCGTGAGAATATTGTTTTAATATATAAATCTCAGTACTCAACATTGCAAATTGTAGATCAACTTCCGATAAATTTCACGTAGCTATCACTACGAAATAAGCAAACTGTGTATGATAAAGCAAGTGAGAAACAATGCTTAAATTATATGACACCTAATTCTTAGGTCATTTCCAATAGTGAAGTTTTGACCTGTCGATGAGTGCATGCACAATTCCTGGAGGGTGATTCTGAGTCCATTTTCCCAGCCGTTATGTTTTTTCGGAGGCTCGGTACTCAACATGTGGAAGCACCTGCGGAGTTTCGGCAGCGACTGTGACGTCACTCCATTGGTTTCCGCCATTTAACGAAACCAACAATTGATCATAGCAAAAAATTGGTCCAAAAAGTATAATATGTGGAGAAACAGAGCGTGCGAAGAGGTTCGAGAGCTTGAGTCCCTTGGTAATATTTAAATTCCTAACACTGAAAAATTAAATTTAAAATTAAACCAAGAAAAAAAATTAAATTTAAATTCCCGCACTGACACAGAAATGCAAGCCGGTTACGTTGAATTATCACTGGGCAAGATTACGTGAAAAATCCGACTTCCGACCTTTGAATATAAAATTTAACGTCTAATTCTGGAGGGACACTGAATTGAGTGCACTGTCACGAGAGGCATACGGGAGATGTTAAGGTTAACAGTCAGAAAGATTGGTGTTAAATTATGAAAACATGGAAATAAAGAGACGAGTAGTGTACACTTAAATGGTGTTCTAAGCCTACAAAAACCTGCACAAGATCTAGCAAGCTTTCAAACCTACAAAAAATGCATCAATCAAAATTTCAAAAAGGTTACTGAGCAAAATTGTGTTGAAAATGTTACAAATTCATTGCAATTTATTCTAATTTTTCAGCCACGGTTAAAAATAAGTTTCGACGAATTCTCCATTGAACACTAACACGTTCACAAATTAAGGAGCACATCACCCAGGAGTCAGTGCATAATAATAGCTGGAACGGTGCGCCCGAAGTGCCTGTAATTCCATCAGCAGGCAATCCCAGTGCAGCTCGCAGCAGCTCAGCCAGGTCGGAAGAATATGCAGCTCGTTTTCGAGCGCTGCGTCCTGATGAATGCAAATGGCAAAGTTATGCCCTCATCTGCCAGGCTCAAGAACTTTCTTATGCTGCACTCCTTTAAACTCCTGGTAACTTTAACCCGAACGCCTGAATGCGTTAAGATTTTCAAGAACCACTCAGAGATTTGGATACCAACTTCCCAAACTGAATTGCAGGGTCGTAACAACGCCGGAGTCTCTTGCTTCGAGCGACCTCGGCATATTTCAGGGTTGAATGAAGCCGTTAAGAGTTTTTGCAGGCATTGGTGACCAGATTTTTGTGCTTACCAGTTTGAACTTCAATCTTTGTTGCCATGACACTACGTTACGGTGAAGGTTATTGCGATCCTCGAGAGATTCTTCGAACTTAACAACGCTCAATATAATTTATAGAAATGGATTTACAAATTACTTGTGATTTGTTTCAAAATCGGAAAGCCAAAAAATGAAACATAAAAACTTCATTTGAGAGAAAAATTCAAGGAGTTGATATCAGTTAAACGAAAATTTTCTATCGTGTCAGTGATCTGGAGAACTACGAGGCTTAACTCAGTAATACTCTGGACTATATTGAACGCATCTTCTAATATTACAAAATTTCCCCGACTGTGAGAAAATCACAGCCACGGAGAAGTGGAATTTCATTTATTTTTTATAGATATAGAAGATGAGGTAAATCTGAAATATTTACTTACTGTATCTGAGAGAGGGTGAATATTTCATTAAATAAGCGTGAAATATTTACATAGTGGAGGTTGAGCGAGAGTTTGGAGACTTCTTTCGATCTTCCGTTTTGTTCTTGAGAGTACAGTAACGTACTGATTGAAATTTGTTTTTGTCAACATAGCAAGAGTATACTCTTGTTATGTTGACACATATAGTTCGCATCAATCAAAGGGAACCAGTGCGGATTAATGGTGCGTGTGCAGCTGTGCACTAGCGATGTTGTTGGTCAAGGGGTGAATTTTCAAACATTTTACGTAGATCTACCAGAATGAACGGCAATGCAAGTTCTTTCATCGTTAGTTCTAAACTTTATTTCGTCAAAGATCCTCAAGTTTTCATTTTGCCGAATTAAATTCAATGACTGAGCACGTAATGTTGATAAATTGGCATCAGATGGACATAAGCTGCTGGCTGTGAGGCTACTACGACGTAAATCGTTTGTAAGTCCTCCCTTTGTTAAAACTAATTTTCTGCTTTTCTAGTTTTCCTTTATTGTCTGATGACTGTGACTCCACGTATATGCTCACAACAACTTTCAATTATCTATATTTTTCGTTCTCTTCACGTTTTGAGACCCTTACTCAATTTCCAAGAGTCATTGGCCGTCAGAAGTGAATAATTTTCTTATCATATCTGGTAAATATTGCAAAACGATAGTCAATATTTCAAAATTGCAAAATATTTTTACTAATTGGGTTATTGGCTGAACTTTCCAAAAATTGAAGCGAGCTGCTTTACACAACAGAAGGTAACAGTCCTTAGGAATTTCTCTTACGTTTATACTTTTTTCTTACCGTCGACTTTCTGGTCGCAAGGACAGGCCTTGACATGGCAAGCGCAGACAAGACCTACTCACTCGGTTCCACTGATCTCGTTCATCTGATCCCTCTGATCCCGGCCAACTGATCTCGCTCAACTGATCCGCTGATCTCTCTCAATTTGTCTCTCTTTCTTCCTTGTTTCACTGCCCCGTTTCTTTTCTGAGGTGTATTTGACCTCCCGGAAACATTGGCTGAGATGTGGCAGTGTGAGCTGCGGCTCTCTATGCGCTCTGTAGTGATGTTACGCTCTGGCTATGTTGGTGTTGGTGGTGGTGGTGGTAGCAGCGATGTTGGTTGGTTATGGTGCTGGTGGTGGTAGCAGTGATGTAGGTTGGTGATGGAGGTGGTAGAGCAGCGATGTTGGTTGGTTGTGGTGCTGTTGGTGGTTACAGCGATGTTGGATGGTTGTGGTGCTGTTGGTGGTTACAGCGATGTTGGTTGGTTGTGGTGCTGTTAGTGGTTACAGCGATGTTGGATGGTTGTGGTGCTGTTTGTGGTAGCAACGATGTTGGTTGGTTGTGGTGCTGTTGGTGGTTACAGCGATGTTGGATGGTTGTGGTGCTGTTGGTGGTAGCAACGATGTTGGTTGGTTGTGGTGCTGTTTCTGGGCTGCGGAGACTTGGATTTTCTTCCAGGGGAGTGTTCTTCCTTGGAATTATTTTATCTGGTTGATTTGTTCAAGGAAATCATTTGTTCTCTTCGTCTTTTAATACTAATTTACTAGGCCTTTTTCATTATTATTGCTCGTTGCGCTTTTTTAACCAGCTATGACCCAAGCATCAACCCCTGGTAATTAATTTTGTGCTCACACAAACCAAGTATTTGTCTACTCTAATTTTTAACCAAACTAGTCCAAAAGGTTTTTGTGATTGTAACTACTTTAATTTTTGCTTAGGTTGAAAACGTGCCTTGTACGACGAAGACGGTGTTTTTATAGTTGTTTTCAAGCCTAGTTAATGGAGTATTTTTCATGCATTAAGTTGAGGCTTCTGTGACTGAGGTTACTTTAAAAAAGACACCTAGAAAGCATTGGACAAACACTTTATTCGACATGAATATAACTACGAAAATATAAACTCGGCGTGGAAAGCAAAATGAAAGAATAAGAAGAGTTCACAGCTTGCACTTTGGAGATCATCTTTTATTCCTCATTATACAAAGATCACAGAAAGCGAATTCTAAAATAACAGAGCCTGACATTATGAGTGAAAATATCTACTTAACAATTTAGCAATATGTTGCTTTAGTAAGAATTATATAACTGAGAAATTTAAAAATCTGTTGCTTACGAAGCCTTACATCTTACATATATGTATGGTCTTCTGTTTAAAACCTTCCTATATTTCAATTGTAGTTTAAATTCAATGCCCTAATTAAACTGTTGATTCAATATCCTAATTGACCTACAGTTCAATATCCTAATTGTAGTTCCAATTCAACGTTCTAATTGAAATAAAAATTCAATAATCTAATTGGACGGTAGATTCAATTTCCTAATTGAAATGCAAATTCAAAATTCAAATTTGGTTAAGGTATTAAAATGAACTTCAACTTCACACAAGAATCATGAATTAATTTTACAATGCATGTACTACAAAACGTGATTGAATGAGGCCATGTAATATTTACTGATATTGCAAACTTATTTTTTGGTATTGTCGACTAATACAATCAATATTCAGTAAATGGTTTTGATTTGCATTATTTATTCGATATATTGGGATGAAGAAAATTTATAGCTCTTTATGAGTATTGAAATTCACATGTACTATATTTTTGTAATTCTTCTTTAGCCTTTACATAAAAGATTCGCCTTTATAGAGTATTTCAATCTACTTGAGGTTCCACCAAAAGAAAGATCGAAGTTTCGAATATGTTAGATTCTCCTCTCAGAAACTAATTTCCTATAATTTTTTTTGAACAAAGTGTTACCGAATTACCAAGGAGTTAATTTTGGTACTTAAAAACTGAGTTTAAAACCGTTTTTGGTCGATTTTCTTGCATAAAATGTTGGGCAAGATTGGAACTAAAAGTTTTATTCGAAGATTCGAAGTCCGATGGAGCTCAATCGCAATGAAAATATTCTTGAAATGCCGGAAAATGTAAGATTTCGCAAAGTTTTCAAGATATTTGGAATAAATGAACCCTTACATAAGAAATTTAAGGGTCTGATTCTAATAATTTTTCATGGGTAAGCCGCCGCTTTTCAACGCTTCCTTGTTTTAGAGAGGCTAGTTAAGCTTGATGTCAGGGATTCCTAAAAGAAACAATACGTATTCCTGAAGACAAAATTCTATTTATATCTACTCCTGTCATGTAACCTCTAAATATCTGTTCCTATTATCAATACTTTTTCGTGTCTTCTGACCCAGGTGGCTCCGTGGTCGAAACCTCAAGAAACCTGATCTATTGCTGCCTGATCGCTGTTCGCCTGTGCTCGCCGTAGCCGAGTCGTTAAGAACGCGCCTTTCCGTGAATATGTCTAGGGTACGAATCTCGGCGCTGCGAGGTGACTTTCCCCGTTTGGTATATGGGAAAACTCCAGCACGATACCCCACTCTACCCATGGTGTGAAATGGGTACCGGCTTGACCGGGGTTATTCGTCATGAAGTCCTGGTGTTAGTTATAAGGCATTTGAAAAACCAATGTGCAAGATGATGTGTGTCTGGCTTGATTGATTGGAATAAAGCATCCTTTGTCCTACGCACTTCTTCTTCAGGCTTCGGTCTATCAACGCAATGGAGTGTACAATCTTCAAGTTATAATTGTCCTGGGGACGGTTCGAAATTTAATCTATTGTGGATGTGACCTATATTTAAGAATCTCGATGTAGCCTATTGTTTATCTAACTTTATTCGTTGGACCTGATATCTTTTGCTTAAAGCATTAAAATATTAACACTTACTGAGTGTAAAACTCTCAGTAGTTTGGAGGTGTAAGGGGGGGGGGGGGGTTAAATGTAACGGAGGCAGCATATTTAATTAGGTGTAGCCTTCATACTTCAACGAGTGACTTGAACCCGATCAATGGATTAATATTGAATTTAATTCCACATCTTCTGTGATATCGAAACTAAATATTGAATGTACGCACACAAAATCTGCTTATTGCACCATTCGATGGTCCGAAATTAAATGAAACTCCACATCAACACGAAAATTTAAACCTACACCATGCACTACAAATTATTTTTTAGAGGAGATATTTTAGAATCTTTGTTCACAGAGACATACTCACTTAAGAACTCAGACAACCTTTTACGGCAATAATTACTTGGACTTGTTTTAAAATTAATTAGAAGTTAGTTTGGTGAAAAAAAATATGTTCTTTGTTTCGAATTTACTGAGATAGAGAGCAAATTTATGTTGCACACTAATATATACTGGTAATTCAATAATTTGAAACAAAGTTTTCACGAGTAATATCGTATTTAAATTAATATTTGTGAGTTATACAGTTTTCATCACAGATTCGTGCTAACCGTAACGTGTATTACTAGCTGTAAATCTATTTACTCATACACCAACCATGCCATTATAACTACTCTAAGTGTATGTTAGCAAAATATGTCTTGCAGAGGAAATTGTCAGCAGTAGATCACCTTATTTAGAGCGAGTTGTACGGGTGATAACAGTAACTCACAAAAATATCGCACAAGTATATCACAGAGTATGAAACCTTTGAATGAAATCTTGTTTAAAATTCCTGAACAGGTTTC
The DNA here is from genome assembly GCA_030386875.1 of Morinoia aosen. Classification (NCBI taxonomy): domain Eukaryota; kingdom Metazoa; phylum Arthropoda; class Malacostraca; order Amphipoda; family Talitridae; genus Morinoia; species Morinoia aosen. The sequence goes on from CM059574.1 coordinate 41,621,180, forward strand.
GTGAGATAGTCATTCTAATGAACTGCAAAAATCGTAAAAAACAGCGAGGAGCCCTCGCTTGTGTGCGCGGCTGATTGTACTGAAATAATTTAATAATTTTTCCGGCACATTCTCCTGGAAAAGGTGAAGCATATTTCGCTTCATTTATTAATGAAGTTTAAATCAAATTTCTTGGCCCACTCACAGGGCTATGGAGGCGAGACCATGACCATGGTTCTCAGTGTTGCTATGGAATCGCCTTTGGAGCTGTGGAAAAATTCGCGAGAGAAGTAACGTGATAGAAATTCTCATCAATGTTTAATTTTCGTGCATATTGGCTTCAGATCACTTCATCGGTTTCAATAGTTCTGCCAATAATTGCGAAAAAGTGTCAGTGCATTACTGTATATTATCACGAATAAACACAATTAAAAAGTAGTCACAATTTGTAATTTTTCATGGCACAACCATGAATAAAATAGAACGAGACGAAAGTAGAACTTTTTTGCTTTTTTGACGAAAGTTCACAAGGCATCTAACGCGTTTTAATGAGACTGCTCTCAAGTATTTAATTCCAGGCACGATTAATAAACGGACCCGGAGGAATCCCCAGGTTTAGCGACATCACTCTAACCCAACTGAAGCAATTGCGCCGAGTGGAAATATTCGAGTCGAATAATTAGTTGGGGCTGCGAGTGCTACGGCGAGGAAACAGGGCTCTGAAGGAAGGCAACTCTAATTCAATATTCGAGGCCGGTAAATCGTTGTCAGGTACGATTAATTTGCGCCATTAGTAGTGACAGCTGCGGACCACTGCCTCACTCCTAGAAATTAAGTCAGGACGCAGCGTTAGTTGCGAGGTCCCGCTCGACTGCAGCTTTATTGCTCGGCGCTAAGCGGGCCGATGAGGGGGCTTGTGAGAGGCTTCACGCCCATGTCTTTATAATGAAACTGACGTGCCGGCGAGACCTGACGCTGTGCTCTGCTCGTTGCGTCCTTATAGCAGTTTCCCGGGCGACGTCGCTACATTACATTTTAGGCGTAGCTTTTCTCCTTCAATTGGTTTATCGTGATGCAGCTCTTATTTACTCTTCACAAGTATCCATAATAGGGCTCAGTGAGTGACGAGCTTGATGTCTACATCGGTATTTTGATTTCTTAAATGATTATTTTTCAAAAAATTGTACGTGTTTGTTCCAGTTTCCTCAACTAGAAGATACTAGCAGAGAGTGAAAGGCGATTTACAAATTGAACTTTTGGTCATTGGCCTTTAATAAATTTTGGCACTCCATTTATTGTTTTCTAGTCATGAAGATAAGCTGAGACAAGGAAGATAATCAGAAGCCTCAAATGAATATCATATGAAAAGCTCTGTTTCTTCCACGGGAGGACCCCAACTAATGAAATACAAAAATAGGAAATTTCCCTGTAGAGAAATGTCCATAATGAAATTTTTCCGTACTATTTACTGGACGACTTTTTAGACAACTTTTTATTTAAAGTAGCCAGTGGCGCCTCCTCTGAGCAAATTCCGTGCTCATTACAGCGAAGGAGACCGAGGCGAGGTTCGTGCCACAACTACTGCGGTCTAAGTGGCGAGTTTAAGACAAATGAAGCTCACGCTAAATCCAGGGATTTCGTGAAAGAAGAGCGACCTTCTAATTAAAGTAACCTAATAAATCAGACCTCCGGAGGCAAGATGCGATGTTCGTGAGGGTAGTAGGTGGTTGTTGATCTTAGGTTGTTTTGGTGACTGTTGATCATGGGTTCTTAAGGTGACTGTTGACCATGGGTTGTTAATAAGGTGAAGTTGATTATGGGTTGGTGAGGTGACTGTTAATCATGGGTTGTTAAGGTGACTGTTGATCATGAGTTCTTAAGGTGACTGTTGATCATGGATTGTTAATAAGGTGAAGTTAATCATGGGTTGTTAAGGTGAAGTTGATTATGGGTTGGTGAGGTAACTGTTGATCATGAGTTGTTAAGGTAATTGTCGATTATGGGTTATTAGGATGGTTGTTGATTATGGGATCTTTAAGGTGACTGTTGATCATGGGTTCTCAAGGTGACTGTTGATCATGGGTTATTTCCTTTTTTTCCCTGGAAGACAGGCTGCTTTCCAACGTGTCTAAATTTATCTAAACGATTTTGTTTCGTTGTTTTGGTCAGAAAAATCACAAAATTATTTTACACCTGAAGAAAACCTGATGCTTATTTTACCAAAGTGAGAAAAATATCTTACCGCAGAATTCAAAAACCTGATAACGGTTCGGTGACAACAATTATTTTGCAAAGATTCCATTAGCAAATTTATCGACTTTGTGTATATCTTTTCCAGATGGCGTTATCCAAAGCACTACAAGTCATCAAACTCATGGAATTAATTTATATATAAGTTCAAAATATGAGAATTCTAAGGCTCAGTCGTCACAACAATTTTTTCCCAACACCTGTCTGAATAGAAAAATTACTCTCAGAGAATTCAAACCGTTCTTCTAACTCAACGTAAGATTGTAATTATCAATGACATACAGGTCTTTTAAAACTCTGCAATAACGTGAAGAACTTCAGTAAATCTCATTATTTTCCGCGGAAGAAAAACTTTTGCTTCGCTTCAAATGCCTTGTTGACCAGTTTTCTAAGCATCATCTTTTTTATTTGAGATCAAATCAAGCGAGGATTTGAAGTTTTTGTAACGGTGGTGAGGTCATTCAATATAGGTTGCGGAGACTGAGCAATGAGACGGAAAGTTTCCGGACTGTATTGGCTGCATTACTGGGGTCCGCAGGCCTGAATGACAGGCCAACTCAATTTCCAGGCAACAACTCTTACAGCATAGTCTTAGTTTTTGCCTTCATCAATTCGCGTCTGACAGCGGAGATGTTCTGATGCTGAACTTTAAAAAAATTTAATCTGTCAAAATCTGTCAAAAAAAGTCGTCAAAAATTTAAAGCATTGCTTGTTGAGAAGCAGCTTCTTTTTAACCCACGAAAAAGAGTCTTATCGATGCTTGAATCTGTCAAAAAGTTGCTGGGAAGGTAAATGAGGTCGCTCAATGTTGACGTAGAATTAGCTTTCTTTAGTCCGTTTGCGGCACAAGCGTTACATTCTGACATGAGGAGAGTAAAAGAATAACCTTCTTTAGTTATTTAATTCATTACGAAAGCCAGGCATGAAATGATGGAGGAAGAATTAAGGATGAATATGATTTTATATCTTTATTGCATTAGTAAGTTGTGGATCCAGAGAATGGAATGGAAAGGACGGGGAGAGCTGGTCAGAGAGTGGAAAGGTTGTTCTTCTGCGGCGATTTTGAGCCTGCGTTAAAAAAATCCCCAATTCGTGTTATAATTTCTATTTACTTCTTTCTTCACCGATAAAATTTCCTAGACCATTAAATGCAAATTTAATTTCCGAAACCATTTATGAATAAGTCTGTAAAAAACGGGAAAAATACTGGCAAGTGCAAAGTGCAACAGTAAACTAAACGTACGTGCATAAACTCAAACTTTGTTTGAAAATCCTCAGGTGTCTTTTTTTCAAAAGGAATTTTTGCCTGAATGTCGTGTGGAAGCAACAAGAGGATTTCCTAATATATTAAAGCCACTTTGGGAGCTCAAGATTTATTTAAGAGCGGTTTTTCTAAGCACTGTAGTGGGAAAATTATCGAAGTTTTAGCCATAATTTACAAAAATAGTGTTTTTACATTCTTGGGGGGGTGGGAAGTCAAGCTTGCATCAAACAATTGGTTTTGAATGAGGGTAAGATTGTTTAATTCAGGGATTATTATTCGGGCATTTAAATTCAAGCATTATTGTTCAGTTAAGGTTTTTAGTTATAATAGAATTTTTCGGAATAATTTTATGGCTATGTGCGTTTTTAGAGTAAAACTTGAAGTTCATTCATCGGTGAAGTACTTAGAACAAACATTTTTGCCACCCTCATATTCCTGCGACTATTCTCCTGGCCAGAAATCCATGTCATTTTTAGAGCTGTCTTCGGTCGAGCGGCGATTTCAGCTCTACGGACGCGTCGCAAATAAATCCAGACAAACGATGGTCTAATCTGCCTCTCCAGAAATTGCATCCACAAAAAAGATGTCTTTGGAAACATAACTTCTTAAGACGCTCCAGTGAAAGAGAGACAAACCGCTGCAGCATCCAGGAAAAAATTCCACCGGACACCAAGAGTAGGAGATTTAACGGCACTAGGAGAATAAAAAATGATATCCTCGGACGACTAATCGCCCGAGTGAGAAACGGAGGAGAAGCGGGAGGCAGTAGTACGACTGAGGGAGGCGTGGCATGAGAGAGATGGAGATTACTTGCACGCGGAGAAATATTCCTCCTCTCGGGGTGAGTGTTCAAACGATCAAGATCATCGTTCCATCGCAGCGGGCAGCGAAAGTCCTGATGCCGACTGGGCTTCGCTACCTGCCTTTTTCCTCCTCAAATTACTCACGGTTTTAGTTTTTTCTAATTAAATTTTAGGGCTGAACATCTGGCCTCGATATGAGGTTGCCGAGTTTCCAAGGTGACAAAAAAATATCGCTGCTTTCTGTACCACTACGACTCGGTATTATGTTGGCGAGTATTTCGGTGAGGTGACTCTAGCAACGGAAGTACGTACTGGTAGCGTCAATAAAGAAAAAGTACTAATATTAATACTAATACTAATGCATATTGTAACTTCAACTAAAACTATTATTTGCCTTCAAGCCTTTTTTCGTATCTTCATCCCCATTTTTTTGTAAATTTGAAACCTCGCCATGCACGGCGGTTGAGCAAAAGCCAAGCATGCCCAAGAGCCGGTATGGTCCTGTGTGGTGCGTTCAATTTGATTGTATATTGCATGAAAAAGTTGTAATGAACCAAGGAAATAAATGAGTGGTTTTGACAGTTTAATACATTGTGTTTAACTTATAACAATGAATGTGCAACTAGGGACTTTTATACATTTATTGATTATTTCGTAAATAGCTTTAATACTGAAGTAAAACTTAAGCATTAGGAGCCATTCATCGAAGTGTATTCGTAAAATTATTTGTGTTTCGACTTTCGTCGATATTTAGAAATGAAAATTTGAGCTGATTTGTACCTGAATAATTTCCAGGCACTGTCGGGTGGTCTTAATAAACTGAATAGAATGCCACGAGGGGCCGGATCTCCACTTCGCTCAGAAAATTGTAATTTCTGAAGACCCAAAACGCATAAATGTTCGAATGCGTTTACACATGCAATCAAGTGAAACATTTTGCACATCTAACGAGATGCCACAAAGTTTTTGAGAATAAGTGTTGCGTTAATTATGTCCCCAGAAATGTTTTTAGGAAATTGGTGGAAACGATTCATATGAAAAGGAAAAATAATTAATGAACGAAGCCACATAACGATTGAAAATCAATGTTGAGATTTTACTGTAAATAACTCAAAGTTTGATGTCGCAAAACTCAGTCGGGATAATTAAAAATACATGCACCAAAATAATACAATAATTACCTAAGAAATCAAAAACTTACCACCGTCCGGGGATATTTGCATTAGGTATTTATCAGGTTAGGTTTCATTATTATTAAAGGGTAAGAAATTGAGAAATTAAACCAATAATTAGAGAAATTGAAATGGAAACTATCTCGAGAATAAAAAAAAGTCATTTCCGACATCCAAATATCCTTATATACGAGGGTAAATATTTCAGAACTTATTGCTTATTAAACGAATTCGATTTGAAACGAACCGAGAGGTATTATTTCTTTGTATTATTTCAAAAAAAGTTGATGATCAAAGCTTCAAAGTAGTTTTAGATAACAAAAGCGGGAAAGGATTCAGGTTAAATGTAAAAAAATAAGCTTAGTACAGGTGCGCTCTCGTATGTCGTAACTATAACATTGTTCGGTTCACTCAATTGCGGGTCCAATTATGTCGGTTTGACATAAAAATCGTTAGATGTTCATGTGACTGAGCAAAGAAGGTAAAATTTTCCGTACCAACGACTTTTTTCCTGTCCCACGTAATTTGCCATCCACTCTCATGCAGATAATTATGAATTACAAGTGTGTATAAACGTCCTAAATGCTAAAGGGATTCATCTCTAATCTTATTCAACTTGTTACTGTAGAAACGGGACATATTTGAAGTAATGAGTCTGTTATGAACGACACTGAGTCGGTATTCCCGTTGCAAACACTTCACGCGTTAATTACTAGTACCAATGCAAGACGCAGAGTAATACTCTTCAGAGTTCATTTGTTTATAATTTTATAAAACGTTACCATTGTTTTTCTGTTCATGAGTTGATAATGAATAATTTTGCAGGCCCGTCTAGTCATTGTGTTTTTTGAGCTGTAGAATTAGTATCTTCTTCATTGATTTTTAATACCTCTTACCTGGTTTTTCTAGAGTGCTACCAAGTTTAACGCCGCAGTCGTTCAATTCTTTTACAAATAAATTTCCATATTTTTGCCAAATTATCCGTGCTAAACGTGTTGTACAAAACATTTAATTAACTTGTAAGGGAAACGCGTTGGTCGCAGCGTGAGCTGCTGGTGTACCCGGAGGAATTTTTCAAGTGGCTGCTGGCCGACCAGTAATCACTAACTCAATTTTCATAAATACTAATTAAAGCCAAATGAAGACACTATCCAATTAATGTTTGCTATTTCCAAAATTGCTAGCGACAATTGACTTTAAATTTGAGTTGAATATTGAACTTAAATTTAACCCATCACGGTCAAAATATTAAAGGAGGTCAGACATCGGTAAGCACGTCAGAATGAGAATAGATGTAGAAACCAACAAAGCAAGTAGACATCCCTTCGTACTCTCCCCATCCCCTTCTTCCGTTCTGGCGATCCTTGAGTGTTCTGGCATCCATGGATGCGAGAGTCTGTCACGTGTCCACGAGACGTGTTCTCACTGCACACCATCCCGGGATGGGTCAAAAATTGAGCAAAACCTGCGGTTTAAAATCAATTTAAACTTTTCTCGTTATTGTATTGCAGGGAAGGTGGGGAAATCGCCCTGCTTTCGCTGCAGGAGACAATCCAATCGTACTGAAAATAAGGTTTTAGGGTTTTCTACTCTTCTTCTGTCTTTATCTTCACGGCATACAGATGTAAATTTGTTTGTCGAAGTTCTTGTTGTGCGTTTTCCATCCCCTTAACTTTTAACATACTCGACTGGTGTAAGTAAAGGTTTGTAATCATTTTGTCGTGGTGCATTTTTTAGGCCACCTTTTTTAACATCAAATTTCTTGCAGTGCTTATCATTTAGAGCTACCTTCGTTATTTTTTTAACGTACAAGTCACATTTATTCAACGTAATTTTATTTTTAATTATTATTTTTTTTCGTACCTGTGCTTAAATTATTGGATACTACTACCAATGAATAAAATACAGTCATTTTTGAATCACTCTCCTCTACTAATTCATAAAATATCAATCTACTCAAAAATTTTTTTTTCAGAATTTTCGTGAGCTTACTTCTCTGTCTGGTACACACACTTCAATTTATAGTGCATACCAGCGCGTTGCTGTGATATCTGCTATGCTGAGTGTTCACTACCCAGTCATGTTCAGTGTTGCCATGCGTTGCTGTGATATCTGCTATGCTGAGTGTTCACTACCCAGTCATGTTCAGTGTTGCCATGCGTTGCTGTGATATCTGTTCTGCTGAGTGTTCACTACCCAGTCATGTTCAGTGTTGCCATGCGTTGCTGTGATATCTGTTCTGCTGAGTGTTCACCACCCAGTCATGTTCAGTGTTGCCATGCGTTGCTGTGATATCTGTTCTGCTGAGTGTTCACTACCCAGTCATGTTCAGTGTTGCCATGCGTTGCTGTGATATCTGTTCTGCTGAGTGTTCACTACCCAGTCATGTTCAGTGTTGCCATGCGTTGCTGTGATATCTGCTATGCTGAGTGTTCACTACCCAGTCATGTTCAGTGTTGCCATGCGTTGCTGTGATATCTGTTCTGCTGAGTGTTCACTACCCAGTCATGTTCAGTGTTGCCATGCGTTGCTGTGATATCTGTTCTGCTGAGTGTTCACCACCCAGTCATGTTCAGTGTTGCCATGCGTTGCTGTGATATCTGTTCTGCTGAGTGTTCACTACCCAGTCATGTTCAGTGTTGCCATGCGTTGCTGTGATATCTGTTCTGCTGAGTGTTCACTACCCAGTCATGTTCAGTGTTGCCATGCGTTGCTGTGATATCTGTTCTGCTGAGTGTTCACCACCCAGTCATGTTCAGTGTTGCCATGCGTTGCTGTCATATCTGTTCTGCTGAGTGTTCACCACCCAGTCATGTTCGGTGTTGCCATGCGTTGCTGTGATATCTGTTCTGCTGAGTGTTCACTACCCAGTCATGTTCAGTGTTGCCATGCGTTGCTGTGATATCTGTTCTGCTGAGTGTTCACTACCCAGTCATGTTCGGTGTTGCCATGCGTTGCTGTGATATCTGCTATGCTGAGTGTTCACTACCCAGTCATGTTCAGTGTTGCCATGCGTTGCTGTGATATCTGTTCTGCTGAGTGTTCACTACCCAGTCATGTTCAGTGTTGCCATGCGTTGCTGTGATATCTGTTCTGCTGAGTGTTCACCACCCAGTCATGTTCAGTGTTGCCATGCGTTGCTGTGATATCTGTTCTGCTGAGTGTTCACTACCCAGTCATGTTCAGTGTTGCCATGCGTTGCTGTGATATCTGTTCTGCTGAGTGTTCACTACCCAGTCATGTTCAGTGTTGCCATGCGTTGCTGTGATATCTGTTCTGCTGAGTGTTCACCACCCAGTCATGTTCAGTGTTGCCATGCGTTGCTGTCATATCTGTTCTGCTGAGTGTTCACCACCCAGTCATGTTCGGTGTTGCCATGCGTTGCTGTGATATCTGTTCTGCTGAGTGTTCACTACCCAGTCATGTTCAGTGTTGCCATGCGTTGCTGTGATATCTGTTCTGCTGAGTGTTCACTACCCAGTCATGTTCGGTGTTGCCATGCGTTGCTGTGATATCTGTTCTGCTGAGTGTTCACTACCCAGTCATGTTCGGTGTTGCCATGCGTTGCTGTTATATCTGTTCTGCTGAGTGTTCACTACCCAGTCATGTTCGGTGTTGCCATGCGTTGCTGTGATATCTGTTCTGCTGAGTGTTCACTACCCAGTCATGTTCAGTGTTGCCATGCGTTGCTGTGATATCTGTGCTGCTGAGTGTTCTCTACCCAGTCATGTTCGGTGTTGCCATGCGTTGCTGTGATATCTGTTCTGCTGAGTGTTCACTACCCAGTCATGTTCGGTGTTGCCATGCGTTGCTGTTATATCTGTTCTGCTGAGTGTTCACTACCCAGTCATGTTCGGTGTTGCCATGCGTTGCTGTGATATCTGTTCTGCTGAGTGTTCACTACCCAGTCATGTTCAGTGTTGCCATGCGTTGCTGTGATATCTGTGCTGCTGAGTGTTCACTACCCAGTCATGTTCAGTGTTGCCATGCGTTGCTGTCATATCTGTGCTGCTGAGTGTTCACCACCCAGTCATGTTCGGCGTTGCCATGCGTTGCTGTCATATCTGTGCTGCTGAGTGTTCACCACCCAGTCATGTTCGGCGTTGCCATGCGTTGCTGTCATATCTGCGCTGCTGAGTGTTCACTACCCAGTCATGTTCGGCGTTGCCATGTGTTGCTGTGATATCTGCGCTGCTGAGTGTTCACTACCCAGTCATGTTCGGCGTTGCCATGCGTTAGGGACCACTTAAATTTTACTGCCATGCTGGCCATTTCATGGCCTTCAAAGCCCACATTCAATTTGAAACTTCCTGGGCTCTAAGCCGCGTAAAAGAATGTCACGCACTTCTATGTATTTTCCTCATACGTTGTTCTGTTTGATACGTCTCGGGGCAGTCTATGAAAAAAAATTAAGACATTAAAGGACGGTATGCGCAATGAGTTATAAATAAATATTGGCGCTGAATTTCTTCATGTTTACTATTATCCCAAAAGGTAACAAACTCTCAGCTTCGCATTTTCTTTTGATTATTTAGGTTATTTTGAGTCATATACCTTCGGTGACATAAAAAAGCTCTCAATGCACTGTTGGACTTTAAATAATTGGCTTTGATTTAGGCAACAGAGCGCCATTATTTCTAGAGGTGTTTTTATCCCGAACTCATCCTTGGGCAATCTTCATTTCCGCTCGTGCGCTTCCCAAAACTTCTGCGATTTTGCGAGGCAGCTGAGAGCGCTGTAGGGGCAAGAGTGTCTTTTCGTTCCTTGCAGTAGACCATTATTTTCTTTGTACAGATTCGTAACATGCATGCAATGATATGCGTATATTACATGCAATGATACGCGTATATTACGTGCAATGATACGCGAATATTACATGCAATGAAATGCGTATATTACATGCAATGGTATGCGTATATCACATGCAATGATATGCGTATATTACATGCAATGATATGCGCATATTACATGCAACGATATGCGTACATTACAAGCAATGGTATGCGTATATCATATGCAATAATATGCTTATATTAAATGCAATGATATGCATATATTACATGCAATGATATGCGTGTATTACATGCAACGATATGCGTACATTACAAGCAATGGTATGCGTATATCATATGCAATGATATGCGTATATTACATGCAATGATATGCGTATATTACATGCAATGATATGCGTATATTACATGCAATGATATGCGTATATTACATGCAATGGTATGTGTATATTACGTGCAATGATATGCGTATATTACATGCAATGATATGCGTATATTACAAGCAATGATTTGCGTGTATTACATGCAATGATATGCGTATATTACATGCAATGATATGCGTAACATACGCATTTTATTGCATGTAAAGCGTTTTAGTTTAGGATGTACTTTCCGTATTTCGAATGAACTATCGCATGTTATGAATATATGGTTTGTTGATCAGATGATTGATTAGCAGCTTACTCGTAAGAAAGAATTTCCGCTGTTTATTAGCGACTGATTTAGGAAGATCATCGCCTAGTTTTCTTGGGGTCAAGTTGACTGGAGTAACGGGCCTTAATGCAACAAATTACAATTTGTAGCCAAAGACTCCACGTAATTGACATTGTTCACGGAGCGTGGGCTGTTGATAGCTTCTCCGGAAGTATTGTTTCTGTATCCTTTTCAATCGTGGTTTTCCATGTTCACAATCCACTTATCATCGATATTTGCCTTGCATACACCGCTTGGGACCACCAGCACCATCAAATTTATCTTTCATAACTCAGAAATTACTTTTTACTTTTACCACATGTTGTCCTACTTGAAATTCAATATTCTACGCCAGGTAAAATTTCAGTATATCATCACCATATGTGCTATTATAAATTTTATTCATGTGACTTCTACCACATTCGTGTGACATAAATTTTTCTACATCCGCATGTTGCATTCAATCGAACACAACTACATCAGAACCAACGAACGAGCACTAGATGCGCTAATCTGAGGAAGCAATCCTCTCAGATGGACGTCAACATCAGCATGAGCCGTAACAGTTGCGCCAGCAGCAGCTGTTAAAGCTGAATAGCCCCACGTGCTGCGCCGAGAGACCGTGAGCCGCTGCACGGTGAAATTCGGCTGACGTCTCCACGTCTTACTCGAGAGGGAACGCAAGGTGAGGGGACGTTGTCAAACGCAGGTTGTGGCTAGGGAATATGTCTTGTTTCCCTTTAGAGGGTTATTACTAGCTCTTTTTTGAATTTCTGGGCCAAACTCTTGTTGATGTATCCGATCTAAGTGTGAAATGAATGGTTCATTGTGTACGTGTGGTCTTCAAAGTTTGTTTCAACCTGGGAATGTTTCTTGTTTCTTGTTGAGGTTTATTACTAGTGCCTTTTCGTTTTTATGCGACCAAATCACGGTGATGTATTCGGTCTAAGTGTAAAATGAACGGTTCATTGCGTCCATACAAACAAGGGAGTTTATGTTGTTTCCCTTTATGAGGGTTATTACTAGCGCCTTTTCGATATTCTGGGCCTAATGATGGATAGATGGGGTTGATGGAGTCGGTCTGAGTGTGAAATAAATTTTTTTTCATTGTTTACTTGTGAAGTGAAGTTTGTTTCGACCTGGGAATGTTTCTTGTTTCCCTTCAGAGGGTTGTTATTTGGGCGCCTTTGCGATATGATGTAAGTAACCGACCAAGCATTCGCCTTAATAGTGAAATGAACTGGTCTTTGTGCATTTTTGTTGTCTTTGAAGTTTTGGAAGCCATGTGAGCCCGCTTGCGCGAAACTACACCCCTCGACTAAAAATATTATGATAGCCTGGCAATATATGGAAGCAATTTAAACAACGTTTAGATGATTTCTCCATGATAAATTTGAAGAAAAAGAACGTGGTGATACTAATGGCTTTCAGTGTCACTGGTCGTCGAGCTGCTCCTGCTCTCTCCGCAATAACCAGCAAGAATAATTCTCCTAGAAAACCTACGAAACAAACTACTGTCTTTGACGAAGGATAGTGTGCATACACAGGTTGGCTTAGGGGTGAAAGATCCACGTCAGATGTGTCTCAAATGATGGCCATAGGACTTAAAGCTGTGCATCAACGAATGGTTAGGAAAGAATAAGATGAATGACGAAGCGCAATCATTCAGTGGTAGCAGTGACGAAGCTAAACGAATACTCATGACAAGCGTTCTTTGAAACGATTTGCTCAAGCAAACCAGCGGAAAAGTGTTCAACAGTTGACGAGCATGCTTAACTAGCATGATTAATGAAAGTCCCAGAGAAAATAAATGGTGCTCACATCAGATGCCGTGAACTGAAAGAAAGGGCTTTAGGAGTTGCCTCGCCACCTGGAAACGATTGGTCAGTAAAGCTAATCGAACAAAACGGCTCCAATTTGCGTAAGACCACAAAGACTGGACAGCAGAGCAATGGAAACACGCTTTGTGGTCAGATGAATTGTTGTTCAGCTTCAGCTAGAAAAATGTCAGAGTTAGGATGTGACGAGAAGCTCATGATGTTTTAGATCTTTCATGCATCGCTCCAACAGCACAGGCTTCAAGGTGTAGTGTAATGATCTGGGGGTGCTTCACATGCTCGGAATCATGTCCGGCAACTTTGTACTGTTACAAAACTAAATGTCAGGATTATTGAAACATCTTACTTGACCAAATACACCCATGAATGAATTTTATTTTCCTGATCGTCCCCGTATTTTCAAGACGACAAGGCTTGCATCCAACGTCCTCATGTAGAGCAAAATTGGGTCACGGATCACGAGAGGTCAAATTCTTTTACGGAGTGGCCTCTACGCTCTCTTGATTTAATGAATATCTGTTGAACTGACTGGGAAAAAACTAACTGGCCTTTGAATAAATGTATTTTATTCTGTCATTGTCGCAAGAAATCACAATTCATTGCTTAGTTTGTATCTAATGAACAAGAGGAAGATTATTTTAGAATAAGTTCATGAACGAGCGCCACAATTTAGGACTAGGTTTCATGAAATGGGTCATATAAAATATAAACACATCCTCGCACAGCGTCATCAGTACGGACCGTGGAAAGCTCCTCAAAAATCTGCAGTTATATTATCGCCAATCATAAAATTAATTGAGAGAGCATCCCGTCTCTTTCTCTTCGACCTTTTTAAATTAAACACAGCAACGGTCTCGAGTTAGGTCAGCAGACCTGAGTGACCGCTCTGAGTCGCTTCCTTCCATCCTTTCACTCCCCTGCTCTCCCTTGCCAGCCTCCCTTCACTCCTCTGCTCTCCCTTCCCGCCTCCCTTCACTCCCCTGTTCTCCCTTGTCCGCCCCCCTTCACTCCCCTGCTCTCCCTTGCCAACCTCCCTTCACTCCCCCTGCTCTCCCTTCCCGCCTCCCTTCACTCCCCTGCTCTCCCTTGCCCGCCTCCCTTCACTCCCTTGCTCTCCCTTGCCCACCTCTCTTCACTCCCCTGCTCTCCCTTCCCGCCTCCCTTCACTCCCCTGCTCTCCCTTGCCCGCCTCCCCTCACTCCCCTGCTCTCCCTTCCCGCCTCCCTTCACTCACCTGCTCTCCCTTGCCCGCCTCCCCTCACTCCCCTGCTCTCCCTTGCCCGCCTCCCTTCACTCCCCTGCTCTCCCTTGCCTGCCTCCCTTCACTCCCCTGCTCTCCCTTGCCCGCCTCCCTTCACTCAACCGCTCTCCCTTGCCCGCCTCCCTTCCCTGCCTCCCGCCTCCCGCCTCCCTGCTCTCCATTACCTGCCTTCTCAGTGTCCTAACGAGGCAGCATGAGTGAGTCACTCAAGGTGTGCATTTGAGACAGAGAAAACGGAGGCAAGGCGGTAGACTACACCTTTTTCACTTCAAATTAATCTAAGTCAAGTTCAAATTAATCCAAGTCAAGTTCAAATTAATCCGAGTCAAGTTCAAATTAATCCAAGTCAAGTTCAAATTAATCCAAGTTAGCTTCAATTTATTCCAACCCTAAGTTTAGTTAAAAATTGAAATAATCGCTTGTTAATTTGAGTTTTCATTAAATATGTATCTATTGGATGTGATGAGCATGACAGTCGTTTTTCCTTTCCGCAAGGAAGACATAAAATTTCCGGCGGTGTTGCAATCTAAAGACAAGCTGTCGTAAAATGTGCCAAGTATCCGGTTTCAAAATTCTACGTTGATTGCAGTGTGCATACATTCAAATATTTATGTTCGAATCGCAATTTTATATTACACATATACATTGTAGTTTCGAGGATTTATTTACACTCATAGATATTTATTTACGTGAAATTCCACTGTATCACATATATGAAATCATATACATGCAAATACAAAAGATAATCATTGGACGATATGTAGATTTAATCTTTAAAAGGAATATACAAATGCGTTTCACTGAGTACTAATGTACGATTCCGTTTAATTACAATTTATAGGAGTACATTACTACCCAGATACATTCCTGCATTAGCAATGTAAATGTTGCCATCAATTCTAATTCTGTGTTAGTCAATGTGAAGAAATGTAGGATCCACTTACAACACACAATAATAATACAAGAAACAATGTTTCTAACTTAATACTGATTTTATTTGTGTGTGTTCACGATTCAATACATAATGCTTTCAATACCTAAATATTCATTAAATGATAATTATCATAAAAGTTATTTATGTATTGAAGGTATTATACATTAAATTGTAAACACACACAAATGAATTCAGCATGAAGTTAGAAACATGGTTTCTTGTATTATTATTGTGTGTTGTAAGTGGATCCAACATTTCTTCACATCGACTAACACGGAATTAGAATGGATGGCAACATTATCATTGCTAATGCAGGAATGTATCTGGGTAGTAATGTACTCCTGTAAATGGTAATCAAAGGGAATCGTATATTAGTACTCAGTGAATCGCATTCGTATATTGCTTTTAAAGATTAAATCAACATATCGTCCAATGATAATCTTTTGTATTTGCATGCATCTGATTTCATATATGTGATGATGGAGAATTTCACGTATATAAATATATTTGAGTGTAAATAAATCCTCGAAACCTGTCTTGCTCATCACATCCAATTGATACATATTCAACACAAAAAAGCTCAAATTAACAAGTGATTATGTCATTTTCCAACTCCACTGAGGGTTGGATTAATTTGAATTTGACTTGGATTAATTTGAACTTGAATTGGATTAATTTGAACTTGACTTTGATTAATTTGGACTTGACTTTGATTAATTTGAACTTGACTTTGATTAATTTGAACTTGACTTGGATTAATATGAACTTGACTTGGATTAATTTTGAACTTGACTTGGATTAATATAAACTTGACTTGGGTTGGTATGAACTTGAATTGGGTTAGTTTGAACTTGACTTGGATTAATTTGAAGTGAAAAAGGTGTAAAGAGTCAGATTTAATGGATAAGTTAAAGTTCGGCTAGCTCCCCATACAGTAGTTGCAGTGACTTTAGAACTCAACATTCATTTATCCGGAATTGGTTTCTGTTTTTAGTTTCTGGGCTTAGCTTACTGTCGTAGGTTCATATTTTTGTCAGGGCTCGTCGTTCAGCATCACCAACCATTGATAAATTGACGATTGACCTATTTAAGAATTGAGCTTTTTTAACAGGCCTAAAGCAAGGGCTGCAATCTCGTTGTCTTGTGGTTTGATTTTTTCTTGATTGTGGGTTGAGTGCACCGCGTGTGTTCTCCCGCCTCTCCACCTTCCTCATCGTATTCCTAGCGCCTGTTAGCCGCGTCCGTGTGCCTGTCTGTCCGAAGCCAGCCAAAAGAGTGTGATGAGCGTATCTGTGATACAAGCTCGGCCTCATCAACTCTCGAGAGATTGAATTTTTTACTTCTTACAGAAACGTGCTCCCCTTTCACAACTACCTTATCGTCAACAGTAAATTCCGAATTGTATTCAGGTGTTCTTTATTAGCTTTACGACTCGCATGAACCACAACAGAAACGCACGCTTTGAAAACTCGGCTAGCTCTACCAAGTCCTTGTTTGCTTGACTATGTAAGGGCTGGATGTAAAGGGTAACGTTTTTGCGCCAACATCCAGTCGTTTAATAATAATACCTTTTAAAGTCATTCCTTAAACTTCCAGACTTCGCTCTCTGGCGGCAGAAACCTTTCATTGGCAATGATCTATAAATAACTAAAGAAGGTCATTAGAAATCATAGAACATTCATCTCTCCCTACTCTTTCTTCGTAGGTAGATTTTCGTTTGCGGTTCCTCAAGAGAATATATATGTGTGGATGCAGAATGTGGCTGTGCGTGGATCATCAAGCACAAAAAAGTTAGTTTTAAGGGAACCTTCAAAATATTTCATTAAAATATTTCTGTAATATTTTTCTTATGTTCATCTGTGCAAATTAGGACCTTGGTACTTATTTTTCACTTTCTCCAAATTCATACCAGCAGTGTGCATTTTCATCTTTCATGATATTGGATGCATCCTTTTCCCCTCAGGCAAAGGTGTTCAACGCGTTTGCTCGCTATCAGGGTTGGTACACCTTTTTTTGAGATCAGATAATTACACTTGCAAACGAAGAGTCTTGGGCTCAGATTCCAATAAATTCAATCACTGTAACAAATAAAGAGTTTTGCGATCAATGCAAACCAGTGAAACGCACAAAAATGCAGCTGGAGCGGAGTTAAAGTTAGTGAGACAAGAACAAATCAGCAACACATGTGGCAACAGAGGCTGTAGAGTGCATGACTTTTCGAGTAATGTATAATGTCTAACTTTTTCGTAGTTGCATCTATAATTAAAGCCGGCTATTCAGAAATTATACGTGGATGGCTAAAATCATAGATTCACCGATAAAGAAAGTTGGACTAGTTATGAGTGGAGCAAGACTGTATTTTCACAGGCTTCAGGATACGCGGTCTGAAGCGGCTCACTTGGAATGAAATTCTAGTAGCCGGAGCGTGACTGCTCTTGGGTATTGGAATAATTCATATGTTAAGCAAAAATATGCATTGTTTTCAGCTCCAAGGATATGAGAATAAGATAATCTAAATTAACTCTGTGTTGAGATAATACATTTACCAAGTTATTATATAAATGGAAGAAATTAGATGCTTGAGCTCATCAAAACATATCTTTTAGACTCTGAATAGAATCTTTCGTGAAGAGAGTGTTTATTTTAAACTCATTGCTAAACCCTGTTTTTTTAACTAAATGTTTTTTCACTTCCATAGCAACGAAAAACCTTGCAAAAATGCACATTTTTCAAGCTTTGGTTGCACTGCAACCATTACTGCAAGGAAATCCACCAAAAAAATCACAATTTTGCAATTTTGTAACCGCTTTAAATGCTAATGGCAGGAAGCGTGCATGACTTACACTGAATAATTTAGATAAAATTGACAACGCACCCTAATATTTTAAGGCACCAAGTTTTGATGGAATACATAACTTTTCATGTTCTATTTACTTTCCTTCATTTTATATTGAATTGCTGGGATATGAATTAATGTGAAACTAGAATTCAACTCGTCAATATTGCTTTCATTGCATCAAGGATTATCATATCAATGTCCCAGTTTATGTTCTTCCTTATATGCAAAAGCCGTTTTCTGTACATTTTTCTGCTCTGCTTGTTATATGTAAATATCGTCATTTTAAAGGAGTTCGTATTTTTATTTATGAAAACTAGCATCCACCATGCATGAATTAGGAATTTTTTAGTGAATAAAAAGGATTTAAGTTAATAAAATAATAAAGCTGGCCCAGAAAAGAATTTTTAATCAATAAAGAGTCTACAAAATGACCATGGTTAGACGTAGTCGTTAAACGCTAATTTCAAATGTTTTTAGAGTACCTCATTTGCTTCACCAACATTTTTGATTTTATTTACAGAACATATTCTCATGCTTTTTCGAAAATTCATTTTAAAAATTAGGAATTTTTTGTTCTTTTGAGGGGATCAAACAACTTTTTGCGAATCTATGTACTCATTCATTTCCTATTTTTTAAAGATGATGTACGGAATTATCTTAAAATGATGGGTACAAGTTCTTTTGTGTTCAGAGTTACTTAAAATCCAGTTTTGAAAGAAGATGAACGCTTAATGCTGGTTGTGACCGTACCTCAGATTGGTTCGAAGATTTGACTGCATGCAAGTTTAGAATCATGTTTTCCTAATTAGATTCCATCAAGATTTATATCATTACCATAATAGAAAGATAGTGTCTCATTAAACCTTCTAAATGCAGTTTATTTTATTTTATTTTATTCTATTTGCGTTCGCATAAATCTCCATTTTATCCTGTTCCCGTTTACTCAAATAATGTTTTCACAAAAAAACAGCATCTTCATGATACCAAATGTGTTTTATAAAACCGCTTACGGTTTTCAGCACCGTAATATTAATATACAATTACAAGCTTTTGTACGAAATGCAAGCTCTCCATTTTAATAATTCCTTTAATACTGGCTTTGCTAAATGAATGTTGATAAAATTTAAGGTGTTTAGTAAAGTTCTTTTGACGAACTGGGTTGAATCTGAGGCTCAATCGTCCATGTTAGAACGAGAACACGATCGTGGTGTGAGTATGGAAAGCTGCTCACCTCACAACCTGCGCGTCGCATTCGAACTTCACAGAGCCAGTTTCTTTAGAAGATAGAACGTCACTTCATTTCCCTTCGATTTGCTTGGCTGTCCACAAAAGGCAAACTCAAGCGAGTTATGGTCTAATGAGCGTCCGTCACAAGATTAATGAGACAGGATTCGTAGTTCGCAGGTCCATTGTCCTTCTCACTCGCTAAAAGATTAGAACTTTTGATCGTTAAAAACCAGAAAATGGGTTGAACAAGATACTGTCCAAGTTGGTGTAGAAGAACTTGAACATAATGCACCCAATACCGCTGAACTCTAATAAGGCTGGGTGGGTGCGAGAGGGGAGTTAGGACTATACTTACCCCAAAATATTGCGTTCTTAGAAATGGCACAAAAATGAAACGAGTTGGAACAAGGCTTTAAAAATCAGAAAAAAGTCTGGCTTTCCTAAGCCCTGGTGTGTTTTTGGTCGTGAACTTTTCAGGTGGAAAATACAGCACTAAAATATTGTGAAATATTAGTTCTAAAAGGCTGAAATAAGTGTCGTTGAAAATAAATAAAATTTAAACTTTCATTTTATCAAAAATTTAACATTCTACATGATAACCACCAGACTCAATAAACTTATCAATACGAACAACCAAATCTGTTTGTTAATTGTGCCATTCTTGGGGCTAATATACTGCGAGTGATACTAAAGTTCTACAGATGTACCTGTATATTCATTACATCGTATGTCTGATACAAAATAAAACTTTAGATCCCGCTATTTTAAATGAAACTTATTCCAGTATTTTAGCACTTATACTCGTTTTTAAAAGTACAGCGTTTTTAAATCGGCTACTTTTTTAGCGGTATAATGCATTCGTCCGATGATATTGCAATGTATTATAAATAAGCCTCACTTTCTCCGGTTAAAGGAAAACGGTGGTGCAAGTTAATGAATTTCTTACCACCACCTGCGTAGGGTTACGGGAAAATTTAGTAAGTACTTGGTGGTATTCTGCTTCCAATTTCCGTAGCTTCCAATTTCCAATATCCGATTTGGTCTCGCCTTCAATTGTCAATGCTGTTGAACAAGTAATGGTTTTTAATGGATCTTCAAATCGAACAGGTAAGAAGCACACTCAGAAGAAGATAAAAAGATATACTATTCAGAGAAACTGCTAACACGCTCTATCGCGGAAAAATTGCATGAACGAACATTTTGCTGTTTCTAAATACATTCGGAGCTCTGAACTTCATTAAATGGTTAGATTGATGAATGTACTCCACAAGATGAGAACGTCAAAATTATTGAGTGAGACCCAGATGGTTACCTCCGTATTGGCAACATTGAAAACATTGATATCAAAATGTCCTTGCGATGGAAGAATCACAGATCATAAGTTCACTTGCAAGTGCGATGCTGCTTTAAGTAACTATTCAATAAAGAGACTAAGTGCATAATACAATATCTTGAGGGAATATTTTAAAAATTGCTCGGTTAAGTAATTATAAGAGACAAAAATTATTATTACGAGCTAGAACGAGCCTTAAATAATGATATACTAATACCCATGTGTGTAAATAAACTAAGGACTTTTACCTTAAGTTATTTCAAAAACCAGTGATGTTTTTGTATCTTCTTATTGGAAATAAACTGTTTTTCTTTCTTTCTACTGTTGTAGCAGCTCGGCCTCACGGTGCATCACACTGCGGAGGCACTGAGCTCACTTTCTCTGAGGATCACTGTCCTTGCGCTTCAATTCAACTGACAGGGTAACCCTCGCTCACCGTAACGCGTGTGCACGTGTCTGGTCGGTGTTGCACGTGTCTGGTCGGTGTTTCACGTATCTGGTCGTGTCTGGTCGGTGTTGCACGTGTCTGGTCGTGTGTGGTCAGTGTTTCATAAAACGCTAATTTATCGCAAGACATAAACAATGAAGATAATAGCAAAGACTATCGATTTAAAAGAAATTTGTAATAAATCGATGGTCTTTGTTATTACCTACATTTTAAAGCTATGTCGAGTCATACAACCCAGTCTGATACACGACATAGACAATAATATGAATATATGTACCTAGACTACCTATGATTTATTTCTAGTGAAAGACTCTCGAAGCGGATGACACAGAATTGTTATCATGTGAGCAAAGAGAAAAAGGTTGATTAACCTCCTTGAAGAAATTATCTCCAGTTCGTCGTGGTGAAGAGAGCGCGTAGAACGAAGTGAAACAACTGCGCGGGATCGAACGAGGTTGATGAATAGAGTATTTTATTCTTCTTAGAAGGTCGAACGAGGTTGATGAATAGAGTATTTTATCCTTCTTAGAAGATCGAACGAGGTTGAATTTTTTGTGAATTTTTCAGAAGCTTTCATCGAAGATTTAGGTCAGGATGATGTGAAGTTTGAGATGAAAATAATTTATTCGTACAAAGATCACAATTCTTCTTAAAAAGAGAAGTCGTATTAGTGTTATAAGACTCACAATTATTGCTCAATGATAAATTACTACTGTGAACACATGCGTGTTTCAGTGTTGAAATTTAAGAACCATATTTCTTCTTCTGTCTAAGTATTAAATGATATATACATAAATGATGTGTAATTATAAATTCTAAAAATCCATTTTGAACTCATACACTAAATTTTATTGGGAAGCGAAAGTTTGTTATCAGAGATATAAAGAAAGCAAAGTGCAGCTTACAAAGTAAAACATTTAATTAGAATTACTTGAAGTAAAAAATTATTCTGTCACGCGGTCATTTCAAATGGGTTGAAAAATAATGTGTGAAAGAATCAACTTTGTGACTTTCGTGTCATAGACTTCAAATATATGAAAATGATTGAGGAATTCATCTTTGTGGCTTCGTTATAGTAAAACACAAATTATATAAAAATTACTGAATAAATCAACTTTGGTACTTACGTGTTATAAAACACGAATTATATAAAAATGAGTAACCAAATCAAACATTGTGACTTCTGTGTAGTAAGACACAAATTAAGTAAAAATTAAAGAAAAAAATAAACGTGGTGACTTTCGCGTTATTGAACACGAATTATATGAAAATGAGTGGACATATAAACTTTGTGACTTTTGCGTTGTAAAATCCGAATCATATAAAAATGAAAGACCAAATAATTTTTTGGGATTCGAGCTGTAAAACACAAACTACACCGAGAGAGCCCTGTTTACCAGTGAAGGCCTGTCAGAGGAAGGTAGTTCTGAACCTCAAACTTAAACCGCTTAAGTACATGGTTAGATAACAAAAAAGGTATCAAAAGGTACCTCATTCCGTGATAATTGTATTATAAAATGGGAGTTTGAAATTCAATAAACTTTGTGCTCCAGTGATACAGTATGGTACATTCTCAACACTCGGTGTTTGTTATCAAGACTAGTCCACCCCCCTTTATTTGAAATAAAAAAGAGGGCGAAATGAGAGAGAGGCCGTAAGAAATTAAAAAATACAATCTCTCGAGAGTTGATGAGGCCGCGTGAACACGGCTTGTCAAAATATATAGGGCTGGAGCTTGTATCACAGATACGCTCATCACACACTGCAGGCTGGCTTCGGACAGACCGACCGACGGACGGTTGGAGGCGGCTCTTATTATAGTATAGATTAATAAAGCAAAGGTTTTATACCAGTGACATGTGCAAGCTCCAGGCCACTTAGTGTTGCGTGCGTCGCTCAAGTTCATTAAAAATTGTTCGCTTGTAACGTATTCATCAAGAATAAAACCACAAACAACGGAATAAAATTCATTTTTCTAAAAAGGGACATTCAGACAAGCGCTAGTTTCGACACATCATTCTCAATGAATGCTCTGAAAATAAGATCAACAACATATAAAAAAATTGATATTTCAATAATTGCTATATAGATATACAGCCTATATAATATACAATTGGCATTGTAACTTGTAACGTATTTTTCCGCACCTCGGCGGAAAACTTACTAATTTTATGATAAAATATTAAGTAAGATATTATTTGAATAGTAAAAACTTTCTAATTTTACGATAAAATATTAAGTAAGATATTATTTGAATTGTAAGAACTTACTAATTTTTAAATAAAATATTAAGTAAGATATTATTTGAATTGTAAAAACTTTCTAATTTTACGATAAAATATTAAGTAAGATATCATTTGAATTGTAACTAAAATTTAAACCTGGATTAGCCTTTTGGCTTCTGGCTTCCAAAATTTCTTGATTATTTACTGGTGGTTTCGTATCTCCCATTGGTTATTTCCCAAGCTATAGTGACGGAAGGTTTAAATTCAAAATTTTCAATAGGTATTATAAGCAATAACAACGCCGTCAGAAGAACCTTTAAATAAGATCTTTTAAAGCCTTCAACTGCTGTGACTAAATGTGCGCAAAATTTAATTTTAAAATTTATTACTAGCTACGAACGGAAAAAGTACTTGGATTAAATTAAATTCTTACTCAGTATTTTCATCCACTTTATTTCAAAGTAGATCTTTATCTTACATTTGCTCACATTTTCGATCTGGGCTACGTTGCCTGTGACCTGCTAACATTAACTTCATTGAGATTAGTTTTTCATTTATTATCAAGGTTTTTCTATAATTGAAGGGAAGAATATAAAAAATATCAATGTTTGAGTTGTGTAATTTTATAAATTTTAGGTCTTCTGCATAATTTTGAAAGCACAAAAGTATTATATAATACAGATGTAACCTTATTTAGACGGGAAATTCTAGTTTTCATCCAAATTACATCTTCAGTCACTTAATTCTTTCAATAATAACGCACAGAGAAGTAATGGATGTACAGAAACGGCATTAAATAGGTGGGAAAATCTAGTTATCGTTTGAATTTCATCTTCAGTCAGTTACTTTCCTTTTTCTTTTGAAAATAACGCACACAGAAGTAATAGATTTAAATAAGCTAGAAAACATGGTTATCTATTAAATTTTATCTTCAGTTACTCACCGCGTTTGTTTGATAACGTCGCAATGTATTACAAAAATGGCATGAAGGAATATATTATACAAAAACGGCATTAATAAGCTGGGAAAACCTAGTCCACGTTGAAATCTTATCATCAGTTACTTACCGCGTTCGTTCGACAACATCGCAATGCATTACAAAAATATCCTCAAGTTCGTTTGTTTACCCGAGTTGTAAAGGAGGAAGATGGTGTGATATTGCGCGTTGGAGCCGAGCGCCGGCCGGTTTGATGAAGCCGCCGTGACTTTGATTGCAGGCTCGTGAGCTGCTGCCGAGGTAATGAAGGCCCCTGCCGAGCTCCTGAATATGAAGGTACGACGTCATCTGCAATTGATGCTTCTGTTACGTCGGCTCCAAATTGCTCTTTGAAATTGAATGTCTGATCAGGAAGTTGTTGATAATAATCCTGCGTGTCTCGAGCGTTTGATCAGGTGATTTTGATCTTGTGTGACTTGAGTGTCCGATCAGGTGATTTTGATCTTGAGTGACTTGAGTGTCAGATCAGGAAGTTGTTGATAATAATCCTGCGTGTCTCGAGCGTCTGATCAGGTGATTTTGATCTTGTGTGACTTGAGTGTCCGATCAGGTGATTTTGATCTTGAGTGACTTGAGTGTCCGATCAGGAAGTTGTTGATAATAATCCTGCGTGTCTCGAGCGTCTGATCAGGTGATTTTGATCTTGTGTGACTTGAGTGTCCGATCAGGTGATTTTGAACTTGTGTGACTCGAATGTTTGATCAGGGTTGAATGTGTCATCATTAGGGGATCTTAGTCTTTTGTCAATCGAGCGTCTTATCAAGAGGGGATTTTAGGCTTGAGTGACCTAATTATCTGATCAGAAAGTTGTTGATAATAATCTTACGATAAAAATATCTGATAGGAAAATTATTTACGATGACTTAGCGGGCGAAGTGAAGATAAAGGCTTATTTAAAACTATCAATTTTTTTGGGGCAGTTGTTTCAGAAGATAAATTTCCTCTTCAGTGCAGAGGCTTGAAGGAAACGAGTCTAACTTTAAAACATAAAGGAAATAAAATAAACTATTGAAATACGCAAATAAATAGATAAAATTCTCCGTGCATTCATTTATTTTATTGCTTCTTCTCTTTATTTCTCGCTTGAGATATTAAAGAAGACGAACAATTGGAAACATAGTCTTGTGGAACTTGAATGCCTAATTAGGGCATTGTTGACACCAATTTTAGGTAACTTGATTATTTCAGCTAGAAATTCTGGACACTCCTGGATGATGAGAATGTCTAACCATGGAGTTGAAATAAATCCTACCACTTTTGAAAGTCTGATTACGATTTTTTTTCGATAACGATCTCGTGCAACTAAAATATAATACTTTAAAGTTCAGCCCCCTCGTACATAGTGTAGTACATAATTCATTTTGAAACTATGCATACAAAATTATTGATAATTACAATGAAGAATGAACATCATATGTAGCACACGTGAACCGGCCACGTCAGAATTGTTCTGGAAAATTCCGT
Organism: Morinoia aosen; assembly: GCA_030386875.1. NCBI lineage: Eukaryota > Metazoa > Arthropoda > Malacostraca > Amphipoda > Talitridae > Morinoia > Morinoia aosen. The sequence continues at coordinate 41,646,697 of CM059574.1, forward strand.
TACGTACTCCCGGTCAGCGGATATTGCATTTCCACTGACCGGGAAGTAATGGAATGTAGTCCTACGTGTATTATTGTCGGGTGGCATTCAGACTCCTGAAAGTCAAAATCCTGAATGTCGAAATCTCGTATATCTAAATCCCAAAAATCAAAATCCCGAATGTTGTAATCAGGGTTACCAACAGGCATGTACAGTATTTCACTGCCAAATATGGTCGGGAATTAGATATTCGAGATTTTGACTTCTGAAATTTTGACATTCGGGATTTCAAGGTGAACCCATTATTTTTAATGTTTTTATATGGAAGTGTAAAAAAAATGATTTCTCTCGTCAATAGGAGTTTAAAAGAGGTTGTTACATCCTATGACTATTCGTTACTATTTTTTGCATCAGTTACATTATTTTGAACCTGTGATACTGGCCATATGATGCATTGTTACAAGATTTGATTATTTGTTACAGGAAATGAACGTCGGTTGCAACATCCTAGGAGTGTTATACAATTTGAAGCAACGTTATATTTATTTGTTTCTGTCACTACATTTTGCATATGTTATAAATTTTTCAGCGTCGTCACTGAATTTATACTGGATGTTGCTATATTTTGAGCCGCTGTTATTAGTTTTTATTCGGTGTTATATGACTGTCCAAACTGTTGCTATATTGTTTTGACGTCTGGTTATAAAACGAGAAAAGGTGTATTATTTCCTGTGTATAGAAAATAAGAGATGTAGTGTAATACAATTTTTTAACCGAGACAATTAATACATTTTTTTAGCAATTTTTCCTTAACGTTCGTATTTGACTCACCTGCCTGTAGTTCATAATGCTATCAAGACCTCTCCTCTCGTGTGAAAAAATAATCAACTCATTCTATTTCTATGTGATTATTAGCGTAGTGCGAATACCAAATTACAATTTCAGGGATAAATATCTAGTTTGAAATTTTCAATTGGAAAAATTTTAGAATTTCAGGTTGAGAAAATACACGAGTGCTAAAATTGTCAAACGTAATAATGTAAGTTATAAACTCAATTATTTTCTTGTAGAATTCGCACGACTTTGCAGTTGAAAAATATACTGTATTGAAAACTTTCATAGGCTTTCTCAAATGATAAGTTCGAATTACTTTGTCCAGTTTGCAGCTTTAGTTTGGCATTAGCTCAATCGTTCGAGCTAATAAAATTCGTGAAATTGTTGAAGATTTTATATAAATTAAAGGAGAAAAAAATATTCCACACAATCCCAAAACATCGTGAATATTAAATGCACTAAGTACAACAAAGTTCGTAAATCACATTTCATCGTCAATCCTTAATTCCACCTCCGACGCAAGATATTAAAGCAACTTTCAATTAGGCTTTGGAAACAAATTTAGGATTAATACACCGCGTTTTTTCAAAGCTTGGTTGTTAATAACTTTCCATTGTGAAAATAAAAACACTACACTCAGAAAAGGTGCCATATGTTTACGTAAATACAGGTTCCGAAACGAGGAGCGTTATTTCCCCGACGTTTAAAAGGTTTAGGTTCCCTTTGATGGCCAGGAAAAACTGCCTGCAACTTGCAGCCACGAAGCAATGAAGGTTGTAATATATTAATGCAATAACTTAGAGATTGGTTTCCCGGAACCCTTTGCTTCGTGTGAGGGTCGGAGCAACAGCGAAGGAAGGCAGCAGCCAACGAAGGCAGCAGCCCCAACATGAGCAAGGAGCGCCAGTCATATTTATGAACGACGGGTAAAGCGAGCTGTCTTTCATCAAGGGAACCGACATTCTTTATGGCAGGAAATATTAATGTACATTCGTGTACCATATACATCAAGGACCGAGAATTCTATAGTCGATAACGCGACAAAAATGGAGCCCGAGCCAGTCTACTTCTTCTTTTTCTTAGAGTTTTGAACTTTTAGCGTGAGTTAGGGTTAGGATTGATTGAAGGAAGTGCTTCATATGTGATAGGAGAAGAAAAATTCCGCGTCATGAAGGAAAAGTTTCAAGCGTGTTTGTGGATTTGAATGCGGTTAACTTCGAAGTTTTCCTTCCATAATATTTGGTTTCAAAAGTTGAAGTGAGGCTATGGGTGAATTCAAAATTACGGCTTCGACTAACGGTTTAATCTTTTACGAAGAAATAAACACAGTCCAAAAATTAAGCTTGAAAATTTCCAGCCAAATATTGAGAAAACAACCGAAGAAATTCATGTGATTTCAGTTCATATAAGATGGGGCCCCAGTTCGTTTTAAAGAGTTCGACTCGATATGAAGCTTCCATAAGAGAGATACGAGGGAATAGTAATACACAACACTCACTAATTTAGAAATAATCCATTAAATGCCGGATGAGCTGATGTATTGCATTACTAAAGGCCCTGCGGCACAGACCGTGATAAGTAAATTTGTGGTCACGCTGAAAAAATGAATACTCATATACGAGTATGTAGTTTTCGCACAAGAATACAATTCAATAAATTTTTTGGAACCGCAATGTAAAAATGAGTGTAATTCTTTATGAAAATGTACTAAAATGGTACGAAAAAAGGTCCCGAGTTTACGTATATTTGGATGTATGTCTAACAAGCACAGAAATTGAATAAATTCCCAGGGCACGGGTTGAAATTAACAGTAAGCTGGAACTTGCAAAAATTACAAGGGAAAACTGTCGAAGCAACGAACCACGATGTGTAACTTAAATTTATGAAATTTAAGTCGTAGTACCTGAAAGTACCCTAAGCTGTAGTAATATTACTTGCTCCTATTTTTGCTATTTTTTTGTTTGCTCCTATTGCTCCTATTTTTTACGTGTCAATGCTAATTTAAACGCAGAGGTATAAGTTCTCTAGAGTTAAATTAATGCGCCTAGCAACTAGCGTCACCGAGCGAACAAACAAAATATCACACTCTGTGAAGCCATCCATTGTTTTTGAACAGTGCTTGAAATTAACGTTTAGCATCCAAGTTAATACCCTACATCTGCAATGCTCAATGGTAACAATAATGAATTCTCTTTTTGAGAAAGACGGTACGAAGAAACTATTTTGATTTCAAAGTCTTGAACACTCAAACTCAAATCTTTGAGAAAAGCATCTGAAAAATTCATAAAAATGATAACTCAATGATGACTTCTGCTTGCTACCCAAAGTGAACATCTCTTGCATATTTCATGATATACTTCGTTTCATATCTGATGCTCTTTTATCCTAACTAAGGTCTGGAGTCCAGTACAATCGACCGACGACATTACGTCAGCCTCAAAATATACGGAAAAATATTTCGTTCCATAAACTAATAAAAAAGTTGCTTGATTCAAGCTATGAATTTATGGGAATAACTTGACTCATTCTCATCCGTAAAAGTTGAGATAAGTAGAAAATTATTTCGCAGAGCTAGAAGGTTAGATGACTTTAAAGTAATTTCCTCTGCATCTAGTTAAATAAACCTTCGCATTTAACAATCGCTGTGCATTTGAAATGATAAATTTTTTTAAGTGGCAAGCAATCAGTGTTCTCTTGGCAGCTAGCGTTAGATAGATACTCTATATATCTTAATTATTTTTGTAACTGTTTTTATTTCCTCATTGCGATATATTTTCAATTACATCTCACTAGCTTTTTATTTTCATTTCACGGTTGCATGAAAATGATTGAAAAAATCGAAACGTGCAAAAATATTTTTACTTATTGACTTCTATAATGAGATAACAATTTCCTTAAATACGTGTTTTTAGACTTTTAATTATTATTCGAACCCACATCAAAATAAAACAATTATATTTATCTAGGAGCTTGAGATAGGTCTATACCATACCTTGGAAGCACCACAACACCTACAGCTACCTTCTCCCCTTCACCTACCACAGCATGTACAACTTTTTCAACTCTCACACCTTTCACTACACCTACCGCTACAAAAATAGACCTACATACAGCAGCTCATACGATTATCATTATATCAACAGCTACTACAACATTTCTTACAGCACCAATACCTACCACAGCACTTGCACTTTCCACAACATCTATTGCTTCAATAACAACCACTCCGACCACAACTCCTACCACAACATCCACGCCTACCCCAGCACTTACAGCTACCACAACATCCGCACCTACCACAACATCCACACCAACCACAACACCTGCAGTTACCACAACACCTGCAGCTACCACAACATCTACACCTAACACAACATCCATAACTACCCCAACACCTGCAGCTACCACAACATCATCTATAGATCATCTATAGCTGCCACAACATCTACACCTGCCACAACATTCACACCTACCACAACATCCACACCTGCCACAAGATCCACACCTACCACAACATCCACACCTACCACAACATCCATAGATACCACAACATCCACACCTACCACAAGAGCTACAACAACATCCACGCCGACCATAACATTTGCAGCTACCACAACACCTACCACAACATCCACACATACCACAACATCTGCAGCCACCACAGCAGCTACCACAACATCCATACCTACCATAACATCTGCAGCTACCACAACACCTACCACAACATCCACACCTACCATAACATCTGCAGCTACCACACCACCTACCACAACACCCACACCTACCATAACATCTGCAGCTACCACAACACCTACCACAACATCCACACCTACCATAACATCTGCAGCTACCACACCACCTACCACAACATCCACACCTACCATAACATCTGCAGCTACCACACCACCTACCACAACACCCACACCTACCATAACATCTGCAGCTACCACACCACCTACCACAACATCCACACCTACCATAACATCTGCAGCTACCACAACACCTACCACAACATCCACACCTACCATAACATCTGCAGCTACCACAACACCTACCACAACATTCACACATACCATAACATCTGCAGCTACCACAACACCTACCACAACATCCACACCTACCATAACATCTGCAGCTACCACAACAACTACCACAATATCCACACCTACCATAACATCTGCAGCTACCACAACACCTACCACAACATCCACACCTACCATAACATCTGCAGCTACCACAACATCCACACCTACCATAACATCTGCAGCTACCACAACACCTACCACAACATCCACACCTACCACAGCACGAGCAGCTTTTAGTTGGCACTACTCAGATGTAGCAGCTTTTGTAAGCATACATTTAGTTCTCTGATAAACTTTTCATCACACCACCGTATCCGACGTTTTCCTTCATGCCAACGTTTGTATGCGCTTCCTTGCTTACTTTCTTGCTCATTTTACATCGTTCTAATAGGTAATCTGACGCCATTTGAAATTCTCGAGTTCGCTACGTACATTTTTGTTAATCATTCGGCAGCTTCACGTCACCATTTTTCGTCAGTAGTTAAATTCCATCCACATGAAAATTAACAGTTAGCTCTGAAGAAGTCGAAGTGGAAATGAAATAAACTTCGGAAGGCACTGTAGGTACGATGTTTAAAGAAATAGTTCTTTAGATTATAGTTTCCAGACCGAGACTCCTGCAATCTTTACAGCGATGATGATAATGGAATCCTATTTCCTCTGGTATAAGTAAAAACGTATAACAGAGTTCCACATGTGCACCTGATTTACGAGATGAGGTATCGAGACCTCCTGTCCTCACGAGGTTTACTCGGGTGTCGCGACTGGCAGAATTCGAGGCTCTCAAGATCGTCTTCGGAAGAAAGCGCGGACGGCAAGAAAGCTGGACAAGAACAAGCAAAAATGTTTCGAGTGTGACTCTTCAGAACGAAAGGAAGCTCGTTGCTATAGGCGCGCCTCGGAGCCAAGACTTCTGTCAGCTAAATTTTATCCAAAAAAACAAGGCTTTTACGAAAACGAGAACTCTCAGCGTAGGAATACAAATAAAGAGTATTCATTCATGAAACTCCTGTACGAAGTATACTCAAAAACTAGCTCCTCTAATTGTTATAAAAAATACCACAACTATTCTCACATCCTTTGAAGGATGTGGCTGACTTTGTCAAATACTGACTTTGTTTCTTCACATCTAGCACAGCGCTAATGGTCACGCTCACTCGAGTGTAAGAATTCAACCTATTTTAAGCAATCTTTCTCCTCACCCACCGTCATCCTGAAACAAAAAACAACACTTTTTTTAATTCCATTTATTTTCTGAAATACTTTCCAGCAATGCAGCGAAAAGGGGCTGCAAAGGTATAATATTAAGGATATGAAGTCAATTTAACTTATATTCAGTTTAAAAAAGGGGACAGCAAAACTTGCACAGTCGAAGGATTTTCCCCTCAGAGTTGCTCGGTAACAATAGCATTTACTCGGCGGTGCCGGGGCCGGCGCGTAGCAATGATCTCTCCAACACTCACTTGCTCCAAAACAAAGGACGCTTGAGCGACAAAATAAACGTGAGCCAGAGATCCGTTGGGGATGTAACGAAGCGTGGTGGTGAAGCAAGCTGAGTTGTTGCTCCAAGTGAGGCCAATGCGATGCTCCCTGGGAGGCAATGACCGAGGCTTCCTATTACTGAGAACACTCTAATTTCAAGCTAAATAAAACACTTAGATTTACAGCTGGAACGTGGGCAAGAATGCGTCCTCCTGAACTCGCTGATGTCGGGTGCTCCTCTTTTTTCTTGCGTCTGTCAGGGGCAAAGATGACTGACAGGCTCAAGTTTTGGAAACTTTGAGGAAGCGAGAGAAGTCCTGAAAAGTCTGAGAAGATGCGCTACCAAAACAAGAGGACGTAACTTGAGCTGGAAATGTTTTCCTCTTCATTTCTTCTCAGAGAAAAATCAAAAGCGCAAAAATTCCTTGACATAATTTGCGCTTGCACTTCACTTCTAGATGTTAATCTTGCGTCGTTTATAATATTCTTCCCTCTTTAACTCTACGCTATTTACCAGCAGTACGGCTCTCACCAACCCGACTTTCTCATTAGCAGCGAACCTTTGAGTTCTTGAGCTCATAATCTCGCGACAGATCTTACAACTGCAGCACCGTGTGCTATGAACTTATTTCTCCCGTTTCTTTTGTCTTATGAAACTCCATTTTACCGTCACTTTTAATCTCCTTGAGCTACCTAGCCGACATCAAATTCTTTCCCGCAGGCGTCAATGGGCGTTAAATCAAGAAGAATTTCAAAAAAGCTCATGTAAACCCTAAGTTTCCTCGAAAACATTCGGACTCAAAGTACGACCGAGTTCCAACTACATAAAACTCCTCCAATGTGACATCTCAAATCTTTGAGAGGTGAGAACTCTGCAGGTTTTATTCTTGAAGTTCGCTTTCACGACCCCATATAGTGGCTGCAAAAGTTTTCGATTCCCATTCATTCCGTGCGAGAAATTCTCGCTTCTCAAGCAGCTCATCTCGGATTTCAATTACCTCGTTTAATCTTTATAACTACCGACGTAGTCGGTTTAATCTACCTCAAATAATCACGTGAGGCCCAGCCTGAGCGTCATTCAATAAGAGACCTCTCTGCCTCTTGCTGCTACTGAAGACAGATATCAATTTAAGTGGTCGGTCCTTATCAGTCCGAGCTTTTGACTTCTGTCAACAAACGCCGCCGGCTCGCTTTTTTAAGGAATTTCTTTGAAGGAAATCCGTACCATTCCGAACAGACTGAAGAATCTCGAGGACATCGTGTTAATTTGTCCTAAGACACGATGGACGTACAAAAGCTGCACAAAATCCACCAATACCTCTAAAAATCAAGTCAAACGTTTAGAAATGCAGTGTGTTTAAAGGATAATCTTTTAAAGCCAGAGTCGTCGATCGTGAAGCACAGCGTTTTATGTTAGAAAACGGTATGAAATAAACTGGTTTGCGTTCAATTGGTCATTTTCTTCATTAAAGTTATATGACACGTTTAAATAATATCGCCCTGAGGTTAACAAACTTTTAAGAATTTTATCAGCACCCGATTTTTTGGCCTCAATATTGCGAACATTATGTTCGATTATTCAGCACAACTTTAGTGTCAAAACACGAAACGTTTTTTCCGCACACGGCGAGCTTGGCACGGTGAAAATGAGCGCAAAATTCAAATTTAACGATTATATATGAGTCACTTTAGGAGCAGACTGAAATGGGGAAAAATAAGGGGTGAAATTAGTAATATTTTTCCAACACGTGCAACGAAGTGGTTTTTGGAGCGGCTGCTCACGAGACTTTGCGCTCGAACAGCCTTCCGGCATGACACTCTTCAGAGGCCGGTGACCGGGCTGCATAAATTTCGCATCGCTAGCAATTTTTCATCATAACTTCAACGTGTTTTGAAGACCCAGCACTACGCAGGCCTCAAAACAAATATTTTTTAATTTTTTAACGTCGGGCTAGTCCGAAGCTGATATTTTGAATAGGCCTTCTAGTGTAAATGAAGTATGATTACAACTGGCTCGATATGAGCTATTATTCACGGCTAGGAAGAATTCCCATAGGATAATTTTTACTCATTGGAAAGTTCTGTTACATTGTATGACTTCTCAGCATGCAGAACGACAGAAATCTCATGGCTCAACCCATGATCTGAACGATCAAAGCCAGGATCTGACCGTAATCATGCGCATCATCTTCACTATCATTATTTTGTAAATTTGCCTGGAGTCCCATTTTATCTCGTAGCCTTTAATTTCCATCCTACATTTAATGAACGTTCAAACGCTTGCAATTGGGAAATATAATTAAATTGAACGTAACTGCTCATAATAGCACTGATACTAACAAAAGCAAGTTGACAGTATTTCATGAACACAAAAAAGAAAATTCGATTAGCCCAGTGAAACTTCACGGCTCTAATAGTTCTCTAAAGTTTTCACGCAACAGAAGCTTTTCTTCAGAAAACGTTCTTCTCGTATTCATGAATACAAAAAAAAAAAATATGAGAAGCCCAAGAACAAATTCTGGTGGAACTTCATGGCTTTAAAAGTTCTGTAAAGTTTTGGCACCAGAGAAGCTCCTGTCGTCTATCGCACGTCTCACACACAGAAGCTTTCAGGCTCACAGCTCCAAAACTTCTGCAGTGCGCATAAAAAAAAACGAGTATCTACAGTCAATGCATGTATTCGGAGTTGTAATGGAAACTCTCTGCAAGCATGTCGAATGCAGTTCAATTGCCATTGACCAAACCTGTTTATTTGTAGCCTCTGTTCGACAAAAAGTTTTGATTTCCTAGGAAATCAGTCAAATTTTATAACATCAAATTAAATGCCTGTTTTCGAGCATGAGAATAACATTGAAATCCGGCGTTTTTATTGCACAGAATTAAGTATTCGATAGTGCTTATCTTCTGGAACATTTAATTTAGGAACACAAATGATGAAAAATGAGCAATTTCTTCTTGTATCACTGAGCTTGAACTTTTTGGCGCATTCATTTGCAGTCAGACATCCAATGTAGTCTTTGATTTTTCTTTGTTTAAAAAGCAGAAACAATCATTTACAGTAGAACGGTTTCTCAAAAATCGTAACTAATTCTTTAGAACATTGAAAACTGATGAAAATAAAAAATTCACCAATTTCGAATTCTAATTTTAATATTCGTTCAACATTTAACGCTTCAGAAGGAACCAAGTTGCACAAAACACAGAGTATGAGAAAAAAAGATTATTCGTCTTTTACTTGCCTCATAGTCTCCCAACCTACCTCTAATTAGCGACTGAGAATACAAGTCCATTTTGGACCTTCTCTTTTCATGTAAATCTAAGAAAACTAGGCATACTAAATCTTCAAATTGCAAACTGCGGTTACGCACTCGACTGGAATAGTTTTTAAAAATTCAAGAACTCGGTATATAACTGTTTGTTTCTCATCAGTAACACTTCCTCCGTTACGTATTTTGTAGCATGGCCTAATTTTGAAATATTAGATAGTTTTAAGAACTTAAGAACTCGGTTTATAACTGTTTTTTTTTGTATCATCAACACTATATCCGCTACGTATTTTGTAGCATGGCCTAATTTTGAAATATTAGATAGTTTTTAAGAACTTAAGAACTCGGTTTATAACTGTTTTTTTTGTATCATCAACACTATATCCGCTACGTATTTTGAAGCATGACCTAATTTTGAAATATTAGATAGTTTTTAAGAACTTAAGAACTCGGTTTATAACTGTTTTTTTTTGTATCATCAACACTATATCCGCTACGTATTTTGAAGCATGACCTAATTTTGAAATATTAGATAGTTTTTAAGAACTTAAGAACTCGGTTTATAACTTTTTTTTGTATCATTAATACTATATCCGTTACGTATTTTGTAGCGTGGCCTAGTTTTCAAATATTGGAAACAATAATAAGAGAAAATTTCGTAGTGTGATCTTTTGTTGGAATTATACTTATCTTTTAGAGAGGTAAGGGAACATTACCTGATGCTTAAAGTACAATTTGCCTCTGAAGAGCCGTAGAGGATCACCTGATGCTCAGATTTATTGCTTCAGAATAATTTCAATAACTTGATATTATCAGTTGCCAGGGGCAACTGACACTGAGGGCAACTGTCAGTTGCTGATTCATCAATAAAATTTGAGGATTTCGGTCAGAAAAAACAGCACGTAGCCTAGCAAAGTTGATAGACAAAGTTTACGTCAACGATGAAGTTAAGTGTTTGAAAATCCGGCCCCTGGTCAGCTCGGCGTCCGCAACCCGAGCCCCAGGATTGGTGGTGCTGAGCAGAGCTTAACCTACGGTAGCCTATTGCAAGTCACGCCCGCGTGTCCGCTAGATTTGTCTTATAAAAACTTCTGGTCTCAACCAGGAACATCCCCAACATTTTTTGGTGATGGCTTGCTGTCGACCAGCTTTCATTCCCACGCGGCTACGTCCGAACTCATTCTCGGTGTCAAGGAAATATTCTCAATATCCGAAAGTTTAGGCTCACTCTGCAGGTTTTCCCCGCGATTCGATGAGAAACATCGTATTTTGAAATGATTGCTGAAGCTAGCCAGGTATTTTGTCTGAGATTTGCTTCATGGGATTGAATTTGAGGGCACAGATATATCATGTTATTCATGAGTTACAGAGTAAGCAAAAGCTCAAACAAAAGCCTACAGCAGCGTGAAAAAAACAAGGTCGCGTGAGGTGTCTCCTTTTTACTACTTTTAGAATTTAAGAAAATAAATTCTAGGATGAAATGACCTTCGGTAGTATTTGATTCGTTTTATGTTCCGTTATGGTCTTCGATTCAGCATGCGAGAGAGGAGATGACCATCACAGAGCAGCTATTTTTCGGTGCATTACACTCACGAAAGGGAACAGTTTTAGAATATGAGAGGCAGTTACTCCTGATGGCACGACCTTAGCGAGGATTTTTGGATTTTTAGTCCAAAAATTTTTTTCTGGTCAAGGTTACAGGGAACAACCTACCCTCTGTAGCTTTGAGAATCTGCGTCGTAATACGGGAATTGGTTTTAATAGCAATCATATTCGTACATTTAATGATCATGCATTTCTGAGAACATTCCTTAATTTTGACGATCTTCTCAGTAATTTTTCGTCAGGAATCTGTTTAAAAAACTCGGAAAATTATTGCAATATTTTTTTCAAGTTATTTTTTGGCGGTTAAAACTCATTCAATTTGTCAATGGACTATTCGTGGTCGGCCGCAGCTGATTCCCGTTGATCACCGTTAAAAGCATTGAACATTTTTCACCAACTTGAATTTTCAACTTGAAATTGTTTTTTGGCCCAAGCATTGCTTATAACAACATCAATAATACCTCATGATATAAAACAAGCAAAAACGACACATAAAAAAATTTCTCCTCGAACAGACGGTATGTCATTCGAACAGTCGATCACCCGATCACTGTGACCTAAGTCCGATGCGACTAAATTTCCCTGAGCTGGTTACACTGCAAGCGTAGGAAGTCACATCGGAAATCCATCACTGAACCAGCTATGCGTCTGAACTTTCGTATTTAATCCATAACAGCTGATGTTTGCCTTTAAAATTTGGTAACATGATTCTTTAATGAGAATTCCAAAGCAAAGATGGTGTCACAGTCTCCTAATGAAAGAAGCTTCCTGTGTTCCCATTGTTAGAAAATGGTCTGCAAGGCAGTGCACAAGTACGTCAGAATTGGTTCTTTAAGTCTAGACTAGTCCACCCCCTTAATCTATATTATAAAAGGAGCAGCAAACGTCCGTCCGTCCGTCCGTCCGTGTGTCACACCCACCAGCCTGCAGCGTGAGATGAGCGTATCTGTGATACAAGCTTCATCAACTCCACAATTTTCGGTGCCTTAACCCAGCAGATTGGGAGTCGGAATGAATATCCCGTGTATTGGTAGGTTAGATTAAGTTGTATAGAATTTCAGCGGTTGAGACTTGGGAAAGTATTGGAAAGCCATGGAATAGCATGGGAAATCATGAGAAAGCCATGTTGAAGCTCAGTTGGTCCTATATCTAATCCTGCCATTTCTTGACGGGCCGTGAGCACTCGTTATTATATATTTTTGACGGACCGTGTGCACTCGGCCTCATCAACTCTAGAAAAATTTAATATTTTTATTTCTTCCCGCCTTCATTTCATTTCGCGTTCTTTCTTATCTGAAAGTGGGGAATAAATATGTTTGAAAGCCGCGACTTGAGGCTTCAGTTGGCTCTCATAATGATACCAACGCACGGTAGTGAATGAAACAGAGAATAAATTTAAGTTAAATAAATTCTCTAATTTAATTATCGTGTGAAGTGTTCATTAAGTGCAAGTAAATTCTGCTCAGTTTATTTTCGACATATTTATTTCAATAATAACGAAAAATATCACTACTAATTGTTTTAGGTACGCAATACGGCTATAAATATTAATAAACAAAATGTTGCAACTAGAATTATTAGGATTCATTTAGCATTATCATTGTCAAACTTTTCTTTATTAAACATTGCGGTAAAAAAATTCCCGCATCTAGAAAATATATCAACGAAGCTAGACAAACTATAAAATGTATTAGACGAGATAATTGAAAAACTCTACGGGATTTGCTGCCAATATTCAACTTACTATTTCCATTTCAAAGAAAAACTCTACGGAGTTCGCAGCCAATATTCAACTTACTAATTCAATTGCAATTAAGACCTAGAAGGTATGAATCGAATAAAAAAGATCTAGTTTGAAAAAAAGGGGTTGAAATGAGAGAAAGGCCGTAAGAAATAAAAGAATACAATCTCTCGAGAGTTGATAAGGCCGCGTGAACACGGCCCGTCAAACTACACAGGGCTGGAGCTTGTATCACAGATACGCTCATCACCCACTTTCGGCTGGCTTCGGACAGACAGACCGACCGACGGACGGACGCGTCTCTTATTATAGGGGAACGCTATTAAATAACTCCAGCAAAATTCACATAGGTTTCGATGAGTTGTGTACTATTTTAAAATTTCCTGTCATATTAAACACTGACAGTGACTTAAACCGCCGATGGTCACGAAGAGGATTTTCATAATGCTGCTGACCAGCCAGTGGGTCACACACTCAGTTTTTATAAATACTTTATCAACACTAAATGAGGGCTCAGTCCAGTTAATGTTTGCTAATATCAAAATTACTCACTAAAATTGACTTTCCGTTTCAGTTGAATATTGAACCTCAGTTTAGCCCATCGCGGTCAAGCAGCGTGCTGAACATCACAATGTCAGCATTTAATTAAGAAGAATTTTACGGATGCACAAACTTATTATTAATTACCCACCCCAGCCAATAACCCAAAACTATACGTATATATTCAAGGATTGAAGGGAAAAAATTTTTTAGCTTTGATTTTTAATGATTACATAAGAATACAAAAAATGAAATCTAAGAAATGTGACTGGAAACAAGCAAGTTTATCAGCAGAAAATTCACGTACACATTGTCAAGAATCAGTTCATTCGATAACGTTTGTCAGCTTTCAATTGAGTCATGAATTATTAATGAAAAATGTACTCCGCGCTTAACATTTGGAAATGTGATATGTTGAACATTTCAGCGGTGTTACTATACTTGATAATATGTAAAAGTGTTTATATTTGCGCTGCAAGGTACACTGCTCGTTAAATATGCACTAGAGCGCTCACCAGTCTGTAAGTTGTCCAGTCAGCTGGATCACATCTGAGTTCTGTGGCCAGGTTTTACAGCGGCCCCATTTTTACCACGCCGCGGCCGACTTCTCCTTTTGTTTGCGGTCACTTACCATAATTTAGGGGGAGAAGAATGGCGAGTGTGGGAGTGTAGTACGACTCTATTACCGACTCTCGTAAATACGTTCGAATTCCCAAGTAAGAAGATAAGCAACGGGCAGGCGGGGGAGGATAAAGCATTTTTCTTTGCCGAGAAATTGCCAGCATTCTCTAATGGAATCAACGTGTGAAACAACTTAAAAAACGACGTAAGAATCGGACTTCTTAAGCGCGCAGTTTAGTATTTATTGAAATTCTTACGCACAAATGTAATTCGCATTTTTTCAATTTCTTCGGCATTATTCCATTGGGACGTGTTAAAGAAAGCGGTGAAAATTATTCTTTTTCCCACGTTTACAACACTTCACTACGTTTTGCTGCATTAGAGGTAGAATCTGAACATTTAGAAACGTATTCAATGAATGAAACGCATTCTTCCTTTAGAGAACAGAGATTGGTAAGTTTGATGGACTGATTTCTGCAACACACTTGGGTCGTGTGGGAAATAATATCTAATTCGAATGGTGGCAAGCCCTTTGCGACAGAAAATAGTTCATCAGTGAAATACTTCAGGTTTTCCAAATTACTGCTGAATTCTGCAGTGACTCCAACATAACTTATTCCTACCATTAGAAATTGAGGTGGAGGTCACAACTACTAGGCTTATTTAATTTCTTCAATGTTTGAATGCAGTTCGTTTCAGTTTTTTTACGGTGTGAAGAAATTCAATGTACGACTTGCATTCAAAGCTAAACGAGTTGTGATATCGTAGTTGGGATACGAATAGAGATGCGGAACGAGAAATCTGTAATTTCAGAATTTTTGGCGAACAAAATTCAAATGGAGTATACCTTTGCTCATTGACTCTATATCCACCTAACGAGAAAATAAAGTCCAACCCTTCTTTTGTGAGCATCAGACCTTCCCTGCATTCAAGTGTTGCTTCGTATTGACCTTTTAACGCCCCGCAGGACTTTTGGTCCTTTTTCGAAAATAGCCTAAATATATTGAGTTTCTTGTTTTATGTGTTCCGTTTTTCCCTTTGAAAAATTCTCTGCCAAGTGGCAGTTCCTCCTTCATCTTGATATCGGTGACTACCTGATGTCAGTGTCCGTCCAGTGACGGTGGTTGTAATAACGGAGTAATGCGCTAAAAACGCTGACACCAACACGTTCAAAGCGTTTTCACGATTGTTAACGGTTCGTTTGGTTGAGTTGGAAGTAGCAGATTTGTAAAATAGACTCTACTGCACGAATACGTTTTTATCCTTCCTAAGAAATATTAAAACTCAATTGCACGATAACATGCTGCAAGCCCAAAACTATATATATATTCAAGGATTTAGGCGAAAAAAATTCCGTCGCTTTGATTTGCAATGATTGCATAGGAAAAGATAATATTTATATTTTGAAAAGATCGCGTGACAGGTGAAATGACATTCATTTATACCGGTACCTGAATGAGCAGTTTACCGCATGGTACACTCACAGCTCAATACGAGGGGAACATGTTAAAGTTTTAACAATGTATCGAGTGTGAGTGTCGTATTTGTGCGGGGGCTGGGATTAACGAACGATCTTGGTGGTGCCCGAGAAATACCTGAACTTGGTTCCGTTGCGTCACTAGATTTCACTCTTCACTTTTTTGTCAAACCCTCACATTTGCGGCACAAATCAGGTTATTTCATTTTCACGACCCTTATGAGGGATGGTTTCGTAGCAACACGTAAAGTTGGAATTATCAGGAACATTTGAGGCGCATTTTTAGATCGTTTCTGCAGTCACGATTTTAAGGAGAGCAATGTGTTTATCTTGAAACCGAACATTGCCATGGGAGAATCTTTAATTATTTTCCGTTTAGAATTCGGTAAGCTCGAAGAGAAGTTTTCATATTGGCCTCAGAACTCAGCTTTCTTGGGTTTCGGGGCGGTTGCTTTTTTAAACGATAAAAATGAAAGTATAAATTAGAAGATAATCAAAAGGAAAAATATGGATAAAATAAGGATAAGGTAATAAATATCAAAATTAATATTAACTTCAAAATGATATTCAATCAAAATAATAAATATGGATGAAATAAGGAGAAGGTAAGGGTAAAATAAGGATTAAATAAGGAGAAGAATAAAAATGATCTTCCTTGTAATGAACAGGTTTGTCGCTTCTGATATCACTGGCATTTAAAATTCAATACACAGTGTGCTTCTTAAGACAAAGCGAAGTTAGCGAAGGAGGGTAAACTTTTATGTCTCTTCTCTACTTCATTTTTCCTGTTTCTGTTGCCTAGTATTTACTGTTTTGCTCCACCGTATATTTTGTTCCCTTACAGCAAGTATTTTTTTAGCATTCATTGTTTCATTCTACCGTATTTCTTGTTCTTACGTAAAATTATTCTTTGTTTTATTCTACCGTTTCCATTGGGTGTTTCTATTTTCCTGTTCGTATTTCTTTGTATTTCCTTAGAGTTATCTATCCTCTGTAGTTTTCTTGTTCGCTGACTTCTGAATTCCATCAGCCGATACCGGTAAAAACTCTTCTTCAATTCTCTAGCTGAAGTTCTCCTATTCAATCTTTGACAGCGCACGCCCTTTTTTGCCGTAAACTCACACTACGGAGCTCTACCCTTTGCGACCATTTAAAATTTATTCTATAAGATACTCCAGTAAATAAAAAATATGAGTGTTTTGAACTACCTGTTTTCTGTCATAGCTTTGAAAACCGTTAAAGATGTAATTACCTTCATTTCTTGAGTCGAAAAAGAAAGCTCCGCCAGTTATTGTATAGTGCTTATCATTGGGAAAGTCAATCAAATTCTTTTTTTAAAACTTGATCTTTCGAGTCATTTAAATCATTTTTATAGAATTGGAGGAGAACGTGGACACATTAAACTCGATTGTTTCACAAATCAAATGCGTAATTATTTCTAACGAATTTCATTGTTTTTCGTACACATCAACAATGGACTAGAAAAGAAAACTTTGACATTGATAGTGACCATACAGTCACTTCAGGAATGGCTTATAATCACAAGGATGCCATAGAGGAACGCTTCTTTGAAAAGTGCAACAATTTGCTCATGGGTTGTGCGAAAGTGTCTCTCGCTCCTAATTTGCATCACAGAGATTTCACAAATAGATTTCAGCGCTTATAAGTGACAAACTCTAATGGAAACTCAGCATCAAAGGTGGGAGATAAATTACCCTAAAGAAATTGTCAGTGAAGAATTGAGGGACTCACGCTCATATGTAGACGAGAGGAAATAAACATTTGCCTTCAGAAGATTTTGGAGCTGTGGCATCATCCCTGGCTAGTCCCCTGGCTTGCATTACACCGCCGTAACAAGAAAAAAATCTAGCACCGTGCGCCCAATTATGCAAATTTGCTTTTTTCTCTGAATTGCGATGCCAAAGCTCCCTGGTTCTTTGAATTGGATTTTAGCGATTCCTTTGACGTGTTATTACACCAATATATACCGAGATATTTTACTGTGTTTTATTTTACGTTATTATGAAAAAAGTTTTTGTGATTGTTCATGTAATGAAAAATTGATGAATTTCAAACAAAAAAGACTGGATATAACATTAACGATTTGAAATTCTAATTGTTGATAAATATTAAATCTATTTGTAAATATGCATGGGAATTGTAAGATTCGTTGATTTTTTTCTTATGTACCAAAAATCACGAAAACAAATCACAAATTCATTAATGAACAGCTTGCGAAAAAACTGCGGGATGACCGCATAAGTGCTAGCAACGACGGAGCTCTCTTCGTGCACAGCAGGTATCATCATCGTATATCAATAAAAATGTAAACGACGGAGCTCTCTTCGCGTACAGCAGGTCTCATCATCGTATATCAATAAAAATGTAAAATCAAATAGACAAACTTGCAGCCATTGACGACCCAGTCAAACTTTTTCGCCGGAGCATGCATGTATGCAGGCGGTGAAAAAGTTAGACTGGGAACTGAAATAAAATAAAAAGAAGTATCAGGCTGAATCATGACAGTAGTTCGCATACTGTTCAGTAGTGCGGGAGATGCTCAACGAGCACAATGCGCGAGAATTTTGTCTGGTGTGTCCTGCCACTCAAATTGTAAAATCTGTGAAGTAGACAACATACGATGATGCACAATTTGCACAATTGCATTAACATGGCAAAGAATTACTGCGATTGTCCTTTGATGCATTCATCATATAGTTCAACAGGAATTAAAATACTAGAAGGAATGCTTCCGTAATAAGAACATACGATTCAAACAAGAATACTTAAGAAGAACACCGATATTTAAAAGATACAGTACATAGATTTCATGAGATTCCAATAAAAAATTGGTAAGACACACCTACTTTACTAGCGTTCACAACCAATGTAGCTCAGTCAGAATGACAGCCGAGAAGGAATATTCTCAATAAATTGTTGGGGAACCAGCTTAGACACCCTGAATCTTATTAACCATTTACGGAAGCGATCTTTTTGTTCTTATTTTTTTACGGCCCATCAAGACAACGTATTGCTTATTGTCTGCGATGATTCAACGTTCATTCTTCGATGATATTTTTTAACAAATTTAATCTAAATAATGAAGCTCACAATCTATTAGCATTAATTTGTCACGAGTCTTGATGATTTGGAAGTGAGACAACGTAAGAAATTATTCCCATATGCTCCTAATTTTGTTATTTGAGCGGGAGCTTCGCTGCGGTTTCCCAGTGTTTTTTGTTGGCTTCAGATTTAGACATTGAAGGAGGTATGGTGGTTAGAAAACTTTGAATCGTTCATATCAGCTATTAATATTTTACTAAGGAGCGGTAGCTGCAGCATTTGAGAGATGCAAATTGTGGATTGGCAGATGCAAAAAAAAATATTTCTTGCGGTGTCACATTAGTGACCGAGATGTACCGCTACTGTGTAACATTGCTGATATTATTTTTCGTACTTTTTCTAATTTTGTGTGCCTGAGCGTGAATTTCTTTATTTTGCTTTCGGGGTAATTTTTTATTTCTTGAAGGTGTTGGGGTTCTTATAAATACGTAAATTAAGAAAAATGGCTGACCGCCGGTATAATAATAGTTCGACTGGAGATTTGTCTTGTTTGAAATAAAATCACTTATTGTCAACTATTTTAAAACGAAATAAATGTAAACGATAAGACACATACAAAGTCGAAGTGACTATTGTCTCTTTTTGAATTTGCCTTGAAAACTATATCCTGCGGGCATAATTCTTCCTTTACTAATAAATCTCCCTGCTTTAGTTACTGCTTGTGCCTGAACACCTTTCTCTCACTGTTTTTATCTTTTTTTATGACCTCTTGAAATGGCTTGGAGACACACCGAGTAGGGAATCTAACTCGGATAAGTGAAGATCACTATTTGACTGCATGGATATGGAGCTTTGACATTCATTTCATTGTTACGACTCTTGTGCGTCATGATCTTTGGTAGTTTTTACGCTTTCCCTGTCGCCGCGGTATCATTTTCGACCGTCAACTTATTTCGACCCTGTCGCCGCGGTATCATTTTCGACCCTCAACTTATTTCGACCCTGTCGCCGCGGTATCATTTTCGACCCTCAACTTATTTCGACCCTGTCGCCGCGGTATCATTTTTGACTGCTGGCGCAACTGCAGCCGCGCCCCCGCTAGAGCTGCGCGTCTAGCCCGCGTCTCGCTGTTGCCAAGGTTTGGTCAGGACTCTGTCGCCTCTTCGGGAGTTGCTGATGGTACTGTGGGGCAGGTTTCTGTTGTTTATTGCTTGGTTATATTCGTATTGAATTTTACATGTTTCTATTTTCTTTCAGCAGCTTGATTATTCAAAGATGATTTTACTATTTTACTATTCCAGGGGGATCTTTTTCAGATAAGCCCCGCCACTAATGTAACACATAAGTTCGCCCTCTAGTAATTTTTAAAATAATGCACCTAGCGACCTCAAATTACTCTCAAACTGAAGAATGTTTTAATCATTCGTTTGAGAGTAATTTAAAGTCGATAGGTGCATTATTTTGAAAGTTACAAGTGAATAAACTTATGTGTTGCATTAGTGGCGGGGCTTGTCTGGAAAAGATCCTTCCAGGGTACTGATCCGTCTATTCCAGCGATGGATTTATTCACTCCACGAGATCCCAAATAAGTTTGGTTGCTGCTGCTGTTCCTGCTTGAAGTTTTATTTTGATTAGTTTTGAGTACTTTCCAGGCGAATGGCTTTTTTGAATAGTCTTTATGCCCTTTAGCAAATTTATATAAATAAAAAACAAAAGAATATCGTATAAAAACAATACAATATATACTCAGCCTACGCAGATATTTTAAGTGTTCAATTTAAACGTGAATCTAATAATTGATTGTTTTAATTCTTAAAATAGTGGAAAAATCTTCCAACAGCCGTCGTCTGGTGACTGGTTTTCTGCAGGGAATATCGACTGCCACAGCGGAGATTTAGGTTTTTTGAATGAAGTAACCAATATGGATGGTTTTGAGGAGCGGGCATTGTTTTAATTTTGTGCACCGAGTGTGTGAAGGCCAGAATAAATGAAATGACTTGTATGAAGATAACTGGTGACGAGGAAGAGGATCCATTATTTTGTCGACCAGGTAGAAATTAGGATGCACTTCTATAAGAAGCAGTGAGAACGAGGTTATTTCAGATTATCTGTCACACGAAAGATTATGATTTTCTGTTGAATGATTTATATATTCGCTATTGCACTTCTAATGCCACATACGCGCCTCGGAATTGATGTAAACGTCGGAGTTAAATTGATTGTTAAGGGCACAATACACACAATTGACTCCGAAAATGTCTTGCCCAATTGTAAGCACTCATAAACTCATAAACCTGATTTTAAAGTACACTTTCCTCTCTGTGAAAAATTTGAAGCATACACTTACTGCGAATTGCTACGTGATTTTAAAATTTAAACTAAAAATTTTGAACAGATGCTTAAAATTTACTATGCTTGTGCAATATGAGACTTTTCTCTGGAACTCCTCTTGAAAAACACAAGCATTCAATGGACGATCTAAGAAACGCCTCTTCAATACAACCTCCAGGCGATGCTCGGCTCTACAACACTCTCTCATGAAAATAAAATTCGATAAAATTAAGCTGCTCATGAGCATATTTTGGCATACTTATGTGAGCATACTTATGAAGTTAACTTTACCTTAACATCTTAGTTGAATTGATAAAGTCTTATAAGTGCTAAAAAGTTAAAGCTCATGCAAGATGTCAGTGTGAAACTTATAAAGTAATGCTGATGTTATGATTTGTTAGCGAGAATAATGTAGTATCAAAATACCTTTGACACCTGAAGATAAATAAAATAACTAATGAAAGGAAATTCCTTTGCCTACGTCACTTCAGTTTGTGACAGAGTGGCGTGTGACGTTCACTCTGTTTGTTCCTTTGAGCCTGTGACGTCCACGCTGCTGGTAAGCACTTCCTTATGTGATAATTTCCTCGTTTTGGTGTTGCAAGTTCAATTTAGATAGATAAGAATAAATTTATAGGATCAGTGTATGAAGTATTCGTTAAAGTTTAATTTGTATCGGTATTGTGTTCACTGTGAGAAGCAAGCATTCCGTTGTTCATAAATTTATTTCTTTTGTTCTAGATATCCTTACACTCGCACGCCGCCTCCTTACCCTACCTGTTACTCCTTGCCCAAACTACCCAATTTATTGTTAATTGTTCTTCTTAACTTTAAATGTTTCTTGCGTTTGTTCCATATACCTTATAAGTCTAAATTTGCGCGTTCTATTGGCAACAATGGACTAAAAGCTGACTCTCCTTGTGAAGCTGACTCTCCTTGTGAAGCTGACTCTCCTTGTGAAGCTGACTCTCCTTGTGAAGCTGACTCTCCTTGTGAAGCTGACTCTCCTTGCGAAGCTGACTCTCCTTGTGAAGCTGACTCTCCTTAATATTTAACTTTCATTTTTTTTAAATCATTATCCTTACTGAGGCGAGAATCCTCCAAACGAACTTAAGACGGGGAAAGCATTAAAAGCTGCTGTGCTGCTGACTGGTTTCGTTAACTGAAAAAACAATCAAGAACCTCAATCGTGAGTCAAAGCTGGTGCACTCGTGTAATATTCGCTTGCACCATCAGATCTTATGTGCCTGAGCGGCTCTTCTGAACAGTTTCTTGTACGAACGAACATGGTGGATTCCATCAGTAGTTTTAGAGGTTTTCTTTAAGCCGGAGAACCTAGCCAGGGTTTTGCCGGAAAACCTAGCCACGGTTTTGTCGGAAAACCTAGCCAGGGTTTTGCCGGAGAACCTAGCGAGGGTTTTGCCCCAGAACCTAGCCAGGATTTTGCCGGAGAACCAAGCAGGAAGTCCAACTAAAAATATGGCTCTGTCACAGATATCAATCAAGATGTGCCCGTGTCATGCTCGCAAATCACTCTATTCCGTTGCCAAAAATAGTGCCAACTTGAGATGCTGTTTTATGGGAGAAAATTATACGGCACCAAAGTTAGGCACCAGAGCAGAGCATGTCTCTGAATTCCTTGAAGAGCTTGGAACTTTAGGAACGACGAAGTTAAGGGATAGAGAAATTTGGTGTGCACCAACCGTAACTCCGGAGTCCTGCATTAATTTTTTTCTCGTGCTTAATGCTTCACTACAAGACATAAGATTACTTTTTAATTTGAAATTGAACAGTTCGAAACTATATAATTCGGGTAAAACTATATTAAGTGAGAGACAAAACATGTAGAGCTGAAGAATGCATTGCGGTTCGGAAGTAATGTAATTACTTCGGTGCCTGAGTAGACTTATTGCCTGAGTTGGGTTGCCGAGTCTACATTGCATAATAAAAAAATAGAATTAATCCAGATGTACACCAACGAGACGGAAAATTGTTCGTCTTAAAACTGAGACAAAAAAATCTCATCTTCCATCACAGACAAAAAACAAGCGCGTTAGCTCGCTTGGACACATTTCTGTCACGGGATTTTGTAAGCGGTTTGTTCAAACGTTTTCGAAATTAAATGTCAAATTTCAAATTTCTATGTCTAGTGCTAAAACGGAGTAAAATGAAACAATGGGAAGTGACTTCCAGTTTACGGGGTGTGCGATTTCCGTTATGAAAGAGCTGGGAAGCTACCATCAAGAGACTGAATGTTTCCCAATGCTCTGATCCCCTGGGGTGAACATATTACTTCGTTTCATCGTGAATAAATTGGAACTATCCATTTAACACGTTAACTGCGATTGGTTAAACTAAAGTTCAACATTCAATTCAAAGTTAAAGTCAAGTGTGATAATCAACTTTGGAAATAGCGAACATTAACTGGATCGGGCCTTCATTTAGCTTACATTAAGTATAAATAAAAAATGAGTTAGTGACTGCAGGTGGGTCAGTAGCACTAAGAAAATCATCTAAGTGACCACGGTTGGTCACTCTGCGGGAAATGTGTTCAAGTGCGTCCTACTCCATTGGCTGCTACGCTGACTTTGTTCTAAGTGACTGGCGTTCACTGTCACAAGTGAAAGAGGGGTTAAATGCTTAGTTTTATAATTAGAAAACATTTATAGTACAAACAATTAGTTTCAATTGTTTTGTGTTTTTTCCCATGGCACTGTCTAAGATGCTAAAGGAGTTTTCGAAACGTTGATATATTACTTCTAAACAATTCGATAGGGTAGAGTTTCATAAACTGACTTTCGCATTCGCACTTTTCGTTTACATGTACAGCATTACGCTGACCTTTCATAACGGCAATTCATATTTTGGGTCAACTTGATTATTGTATTTTATTAGTCAAAGGTAAAGAGAGTGATCTTGAGGTCATCGTAAATTTCGCGGTTCCAATGTTCAGAATACATGCTTGCAGTGATTTCCTTCTATGACTGTTCCTCAGAGTGGAAAGTTTATTTAATTACCTATAAGAAAATTCGCTTTTAACAAGCCATATTTTGGGTTCAAGGTAAAAATTAAACATGAAATCTGCCTTTAAATTTCAAATGAACGGAGATAACCTGAAAGCGAATTACTACAAGCTCTCTTGCAAGAAAATCGTCTTGACCATTGAAAGTTAATAAATTAATTTGCAGCAAGACGTCGAAATGATAATTCCATTTGTTCAGACTCTGGAAGAGGTCTTCTAATTGACACAAAGAGATAGATGTATGAGCGAGACAAATTTCAAAAACTCAGTTCGAATTTAATCATTCGTTAGACGTTTGCCAAGATAAGCTAATAATTCGTTTCTTCCTCTAGGATAGTTGCAGAAACGAAGGATTCATGTCAGTCAGTGTGGGAGTGAGTTTCCTTCGAAAATGGCATCATCTGCCTTGCGTTGGTTGCAAGAAAGTGCGGACAAGAAACAGAGATCTCGCTCGGTTGGGACGAGAATCAATACCGCCTTAAAGCTTTCCACTATCTTAAAAGTCTTGTAGGCGCTAGAATTCGCCCATTATGTTGTTATGTTTCTACTGACAAAACTTACAATAGCGAGAACTAAAAAGTTTTCCATTTATGCACGAGTGCTCATTTTTCAAAATATTTTTGCTCGAAGAAAAAAAGTGCGGACAAGAAACAGAGATCTCGCTCGGTTGGGACGAGAATCAATACCGCCTTAAAGCTTTCCACTATCTTAAAAGTCTTGTAGGCGCTAGAGTTCGCCCATTATGTTGTTATGTTTCTACTGACAAAACTTACAATAGCGAGAACTAAAAAGTTTTCCATTTATGCACGAGTGCTCATTTTTCAAAATATTTTTGCTCGAAGAAAAAACGTTACGGTAGAATTATTTTCACGCAACACAACTTCCATGAGCCATGAGAATAGTTATAATTAGGAGAGAAATTAAAATCCCGTGCAAACGAATCATAAGAACACGCACTCTGTGTGGCCAATGAACAAAGTTTGAAGTAGAGCAAACGCAGTCTTCTCGAGAGGTGTGAAGGCGCTTAATGCGCTCAAGAGGTAATTAGAATATAACAAAAACTTTGAGAGGTCGTTAAGAGGAGCTTTATTAGACAAACAAAGAACTTTGGCCTAAGCAGCCTGTATCATCTCTAATGAGCTCACGATGGCCTGCATGTGATGGGTTCAGATTATGGAGCGTTAGTACAGCATTAGGCAGGGTGGGAAGTAGCGATAGTCCAGCATTAGGCAGGGTGGGAAGTGGCGTTAGTCCAGCATTAGGCAGGGTGGGAAGTAGCGATAGTCCAGCATTAGGCAGGGTGGGAAGTGGCGTTAGTCCAGCATTAGGCAGGGTGGGAAGTGGCATTAGTCCAGCATTAAGCAGGGTGGGAAGTGGCGTTAGTCCAGCATTAGGCAGGCAGGGAAGTGGCGTTAGTCCAGCATTAGGCAGGGTGGGAAGTGGCGTTAGTCTAGCACTAGGCAGGGTGGGAAATGGCGTTAGGATAGATTGAGGATTGTTGGTGCCAAAGAGTAGTATAAAAAAACATATTGGTTAACAAGTATACGTGCAGGGTAACTTTTACTCGTAAACAATGCGTCTCATTGAAAGAAAATTATTGGTTTAAAATGAATATTGGTGAAAGAAAGCTGTTATGAAAAAACGATTTAGCGAACGATTTCTGGTTTTGAAATAAAAATGTTTACTAAAGGAGCCTGGCGGTAGAGGACGAACACTGGAGAAAGAACACTGCTTGTGTGCAAAAATTAATGAAGGAAGAAGAGCCTCGGTGAAGATAAATACTGAATGATAGACTGTATGTGAGCAAAGAATACTGGAGAAGGAAAATAGATGTGGACTGTCTCGTGACACCAAGTACAACACACAGCACACAGCTACACGACTCAGCACAATACACCACACACACAACACACATCAGCCAACAACGTTGGAAGTTTTATTAAGCGACCAATTTTTGCTCGAAAGAATCTTAATAAATGCTACAAAAATCTAGGCAACCCTGTAATAATTTCCGAAGTGACCTGCACTAATTTCATAACAAATCATAATTTAGCTATTAATTTTTGAAATCATTTTAGCGGTAGATTTCTGAATAGTTCATAACCTATTTTGTAACACCTTCTTATCTTATCTTATCTTAACACATGATCTCAACTCAAAGAATTTTTCTGCTTGATTGTTTGTAAATTTGAAGCTTGTATTTTCCATCCCAAAAAAATTCCTTGCGATTTAATGAAGCAACTCGAGATGCGATTTTGTCCCGAGTGAGACATAACGAATAAAGCAGGTCATTATATGGATAAGAATCCATGATGAATATCGTAACAGCTTTCAAACGATATACGAATAAAAGTTATATTTTTACAGCTGTAGGAATTTGCCCGCACTCTTTAAATGCAATTTAGTGGTCAGGCTTCAGTTGACAAGTATTGCATATCCACAAGATAGCACCTCTAATGCAACCTTATTGCAGCCTAATCGTGTCGCATTCCTTGATGTAATACATCTATTATGTCTATCATATTAGTTTAATACTCTCTAGCCTACTGCACCTGTATGAACAGTAGATGAAGCGTTACTTTGAGAGCATCAGAATATATCACTGCTCCGCCCTCATGAAGAACAGATCTACTCAGCAAATAATCGTACCGTAATCAACATTATTCGAGCGGAAAACGAGGCAGATTTCCTCCCCTATCGTCTCTGAAGCGACAAGCTAATGCTTCTGAAGGCTAATGTATAGATATATCGTCAGTACTTCGCAAGAGAACATTCCGACTACTTGCAGGTCAGACTTGAAGCTATTGTGTATATTGTTGTATGAAATGCATATTGTATACGTTGATGCATTAGAAATGAAAATGAGCGTATAAAATTCGTGTACATATGAGCTTCTGGTTTTACTTTTAGAGATGCAGAACTTTGAGTGTAAAACGTTCTAATCATCAATGAAGATGCACATGCAAAACATTTATAATTATTTTGGAAACAAATCATCTGTAACTTCTTTGGCGTACTAACCCAACTGCATTCGATATTGTTTGGCTTGGCTGCATGTATTCAGTATCAATTACTGTACCCGCTCCTCGCTTCCCGAGATACAAATAATAGCCGCTCTTTGCCCTTTTATCTGTAAGACACGAATAAATAAACTATTGTCCTCCCTCGAGAACGGATCTTCTGCCGTACAAATCAATGCATTAGCATCGGATACGCTGAGCCATGGATACCTCACGCGAGCTCTGCGTCTGTGTGCACGATATTGGACCATTGCGCCTCAGCAATACCGGGAGCAAAACAGGAGTATTTTCCTTTATTCTTACGCTTCTAGCTGCATCGAAATTTGGAGTGTGAGGTTGAGCTCCAAATTTCTCATCGAGCAACTGGAGGCACTTATTCAAAACCTTGTTCAAAAATATATAAAATTCCTCTGGAAAAATCTAAATGTTACAGCTGATGCTGTATATATATATATAATCATTTATGATCCGTATTTTAATGTATTATCTTATTCACGATATTTACAATGCAATTATTACCTCATTATCGAAAATGAAATTTAGCCGTAGCTACAAAGCAGATAAATTGGAAGTACAAAACTGCAATAAAATACAATTCCTAGGCCTCCATATCTCCTCATGCGAAGTTCATGAAGCAACGACGCAATACTGAAGCGGTTATTGTTGAATGTTTTCAAAATATTTGCACGTTAACGTAGAAGACACACTCGGGTTTGATTTTAAGAATTTAATTAGTTCTTCGTGTTTTTGGCTCAACTATTTTCTATGAATTCATCATTTGCACCAGCCTTTTCAACACAAATACAAATGCAAAGTATGATCCTATGAATAAATTCAATAATGAATTGTGGACTCTCTTTCTTTTCTTTGTGATAAATAAAGCCCTGTTTGTTGTGGATACTCTTTCTTTCCTTTGTGATAAATGAAGCCCAGTTTGTAGTGGATACTCTTTCTTTTCTTTGTGATAGATGAAGCCCAGTTTGTTGTGGATACTCTTTCTTTTCTTTGTGATAAATGAAGCCCAGTTTGTTGTGGATACTCTTTCTTTTCTTTGTGATAAATGAAGCCCAGTTTGTAGTGGATACTCTTTCTTTTCTTTGTGATAAATGAAGCCCAGTTCGTTGTGGATACTCTTTCGTTTCTTTGTGATAAGTGAAGCCCAGTTTGTTGTGGATACTCTTTCTTTTCTTTGTGATAAATGAAGCCCAGTTTATTGTGGATACTCT
The DNA here is from genome assembly GCA_030386875.1 of Morinoia aosen. Classification (NCBI taxonomy): domain Eukaryota; kingdom Metazoa; phylum Arthropoda; class Malacostraca; order Amphipoda; family Talitridae; genus Morinoia; species Morinoia aosen. The sequence continues at coordinate 41,674,989 of CM059574.1, forward strand.
TTCTTTTCTTTGTGGTAAATGAAGCCCAGTTTGTTGTGGATACTCTTTCTTTTCTTTGTGATAAATGAAGCCCAGTTTGATGTGGATACTCTTTCTTTTCTTTGTGATAAATGAAGCCCAGTTTGTTGTGGATACTCTTTCTTTTCTTTGTGATAAATTAAGCCCAGTTGGTTGTGGACACTCTTTCTTTTTTTGTGATAAATGAAGCCCTGTTTGTTGTGGACACTCTTTCATTTCTTTGTGATAAATGAAGCCCAGTTGAACCACCACAAGTAAGCACACGTAAGACTTCATTAAACTACATACTTTATGTATGCAGTAGCGGCCATAATATGAGGAACAGAAACAATAACAGCACTTGGTAGTTTATAACTCAAAATAACTCAATGAATAAAGGGGAAACTTTCAAGATACATAAATGAATTTCGTATCTATAGATCAGATACATAGTTCCACTGTTTACAATGGTTTTGATGGAATATTGAATTCTAGAAAAAATGTTTACGAAGTAATCCTCTTCCAAAAGTAAGGAACAGGTTATAAATCACTTTGGTAAGCCCCCGAAAATTTTTTAAAACGCTTAAAACTTTCATTTGGGGTTACCGATGGTGTTCATACATTGTTGGAACCAGTATGAAGCAAAATATCGGTGTCATGGCTTTAAACTCTGTTTCTTAGAGGACTGGGAATCATTTTTAGAAAATTAAAAAAAGAGTCGATCACACGAATCGCTGGGGTTGTAAACTGGGATTCTAAAATCGCTGAGATTGTGTGTAGGCCTGGAAGTTTTGTTCATAGCGTGCTAAACAAGTATAAAACGTCTAAAACACTAGGTGCGAAATGAAGTCCGGAAGACCTCATAGAACGTCTGCCCGAAATAATTCAAAGGTTATTACAATATATAAACAGTCCTTTTTGCATTAGCGTCATCAATTTCACGTAAGTTCAGAGAATATATAAGGAATGTATATCTCTAGAAAAGCTGTTTCTAGGAGGCAAAATTTAGAATTGCATGCTTGGATGTACGTCGGCGAACCTTTGATTCTAAAGAAAAGAAAAGGCCATTTTCAACCTTCGATGTTGAGTGCTCTTCGACCTGACGATCAATGGAATAAAAATCCCTCCGGTGACGAATCGAAGTTCTACGTGTTCGGTTCTGACGGTAAAATTTATGCGAGAATCAAAGCAGGTGCAAGATTATCCTCACGATGGATTACAAAAACAGTGGAGTTCTGGAAGAGATGTTGAAGGAATCATTTCTTCAACAGCAAATGTGGCCTTCGATCACATGGGAGAAATATCGTTGGAGGTTATAAATAATGTATGATAAAATTCTTTCAATCTTTATTTGCTTTGGTATTGGTATTTTGAATAATGTGCATTGATTGAATCTCATAGCACAAGAACTTTTCTAATTATGAGTATCATTATTCAAACTGAAAAGGATCAGTTTAAACTGTGCACTCAGAAAAATTTTAACACATCTGTCCAAAAAATCACCATAATTAGTTTTTGGTACCTAAAACTTCGCTCGCACTACCACGCGACTTCAAGTTTTTGACGTGCAGTAAAAAGCAAGTGAGTAAATACACATACCACTACATGAATAATGTATGTTATAATGATGAAATACTGTAAAACCCAACCGCAAATGCGAGGGTGCAAAACATTTGATCTTAAAACACACTCACCAAATCGGGATAAAGTTGACACGTGAAGCAACCTACGCTTAAGCTTCCTTTAGCCTTGACAATTCACATTGGGAATATACGCTTTTGCACGACAGTGGTGACTTCGGAGACTCTGAATATGAGACACAAATTAAGCGACGCAGGAAGGCATGTTTTTCCAAAACATTGAAGATGGCTGTTAAAACCTAGACTACATTCGCTTGATTCTTACGGTTGATTAGGTTTTATTGTAACTAATTGAAATGATATTCATTTACAATGAACAATTTACTTGGCGGTACACGTCTGTACCAATGCAGAGTTGTGTTAAATATCTTACATTGCTGTCGTCTTGTACTGTTTTTGAAGGTGAACGTCACGAAGGCTGAGCTTACGAAGTAGTGCAATACTCAAATGCACTGATACATCATAAATATCAATGATTATGATAGGGATTACTAAATAGTGCAATACTCAAATGCACTGTTACATCATAAATATCAATGATTATGATAGAGCTTACAAAATAGTGCAATGCTCAAATGCTATGATACATCATAAATATCGGAGATTATGATGGAGTTTACAAAATAGTGTAATACTCAATTCCACTGATATATCATCAATATCGATTGTGATGGAGCAACCATGACATTGGTGTACCACCATCAATTGAAGACAGTTTAGAGTTTGACAAATTTACAGCTTCTTGATGTTTATATTCTTTAATCGCTGGTTGAATGATCTATAATTTTTACTTCCTCCAGATGTTTTATGGCTTTTCTTCTTCTCTTCCTCGTTATTGAGCTCCACGCGGTAACGCTCGTGAAGTTCTTTGACGAATACCTGAAAATATTCAAGTATGTACGTAAGTTTAAGTAGATATAGTTTAAGGATTCATCCATAATTATGCCAACAAAAAAAACTTATTTTCAATATGACCGAATCTCAGCATTCATACAAAGAGCTATAGTCTCTAACTGCTGCCACCTTCAACACGTTTAGCAGATTCGATTTGTAAAAAAATGGGTTATATGCGAAAAGATAAGAAATATCAAGCTTTAATGCTTCCCCTTACGATGTCCGTTTATAAAATAATGAGTCGTATGCGAAAAGATAAAAATAGCAAACTGCTTTATCCCCTTACGATACACGTGTGACTAGTCGCTTAGGTTTCCTTGAAACTTATTCGTATACCTTGGAGGATATGGGTAAGGTCTCATACAATTTTTCATAGTTTTATAGAGATAAAATTGACTTGTGTAAAAGGGTTGAAAGTGAAGACGCAAAAATCAACGTGTTCTCTAAAACGCCCTTAGTAACACACATTGAAGTTTGCTTTCGCTTTCTTGAACTTTATTTATTTTATTTGACAACATCGCAAATCTTTTTAAACACTTTCTTTATTATTCTTGTCAATTCGTAGAGTAAACTCGCCACAGAAGCAAACAGATCACTCTATGTGTAAAGTTCTGAGGCCATTGAGGGATAAATTCAAATGTGCCTTATTATTCGGTTGGACTTTCATTAGCATGGAACAGAATATCCTTGATTTCAAGATTTAGTATTCATCCAGCGTACGATACCCCTTTTACGCTCAAACGTATGAAAATTTGTTGGTGTGCTAAGCTTTTTATTCGCTTTTATTTCATTAACTTTCCATTCGCAATAGAAACTTAAGAATCCTAAACAGAAATTCTTAAGCGTGCTATAAATATCCTGTTTCAGAATCACAAGCATTGCGAAGTTACTTCCTATTTATGATTTATATTGACTGAAGAAAAGCACTAATACAATACAATAGATTCTCAACCATAACGCATTAATGAAGTTCATAATCTAATCTGTGATTTAGATCAATGGAGGGGAGCCCAGATCACGCCAATGAATTTGCCACACACAAAAAGTCTTCGAAATACCCAGGTGTGTGATGTTGGTCTCTGTATGGTACCTAGGTGTGTGATGCTGGTCTCTGTATGGTACCTAGGTGTGTGACGCTGGTCTCTGTATGGTACCTAGGTGTGTGATGCTGGTCTCTGTATGGTACCTAGGTGTGTGATGCTGATCTCTGTATGGAACCTAGGTGTGTGATGCTGGTCTCTGTATGGTACCTAGGTGTGTGATGCTGGTCTCTGTATGGTACCTAGGTGTGTGATGCTGGTCTCTGTATGGTACCTAGGTGTGTGATGCTGATCTCTGTATGGAACCTAGGTGTGTGATGCTGGTCTCTGTACAATACCTAGGTGCGTGATGCTGGTCTCTGTACAATACCTAGGTGCGTGATGCTGGTCTCTGTACAATACCTAGGTGTGTGATGCTGGTCTCTGTATGGTACCTAGGTGTGTGATGCTGGTCTCTGTATGGTACCTAGGTGTGTGATGCTGGTCTCTGTATGGTACCTAGGTGTGTGACGCTGGTCTCTGTATGGTACCTAGGTGTGTGATGCTGGTCTCTGTATGGTACCTAGGTGTGTGATGCTGATCTCTGTATGGAACCTAGGTGTGTGATGCTGGTCTCTGTACAATACCTAGGTGCGTGATGCTGGTCTCTGTACAATACCTAGGTGCGTGATGCTGGTCTCTGTACAATACCTAGGTGCGTGATGCTGGTCTCTGTACAATACCTAGGTGTGTGATGCTGGTCTCTGTACAATACCTAGGTGCGTGATGCTGGTCTCTGTATGGTACTTAGGTGCGTGATGCTGGTCTCTGTACAATACCTAGGTGCGTGATGCTGGTCTCTGTATGGTACCTAGGTGCGTGATGCTGGTCTCTGTACAATACCTAGGTGCGTGATGCTGGTCTCTGTATGGTACCTAGGTGCGTGATGCTGGTCTCTGTATGGTACCTAGGTGCGTGATGCTGGTCTCCGTACAATACCTAGGTGTGTGATGCTGGTCTCTGTACAATACCTAGGTGCGTGATGCTGGTCTCTGTACAATACCTAGGTGCGTGATGCTGGTCTCTGTACAATACCTAGGTGTGTGATGCTGGTCTCTGTACAATACCTAGGTGCGTGATGCTGGTCTCTGTATGGTACCTAGGTGCGTGATGCTGGTCTCTGTACAATACCTAGGTGCGTGATGCTGGTCTCTGTATGGTACCTAGGTGCATGATGCTGGTCTCTGTACAATACCTAGGTGTGTGATGCTGGTCTCTGTACAATACCTAGGTGTGTGATGCTTTTCTCTGTACAATACCTAGGTGCGTGATGCTGGTCTCTGTACAATACCTAGGTGCGTGGTGCTGGTCTCTGTACAATACCTAGGTGTGCGATGCTGGTCTCTGTACAATATCTAGGTGCGTGATGCTGGTCTCTGTATGGTACCTAGGTGCGTGATGCTGGTCTCTGTACAATACCTAGGTGTGTGATGCTGGTCTCTGTACAATACCTAGGTGTGTGATGCTGGTCTCTGTACAATACCTAGGTGTGTGATGCTGGTCTCTGTACAATACCTAGGTGCGTGATGCTGGTCTCTGTACAATACCTAGGTGTGTGATGCTGGTCTCTGTACAATACCTAGGTGCGTGATGCTGGTCTCTGTATGGTACCTAGGTGCGTGATGCTGGTCTCTGTACAATACCTAGGTGCGTGATGCTGGTCTCTGTGTGGTACCTAGGTGCGTGATGCTGGTCTCTGTACAATACCTAGGTGTGTGATGCTGGTCTCTGTACAATACCTAGGTGTGTGATGCTGGTCTCTGTACAATACCTAGGTGTGTGATGTTGGTCTCTGTACAATACCTAATTGTGTGATGCTGGTCTCTGTACAATACCTAGGTGCGTGATGCTGGTCTCTGTACAATACCTAGGTGCGTGATGCTGGTCTCTGTACAATACCTAGGTGTGTGATGCTGGTCTCTGTACAATACCTAGGTGCGTGATGCTAGTCTCTGTACAATACCTAGGTGTGTGATGCTGGTCTCTGTACAATACCTAGGTGCGTGATGCTGGTCTCTGTATGGTACCTAGGTGCGTGATGCTGGTCTCTGTACAATACCTAGGTGCGTGATGCTGGTCTCTGTACAATACCTAGGTGTGTGATGCTAGTCTCTGTACAATACCTAGGTGTGTGATGCTGGTCTCTGTACAATACCTAGGTGCGTGATGCTGGTTTCTGTATGGTACCTAGGTGCGTGATGCTGGTCTTTGTACAATACCTAGGTGCGTGATGCTGGTCTCTGTGTGGTACCTAGGTGCGTGATGCTGGTCTCTGTATGGTACCTAGGTGCGTGATGCTGGTCTCTGTATGGTACCTAGGTGCGTGATGCTGGTCTCTGTATGGTACCTAGGTGCGTGATGCTGGTCTCTGTATGGTACCTAGGTGCGTGATGCTGGTCTCTGTATGGTACCTAGGTGCGTGATGTTGGTCTCTGTACAATACCTAGGAGCGTGATGCTGGTCTCTGTATGGCACCTAGGTGCGGGATGCTGGTCTCTGTACAATACCTAGGTGTGTGATGCTAGTCTCTGTACAATACCTAGGTGTGTGATGCTGGTCTCTGTACAATACCTAGGTGTGTGATGCTGGTCTCTGTACAATACCTAGGTGCGTGATGCTGGTCTCTGTACAATACCTAGGTGCGTGATGCTGGTCTCTGTATGGCACCTAGGTGCGGGATGCTGGTCTCTGTATGGCACCTAGGTGTGTGATGCACTGGTCTATGTAGACAGCTATGCATGGAATGCTAAGAATTCGATAAGCTTTGGTACGTAGCTTTCATAATTATGTATTTTTTGAAATTACATTAATTGTTATGAATTATTTTCATTGATTATTATATAAAATTTCCTTCATTATTAAACTATCTATTCATTTTGTTTTGAAATTCAATTTCATTTCACTTCAAACTTGCAAATGTCATATCATTCTGTGCAATAAAGTTTGTTGTTTGCTCAATTCGCTAGTCCGTCGCTACTGTGATCACGTGACCTGAATACCAAAGCACAGCGTATAGACTGGAATTTTTCGTTTCTGAACTGCAAACCAATTTTAATTAATTAATGTTCATCACAATGTAATCCTGACAAAAAATTGAATAATCGAAAGAAAATGAAGACAAAATCTAATCTGTTCATTAGAAAATCAGTAATGACTTGCTGCACCAACGTGAGGAAGCTTTGAGTTTTTATGCTAGGAGGAGGGTTGTGAAGAAGTAGCATTAATATTTTAGTAACACATCGACTACCACGCGCTAAGTGAGAGTTATTCTGATTCGTTTCATATAAAACGCAAATAATAATCACTAAATCTTAATTAGAACTAACCACGTCATGAAGTCAGCAAAACTGTCAATTGAAAACTTCGTACTTGAAACAAAATAAAATTGCATGTGTTTCTTCGGAAACTCACGCTAAATCGGTCGCTGTTCTCGGCGATTTGTTTCTCCCGGATTCTTGTACGGCTTTTCAGCGTCTGGAAGCCGAGGTGCGTCAAAAATGCTCCGTCCAGCATCTGCCAGGAGTAGCCAGCCAACCGCATTTCGTACGTCTATATCACAAATACTTTGTAAAATAACGAAATAATAACAATGAAAATAATAATAGTAATAATAATGATAATGATAAGCATAGTGATGACAATAGCCGTCGCGTAGTTAAATAAACGCATGAATAAATTTTTTTTTTTTGCTACATTCGAGTTCTTTGTCTAAAGACTCTGGAAATTTTCCGCTACATTCGAGTTCTTTGTCTAAAGACTCTGGAAAAGATTGATGAGCGTATCTAAGATACAGGTTTAACTACCTTTCGGGTTGATAATTGAAAAATTACTGGACGTTTATGGAAAAGGTGATCATGATTATAATTCACATTCGAATGATAAATAGTGGAAAATTTCGAAAGGAAGTGAAATCTATACCAAACATACGCTCATGAAACACATTCAGTCGCTCAAGTAAGCAAATGATGATGCTATTTAATTTCATTGCGAACCTAATTGAACGACTTCCATGTTGCACCAAACATTACAGACTGTCGTTATTTTTCGAGTGCGTAGTTTATGGAATATGTAAGTCATTCGGAATGAGTATAGCTCACTGAATCGCCGTTTCAAATCTGCCCCATATTCAGTAACTCTTTATTCGATCTTGTGTAGTTCAGTGTTGGTAATGTTGAAAAGCTTCATAACACGCATGTCATACAAACAATAGAGACGTTTTTAATGAAAGTGTGAGTACGCTTTAGAAAAATGGATCAGTTCTTTGTCTTCATGATTAACGGGAAGGTTCGCCGGTAGCAACAAAGATAATTCGTTAACGAGTGTGTCGGAAATGGCAAGTTTGCACAGAAACGGACTACATTAGTTTTGCATCGACAATGTCGGACCTGCGGTCAGTGAATTTTAAAGTAACCCATGCACATACAACCCGAAGTCGCCGTACAGAGTTAAAATAAAGATAGACTTGCATTTGTACATAAGAATCAGCAAGTAAAGCTTATGTCATCACTCACGTTTAAATTTGATAAACCTCTCATCAAACGCAGGAACGCTGGAATGGGTCACCTAAATGGGCTCCCAATGACGCTGCCACGACGTGATGTTGTACGCCACATTCAGAGCTTCAGGAGAACTCGGGATTTTTTCCAAATAAGCTAGATTTGAATTAGCTTGGTTGATCTTGAAGACTTTTATGTGAAACTGCTATCCTGATTTCTTTTTTTCAATTGAAGAAGCTCTGTCTCATTCTCGGGATTCTTATTATCTTCAGTAGATATTTCATACGTTGGAATAATATACGCGCACTTCTTGCACGAGGAAACGCTCTTCCTTGAAACAAATTCATTTAGCTGATCAGACATGCGTGGTATGGAAAGCATATCTATATCCGGAGTGAAGGAGTAAAAACTTTGGCAAGTCTGCCTAGCAGTATTTCTTAGCAAATTTTGAGGATAAAGAGATACTTCGAGAATTTGGGAAAGCCTTTTTGTTGGAAAAATCTTTACTAATTCGTTGTTGATAGCTTCAGGCCTTTCACAGTCGTATTTGAATGATTTAGAGATGTTTCCAACGGGAGGCAGGATACCAGGGCACACAAAATGAAATGAGACCTGATCCCTGACTGAGGGAAAACACGATCTCATGTATTGGACCATCAATTTAGCTATAACGAAGTCCATATCGGGCGCGAAGACAGCTATAGACATAGGTCCATTCCATGTTTTGACCTGTTCTACCACTCAGAAGAGAAGATTTGCAGAGCACTGTGAAGATACGCATATGTTCCAATTCTGCAGCCCGTTCCATTTGTCGGATTTAACAACAAAAGGGTACACTTTGAAGACACGAGACTTGTCCCAGGCGCCAGTTGAGACATCTAGCTCCAAAAAGGCGTAGGAATGGTTTGGGTTGCTTTTGGATCCCACTTCACGCTCCTCTGTGTGTTCCGCTCTTACATCCATGACAATCTAAGAAAGAAAAGTCTACTTAGCACTTTGAGTGCGACGTGATCACTGGTGGTCACTGAGGAGATTTTCATAATACTGGTGATCGACCAGCAGTCATAAACTCAATTTTCATAAATACTTCGTTATTTTCAAAATTAATCTCGGAAATTAACTCTAGTTTCAGTTGAATATAGAACTAGTTCAACCCGCTGCACATACTGTGAGAGCGTATGAGCGCTGCACCTGTTCTGAGCGTTTTCCAGATATGACAACAGAAATCAAGCAAGGTATTATTATTTTATTCGGGTCGACGGGGAATGCTGTCTGATAAGTTGAGTACAGTTAAACTTAGCTTGGTTGGTCTTTCAATAACAAAATGAGGTTCCGAACGATCTGTGCCCAATGTTAATAACAAAAACTATAGTCCTACAAGAGGAAACTATAGGACTTTAACGAATTTCCGAATACAGCATCTTTTTCTGAGCTTTAGTTACTGCTTGAAGATATTTGGCTAATGGTTGGTTTTCTACTGAAAGCATGACAATTCTTTACACACAAAAAGATGACCTAGCTAATATTGTTTAGTTCTCCTTGTACGACTTACACTATAACTTTCATCGTTCTTTAAAAATCGTTGGATATATTCACTTAGGAACCTAAATTTTGCCAAAAACCCCATTTTCTATAGGAACATCATTTGTTTAGGTTGACGATGATTTCACAATATTTTACGTCAGACCTTCACATGTATGATCACCAAGCATTTCAGTAAAAATTGAATTTGAAAGGTATATAAAATTTTTATATCCGTGATTGGGAAGGATTTGATTATAGGGAAGCTTACGTTTTCATTATCCATAACCATTTCTTAAAATTTTGCGCATATCACCCTTTTCGAGTGGCAAACACGTTCGTGAAGATATTGACAATAATTTCTACGTCAGAACAAATTAGATATTTTGTGTGCATTTTCACTTTTACTGTGTCAAGTCGTACTTGACGGAGGAGGTACTTGAATCAAGTCTCATTTCAGGGCACGGACCTGCTTTTGTGTTGGTGGAGGAACTTCGACGAACTTCTCCGTAACTGGATAGAAGCAACACTTCGTTACAAGCAACATGTTGATGACTAGGGTGATAGAAAGGTTGAACAGCAACAACAGCAGGGCTACCCTCACACGCTGTGCTACGGGCATGGTGAAAAGTCTCCTGTAGAAAAGTCTCAATAGGTGACAAAAGTGACTAATAGGTAACAAATAGGAGACAAAAGGTGGCGAAGGTAACAAGAAAATAGGTGACATAGGGGATAAATAGGTGACAAATAGGTGACAAAGGTGACAGAGGTGATAAAGGTCACAAATAGGTGACATAGGTGATAGAGGTGACAAAGGTGACACAGGTGAAAAAGGTGATAAATAGGTGACAAAGGGTGACAAAGGTGATAAAGATGACAAATAGTTGAAAAAGGTGGCAAATTGGTGACAAAAAGTGACAAAGATGACAAAGGTGATAAAGGTGACAGAGGTGACACATAGGTGACAAAGGTGACAAAGGTGGTAAATTCGTGATAAAAGGGGAAAAAGGTGACAAATAGGTGACAAGAGGTGACAAGGGTGACAAATAGGTGACAAATAGGTGACAAATGGAGGGAAAAGGTGGCAAAGGTGACAAATAGGGGACAAATAGGTGAAAATTAGGTTATAAATATGACAAAGGTGATAAATAGGTGACAAATAAGTGAAAAAAGGTGACCAAGGTGACAAAGGTGACAAATAGGTGACAAAGGTGGTAGCGTTCCTCGTCGGTTCAACTCGCGACGATGCAGATTCTAGACCGTAATTTTGAATAATTATTCTTGGTTTGGAGGAATGAGCTTGAGAAGTTTTCCTTAGGTAGAGGTAATAGAGAATTATTACCTCTTCTTCAGTATGACAGCATGCTTGACAGGGATAATATATAAATGAGAGGATTCGTGACTTGTGAGGACGTATACTTCAATAATTTTTTCAAGTGCAGGTGTTGGAAATTTTATTTCATGAAGACATAAATACCCTGTCGAAATTTACTGTCGATAACGATATTGAACCTTGCCGGACTGATGCTGTTGTCGACAGATAATTCTGTTTATACTTCAGCGAGCGCTGAAAAATTGATGTTTGCCATAGAGCGTAATAGAAGCGCTTGTTCACTATTGACGTTTGTATATTTTTGTAGGGATTGATTTTGCTCAAATGCCTTTCCCGAGTACGTATACAATTTATTTATGTATTGTAGTGTCTATATGATACAATTCTTATTTATGGCTTAAAATTTCAACTGTGGACTTACCAAAATTGCATTAAATAGTACCCTTTTTCCATGAGAAGGTCCAAGGATGAGGCTCTTTTTTTGCAGCGCTTTCTCGTCTTCTCTTTTTTCTAAATTCCTTGCGCATCTTCTTACTGCGTGGTCTGATGTTGAAACGCTAATATACGACCGCTATATGACATGAACTAACTAATAAAGCTGACAATAGCCCTCTAAGAGCCAATTTCAAAGAGATATAACATAAATTACGCATAATTAAAACCTAAAAATGACAATAAACATATTTGCTCTTTATAGATTACTAATGTAAACGGCCCGTCAAAAATGACGGGATTCGATATTTTCCTCAAATTAATCTTTCAGATGTGGGTGACAATCAAATATATCCATCCTGATAAAGGGCGGGCCAGAAGTGATTGACCTTTTTAATTTGCTAGCTGAGTAAATGGGATACCGAAATAAACCATAAAAATGTTGTTCTTTCAAGTTAAAAATGTTTTGCTTTTATTAGCAAATTAAAAGGGTCAGTTACTTCTGGCCCACTCTGTAGTTGTGAAATATTCATCTCCTTTTGCACTGGTGAAACTCGTATCACAGAGACAGTCATTAAGCATCCTTCAAATCAAATCAAAGAAGATGGTTCTTAAGAAGCGGACATCAGAGAAATACATAAACAAATAAACACATCACGAGTGTTATTAGGTAAGAAAATTATTACACTCCTGCTGCTTCAAGGAATTTTTTTCATTTTCGCCACATGACGTCACCGTAGCCAAGAACTAGCCGCTGGGTATCGCTCACGTCAGTCGGTTTACAAGCACTCTCAAGCCTCGCTCGCTGCACTGCTTTCACCTGCTCATCACCGTGTCCAGCAGGCGTTCCAACTCGTGACGAAGTTATGGTGGAAAAACGAATGCACGCTTCTTATCTTTACTGTAATATGAGCTGCACTTGTCCGTTCGTCACCGCCACCAGCATGAAGTGTGTGATGAGCGTATCTGTGATACAAGTTTCATCAACTCCATAAAATGCGGTGTATTAATCCATCAGTTTAGGTGTCATAATAAATATCACGAGTATAGTTAGGAATTAGGAACGTGTGTCATGTGATTTTTTGAACATTATTATACACTATATAGTGTGCACGGCCCGTCAAAAAGAAGCGATTCAATACCTTTCTTGAACAAATTTTTCAGATGTGGATGACTAACTAATATATTCATCTTAACAGTACCCGTTTTAAAAAAAATATTCTTCTATTTGTGCACTGGTGAAACTCGTATCACAGATACGGTCATTATAACTATCCTTATGAGCGTGACAAAGAAATGGACCAAGCGGGCTCCAAACAAGTAAACCAAGGGTATTACTAGGTAGCAGCAGGACCCGGGGAAATTCCACGGACAATGTCATCGTTAAGCTACAACTTTTTTACTTCAAATTAATCAAATTCAAGTTCAATTTAATCCAAGTCAAGTTAAATTAATCCAAGTCAAGTACAAATTAATCCAAGTCAAGTTCAAATTATTCCAAGTCAAGTTCAAATTAATCAAAGTCCAATACAAAATATTCCAACTCCTAAGTTAAGTTATGAATTGACTACTCAATCGTTAATTTGAGCGTTTTTTGTGTTAAATATGTATCTATTGGATGTGATAGGCAAGACAATCGTTTTGCCTTTCTGCAAGGAATACATAAAATTTTTGCCGGTGTTGCAATCTAAAAACAAACTGTCGTAAAATGTGCAAAGTACCCAACATCAAGAGGCAGATGGTGATTCGCATCTATCACCGGCGTAAAAGATACAAGTTTATTACAAAAACTTCGTATTATACAACTCATTAAAGTTTTTCTGAAAATCTACTTTAATGGCAGTATGCATCCATTTAAATATTTTTGGTGAAAAGGTACTTTAATGTTGCACACTCACATGATAGTTTCGAAGATTTATTTACACTCAGAAAGATATTTATATGCGTGAAATTCCTCTTTATTGCATATTTAAACATGAAATCACAGATATGCATCTACATAAGGTTAGTATTGGACGATATACGTAGATTTAATCTTTAAAAGAAGTTTTAAAATTCGATTCTATGAGTGCTTACGAGTATGTACGATGATACACATCAAAATGTTTCTAACTGTAAAACATATGCATTTAAGTGTTATCAGTATCTATTATACATAACAAATAAATATACATCCAATGTTTCTGAAGAAGTGGACACCAAACATATGTAAGCAGTAAATAAATGTATCAATAAATATATAAATAAACACACTACGGGCATCATTAGGTGAGATAATGGCTGCTCTGGGTACTGCATTTCTCTCTAGAGACAGTACAGGTCTACACCTTTTTCGATTCGAGTTAAAATATCTGACATTCAAGTTAAAATACCTGACATTCAAGTTAAAATATCCGACATTCAAGTTAAAATATCTGACTTTCAAGTTAAAATATGTGACTTTCAAGTTAAAATATCTGACTTTCAAGTTAAAATATGTGACTTTCAAGTTAAAATAGCTGACTTTCAAGTTAAAATATTTGACATTCAAGTTAAAATATCTGACGTTCAAGTTAAGATATCTGACATTCAAGTTGAAATAACTGAATATGCAGATGAATTGACATCTAATTTACAAATTTAAATTCACCACAAAATATTTTATAAAACGATTTAAAAATATGAACTTTAAAATATTTAATTGCTCATTAAATTATATTGACTAAAAAAAATCATAATTTAGGAGTGGTTTGTATTCACATGCGTAAATGCTTCCGGGGATATAAAAACACAAGGCGAGTACACATGTACATAGTTTAATGCAATAATAATAAGTTTGTAATGCTCCATATTACAATATTTCGTTTTCCTCTATCGTTTTCCTTTTTTTCCTTTTCTTTTTCCTTTAATACAATAATAAGTCATAAATGCTCCATTAACACGTCAGAAGTTTTTTAATGTAATCTATTTTATGTACAAATATACAGATGTTTAAAATATTTCCATATATATTTAAATTGCATTCTCTACAGAAGAATGAATATAATTTCTTTGATGAATCCTTAAATTAAATAATCTAATAGATTTTGAATGAGAATGCGATATATTTATTAAGAACTACATATGTATAATTTCATGCAGTTGGAATGTCACCCATGTTCAGACCTTGCATTAACAAAACTGCTGGATAGTGTTTTTGCACATGGTTACACGTTTTCATACACAAAGTGGGAGTGATTTTTCCCATAGATTGATCTATTATTCCTTCCAAATGTTGCAGCCGATGTTCAGTCTGGGTCATGCCTGGAGGAGGAGGTCTCAAAATATCTTCACGAGTTGTGTTGAGCAGTTTCTTTGCCTCTGACTTAACAACGCTCCAACACTCCTCGATAGGATTAAGAGGAGCACTGTAAGGAGCAAGTCTTAGAAGTGCGGCTCCCTGAAATTCCTGCTCTTGCACAACCATTTCTAAATTAACATGGATTGGAGCGTTGTCACAAACTACTACTACATTTTCCATTGCCTCTGACACTGTTCGTAGTAATCTTCTGACCCATTCGCAGCAGTCTTCTTTCTTATAACTTCCTCTTCTTCTTTCCCAGTACGTTAACCCTGTCTGTGAGATCCCTGCTATGATGTGGACGTTCTTGCCTTTCGAAGTTGGAGATTTTACACTGCAACGAGTTCCCTTCTTGGACCTTCCACAACTTCTTCTTAAGAACAGATTGCAATTCGTTTCATCGATGTACACCAACGTTTTGCCGTTCCCAATAAAATCCATCGCTTTTGACACGTAATCTGATCGTTTTCTTTTGTTACTTTCGGAATTCATCTCTGATGGCTCCAATCTAGCTTTTTTCACAGAATAAAGTTGACAGTCAAGATGCCTATGCACTGTGTTTGTAGCTATTGATACTCCTGTTTCTTGCAATAATTTATTTTTGATTGTTACTAAAGTAATAAGAGGATCTTCTTCAAGATAACTAATCATTTTCTGCACATGTATGGGTGCAACCTTCGTATTTCTTGCACCTCCGTGTTTGTTAACTTCCTTATCAATTTTTCGAATCCAACCATATGCAGTTGCTATTGGTACGCTATGATTGTTGGCCACTTTCCTCCAGTCTCCGTCGATATCTTCCGCTGCAGACAAAACCATTTGTTTTTCGTATGTGTTTCTTTTATATCTTCCACGCTTTGTTCCTCTCTTCACTCCTCGTGTTGTAGGTTGATCTTCAGATTCTGAATCACTGAGAAGGTTGCTTACTTCGAGTTTTTCCATTGTCATGATGGGTGTTAGAATGAAAATAATTCAGCAAAGAAAATTCGAGCTCTTATATACGCTACATACAGTAGCTGGTATCATATTTACAATCCATTCTACTGCAAATTTTTTATGATTTATGATTATGTATATTATGTAACTTAGATGTCAGTTATTTCAACTTGAGTGTCCAATATTTTAACTTGAAAGTGAGATATTTTAACTTGAAAGTCAGATATTTTAACTTGAATATCATATATTTTAACTTGAAAGTCAGATATTTTAACTTGAAAGTCAGATATTTTAACTTGAAAGTCAGATATTTTAACTTGAAAGTCAGATATTTTAACTTGAATGTCAGATATTTTAACTTGAATGTCAGATATTTTAACTTGAATGTCACATATTTTAACTTGAATCGAAAAAGGTGTAGGTGTCCACTATACTTTCAAGTCGTCTGGTCATTTTAGTTTCGAAGGGCGATCTCACTTCAGTAACAGCGTTGACTTTGTTCTGCAGTGCACAGGTGGTGGAGATATTGGAAGCTGTCTGCTTGGTTGTCTGCTTGGATAGTGGAAGCAGTCTGCTTGGTTGTGTAGCGTGTTCAATTTCATCACATTCACGTGCAGATGTTTAGATTCACTGTGTACTGTAGTTTCGAATGAAATCTTTCTTTGCAGGTTACCAAACTCCTGCTGTATTTCATCATCTTATCCTAGGCAGCGTTCAGTTTTCCACGATGTGGGACATAAGGAACATTGTTTACTATAAATGAGAATATATGTGCAGTTGGTCCCTCAAGTCGTTGGGTCACAATTCAAATTTTAACTGATCAGAATCTAGAATAAAGATGAGAACATATGCCACAAACAGCTCAGAGGAAACAACTTATTATATTTCCGAAGTTCAATGTTATACATTACTAATTTGAAACCAATATTTAAAAAATAAATTGAAAGCCCAATATGATTTGAACGAAATGAAGAATTACCAAAAGTGGTTTGTGAACCCGCAAGCCCAAATTGCCGATTACGAAAAGTTTGTGAAGAAATATAGAAAGTAATTTTATTTTCCCTCGAATGAGTGATTTATTGAGCTTTTATAGAATATTACTCAGTCTTAATTCCAACATCTGGCGAAGTAAATGTTTTCAATATGTTTTCAGCAAGTTGATTCACTGAAATCACTCGTGTTTCAACGATTAGAATTCTGTCATCATCTATTGGCCAATTTTTCGGCTTTATAAAAGCGAGATTTCACTACCTGGATTCAGAGCGGTTATAAGTCCCAAAATGATCATACATGCACAGTGACATCCTTCATCTTGGTAGTGAAAATCAAAGTTATGTGTTGTTGGAAGTTAACGTGATAGTAATGAAAACTTTAAAATGTGCACTCGAGTTAAAAAGGTTCAAATGAAAAAATTACATTATGAAAGATGCCACAGCAAACTTCAGTTTGATGCTCACAAAAAAGAATTAACATTAGGAAAGCTACAGAGTATAAATTAAATTTTTATGCTAATTCATGATTAAAAAAAATAACTTGACTCTGGTTCTAAATAGTGGATCATTAATAGTTACTACCCTCTCGCGTGACAGACATAGTTTCACCGGCGCGTTACCCTACGAAATGTTTTCTATTTTTTAGAAAGCAACAACCCTGTCACTCTCATTGAATAATGTGCGCTGTGTATCTTTCCGAAATTTATATTTTCACTGAATAGAACTTTTCCTCTCGATGGAAAGAACGGTAGAAAATATGAAATTCAGGAACTCATGACACTAATCAATCAATAAAAATACGAGTCCAATAATCAATAAAAAACCTTGATACTCTGCTATAGAAATTCTTAATTAGAGAACATTATTCTTCAAAGTTAGTCGCAGGATTCTGTGAAGCTATTAGGAAATTTGTTGTTTGATATTATGAAATTAACACTAAGTTGAACACTGCAGGTACATGCCAGGTAGTGCGAGGCTAGTTGAGGCATACCAGGTGTTACGTTAACTGATTAGCAGACGATAACAGAGCCAAAGCACATGGCGGAGTGTGGCGGCGCATCTTTTCTTCTCTGCAGGTGTAAAAAGAGTCTGGTGGCGAGGAGGGGCTTGAAACCACCGAGCGAAAGAGAGAGAGAGAGAGGGAAAGAAACAAGAAAAACTAGGGAGGATAGATTCACAGAAAGAGAAAAATTAGAGAGAGTGAAAGAACTTCCTACACTGCATTTGCTTGATCAACATGATGATGATGATATTGACTAACTGAAAGGCTTCATTATTTTTGTAAAGAAACAACATAGAGCTCGGAAAAACATTGAAACATAGAGCACGAGAAGACACGCCATAGGTACGCGTACAAGCATCATTCAGAGGCTTCTCAACCTTTCTATTGGTATGCACCCCCTTAGCTTGGCGGTGTATCTTCATGTACCCTCAGCATAGATGAAGGCTTAGGAAACTATACAAATGCACTTCATGATCAATAATTATTTAAACTTATACGGGTTATGTAAATATATATCATGCATTTTGCCATATGAAGTGTTTTAAATGTACCCTTAGGGGTACATGTACCCCCGGTTGAAAAGCTCTGGGCTCCAACAACGGCTACGTGTAAAGCTGTGTTTACACGATCATTGAGTGCGCGCATGAACAGTGAAGAGAGGCTTAAGCCCCGCCCACTTTCTTTCGCTTCAAGCTCATTAACTGCTCAATGACAATGCGGACCATGCTCGTTTTCATGGCGGTGGCCAGAGCTTGTCAGTATCGTTACAGCCACACTGTCTTTGAGCAAGTAAATGCTCCTGAAGCGAGAACAAGTGGGCGAGGTTTGCACCTCTCTTCACTGCTCACGCGCGCGCTCAATGATCGTGTAAACAGGCCTTAATATTATTGCTGTACCTCCAGACGTCACTGAGTTAAGAGATCATGACCCCAAGTGTAGGGGTACGCCAACGAGAGGGATCCGCCAATGTTGTAATATACTCGCTAGACAAGTGTATAAGAAAAAGGATTAAAATCATCCAAAGATGTACCAAATAATGCTTCGATGAGACAATAATCCTAAAATAGACTCTCCCAAACATGCTAATCTCTTAAACGAAAAATAAAACAAAGCGAGAGGTAAGCCGATGTCTTGAAAAGCGATCCTTGAAATCTTGAAGATCACTCGGAGGAGCAAGTGGAGGGTGTCGACAAACACGGGACATAGCAGGCCTGGCACAAAGCCCTGAAATGACTTCGTTGTCTGAGCTTTGCTCTCTGAGGAACATTCCACAACACTTGAAGAATGATCGTAGGTAGGCTCTTTGTGGCAAATTTTTTCCTCATGTAAGGATGAGGTATTTCTGTTCTTTTGATTCAAGTAATTATGCACGTAATTATATTTTAGATAGTTTTAAGTAATATATACTATATGTTAAATTTTAATATTAAGTTATTATATTAAGAATTAACCAACTTGCGAAGATATATTTATAAACTGACGCGATCACGATAGAACCATGACAAATGTTTATTTAAAAAGAGCAAGTTTCAAAAGCTTGCCGATGTTAACAGTATTCTTACATTTTGTTTCGCTGAACACATTACCCCACTTTCGTGTACATCTTTCATTTGAGTAGAGATAACACCTCTGATATCAATGTGCTCTGGAAGAACTCAACAAAGTGCAGTAATTCTTTGTCTTGCATCGCCGACTGCACAGTACTCACGGTTGTTTTCCTAGAAGTGAAATGTTTGGTCCGATGAAATGGAACCAAGGCTTCTATAGGGTAATCGATGCCAGAAAAATCACAGCGCACACTGGCCTAATGCAAAGTGATGAAGTAGGTTCTCATTTTTAGTTCGCATTTTTTGAGATATGTTTCCATGAAGAAATTTGCCACGGCGTTCATCTGTGTGTGGGTGGCACTGACCATCGTGGGTTTTTACAGCCAAGTCTGTCGACATAACTACACCTACGTGGAACCTGAAACCACGGAGGACCATGTCAACGATGGTACTCAAGTGCTCTGAACTGCAAGTGAGACATTTAGAAACTTACCTCCCTCAAATTTACCTTTATTTAAGCAAAAGTAAAGATGACGTTCTTGATCCGACCAATGTCCTAGCTAGAAAATCCTATTTTCACCTCGCCAATTTCTAAGCATTATATATTTTCAAGAACTGTTGATTTATTTTTTGAATTATCTATTTATTCGCATCGGTACCGAAATAAGGTCACTTTCAAGAATTTACTCTGAGGGGATCTTTTATCTTAATTCACCAAAATTGAATGAAACTACAATATACATACATGCATTTTTGCGCAGTCATGTACGGTATAACAGATGTTTTTTACAACAATCTTAAAACATTTATTTATTTTTCGCTATACAACTGAAACTTGGACATTAGTTGCCCAAAACCCACTTATTATTACTTCATGAGTATTAATCCAGGTAATTTCTTTTGCTGGCTGATTAGGTGTGTGTAAGTATACGTATTGAATAATGCGGACAATCATAATTAATTAATTTTTTATTCGTTTTAATTTTTAAATTCTCACGTTTAATTTATTTTTATCCCACTGCTGCGAGATCAGATGTTAAGATTCGAGTGTTTTAAGTTTTTTTTTCAAAGACTGTTGCATTAGTTGTTCAATGTTCAGGTTAGATTTTCTTGTGGAGGTTGTCATTTCACCTATACTGTTTCACACAACTGCCTATTTCGCATCGTGGAATAATTGCAACACCATGAGGAGGATTGCGTAAGATCAACCTTATTTCCGTACCATGCTTCTAAAAGAACAAAAAAGTTTTAATTTCGTGATACATGTGTTTTCATCTAAACGACCCAACATTTGTGTAATTTTACGATCCTCCACGCAACCTACCACGAATAATAACACGAATAACCGCGCAAAGCTTATAACAGTCCAACACAAGCCGGCGTTGGTTCAATGCTCACCCTTTACCCTCACGCCCTCACCACCTCCACCCTATGGAAGCTCCGCGTCATAAGGAGTTCCCCTTTGACCATTTTTCTGCGAAGAATATAATCCTATGTCTATGTAATGTAACCTCATAGAATTTTATTATTTTGAAAAGACTCAATCTAGGATTTAGTTTTTCCTTGATTAATTGAAATTCAGGGCGCTTACACCAATTTACTCTCAATCTCTTTGTGTGTAGTTGGAGTTTACGCTCTGAACCTTGATTGATAAACTTTTTTGCTCTGCATTGTTTCTTATTTACTTTCATATTACGAGTTTACCATGTCCTATGATCATTTTTCTTCATTAGGACAGCCTTATCATTTAAGAAAAATTGTTTGAATCGCCGATGAACGATAAAATTAGATTTGTGTACAAGTCGTCAGCCATATCCCTCTCTACCAATGAATTTTCAGGGGAGAAACACACCTGGACAATTTTCAAAAAAATAATGAAACACTCAAGGAACAATTCAAATCTATCAGAAGTGAAGTAAGGATAAACATCATTCACTGAATGGAAACAGAAGTTTGCCAGAGCGTAGCCAAAATGAACGCGAGTGCTGTTTCTGATCATATTCTGCTAACGAGGAAGCATGACACGTATCATAGTTCTCGGTTAACTTGACAAGAGCATATGCGAACGAGGGCGGAACACTGCTTCCTGGAGCAGTGAAGCCCGTCGTTATAAACAAGGATTATATTTTGATTGTCTAGAAAATAACTGATAATCCATAGCTTAGAAATTCTAAAATTCAGAAGAATGAAAAAGGAATGTATACAAGAGACTCGTTGAATGGAGTCTAGAATATCGAGTGACAATAGAAGGAGTTGCAATTCCAGGGTCTCAACGCATGCACGAGCAGCATTTATGGTTTGATCTTCAAGCCCCTCAATGAGCGGGACTCAAATAAAATCTTGACTATAATTCATTCGAGGAATATATTCATCTATTTAATCAGAGAAGTCAATCGTGAATATAAAAAAGTTTCATTTAGTTTCATGAACGGAATGAAACTTTCCCGAAGATCCGTTCATGCAACTTACAGATGGCTCGTCTTACCAAATAAATAATGAATAAATCTTTACGAAATAAATTTAGAAGAAACCCTGAGCATAGTGAAAAGTAGGTATTTTCTTTCGAATAGTTTATATTGAGGTCATGAAATATGAATGGCTTGTCTAAGAAAATAAATTGAGGAGCAGCTCTGAACGTATAAAAAATTAGGTATCTTCTTTTCACTAGTATTTACTGATGTCATGGAGTACACTTAGTTAAGTCTTCGAATTTCTGGGTATCAATTGTATTATTATTTCAATATCTGCCTTTACCATATTTTCCCCGCTCAATTCTTGTCGTTGTCTTTTTGATTCACTGCGTTTCAGAGCCAGGAATGAGCTCACTTTCAGTAATACTACGATAGCAATAGCAGAATAAATGGGCCGTGATCTCAGAACCTCGAAGGCATTCTTCTACGGCATTGAAAAACGAGGCAGAAGCAAACTACGTCTCATTTGAAAAAAGGAGTCCTCCATAGATGCTCGCTTACGGGAGGTTCGAGCGGAGATATCGACTTAAGAGCCTCTTTTCAGGGGCAAATCGATTTTTGATGTCACTGGAGTTTCTTAATTGAGAAGGGCTTCTCGTTACGAGGATTCCCTCAACTGTGGTGGTTGAGGCATGCTTCGTTGAATGGTCACATACAGGGTTAAGGAAGTTAAACGAACAAGTATCGGACTGAAAATAGACTGGTTGACCTACCGTTGAAAAAGAATGTTTAACTCTAATATTGTTTTTCTACACTGTACGCAAAAAAATAACGTAAATATTTCAAGTGTAACAACGCAGATGAACTAAGTGAAACAAAAAACCTTACAAGCAGAGATTCTATCCAACTACAGTATCTTCATAAAGGTCGTCGCTTAAATAATACAAAATTATTTTCAGAAGATTCTGTGAATGTTAACTGGGCCTCACCACTCTGTTTAAATCCTGAGGTGAAATCAAGCGTTTGCAGAAAATTATCTTCCTTTTCAAACTATTTATTGAAAACCCCATGAGAGCTAATAAAATACTATGAAAACACTATTAGTAATTTTGTCTTATCTTGTTTTTGAAGTTCAGCTTATTAAATCTCTAAAAAATAATATTTTGTTCTAGAAACTTCGTATTATTGCCACTAATATGTGCTTCACATCCTGTGAAAATCTTATGCTTGTGGCAGCAATAGTTTTTGAGTAATTCTAGAAAGTTTTGAAAGACGAAGGGTGTACGAATAATTTCGTCGCTAACTGTATGTCAGTGAAATCCACGTTAATTGAGCTTAGAGCATTTTACTGTCAGCGTATCCTTAGTCAGAAGCAAAAATTCCTATCCCTGCATGTTATATGTTAAAGAAATATTTTTACTCATGAGTAAGTCGCCTAAGATAATTCATTTAAAATTGTTGCATGCATCCGGATGGTACAAGGACGCTGAAGTGAGCGATCCAAGGGACGTTTAGGTAGCAGCTACGCCTTAATGGAATATTCTTACTCATGTCTTACTTGTATAAAATAATTCATATAAAAGTGTTTCATGCATCCAGATAGTATAAGGAGGCTGAAGTGAGCGATCCAAGGGACGTTTAGGTAACAGCTACGGCTTAATGGAATATTCTTACTCATGTCTTACTTGTATAAAATAATTCATATGAAATTGTTTCATGCATCCAGATAGTATAAGGACGCTGAAGTGAGCGATCCAAGGGACGTTTAGGTAGCAGCTACGGCTTAATGGAATATTCTTACTCATGTCTTACTTGTATAAAATAATTCATATAAAATTGTTTCATGCATCCAGATAGTATAAGGACGCTGAAGTGAGCGGTCTAAGGGACGTTTAGGTAGCAGCTACGGCTTAATGGAATATTCTTACTCATGTCTTACTTGTATAAAATAATTCATATAAAATTGTTTCATGCATCCAGATAGTATAAGGACGCTGAAGCGAGCGGTCTAAGGGACGTTTAGGGGATAAATTTTTCGTGTTAGAATTTCCCCGAGTGACAGGGTTCCACGTGCGTAATTAGAATTCCTCGGACGGAGCGATTGATCGGCCGCGTCCCATTGCAATAAAGTGACGGGCGCGCTGCCATATTTTGAGGCGAGGTGGATCAATTAAAGTTCACTTACTGCCTCCCGGATTACATGGATGCTAAGAGTTATTGTATCTTTCGGCTTTGATAAAGTTGAATTCAGATGATAGAAGTATAGTTATGATCGATGATGAAGATGGTGAACTGTAAGTGAAATAATTAGAAATAAATTAGTTAAATGGATGATATAAACATCGCTGGTTTAGAGGACTAGAAATAATGGGATCGTAACTTAATGATGAACGTAAGTTGAACGTGTACAAGTTATAAGCCATAATCTGCGTAAGAAACGAACACAAATGATCTGCAATCTATTTGTTCATTCATTTTCCTAGCAGATGGAGTCTCAAAACCGTGCAGTCTTTATTTGCTCGTTTTTTTGAGGCGTATTTTGTCCATCGAAATACAACCTTCGTTTTCAAGTTAAAAGATTTTTTAACTTTTGCTTACTTGGCTTTTTCTTCGTAAGAAAATGGCAAGTTCATTAGGTGTCTCTTAACAGCAGAAAACAACTGATAATTAAAATATATTTGTAAGTCATTGGCTATAGGTTATGCATTTCATCACCTCAGTACGACTTGGGTAACAGGTTTTGACGATTTAGCCGACCAAAGATGGGCGTTCATTGCGATACATCCCGTAGGCTTTTTGATGAATGGTGACTGTTGGTGCGTTACTCAAGATTTCTCTCACAGAATGCAAACACAGATCAGTGAGGATGAGTTCTATAAAAACGTCCGTAAAATATAATTCCTTGACAGCCAATCGACGTCAAGGTGATGTAGAAATAGTCAAGATTTGATTATGTAGCATAAAAATATCGTTATTTAAGCGTGATATCCTTTAGCACATGAATGAAAAATTTCATTTACTTTTACGATTGCTGTGAAGATTTTGTACATCGAAATGCACGTTAAAGAGTCTAATTTGTGTTCTTTTTCTTCTTGTGGGGGCTAATTGCCTGAGGATATCCAGAGTTCCTACTGCTTTCATTTAAAAAATCCTCCTGCATTTTAAATAGAATTTCATGGACACTGATGGAACGCTAACGTAACGTATAGGGCAAAACCCAACATATGACACTTATAAGTTCATGTTGCCAATACATGGAGGTGATTAAAATTTAATGTGAATGAAATGATTGAAACTAAGGTGATTCAGTTAATTAATAGGGGGTTATTAAGTGCTGTCATTGAATGGAGGCATGCATTATTAGCTACTAGTTTCTAAAGTTTAAAATGGGGTTACTGCTTGTGATCAAAACTTCTATTGCCTCTCGCTCATGAGTCTCCGAGCTCCCGAAGTACGGTCATTTGCTTCAACAAGATGCAATAACATTTAGGGAGTAGTTTAGGATGGTTTACGGTCAAGATGAGGCTATATAAACATAAAATTCGCGACATTGCAGCGGTGTAGCTCACAACGTAAGTTATTTTAAGTGAACTTTCCTATTCCATGTGCTGTAGCGAGTGGTGTAGCCAAGTAGACTTGGAAAAGCTTATGCTGTCAATTGTACCGCTACTACGGCGAAATTTATTCGAAATTCAGGCCCCAGGTTAATAAGTTAACGTGCTCTGGTTTAAGTTGTGTTCCTAGAGGCTTGCTTCGGGTGAAATATGCAAAGAGTTGCTGGTTTATTACAGCCCTGCAGCTGTGATGTTTGAGCTGCAGCTGTTGTTCCTTCCTGGGCGCTGAACATTGAAATGCGAACGTAAGACTCAATACAGCGGGGAGAGACAAATCTTCGTACATCAAAATTTTTCAGGTATAACACGTTTTGACCAACTCGAACTGAATGAGTTGATATAATTTCTCCATCAACTTCTACCAGAAGCAAATTGTGCTTGAAAATTAAATAAATTTAACACCAAAAACGTATGGGCACTTCTATATACTAGGACCAAAAAGTACTAATATATAATAGGCTCCTGCTCGTTTCGTTTGGCAGATATTTACTTAATAAAGAGTTTTACGAGGTACGAGTAATTGTTTATCCCTGCTACGATACAAATAAAAATAAAAGAAGTAGGTGAAGGGGCCATGCTAAAACGCGGTACATCAATTATTCTGGCAATTCTTGACATGGTCATTTTGAGGCACAGGATATCTAAGGTGCTGTATAGAGACTCCTAATGCGGGGATTTGTTTGGAAGCGCACTCAGTTAATGATAAGGAAATTTTTATTCATTACAAGGGTATAAAAATATGCACCTGAATTATTCAGCAGTGTGGACACCTATATTTATCATGCTCGTGTAATCAATACATTGAAATTTTAGGTATAAATAAATTTGTGTGGCTTACAAGCAGCAGCCAGCTTTCTGCCATAGATTTTCCTTCATTGTGTGTAGTAGTATTGGATTGAATTCTGAATAATCTTCGAAATTTTTGCTATGCTCTCAGGTATTTTCTATTTGAACATTGCTGGCTCCAGTGACGAAGTTGATTCACGTGAAAAGATTAATCTAATGAAAAGACGAGCTTCAGCCTCGTTCGTATTAAACATAGGTGAAGCGGAAGAGGCTATTCACGCGTTTTCCAAGTAACACATTATAGAAAATGATAAATTTTTGTGATGTGTGGAATTCATAGAGCAAAGAACGCATCCCTCCACTTAGAAAGAACTTACCGTTTTTCACTTTGCTTTTTATGCTTCAGGGGCTGCAATTTACTGTACATTATCTGTTAAATAAGGTTGAAGGATTGGTTTTGTGTATTGCAAATTATTACGCTAGTGTTTTCTTCGGAGGTTGAGCTAAGTGAAGTAACAAACACAATCCGTCAATATTCTTAGATGTAGCGCGTATAACTATTTCCAAAGAGATGAAATGTAAAACTTTATTTACGGGTAAAGTTCTTATTTCATCTTTTTATATAAGAAAAGAACTTGAGGAAATCTTTGATATCAGATGTATGTATTCCCTTTATCCATTGTGCGCATGTTGGGGTAACACATTCTTGTGCTGTAGAATATACTGTGTGTGTATGCCCTTGTGGTCCGTGTATCAACGATAAGATAACTTTCAAGAACGTTTTATAAAACTAATGGTCATTCTCCCCTCCATTTCAGTCAGTAATTACAAATCGCTGTTTATGAATCATTGTTTCATTAAACTAATGGTAATTCCCCTCTTCATTTCAGTCAGTAAATGCAAATCCCTGCTTCAAAAAACTAATGGTTCGTTCACTTTTTCATTTCAGTTCGTAATTGCGAATCACTGTTAAAGAATCATTGTTTCAGGAAATTAATGGTTCATTTGCTGCTCCATATCAATCAGTAATTAAGAATCACTGTTTATGAATCACTCTTTCATAAAGTTAATGGTTCGTTCATTTCAGTCAGTAATTACAAATCTCTATCAAAGGTCAGCCAATCGTTAAAGACTTGAAATTTTTTCCCACTTGTACAACAATTAATTAGAAGTAGCTCTGAACTCATTTCAATTTGACCAATGAGCCAAACTGAAATAAAAAAGCGCTTAAATATATGTTACTCAGGTTGTATCACCGCTACATTCTAAGGAGAACGATACAACTAATACCGACTGCGAATTGAAAAAGAAAAGAATGTAGCATCGAGCGTAACTTCAAACTACGAAGTGTCAACCAATATTTGTCAAGGTGACGAAGATCTCGCTTCCTCGAGCGAGCGACAAAATTCTTATGAAAGCCTTTAAAACGCAAGTTTTAGGTGACACTGAAGAGAAGGGGCCTCCCGTTTTTGTTGGGTCATCACCGTGATCTACGGAGGCTTGCCCTGCTCGTTCTCGCCTCCGCCGGGCACCAGAACTGCTGACGCTGCAAAATATCGCCTCCTGCAGCCAGATATGGCCGCTCTTTATAACGCTACGCGCAGACCTTCGAGCTCCGAGTTCAAGGCTCCAATTTCGAGAAAAGCGAACAAGGCCTAGAAAGTAAAATAAAATAACAATAGAACGATACTAGTGGGAAATTTTCTAGGAAATATTCACAGCATTATTGTTTCATTCAATTGGTAGAAGTGGTGATGGTTAAACATTGCATTAGTAAGTCAAAAATCTGAGGGGCGCATTTTAATGACTCACGACTTCTTGTATTTTTGTTCTAGTTTGAAATGACAACTCAACAATAAGGATAGAAAAATATTGTTTGAAAGCATACGAAGAGCGCAGATTTAATTCAAGGATTAAAAATATGAAGAATGATGCGGTCTAATTTTGCCACACACTTACAAACCTCTTTAAAAGTGCGTTTGAAAGCCAAGTGAAAATTTTTAATTAAATAAACAGCCCTTTATCAGCTGAATTTAATTTTTACTCAGTTGTTAAGAACTTCAAAGAAATGTCTCATTCAAGAAATGAGAATGACACAGAGTATACTCAGCATAGTATCAGTTGCCTTTGCCTCGTTTCGAACAAAATTTACCTAACCCTAGAATGAAAATACAACGCGTAAACTGTCCTCCGTTTTGCCTCCCTCACAAAACGTCAAACGGAAGAAGGTGACTGAAAACTCTTTCGGTTCCTACTGTGCCCCACTCGGTTTTCGTACAGTCGCTACGATTTTCCACTCTGTTTCCGTACAGTCGCTACGGTGCCTCACTCTTTGTTTCCGTACAGTCGCTATGGTGCCCCACTGTTTTTTCCCCAATAGTCGCTACAGTGCTCCCGCTCATTGTTCCCGTACAGTCGCTACAGTGCCCCAGTCAATGTTCCCGTACAGTCGCTACAGTGCCCCATTCTTTGTTTCTGTACAGTCGCTACGGTGCTTCACTTTTTGTTTCTGTACAGTAGCTACGGTGCCCTACTCTTCGTTTCAGAGCAGTCGCTACGGCGCCCCTGACTTTGTTCCCGTACAGTCGCTACGGTGCCCCACTCGATGTTTCCGAATCCCCTGACTAACGCCTCGGCGGCGGTAGGTGCCAATTTTCTCAACCTGGGGCCGGATTTTCGAGCATTTTACGTCGTGGCAGCGGCGTATCCATCAGCAAAAGTTCTCCTGACTTAGCTACAATTCGTGTGTTTTTTCTCGAGAAATCGCCAAGTTGAGCTATTTTGCTAATAAAGTTTGGGATTTTTTGTCCCAAAAATAGCACGTAAAGAAGCTAAGTCGACAGAACTTCCGCTCCAAGCTCGAATATTGAAAATTTGATTTCAATGTTTGCTGAATCATTGATACCATTGTCTGAAATCTGGAAAATGTATTAGAATTTCGTAAAATATGATATGTTACAGGAGCCAATCAATGATATGCGTTGTATATTTCTGACATCAAAGACTGAGCATTGTTCCCTAATAATAAAGATAAAAGTCTTGAACTTGCATAAGCCTTGTCGCTTTTAGAGGATGCACGCATTTTGGGACTGCACCAACCTGTAGTTGGACCTAATATCCTCAGTATAAATTTAATTAGAAATTTAACCTCCAGTTTATTTGGAATTTGAATTTTTTCTCATTCAGTCACGGTATTTTGCTCCATATTTGCGTACAGTGAAGTTTTCTCATCCAAATCCCTCAATGTAATACACTTGAAGAAAAATTTTTCTATAAATTATAGGTAATGATTTTCTTTAAATAGCTAATGATATCATTTTATACATATCAAGTGTATTTATAGCTAAATTAGTTTCATTTCCGGGTAAATTAACTATATTTTTAGGCGAGTTGGGTTCAATTCCACTAAAATTGGTTTGCATTAAAGTTACAGAAGTAAAGGTTACACAAGTAAAGTTATGCAGGTTTACAGCTGAATGTCTAAAAATAATTTTTTTCATCGAAATATGTTCTTTCCGAAGTAAAACTGACGACATTTCTTCCTTCATCAAGTTTTTAGGCGATGGTTCGCAAAGATTGTTTACTAAACAACTACGTTATATAGAGCATGGCATCATTGAGGTTTTTGAGAATTACTGAATTCACTTTTTTTTTTATCTTCAAGGCCTTGACAATCAAAAACTAAATTTACGGTGGAGAGAAGAGAAAGTTTCCAAGTTTTCTGCGATGGGGAACGCCACCGTTGAATTTCCTTCAAGGATGATTAGTTGCAAACAACATACCCAGTCTAACTTTTTCGACGCCTGCATGCATGTTTTTCGCCGCCCAAGTAATTAAATCGCGTGGGCGGCGAAAAACATGCATGCTCCGGCGAAGAAGTTAGACTGGGATATTAAATTAACCTCTTGGAAAATAGCATCATAGTGATTTTTTTCATGAAGATGAATATTACTTTCCAGCGGTGACTAATTCTAGCCAAGGCCCACCAATCATTTGTGATGCGAGTTTGTGCCTTTGAAAGGAACCAGAGAACATCAACAGTTCGTGGTGTGAGCATTATAGGAATCCAAGGATGGTATCGTCTTAAACTTCTACTTTAGAACCATTCTGTTCAGAAAACAACAGAGTAATGCCTTATAGGTACAAGGGCCAGGATTTTGTAAGAAAGTGAAGAGCTTTGACGCTGTGGAAGTTTATTTAAATACAGTTTAAGTATTTGAAACGAGCATTCGAAACAAGCAACGGAAAATATCTGCTCGATGAATCAGCCGTCGATGCTGATCAATGTGCTGGGTGTTCAGGTCCCCTGAGCTCTTTAACAAGTTCAACACATTCCCGCTGTTGTTAACGGTTAGTTTGGTTAAGTTGGAAGTAGCAGAACTTGGAAACCGACTAGTTCTAGGACACGCCTCGGATACATTTTCATCTTCCCTGAAAAATACGTAAATGCAACAGTTATATTTTGAAGAAATCGCGAAACATTCATTAATACCGTATCGTGAATGAGCAATTTAAAACATGGTACTCATTCGGCCCAATTCGCTGGAAACGAGTTATGAACTAGTTAGTTGATCCAAGGTCTTTAAAATGATATTATTCGGGTGGAAATTGTAACGATTTCTTTACATCAATAAGTACCCAACTTTTCTCTCAGTAGACAATTTTGAGGCTGAACAAAACTAACGCAAAGTTATGTGTCGATTTCAGAGTGCCACGATGAGCAGAGCAGATGTGTAACGTTAGAGCAGGTGAAGGAACAGTAACGTACTCGGAAAACTTGGGATTTAAAAATCGTTTTAGAATCTGAGAATACAGCAAATAGAAATTTTTATTCATATGATTCAGATTTTTGAAGACGCTGTCCGCTGATTCACTCGTTTTGTGTGTTTTAGATTGACGCTTTTCTAAGGAGGAATGCTTTTTCATTTTTTGAATAAAAAGGTCTCCCTATATTTTTAACAGTTGCTCAGTGTCTCAGAAGATTTCAAAGCGACGTAACTGCTGATGCAATTTTTTCATTTAGTTTTGACCTCCCCGTTTTCTACCGTTGGTTAATTTCAGAGAAGACTTTTTAAAATCTTAAAAATGCTGAAACATGGATTTCAATTAATCAAGTGACATTAATCCCTTTTATTTCCGGTTTAATAGATGAGGTTTAGCTACTTTAAGTATAAAATGACTTTCACTCGTGCTGCCCACTTCCCCACAATCTTCAAGATCTCTACTTTAAAAACCGACGTAAAAGTTCGCAGCCTCAAGTTTTATGATGGTGTTCAAGTTAATGATAGTTAATTTTAAATTGCTCCTGAAATTTGTTGCATTAAACACAACCGACAGCATTGAAATTTCCAGTATTGAATTTTATTAGTGGAAGAATTTGAGGAAGTGATACGAACACCGAGTGAAAATTCATCATTACAAATCCTTATTACTGCTTATGTGCAATCAACATTATACTCGAATAGTGACCATTTCACAACTGAATTCTTTCGTTGCGTGTTCATTCAACACTGTACCCGCTTCTCTGAACTGAACAGTTGTGTTGTGCGAGCGACTAGTTTCAACTTATTCATTTGTACGAAAAATTCATTGCTGGCTCTGTCTGTGAAGGCATTGGCTTCAACTGAGATGAAATTAAGGGATTATTTTGGTGTACAATGTTGTCAATCTAGCACGTTGTTTTCAATCTTGTTCTCAGTTCACAATAATGTATTAATTATTCTGGGATTCAACAAAATTGATCTTAAAATTGGTCAAGTGAACTTAGCAAGTACCGTGTTCTACGTAAAGAATACGGTATTGAATTTTTCCGAGTACCCTTTGAAAATGGAGAGAACACAAGTTTCCAATGAACTTTTGTTCCCTTCAATGTTGGAAATTAAAATTGAGGGTCATATGAGTGGAGCTTTGGAGTTGAGTATAACTTAGCGTGGTTAACATTTTAAGAAATATACAGGGAAACTAAAAAGTAGTTAACTAACGGCTGAGCTCGTGTCAGTGAGATATCATGTTTTATCCCTCAATTATTTTAATTAAATACATGAAATTAAAAACTTTATTGATTTGGTTTGTATCAAGCTGAAGGAAACGCGTCTGAGAATGTGCTGACGATTGCCCCGTCGATTAAAGTTCAGCTTTCAACTATTAACTTATACTCCTCAATAACGCCCGCTCTGGTATCGAAGCTCCGATCACTTACATAAGTATAATTCACTTGTTTTAAAAGTTTTATACTTTTATAACACGTGATTCTATCGCTTGTCTACTGTGTTCTTGTGCTTTTCTCGAAAAGTTTGCACAACGATCAGTTAGATGGGACCAGACCTAAAACGATCAGAGCGCTTAGGGGTTCTCTCTAGGTCTAACGGAAGGTCATGATGCCAAACGCTGATCTCCCGGTAGGTTTGCGTGGGTAAATCTATCCTGAGCTATCAAGTATTTCTTTGTTTTCTATTCAACCGGTGAGAAAATATTCTGACGAAATTAGTGATATTTAACATTTAAGCTTTTTGTTATTTATTATCCGGAAATAATTTGAGGAGTAAACTTATTGGAATGAAAGAGATCGGTGGCTTCTTAGAACATCACCGTATCGATATGGATGGTTAAGAGCTAGATCACGATTATAACTCATATTCTAAATTTTAAAGTTTGATCATTCTAATCGCGGTTGATTCCATTTGCGCTAAAATTAAGTTCAACTAAGGTTGTTGCTTATTTGCTGCAAATCCTTTAAAATAGTTGTAATATTTACTTGGATCTAATTTAATGATGTATGAAGTTATTCCGTTAAAGACGCAGTAACGATAAGTGCAGTGACAGCGCTAGAAGCTGCTCGTAAAGATAGAGTGAAATCGCACGTTGCGTTGTGAACACATCGTTATCTAACACCTTCGCTGACTTTGAAAAGCGACACATGTCCGAAGAAATTAACGTCAAAAGTTGATGCCTTTTACAGGTCAAAATCTTTGCATGTCAGTGCTGTGGAGGACAAGCTGGAAGGAGCGACATGAAGAAATTGAAACTGAGTTCAGAGAGAAACCTGGGTGCTACTGAGGTGTTAGGTCTACCGCCATATATCGCCTACCCAATTGCAGTTTGAGATGTACAAGTTAAGTATTTATCGCTAAATTAAACGCATCGAAATAGGTAATATCCATTAGTAACCTAACCTCACGCTATTGTACTCGCTTGAGGTAGATCTCATGCTATAGTGAGGCAGACCTCACGTTATGGTGAGGTAGATCTCACGCTATAGTGAGGTAGACCTCACGCCATAGTGAGGCAGACCTCACACTATAGTATTAGCTAGAGGTAGATCTCATGCTATGGTGAGGCAGACTTCACGCTATAGTGAGGTAGACCTCACGCGATAGTGAGGCAGACTTCACGCTATAGCAGCACCGAGACACAAAATGACGTGGAGAGAGAAACCTTCTCTCAGCACCACAAGGCAACTGAGATGAATGTCGGGTCATGAAAGGATAACGCGTCCGGGGACGGGGAGCTTCAGACAAATGGGTTCTGATGGGCGGGCATGCGGGTGTTGCTCTCTACAGCTCGGGTGTCATGTGTCCCCAAGGTTGCTTAAACACTAAAAACACATCCCCGTATACTGCATTATTCTAAAAAAGTTCTACTTGAGCCTTGCTTTTGAAATTGTGATGTACATGACGCTCTTGTTTGGTGTTAACGCTTTCACAAAGAACGAAAAATGTTATGTTTCCATATTTTTAGCTCTACTAATTGAGATTAAGTTGGTCTTTCCTTTGTAGATAGCTTGAAAATGCTTTAGGTGATGTGTACAACATAATCGACTCTAGCTTTTAATCCATGCTGGATAGATAAGTACTGAGTAATTCAATACGAGCAACCTCTTGGATATTCAAATACAAAGTTATGTTCGTATAGTTACATATTGTGCGCTCAAAAATTGGAACCGGTACTCTATGTATATGAAGAGGAATTTAATTTTTATTTTTTTAAACGTGTCTGATAACAGTTTTTTCGTATGGTTTTTCATTTATTTCACATACTAGATAACAAGGTCTGAACTCAGTAGAAGCTAAAATCTTTCTCACAGATGAAACAGAAAAGCCCACTTACAAAAGAAGGCCGCAGAAATGAAGCCGTGCATAATGCGCTCGAAAAAATCTGTTATGAATTGCAGATTGAAGTTCTTAATTAAATTTTTGCCCTTGATTGGTAAAAATATGACAACATAATAAGCATCATACTGCGCACTGCTACGAAAAAAACCAGAAGCCTTGCTGCACAGCATGCTCACCCACAAGCTGTTAGTCTGATAGGGTTTCTAAGGCAGAAAATCGTACGTAGTATTTTTTTAATTTTTTCACGGACTACGAATTCCGTAGTGGAAGTAATTTTAATGCGCCTAAGTAAATCTGCCTCTCCCATTCACACTCGTGAGCAGTTTGCCTCGAGTCACAGAAGCAATGCGATAGGTTTTCGTCTAATTACATTTAAGAGAAACGAATATTACAAAAACGAGGAAGTAGACGTAAGTAGTAGACGTAGACGTAATAGATGTGACTTAAGATCACTTCTATTTTGCTGGGAAAGCAACATTGGCGAGACTGTATGTCATTTTTTGAACGTTGGGCTGGAGGGATAGAAAACGCTCAAACATGTTCATTGAAGCGACAAAAGCAACCATTGGTTGCACATGAAAATAAAGCATATTTTCCCGCAAAGGTTTTCGTTTGTGTGATCCAAAATCTTCGTTCACGGTGGTGCGATTTCAAATATGATGACTTGGAAATTAAATAATTTGATTGAACGACAGCTTTATCCGCACGCTATAAAAGCCCTAATCATGCTGAAGCTTTACTTCGTATTCTAGCAAATGTATATTAAATTTTAATGAATTTAATAATGTTTGAGGTTCCTAGCGCATGATTAAAAAATAGTTCTTTCAAAAAATAAGGAAATCTGATCAGAAGAATGCATTAAAATATTTGAGTTTCGCTGACTTATGAAACTACTTCGTGCTTGCTAATTATTGCTTCATTATCCCACTTCCTGTACGGAAGAAGACAAAATCAAACTGAAATAATTCCATGGAAAGAAAATTTCTTTGAATAAATATAGAAAACATCTAATCATTTTCTGTTGTGTGCTATGCAGTAGAATAAATTTTGGAATACGTAAATGACACGTAAGCGAGATTTATCACAAGCGTACGACAGTAAAAACTAGTGTATTTGTCATAATTTAGAGCAATTGTTAGTGAGCACCACTTTCAAATTACAGAACATTGAACGCATAGTCTCGTAAATTTAGTATGGAGCATAAAAAATAAAATATAGGAAATTAAACAGCAACAAAATAGTTATTTTACACTGACAACTTTTTACTCCTTCATCCATGTTATTTTGTTATTATTAAGACTACGGAAAATTCCATCTGATTTACCACGCTATTTCCGTTCACGTTATGAAGAGTAAGTGAATAAAACATACAGTGAGTTGAAGCAAGCATTTGAACAGATGAAAACATCTATTTTAAAGCATTTACAGAAGACATACAATAAGTAACTTTTTCCAGAATAAATTATCAACATTAATAAACATAACTGGAAAATAAGCAAAGAATATTGATGGTTTATGTATGATCTAAGGACGATTTAACAAAACATGGAGTGAATGAACACTGGGGCACTGGTACGAAATCAACTTGATATCAAGTAACAGTGCTTCCATTCGCAATTACATCACTTAGGCGGTTAATGTTTTTTCTAAATCCATGTAAAATTTGAATTTGAGCCCATTCTTCTCAGGCAAAACTTTCAATTATTCATTGAAGATGGTCAGTCATTATGGATGCAATTGACTTTTGAGTTTCTTTCGTTAATTTTTTATCGGATTTTATTCCAGCAACTGGTTATGCCATGTCAGCACCTTGATATTGTTTGTTTTAGCTAGTGCTCACGAAATACTTTCGAGGAATCCACCTTTATATTGTTTGTTTTAGGCAGTATGTACTCTCGAATTACCTTCGCGGGATGCTTAGGAGCATTGTCCTGTTGAAACATCCATTCAAATCCAAGATCCAGTTTCTCAATAAATTTTAGGTTCTGAACTTTTACGATATCTATCTTTATCCAAATTTCCTACAATTATACATAATTATCCAGTACCATTGAATGCAATCTTTATTCCTATGTTAGGATATATGTAATAAGCGTAACATATATATATACGTAGAAAGGATAGGCGCTACAGAGGCAGGCAACTGGTAGGCCGACGCTGTGCGGCATACCGAGAGGTATTGGGGTGTGCCTTACCTCAGGAGTCGGGAGGAGTACGTAAGGGGTAGAAGCTGTATTGAGAGCTAGTCCGGAATACATCACACATACGGGAGTTATTGTGAATAAACAACATAGCATAGGAAAATAGTGGGTCAAAAAAGATTATTGTCTACGAGCAAGGGAAATAAGGGGTGTTTTTCATTTGAGAGGGATAGGCGTAGCAATATTGTGAAGTAAGGTACACGTCAGTGCAGAGAGGTAACGCTCGAGGGATAGCCAATAGCAGGCCTCCGGTATTTGGCGGGCCTCCGCTCAGACGATGCGCGCCCTTTGTTCGAGGGAAGGTATAAATGATGCAAGGAGTATGCTAACCGGTCCATTTTGACTTTTACCTGGTGATAGACAACATGTAGGCCTGCGAGTTCCACGATGGGAGGTGAGATGTTGTTCTTTGTTCTTTGTTAGAAAAGTGAAGGAAATCCTAATCTCATGCAGCTTATTAAATTTGAGTTCTAAAATGATTGGAACGTCTTTGTATTTTCAACCGGGGCTGGTCAATTTTTTTTGAAATGGCATAAAATGGAAATTCAGAACATCCGTGCTTTATTTTTAGCGAAGTGAAGTCTTTATATTTCATTGAAGTTGTTGTCTAGGTGGGGCGTAGTGATCTTCATTTTTATATTAGAAAGCCAATTAGTTCTTTAGGTCTGCATTTTAGATTGTTCTCGAACAGGGAGCTTTGTGATTTGTTCTTTTGTAAAGTGGGGGTAAAATGGTCATTCAATTATATCTCATATGGAATTCATTTAAATGGGAGCATTTGTTTGTAACAGTGAAGTTAAAATGCGGAGAGAGCTCGTTAAAATTCATTGTGTGGGGAAAGGCTAGATTGTCTGACAAGTAAAAGGTTCAGAATTAATATATTTCATCTTTGGCATACATTCAAAGGGAAATTGAATATTTGTTTTTGAAATTGTTTTGAGAATCAAAGGGGAGTGAAGTTAGAGCAATCAATTCTGTTTGATGTAGGTGTATTGCAGGGAATAAAGACTTAAATGGAACTAGTAACTCAATATGCTCCATATTCTCAGGAGGGGTTCGGGAGTGTGTGTTCTGCGGCTTGGAATTCTCAACGATGTGGGCTAAGCAACTCCGGGTTGCAGCACGGCCTTACCAAAATGGCGCTCACCAAGCTGAGGCGTCATGGCCTACCGTCAATCCTTCACACTGTAAGGGAAGTCACCCAAGAAACTAAACTTTGCAAGTTAGGAGGCTACAAGAAGTTTAGGAAGAACTCGGGGTTATTAAATCGTCATGCTACGGACTGCTTGGTTAAGAGGAACCATGGGTAATAGGCCATAGGTGACTTTTGCTTATCCGCGCGCGCTGCGATCGCCTAGGATTGTGTAAGACATGTTTCTTGCTAGTGTGTTGAGTTGGCGTTACAAGGTGTGCGCGCCAGTAACCTTCGCTAGGATTGTGTGTCGCAAATTTCTTTGTTTGCCGAGAATGCCTCATGTCAATCACGTGTTCATTAGTTAACTTGAAATAAAGTAATCAATGATGTACCATTAACTGAGTGTTTCATTTTCCCATGTTGAACTGTGGTACTGGTGTGGAGTGAGCAGGTCAGTAGTTACTATATCTGTATTTTACACCTGTTCTGTATTTCCTCCTTCTGTGTTATTTCCGCTCTGTGGTTTCATTTTCCCCTTTTACTATGAGGTTTCGAGTCCTCACTACGAACATGGATGAGGCACCAAGCCGAGTCCGTTTCGTGACACCTATTTCTCATGTAATTATATCTAATTATACCCAATTGTAATGTAAAGCTACTTCGTATCATCATAGTCTTGCCTTCATATTTCATAGTCAGGTTGATGCTCTATTGGGTGTAGACTGTTTCTTCTTTTCACTATACACGAGTGACATCATTACGGCCATAAAGCTCTACTTAGCTTTCATCGGATCACAATTTAAAAAACACATAATGATGTTTTCAAAACAAATTGCCCATGTTCCGAATATGTCTTTGAAAACTGCAGTCTTGATCCTTTTTGAATTGCGTTTCTTCTATAATGAGGTCTGAGGTTCGATTGAGATTTGCGTCCTTCCCTCTAAAGCTCATTACTTCTGGTTCCCTTGCGGATCAGTCGTTCGGGCAGCTCTAAAATTTCTTTGAAGTTCATGCTTAGTAATACACTAATTAGCTTTTTTCTTAATTTATATGATTTGTGAACTTATTTTTGAAAGCGTACGGAGTGCAGTAGATCTAAATAATTTTTGTGGTCGCAGCTAAGAGCTTGTTTTTGCAGTGTGCGCAGAAACAGAACAATCTTTTAGTTTTGTTATGACTACTTGTGTTCTTGGATTCTGTAGCACATTTAGACAGGTTTTAATGTAGGAATAAATTTTATATCTCCTAATAACCGCATCTCACGTGCCGGTTAGAATTTTCCAGAAGTTTCTAGGATATTCCACTGCCTAAACTTACAGAAATCTCACGCTTAAAACTCGTTTTAAAGGCGTCAAAATACCTTTTCCTTATTTATCGGAAGAGTTATTTAATTGTTTTGTAATTTAAAAAATGTTTAATTTTTTATGCTGAGTTATGTAATCCACTGCATATTTTGGTTTTCCATACAAGTTTCACGATTTAATTATTTTCAGAACTACCAACATATTAGGTTTCCGAATTACAAAAAAAAAACTTTTTTTGTCTCATTGGAAATATCATATCTTCAATGTATCACTGAATGATTCAGTACGGCACGATCAAGTAAAAGTAGAGTTAAGTAACAAAGCATTGCAAGTTTGAAGAAATATTATGAGTGAAAGATGACACACTTTACAAGCCGCACAATAAGTACGCAGAAGAATTGTTCTGACATTTTTCAGTTCATTTAATAATTTTTTTTGGCATGCACACTACACTGGTCTGCGTTTAAAAATGAAATTCAAGAGGTTTAATGTTTCTCAGCGGATCTGATATGCATTTTGCATGCCGAATTCAGAAATGTAACTCGTTTTGCTCAATCAGACTAGGTTTTTTCGCTATTTCAGGTTTAAGAAAACAAATAATACCCAATTATAAATGTTCTTACTTTTAGTTACCACAAACAAATGAAAAATAGGTAACTCATAGGATTATTAGATTATTAGTTATTTTAAGCCTCTCTATCCTCAACAAATGAGATCTAAAGAGAGGAAGGAAGAAGGCACCATTTAGGATGGATGGAGTTAAGGGAACGTGGAATCTATGCAGAAAAGGCATAGAAACAGTAAAATGAGAAAGAAGTTCATGAAACATGATCAAATTAGAAGAAGAAAGTAGTAGGTGCTGAAAAAACAGGTCAGCAGTGAACTGATATTAGTTGGCCCGCAACAAAACAAAAACCTACGTTATTTGAACAAAAAGAAAGCCTATCTAACCTTTAGCTCGGGCCCTCACATTGTCCCCCAGGGAGCGCTAATTCCCATAGATACAATAGTTGTATCCCTCTAAGGGGAATGTAAGTTATATCTAGAGTAGTACAGAGCTAGAGTTTATGAGAGTTAAAAGATGATAGACAAAATTGGTAAGTTTAAAAGAAATCAGAGTTTTAGGTTTGAACAAACTTAAATAAGGGATGAATCTAATGCGGCAAAAATGACTTTCGGACAGATTTTCTTCTATGATGTTAATCTGGAGCGTCTCTTTTGAGGCACCAACAGTAGTCTGCAAGCATATTCACATCCCAGCGACCTTGGTGCCTCTCCTCCATCACCCGAATGTCCTGGTGAAAACGCTCTCCTTGCTCTTCACTGAAATCGCCACAGTTTCTGGAAAATGGTCCAAATGCGAACTGAGGAAATGCATTTTTATGGACACACGTGCACCTAGAGCTTGGTAGTTATTCAGAAGGTCATTGACAACACGTTTGTATTCTTGACTTCGGTGATTGCATAGAAAATTTGATACAATGGACTTGAATGAATGTCAGGATTTCCTTTCTATGTCATGCATACTTTCGTCAAAGTTAGGATTTTTCATATAAGTTCTCTTATCTGAGGTCCATCAAAAATACCAGTTGTCAGTTTGGCCTCACTTACGT
This sequence comes from Morinoia aosen, assembly GCA_030386875.1. Taxonomy (NCBI): domain Eukaryota; kingdom Metazoa; phylum Arthropoda; class Malacostraca; order Amphipoda; family Talitridae; genus Morinoia; species Morinoia aosen. Next base: position 41,715,353 of record CM059574.1, read on the forward strand.
GTGGAAATTCCTGTTTCAGGAAAATAAAGGCCCGGCTCTCTTTGTACAGTGCTTTCACAAAATTTTTCATTAGGCCTAACTTTATATGCAGAGGCGGCAATAGAATCTTCTCTGGATTTACGAGAGAATGTGATACAAAGTTGTGAGAACCTGGTTCCAAAGTACATCTTGCTGGCCATTTGTGTTGAACATAGTGCTGCTTGTCTGCATGGCTGCCCCACATACACAGGAAACAGGGATACTTGGTGTACCCGCCTTGTAGTCCCAACACTATTGACACCCTACAGTGTTACCATATTGACCGCATATAATACTTATGCAGTCTGTCTGATTTTCTGTTTACTAGAGCATTTTGCAGAAAGAATGAATGAGTAATCCTGAAAAAAAGAAAAATTATTAAAGTCAGAGAAAACAAAATCCTTCAGAAAACACATTATTTATTACCAATAATTTTAAATTTTAAATTTAAGATAGAACGAAAACCTGATCTGATTGGGCAAATTGGATTACATTTTTGACTTCAGCATGCAAGAGCCATATAGAAACAAGCAACAAAACCTAAACCTTAAAAATGACGCAGACCAGTGATTATTCAATAAAAAATTACGACGAGTGTTACAGTCATTGCGTTTTCCAAATGTCAGTCTATTCCACTGCGTTCTATTAAATCTTTATCTTGCAAAAAATTCAAATAATGGTGAGAAATTACTGAAATTTTGGGCTCACCTAAAGACATGAAATGGGTTTTATATCTCGTCCGTAGGGTGATGATTGGAACTATTCATTATTCACGTACGGAGAAGTGATATGCGATAAGATGTCCACGTTACTACAAGGAATTTTTTTCAGATTTTGGGATGGTCATTTTCGTCATAATCAATGTAGAATTGTTGATTCTTAAAATAGTCTAAAGATAGTCATGGCACAGCAATAAGATTTTTGGTAATATGAAAATTTACTTCTGCAGTAATCTATATTTAGCATCGCTGGTTCTTTATCACTTCAGATATGGCCCATAAGATCCAACTGCTAAAACGACCTCATTTTCTGATGCAGAATGAATGGCTCCGTCTGCGCCTCTGTTATATTCACGCTTGCAGGCTCTGCTACCTAAAGGTGTGATATTCCAAATTCCCTGCGATAGTTGCCATGATCCTCGTTAGCACGGCAGCATGAGCAGTGCAATGTTTGGACCCGTGATGAACGAAGTGCTCAATTTCCTCGCTTCTGAAAGCCCTGCACTATTTCACAGTTTATACATTTTGCAGAATGCATATCAAAATTCGAAAAATACTTAAAATAGTCGCCATGACGAAAGAGATGTTGATTTCGCGAACGTTGTTTCAGCCGTCAGATATTTTATCGCAGAAGAAATACCTCCACTGTAGAGACCGCAGATTCAAAGTAACGTATTGTGCTTTGCCACGAGCAGCGAGTTCGGTAATTGATGAACTCAACGTTGTGTTAAAAATGTTACAAAAAAATTTTGCAAGCCAACTAGAACTCCTCTTGAGATTCAAATCATCTAAATAAATTCAGCACAAACACGAGCATATGTATCCTAACTTATAAATAATCCTAAACACACTTTGGCGACTGGCAGTTGAAGCCCTACTTCACTCTCAAATGTCTCCGAAACTCTAGACCCTGCAATAATGGTTGAAGTTCAGCAGCAATTACAGGCCGGTAGTTCAAGCTGTCGACCTTTCACTAGCAATTAGACGACGCGGCCCCGCCGCTCTTGATTATGATTTGCTGTTGTTTACGTCAATCCTGACCGCAAATTTTTGCAATCTTTAGTGAAGTGATGAATAACAGCTTCATGTTGAGCATTTAATTTGAAATGAATTAGGCTGGAGTACCATGGAAGGTGAGGTTGGTCAGTCTACAAGAAGTTGAACGCATAACATAGACTTCCACACCAGTATCTAAATATTTTGGAGCAACGGGCAATGCTGTTCCTGGAGATATTTAATGGATATATGAATAAATAAATTAAAATTACAACAACTAGTCAAATTCCGAAAAAAATTATGTTAGTTGATCATTTGCAATTTCTAACCCAGAATATCCTCTTTTGAATATTTGAATATCCTATTTAATCCAGAGGTTGAATATTGAAATCATTGCAGGGTTGTGCGAGACAGAGTAGCATATATTAGTCGTACGTTTACTTGTGTAGCATCGAATAGCATTGAGTGATGTACTATAGTGGCTATCCTATATTGACTTTTTTCTACAAATTTTATAAAAAGCCCGGTTAAACTTATATACCACGGAGAACACTACAGAATATAATTTCCAGAAGATTTTTGATAAAATGAAATGTATTCAATGGGTACTTCCGTTGAAACACACACTTATCACCTTAATTAACGTCAGCATTTGAGAGTTAAAATTCTCGTTTTCACAACGACCGTCATTAGACTGGCACTGGTATCAGCTTGTCACTGATTCCAGAGTGAGGAAGGACCCGCAACTCGACTGTGAACTTCATTCCCTGCATAAGGGAAACAAATTTAACACGTAATACAGTATGTTGAGGGTACTTTCAAAAAAAGACATTAAAATTATATGAAGCTTTGAAGGATTTAAAAACTTGATACTACGAAAAGCTGGAGTGAAATTAAGAGAGAGAGAACAAGAGCAAGAAAAGGAAGAGTTTTCTCGTCAGGTATTCGAAAACACACAGGCTTGTATATGGCAGAATGCTAAATTTTCAGAACCTTCTTGGGAATAGGATTTTTTTTAAGCTCTACCAGATTAAAGACTAAATTAACTTCCTCGAAGACTGAAAGCGGTCCTTGAGTAATCCTTTCATTCACGTGAGCACACTACGATTACACTAGCGCAAGTCATGCTGGCGTCTCGGCGAAATGCGCTCTTCCATAATTCAATTGTATGTGCGCCGGCGCGCGAGGGCTTTTCCTGTAGAGAGTCTGCATCATTTGCCTGCTCCGTCGCAGATGCAGCCTTCCGGCAAACGTGAGCTGTCTCTGTCCAAGGCTACTGGGAAATTCTGAATTCTAAGTTGATAAATAGAATTGATTTCAGAACATACATGATGCGCACGTTTTCTACTTAAATCAGCTACGCAAAATCCTGTCTTCTTTATTTAACCGTTGAAGATTTTAATCAATCGTGATTGACAAATACCATTAATATCGCATCTCGAGGGAGATTTGATGCTTTAACTCGCAACATGACGTCTGAGCTAGATTAGCGTACTCTACAATTCGACATAGGTCAAATTTACGGAATTTTAATGCTCATCGTAAAATTGATGGTCCCTGGGCTGAAACTTAGACAATTAACAGTTGAAAATTTCAAAATTATGCCCACAGGCAAAAATTTTAAAACAAAGTTCGTATAACCTCGTTAGATTTTTAAAACAAATCTCGTTATTAAGTTTCTAGTTTTTGAAATTGGCTGAAACTTAAATTTGATTCGAATGTCGTCTGGACGTCGAGGATTTTGAAACAGTATCTGTCTGAAAGTTATGGCTCTGAAAACCGTTTGTGTTAGTCAACCACAGCTCTCAAGACCGTATCTAACAACCACAGCTCTCAAAACCGTATCTAACAACCACAGCCCTCAAGACCGTGTCTAACAACCACAGCTCTTAATAACGTGTCTGACAACCACAGCTCTTAAAACCGTGTCTGACAACCACAGCTCTTAATACCGTGTCTAACAACCACAGCTCTTAATACCGTGTCTAACAACCACAGCTATCAAGACAGTGTCTGACAACCACAGCTCTCAAGACCGTGTCTAACAACCACAGCTCTTAATACCGTGTCTAACAACCACAGCTATCAAGACAGTGTCTGACAACCACAGCTCTCAAGACCGTGTCTGACAACCACAGCTCTCAAGACCGTGTCTAACAACCACAGCTCTTAATACCGTGTCTGACAACCACAGCTCTCAAGACCGTGTCTGACAGCCACTGCTCTCAAGACCGTGTCCGACAACCACAGCTCTCAAGACCGTGTCTGACAACCACAGCTCTCAAGACCGTGTCCGACAACCATAGATCTCAAGACCGTGTCTGATAGCCACTGCTCTCAAGACCGTGTCCAACAACCACAGCTCTCAAGACCGTGTCCGACAACCACAGCTCTCAAGACCGTGTCTGACAACCACAGCTCTCAAGCCCGTGTCTGATAGCCACTGCTCTCAAGACCGTGTTCGACAACCACAGCTCTCAAGATTGTGTCTGACAACCCCCGCCTCAAGACCGTGTCTGACAACCACGGCACTTAAGACCGTGTCTAAGTACCACAGCTCTTAAGACAGTGTATGACAACCACGGCTCTCAAAAACGTGTCTGACAACCACAGCTCCCAAGACTGTGTATGACTACCACAGCTCTCAAGACTGTGTCCGACAACCACAGCTCTCAAGACCGTGTCTGAAAACCCCCGCCTCAAGACCGTGTCTGATAACCACGTCACTTAAGACCGTGTCTAACAACCACAGCTCTTAAGACAGTGTATGACAACCACGGCTCTCAAGAACGTGTCTGACAACCACGGCTTGTAAGACCGTGTATGACAACCACAGCTCTCATGACTGTGTCCGACAACCACAGCCCTCATGACCGTGTCAGAAAACCCCCGCCTCAAGATCGTGTCTGACAACCACGCCACTTGAGACCGTGTCTAACAACCACAGCTCTTAAGACAGTGTATGACAACCACGGCTCTCAAGAACGTGTCTGACAACCACAGCTCTTAAGACAGTGTATGACAACCACGGCTCTCAAGAACGTGTCTGACAACCACGGCTTGTAAGAACGTGTCTAACAACCATGGTGCTGAAGACTTTGTCTGACAACCACAGCTCTGAAGCTGTGTCTGTTTGCCACCAAGCCATTTCCTGGCCGAGTGCGTTTGGTAGCAATCCCACGATCGTCCTCGTGTACTTCGCCCAGATGAATTTGAGAAGCACTCTGACTGCGCAGCAGCGGACGCTTGTCTGCAATTGGCCGCACAACATTTGTCGGCAGATGGATCTGGCCTTGTCTGGAGCACATTCGTCTTTCTTTCTGTCTGTCTGTCAGCTTTTTTATGTGTGTCTGTCTTTCAGAATTCGAAATATGACTGAGATTTTTATGTTCTATGGCTTGGTTTTCGTAGGAGCGAAAATGAGAGTAAGCGCAACTTTTGTATTGAGAATTGAGTAGTTTTATTAGTCTTTGGATTATCAGAGCACTGTTGAATAATGTGATACGTTGTGCAACTCTTTCCTACGTTGAGAATTTTAGATTTTAGGGAACCTTGATTTTCTCTGAAAATGAACGGTGATTATAAAATCACTCCTGGAAAATGTGCAAAAACTTTTCAAAGCCGTGGAGAAAGATCAGCAATTAATTAAGAAAGTCTGCGGTGGAGAAAAGAAAATCGCTTTCAAAGAGTGGACCTCGACACTTGGTTTAATTTGCCGGAATTGAAGCTTCTTTTGCTGCGTGAGCTCATTAGAGTTAAGGATTAAAAACTCCCAGTTAAATATGTTAGAAAAATAAAATATTATCTTTATACTTTAATATTGAGGCGGCTTCAAGAAACTCATGGCTCATTTACAGGACGTAATTGAGCGGTTGAAGAAAAGTTCCGAAAGAATGAACGAAATGGAGTACTGACTTGGAAATAAACCTGTCAAAGGAGTCTTCAATTAATTATGTTTAGGGACTTGAGTAGTGAAGGCGCTGATAAATGGGTTCATAAAGCAAAGGTCAGCAACAGCTCCTAAATTCTTGCGATAAGCACATCAGAAAGCCATTCAACTTTTGCGTGCAGGTCGTCTTAAAACAGCGCCTATTTCTGACTGTGCTGCAGGGTCACGACAAGCAGCCATTGCCAAAGCTTTATTAGCGACCAGCAAAAATAACGACGTGAGATATTGGGTATTGGCACGCCACTATCGCAGTATATCCTCTTCGAGAAACAAGAACGAGAATAGAAGCGTAAATGACGCTAATTGTCTTCGCCCTCAACCCAGAATTTTTTCCTTATGCACACGTTTTTATAAAGTGGCTTTCTCGATATTAATCATATCACTTTGAGATTTACCTTCGCTCTCATAGAGAAAATGACATTCGATTAGAAGCACGTAAGTTGAAGAGGAATTCGAGCGCAAGCTGCGGAAAAAATTGTACGTTTGTGTCAGAGTTTAGAAACAGGAAAGATATCTGCAGATTAAAACTTCTTGTTAATTTGTGAGTTACAATACAGGAATGAAAGCAATCCCAACCCTTATGCAAAAATTATGCGGACGCAATGAGGAAGTTACTCCTGAAAAGATTTACAGCAAATCTTACACACAAATATGGAAGTAAACTGCAGCCTGTGAGTGACGTGTTCGTCTGAAATCCCTTCGGTTGTTGGGTGACTGGATATATTGAGAGCATTCCGAAGTCGGAATGTATTTTCTACCAGTACAAGTCTTTGGTACCTGCTTCAATACTGGTACCTGTAGAAGTGAAATAAAAGAAAAATTCGTAAATGAGGGGATCAATCATACATGGTTTTGTGAGCTTAGATTATTATCAGAGAGCAAAGCTTTGGAATGCTTCTAAGTTATGAAGGAATGTAGTTTTGGACTTTAAGTTGAAGTGTAGAGAAGATTTTCTTTTTTTTGCAGTTACTTTCTGCGAGGTCACTCTATTCTGGAGGGCTACAAATGAACGATCTTCTATAGATTCAGATGGAAAATGAAATAATTTTTTCACAACTATGTTCCATGCAAGAAGGTATTTTTGTTGATTGCCAGCGCTCGTTGATTCTTTAGCTAGCCCCTGCGTGGCATAAAGAGCGAAGTATTTTAATTGGGAGAATCCTACGTAATGGATTTAAGTAGAAACGAGATGTTAGTGAAGGAAAGTAAGAAAGTGATGTAATTTCAGTATCGTAGAGAGGTAGTCAAAACGCAATATCTATCACTTAAATAATTATTTACCTTATCTTAGAATTAAAGTAATAAATTCGCTCAGGAATTTACTTTCTCATAAAAATTTCCTCGTGAGAAAAACAGTGTGAAAATTGATAAAATTTTGAAGATTGAATATTATTACACATAATACGGAACGTAGGGTTGACGGAAAACAGCATCGTCTTAGTTAACAAGACAGATTAAAAAGATTTCTAAAACGTTTTATAAAAGAGGGCGCGCGCAGCTGTTTGCGCGCGCAAAAATATTATTTTAAGCTTAAGGAAAAAAAGAGATGTGATGATATCTCACTTCATATGATGAGATATAAAACTCTCGGCCAATGAGTTCCGTATTACTGGATGTTAATATTTACTGATCTTTCCTTGTATTCATTTGACCATGCGTTGATAGTGTTAGATTTGTCTCAGAATGCCATGCAGCTTTACCTTTGAGCGGCAAAATCATTCAATGGAATATAACTACTCGTAAAAATCAGTCACAGTCAAAATCCAAGGGATAATTTGCAATTTCCTCGGCCTGTTGACGATAAAACAAATAAATGAAAATTTCATGGGAAGTTGTTTTAGGAACATAGACGAATACACTTAAATTTGAATCGTTTCTCTTGTGTGAAAAATTCACGAGCTTTCAGAGGAATAACATGCAATGCATGTTATTCCTTCCTCGTCACAGCTTGATGAATACAACAACCGGAATTGACGCTCGTGATGGAGTCATTTTCTATGGAAGTGTGCCGATAAATAAAAACAGCTCGTAACTGATTGAAAAGAACTGAATGCACGGCGTCACACAAAGGAGAGCTGGCGGAGTTCAAACTTCAGACAACAATGCCTGCAGAAAGTATACATTGAAGCCTTTGAAAAGGCATACGCCTTAAAGTCTCCATCATTGTTCCCCGCTACTTCAATGCAGGTTTTATAACTAACTCAGTCGGGACTTTCGCCCGCAGTATTTTTTGCGTACATTGAGCCGTATTTTTCAACATGTTACTTGTGTCGTAGTTGCCGTACAGCCTACGGAGAAAGTTTTGAAGTTGACTTGGCTATACTGCGTCCTGTTTTTTGCGCAAAAATCCTCCATCTCGAGCATTTTTGAAATATGAATTGAAGTTTTAAGCTTAAAAAGACTGCGCAAAGCGTTGCCAAGTCTACAAAAGAGCTCCCATTGCCAGCTGTAACGCTACGCCTGCGTAAATTTTCAGAGAATCCTGCTCGTAACCGATTTGCTCTTTACCAACTTTACCTTTGCATATTTTTATGAGCTATAGTGTTGTTTTGAAGGCGTTTCAGTGATATTAACTGAACCTCGTATCATCTTATGCCAATTGCCTTTTCAAATGAGAGGTGAAAACAAACAGTATTGATGCCAATATAGATGGGCAATTACAAACAGTATTGATGCAAATACTGAGGGGCAAAAACAAACAGTATTGAGGCCAATATCGAGGGGCAAAAACAAACATTATTGATGCCAATATTGATGGGCAAAAACAAACAGTATTGATGCCAATATTAAGGGGCAAAAACAAACAGTATTGATGTCAATATTGAGGGGCAAAAACAAACAGTATTGATGTCAATATTGAGGGGCAAAAACTAACAGTATTGATGTCAATATTGAGGGGAAAAAACAAACAGTATTGATGTCAATATTGAGGGGAAAAAACAAACAGTATTGATGTCGATATTGAGGGGCAAAAACTAACAGTATTGATGTCAATATTGAGGGGAAAAAACAAACAGTATTGATGTCAGTATTGAGGGGCAAAAACTAACAGTATTGAGGCCAATATTGAGGGGCAAAAACAAACAGTATTGATGTCAATATTGAGGGGCAAAAACAAACAGTATTGAGGCCAATATTGAGGAGCAAAAACAAACAGTATTGATGCCAATATTGAGGGGCAAAAACAAACAGTATTGATGTCGATATTGAGGGGCAAAAACAAACAGTATTGATGCCAATATTGAGGGGCAAAAACAAACAGTATTGATGCAAATATTGAGGGGCAAAAACAAACAGTATTGAGACCAATATTGAGGGTCAAAAACAAACTGTATTGAGAAGAAATATTCATTAATATTTTCTTCATCACAGAGCGAAAATTATTTGAAACCTGATCTTATTTTCCTCCAAAGTTGCAATTGGAAACTAATATCAAGATAATCAGATTCACTGTGTTTTTTGATGGTAATTAAATTAAAAGATAAACTAAGTCATCATTTAAAATAAAATTTAAGAATTTTCCATCGTCATTATATGCTTCGTGATGTTTTTGCTACTAAATTTGCAACCAAATGATTTAAAATTTGTAACGAAGAAATTGTCGTTTGAAGAAACTGGCTTATAAGATTTCAATTAACTGTTCAAGCCCTCATTCTTTCAAAAATTCACTGACTATCGACAACTAAAATTACGCCGGTGAAAATATTTCCGAAAAATGTTAACTTAACTTCACAGGTGCTTCATTACTTTAACTAATTACATGAAGTAATTATTTCAAAGTTGACTAACCGGAACTTAAACTGTCATCTGAGCACTCCAACGACACAAAAATATCAAAATTTAGTTCATAGACCATGAAAATATTTTCTCCCATGACATTGAATTCTTTTCGTCGTTACCTCACCAAGTTGACAAAATTTCAAGGTTGAATGCATTGCTCAAGACTGAGATGCTCTCTTAGGCAAGCTTAAGGTTTCTTACGACGGAATTCGCTTTGAGGATTTTGTGTCGGAAAGTTGGTCGTTGTCGCAGAGGAGTCAATTTGGTGGACGCGCAAACAAGGCAGAAGAAGTCGTATTTTGAGGCCACCCCATTGTTTATGGCGCTGGGGACGAGCTAACTTTTCAGCTATGATAATGAAGCCTCCTTGTCACCCTGATTTATGCAAAAAAGCACTCACTCTCCAAACAGACGCAGTTAATTTAACGGCTGGCCGGTACCGATAGCACGGCAGCTTGCCGAGGACTTTACCTCTCAGCTTGCTGGCCACTTTGATCCAGTTTACTTCCTTTGGAGTGGCTGCGTCAGTTCGCTCCTGACGTTCATTTCTGTACGAAGAAGCTTAACAATTAATTTTTTAAAACCGGTGTCACTTGAGACTATATGTAAAAATACGTTTTTTCGTCCTGCTTTCAGATTCATTTTTTTGTGATGAGTAGAAAGTGACATTGTGCAAATAAAGGCGTTAAGTTTTTTCGAATCGGAGGTTTTATTTCATACATTTGAAGTGGATGAAATTGACTTTGAGTTTGAATTTTGCAGCCAATTAATTCTGCATGCAAAATTTTGTGTACTCACCTAGTACTCAAAAACAACTGGTGAAAGATGAACTCATTTCAATTTTGGATTGTGAAAATGACCATTGAATAATAATAACATCGAATTTTGTTTCGGATAAAAAAGGCACGTGTTTTATATGAGCTCTGAGAGAAAACGTTATCATTTCAATTACATTTTCTTACCTCCGAAAATGTATTCTGTATTCAGTTGAAGAGTCTGAGACCACTGAAATTTTCCTAAGATTAGAGCTTCTTGAATTACCAAGCACATATTTTGCAGCGAAAGTTTACAAAAGTTTTCATTAAGGCTCACAATGAAGCAAACAAAGCAGTGCTTTTATGATTTATTCCCTGAAATTCAAGAAAGTTTGTTGAGAATTTTGTACTTCGCTCAAGTTCTCTGTAATTTAACCGATACGTTTTGGAACATACTTAATGAGCATAACTGCAAAAAAGTCTCTATGCTGAATTTTCAACGCAAAGTATCGAAGCTGAACGTAAGCATCTTGCCCGGAATTTGAAGCTACGATGTGCGTCAGAAATGAAAGCATTTTCTCCAATGAACATTCTGCTGTATTTTGTATAACTTATTTCAACAGCAAGGAATCATGTTATTAAATTTTTCTGACTCTGCTGCAGGCTCGAAAAGAATTCTTCTCATTCTATTGCTTCATGGAAATTAAATTTGTTGTTTCTAGACCGGGTATTTTAAGAATTGGAAATAAGTTCAAGATTTACCTCGTGCCTGCTAAATGACTTGGAAAACTTAAAGTCGGTTGAATCGAAAACACTTGGGATCTCATGAAAAATACAATTTTCCGTTGTTACTTATGAATTCAATGCTAGAGTACAAGTAACCTGTCTTGAAAAATAATCATGGCATTTCATATGCATTAGCCTCAATATTACTTCGGTTTAGCCAACCTCTTCTATTAAAATAAAGTTAAAAACGCCGATGCATTCCCTATAAAAATCCCACAATACCAAAACGACGAACATGCAGCCCATCCTACAGTTCAAATAGAGCCAATGATAAAAATGGAAGGCGTGTAAAAAGAAAAGCATTTCTGGAGGACATTTCTGGCAAAGGAGAAGATGAGATTCAGAAATAAAGCGTCATTGAGCCCCTCGAGAGGGACTAATTCCCCACTACAGCAATGAGCGACGCTTTGCAATGCCGGTTGGGGACCTAAGCAAATTTGGGCACTGCGATGAATTTCTTTATCAGTGAGGCCTAAAAAGGCCGCGTATTTAACGAAGTTTTGCTGGTTGAAATCCAATGTTGTTCGTGATGCGAGTTTGAGCGTTTTTTCTGGCACTGGAAGTGGCGTGTTGTCGGGAGAGAGGGCTTCGCTGATTAGGAAATTATACTCCTTTTTATCTAACATTGAGCTGCATTGGGTTTTCGAAGCTGAAATTTGCCTAAAAGGGAAGCAAAGGTGCTCGAAATAGAATGAAATTTCAAGGCTCTGAGTTTTTTAATGTTAATACCAAGAATTTGTTCATTTGGCTCATATGTGTTTCATGTTCATTGTTGAAAAATTTTGCCAGAAACGTTTTTTAGCTAAAAATAATAGGCACATGTTTTCAAAGCCTTGGCCATTTGATCAAATAAAATTTCCAGTGATATATATTCAAGTTTACAAAAATTAGTTCTATTTACTAGTCACGGATTTATACGTGTTTTAATCGTGTAGCATTATAATCATTGTTGCATATATTTTATCAACATAGGCTGTTAAAACAGACTAACATAGCGAGGAATTGACGCAGCAAAAAGACTGACATGGCAAGGAAATTGTAAGATAACATGCGCACGACGATCGTAGAAGTATAGAAACGATGTCGTGACTTTTGATAAGAGGTCGAAAGATATGAACAAGCTCGCAAGTACGATCGAAGTTTTTGGTTGAAAATAAAGGCACTGTAAAATAAGACTGTGAAGGTGTGCTGTGTAGGAGAAGCTATGGACCAAAAGTCATTAGGTTTTAACGAGACGGATACCTCGGCATGTTGGGAAGTTGTTATTTGTGATATGCAGGGAACTTGCAATAGCCTTAATAATCGATCAGAGTTGAGGCAAAAAAGTAATTTATGAACCAAGAGTTTTATTTGAACCAATTTATGTACAAATTTGACCAGTAAAAGGTACTACTAACGTCACTGCCATGTTTTGTGTTCAAGTTTACATTACGGGTATAAGGTGATTTTGCTTCGAACGAAATTTCCCTTTATTATCAATGATGTTGGTCAAATTTGGAAAATTGCAGGGAGAACGTTTGTTAATTCGGACAGGTTATTTTAGCGAATGATATTACCCAATATTTAAGTCCGTACAACCTTATGATAAAAATTCATAAATACTGCAGCCTCAATAATGTTCCAGAATTTTACTGCTGGAAGTACTCAAAGTTATGATTTTCTTGATAAAAAGCTAAGGTTACTGATGCACCAGTCAGTTTTCTGATACTTTCTTGATTAGATAATAAAATAAAAATTTTGAGTTTGAAATTCGTTCAAGTTGAAGAAGAATGTTTGTTAGGAGAATGGTTAGAAAGTGTAAAGTTAATTATTGTATGATTATAAAAAAATGTTTTCATAAGTTCTCTCATTCAAAGATACTTCAAATAAATTAAATTTGAACAATGAAGATCAGTAGCACAAGTAATTACTTTTCGTTATTTGAATAAATATGTATTGTTGAGAAAGTGGAAAAGTATTTTTTCATTCAAATTACTACTCTGCTCTTACCTTCAGCTGAAGTTGTTGAATTTACCTCCTATTGGGTGTTTAAAACCCATCATAAAAACTTTGATAATAGACATAAAAACACGAACGAGTGATTTTTTTAAGATGAAGAATCAATACAAACTACAATGTTTCTATAAATCGCATCTAAAAGTTGTGTAGGAAGTATCCGGTTAAAGTATCCGGAAGTATCCGGTTAAAGATGAAGAATCAATACAAACTACAATGTTTCTATAAATCGCATCTAAAAGTTGTGTAGGAAGTGTTTGACTATAGTGGGAGCAGCCCTGAGAGCCTTAAAGTCGTAGGAGATGGAAATTCATTAGATTACACCTTATTACACTGCGTCAATTCTGATTGACGCAGCTGCGTCAATGCTGATTTGTTACCCACTAAAAATCGATTCCTAGCCACGATGAAGGCACTTGTGGATCATCCACATTTATTCATACCGCATTAATTATCCTTTCAACAAAATTCATTTCCGTTTTTCAGAAATTGTTACGTGATTTATATTGCCGGCGATATTTCACAACGTTCAATGATAGCTGAGGATCATTAAAGTGAACAAATGTTGTCATAACTCGAGGATCTAAGATATTGCAGGGGGAAAAATTACTAGCAAACCACAATCTTTACGGTTCGAAATTTACAAAACTATGAATGTTTCAATTTTTTGTTATTATTGAAAAGGCCGTTCTTTTTGATTTTGATATCTACGGTCAGAGTTTCATGTATCTGTGCTGGAGCAAGTACGAGGGGATGCGAGTTACTCTGAGCTTAGGGTACAATCTCACTTAGTGACCGTGCATTTTACTCCCTCGCTAATGTAGGTTACGAACTGAAAGGTTATTGCAATTACAACGCAGAATGCAATTCTGAAATCGTGATATTAAATAGTTACCTCGCTGAATGATTATTTTGACTTAGCTATTACGGTGTCAATGGCAGCTAATGATCCGTGAATTAAGATTTAAATTGTTAGGCGTTAACCATGGAGGTGTCTGACAGAATATGCTCTTAATTGTACGGTCATCCTAGCTTTGAATGGCCAAACATGAATTATTGACTTTGTTTCAAAAAGTGAAAGCAATGCAAAGCTCATCCGAATACCCCGAGGTAGCCGCGTAAAATGTTGCCTGGTCAGTTTTGGGTTTAACTGATGAAGAAAAAGCAATTCTTAAAAATTAATAATCACAGTGATCTTTCATCGTAGAAAATCAACTATTGACAAAGATCACTCATATACGAGGATTTCTGAAAGTTTTGAAGAACCCGTTTAATTTTGACTCTATTAGCCTTATGATTCTCCACTATTTTTGAATTTGTATATTTGTTATGACCCCATGTAAAAATCGGAAGAGGGCATCCAGTGGCTCCCTGCAGCACATTGTAGCGCAGTTAAGAGCCGGTTTGGTGCAGTACATAGCACCAACGGTTCTGGCTACAACAAATTATCGTGAACACTTTCACGGCAGTAAAAACTACACGTATCTTACTGCAGTGTACAACGCCTCAGCCACTATCGGCTAATGGTAATTAGTCTCTAGAAAAGAAGCAGGGCTGTTCGGTGCTGCTCAGTAGAGCTCACTGCCGGAATTACTGCAGAGTAGCGCTTGGCCACTTTGTGAAACAAGTGCAGTAAAAGTATACACGACATTCATGTCACTGCGCAGTCTCTGCCGCTGAACGCTGTTGAAGCTGCGCCTGCATTGCATCACTACTGCCCAAATTTTTAGCAGAGCTGTTTCACTTTCCTTAGAGGAGGATTTTTATCCCTTCTTTGCATTGCTGAGCTCTCCCAGAATTGATGGAATTCCATACACTTGAGGGACAAACTGTTAAGTCGCGAAGATCCTTCACTTACGCTAGTTTTCCTTAATATTATTATTTTGTTCACACGCGTATCCAAGAAACATTAGCTTATAGTTGGATACTTCTTACTTCTATGAAGTAAATACACGGCACATATTAAAGACCAAATAGTGTGTAAACAAGCTTAGCTAATAGTTTGAAGGTTAAAGCAAAAAAGAGCTTTTAAGACTTTATAATGGAACCTTCCAACTCAACTCTCCATGAGCCATTATCTAGGAAAATAAAGCATTAAACTGATAAAAATAAACAACATTGACTCCCGATTATTTACATTTTTGGCGAACTGTAATAGGGAGGTATGAAAAACACTGAATAATGCACACTTTCAATTACTAAACTAAACAAGAAATTCAGTATTTGCGCGAGCGCGAGAGAGTACGGAGAACAGAGCTAAAATTTGAAATGGTCCAGGTGAGGATTGGCAACTGAAATGAGAGAAATTGTCCCGGTGAGGATTGGCAACTGAAATGAGAGAAATGGTCCCGGTGAGGATTGGCAACTGAAATGAGAGAAATTGTCCCGGTGAGGATTGGCAACTGAAATGAGAGAAATGGTCCCGGTGAGGATTGGGAACTGATATGAGAGAAATTGTCCCGGTGAGGATTGGCAACTGAAATGAGAGAAATGGTCCCGGTGAGGATTGGCAACTGAAATGAGAGAAATGGTCCCGGTGAGGATTGGCAACTGAAATGAGAGAAATGCTCCCGGTGAGAATTGGCAACTGAAATGAGAGAAATGGTCCCGGCGAGGATTGGCAACTGAAATGAGAGAAATGGTCCCGGTGAGGATTGGCAACTGAAATGAGAGAAATGATCCCGGCGAGGATTGGCAACTGAAATGAGAGAAATGGTCCCGGTGAGGATTGGTAACTGAAATGAGAGAAATGGTCCCGGTGAGGATTGGCAACTGAAATGAGAGAAATGGTCCCGGTGAGGATTGGCAACTGAAATGAGAAAAATGGTCCCGGTGAGAATTGGCAACTGAAATGAGAGAAATGGTCCCGGTGAGGATTGGCAACTGAAATGAGAGAAATGATCCCGGTGAGGATTGGCAACTGAAATGAGAGAAATGCTCCCGGTGAGAATTGGCAACTGAAATGAGAGAAATGGTCCCGGTGAGGATTGGCAACTGAAATGAGAGAAATGGTCCCGGTGAGGATTGGCAACTGAAATGAGAGAAATGGTCCCGGTGAGGATTGGCAACTGAAATGAGAGAAATGGTCCCGGTGAGGATTGGCAACTGAAATGAGAGAAATGCTCCCGGTGAGAATTGGCAACTGAAATGAGAGAAATGGTCCCGGTGAGGATTGGCAACTGAAATGAGAGAAGTGGTCCCGGTGAGGATTGGCAACTGAAATGAGAGAAATGGCCCCGGCGAGGATTGGCAACTGAAATGAGAGAAATGGTCCCGGTGAGGATTGGCAACTGAAATGAGAGAAATGGTCCCGGTGAGGATTGGCAACTGAAATGAGAGAAATTGTCCCGGTGAGGATTGGCAACTGAAATGAGAGATATGGTCCCGGTGAGGATTTGCAACTGAAATGAGATCTCACCAAAAAGGGGGAGTTTTACCTTCATTTCAAGAATTTAGTGCATTCATGCAAATATTGCTGTTATGTACGAATAATTTTTAACAGGGGAGGACTTTTTAACAAGGTAGGAATCTTTAATTCATTCAAGAAAGGTTTCAGTTTGTGTAAGCGCAGAGAATCTAAAATGCACAGAACCAAAAAATTCTAATTTGAATTAAAGTTTTTAAATCAACCATAATTGACAATTTGTTACCGTTCTGTTTTGTGTAGGAATGGGAAGATGCTCATAATGGGTGTCTTGTACGATTTCTAACGGCATGCTCGGAGACTTCCATGAATAGTGCTCGGTGGGTAGACCCCACAAATTGTGATGCGCTATGCGCTTAACTAAGTTTATTTCGTTGAGAAGATCACAAGCTTTTGGGAAGTTCTTTGTTAACACCGAAGATTCGAAGCTAAGTTTGTCTTAAAATGATTGTGCAGAAACAGGTTCAGGAATGAATTTACCAAGAATTTTAGATAATTAAATTCTCAGGATTTTGGGAAATATGACCAAAATCAGAAAATACTCAATAAATAATAATATTGGTTACAAATATTGTAATAAGTTTTCACAAAAATTGGGGCTCCATAAGTGACAGTTAAATTTAAAGTCCATCCTGTACTAGCGGTTAATTGATGACACGTTGATTTTCTTCTTCAATGTAAACTGATGTAACATTATTCTAGCTACGTTTGAATACTCAACATCCTAATTAATATTTCCAGTGGAATTAGAACACGGAGATTGTCCTAATTTTCTTGTATATACCGTCGAACAAAAGTTTTCAACATGTCTTGCATGATGCAAAGTTTTGCCGGATTAAGTTACTGTTTTTTATTTTCTATGACAGATCTTCAAATTAAGCAGCCTATTCAGTCTCATCGATAGAATTTTTAAATTTTTCCCACTTATAATAATCTTCAGAATGAGTTTTCAGTGAAGTTCATGCGCATGGTAAACACATTTTTATCGGGACATGTTAAGGTCAGTACCCAGTCAAACTTTTTCACCAGAGGAACTAGTATTCTGAAAAACATGCATGCAGACAGCAAAAAAGTTAGACTTGGTATGTGCTCTAGGAGTTTCAATTGATGTCGTTCCACGGAAGAGCACGCACGAAAAGGGCTAATAATTCAAAACGATTTTGAAAGTCTTCTGCTCGTTGTCCATAGCCTACTTTATGGCGAGCGATGATTACTTTAACGATTTCATGTATTTGATAGGCTTTAATATTCTTCGTTGAATCAGTTCATTAAAGCGAATAATTTGTGGAATTGCAATGCTTAATTAAAATTTGATTTTAGCGCTAGATTTTGAATCTTTGTATTATATTGTTACAGAAGCCGTTTGGATAAGCCAGCGCGTTTTCGATCTACTCTTTACGCCCTCAAAAAACCCAGAAGCTCTTTACTGACGTACTAATTTTTTTTGCATCGGCTTCCGTTTGCTACCGTTGTTGATCGATTATTAATTTCCTTGAAAATGTGTATAGCCCAAAAGAAACTCAGTTTCTTCCATTTGTAATTTATTTATTGCAACCATATTTTGCATTTCAGTCTAAGGAACTAAGAGTTCACATACCTAACATCTTTGACATTTATATTCCTGGAATCTGTTTCCTTTTTACTTTCTTGAACAAAATTACAATCGAATCCTTCTCTCGTTTTAAAGATCAATTATCCAAAAGCTTTAAACCATCTCTCAAATAAAGATTACATTGTGCGCATTGCACTTTTTAACTGTATGTTACGATATCCCTATGTGCGGAATGTAAGATATGTTTATATTCTCTGATATTTCCATTCCAACATAAGATAGCACTGCGTGGGCTTGTGTGAGCAAATAATCAATAACAATCATTATAAAGTTATAGGCAACTCCTTTATATTTTCGATAAGGGCATTAGTTTCACCGTACATTACTGAAACAAATTAAAAACATGAAGCGCAGTTTTTCATCCCTGAATGAAGCGCAGTGTTTCATTTTTTTCGATCATGGCTGATGATTTGCTGACGCTTGAAAACTTTCACCACTATGTTTGCAAAGTTTATTGTTTGACCTAATCAACACATAAAATTGATCATGGAATAAATTTGCCTAATCAATACCTAAACAGTGCAAATAAGAAAAAGGGGTTAAGGCTAATATTTTTCCTTAACAAGTTCAGTTCTTTAAAAAATTAGGTGAAGTAAAAGACACCGATTGTCCTGGTTCAATGCAAAAAACCACAGTTATCAATTACAATTTATGTAAATCAGTTCAATTTCCAAACGTGCTTTCGCTAATACATACTTTTCTAATTTTTTGATCAACGGGTGATAATATCACATCTCTTAGATCTCATTGGAGATGAAAAATTGCTCTAGAATAGCAATAGCTGTAGAAATAATGATACCTGTGTTCGATTACTTCGTCCTCTCATGCGTTTTTGTTTTCAACTCTCGAGACTGGTTTAGGGCAATATGTGATAGGTAGTTAAATCTCAGGAGTATTTTCCGTAGACTTTCACATCATAATCGATCCACAATAATTGACAATGAAAAGAATTTTTTCCCATTTTTCACAATTTAAATAATTTAAATCATGTACCAAAATTTCAACAATGTATTTAATGCGAGTGATTCAACAAAAAGACCTTCATTTACGACTAATGAAAAGGATAATTTTGTGTTTGTTTTTTTTTGTACCGAAATAAGTGCAGCGAGATACGAGGCATCCTATGAAAACATTGATTCAAGAGTAAGCAGTCTTGCTTAATTTTGTACGTATAACCTGGTTACCTTCTTGGTAAATCAGATAATGGTTCATACATAATTGGATGCTTAGATTAACAAGATTAGTGAAATAGGATAAGCACGAATGAGAGCTTTACCAAGATACATTATGAAACATGCCCAAAGGTCATTAAACATGCCAAATGATGTTTTTCATTCTAATTTTGAAGATTATTATTCATTCAAATGTAGCTACATTAAACTAATATCTATTAGGTTAAGTAACTAGTATTCTCAAACAAATGACTACACTGGCTTGACCTGGATTGCATCCAGAGATAGGAAAAAAGCCATCCATTTTCAAGCTTGACCAACGCGCATGTTTTTCCTTTCAGAGTTTTCAGAATGAACGCTTTGCTGAGGCATTCCATCCATTACGGGGTAAAATTGGGAGCTGTTAACAGTGTTTGTTTAAGCGGGCGGCAGTTGTTGCGCACATTACGGAGGACGTGCGGCGCCAGTTTTGCCTGACTAAATGGTAGTGGATTTAGCTTCCAATGAAAGCTTTGTGATTGCAGCCCGATCAGACCTGACAGCATGGCTATGAAACATGGACCTGTAAAGACTAATCTAGGGATGCAATCTTTTGAAAAGTGTCTAATACTCCCAATCAGCTTAGATAAATGAAGTTGAATGTTTTGGATCAGTAGAATGGTGAAAATAAATAGTGCATAAACAATTCCAACTCTCAAGACAAAATCTCTCATCAAATACATGTTGTTTAGCATTTGCTCTCATCCGCAGAAAGATAACTTTATGTATTATGCATTCCGAAAAAAATTTTTATTTTGCGTCCGTGAAAGTTTTCGCATGCTGAGAACGAGAGTTAATTCGTCTAAACAACTGCATTAATGCAGTCGTTAAGCTTAATAGTTTTTTCAATTTTTGTCAAACTGACAATGAGTTTATAGAATGTAAGGCATTGCTGATTTAAGAATATAGGTTCATGAGATGAATTTTAGCTGATTCAGGATTTCAGATACATGTTCAGTTCTCACGTTCGGTGCTTCATTTTCATTTATGAGCAACAGACTGTGGAAAGATGTGTTAAATCAAGAATTAAATTCAAGAAATTTCTCAACAAATTCAATAATTTTCTTAGCAAATTAAAAAAAATTCTGAAAAACCATTAAATTCAGGATATTACCCTGGCGGATGTATTGTCGAGCAGTTTAACAGCGGTCGTGTTTACACTGGTAGAGAAAATAACTAATATTGGCCAGCACAATTTTACGAAATGTTAATGTACACTTGGATTAACAGTTACGCGTGATCTAAATGAAGGGCTCTTAAAGTTTGCGAAGTGCGTCATGCGTGAGAGTGTTTCCTCCAGTGTTTATGGAGGAAATATGCCTCCATAAGCACTGGGTCCGGAAGAAGCAGTATCAGAAAGAAGTATACGAGTGTATAATGGCTTACAAATTCGTGTTAGCCTCTGGACTCGTCTAATTTACAAAATAAGCTAAAATAATGCCACGGGTAAAACTGGTGTACCTCCTGGGAGTTACAGCTCTTTTATAGATAATAAATATCCGGTATTTCTCTAACAGATCCTTTGTATTTTCAGCTTTGCAGAGAATAAAGCGATCTTCAAGAGTTGCTCGTACTCCTTGATCAATTTGCAGGCATCATCATACTCATCATCAGATAGTTAAACCATAGGAGTAATAAGTGTTGACATGGCAACTGTATCATAACTGAACGTATTTCTGAAAATTTTGAGTCATCTAATACTAATTAATTACATCAACGTTATGCAAGATTCACCCTTTCAAAGCTGAGAGAGCTTATTTCAAGATGAGGAGGCTTAATATATGCGTATCAATACACAATGACAACTCCGACAAACGCGTAAAAACATTTCATCTCACAATGTTCGAGAAAACTGGCACTTTCGCAGTGCCGCGTTTAATGCTGCTTGTGGCACACGTCCACTTTTTTACAGGCTAGCCAGCCTAGTTCTTTAGTCAGGAGCTTTAGGACAATTGCAACTGAGCAAATTTTGAAACAGCTGCCGTAATTTGGCACCATCTTTTGTTGCTGTGCCACTCGAGTTTGCCGAAGGTGTTTGCCTTAAGTCAGTGTCAGCCTTAGGCCTCGGGAGCGCGTCAATGAATGGCCTCACTTGTCCCTACTTTTCAAACGCCGCGCCACGTTGCATTTCAGCCAAAATTTAACATTCAGCTCAAAATACTCGGTGAAGTAGCTCAGCGTGCCATGTCGACGCTTATGGGACCGCTCACACAAATTTAACACACATTCTCGAAGGAGACGATATTACAGAAGACTTCTATATTTTCATTTACCACTACTATTTAGTAAGGGAAACTGAGAAACTCATGGTACATTCCATTAACACATAACGTCGTATTCTACTAACGAAAGAATGCAAAGCTAGCGGAGAATGAAAAATATTGCGGTGGTTTTATCATAAACTACGAAGCCGTAGAAAGTTTTTAATGAACGAATATTTTGCATTTACTTCAACTTTGATATTTCGCAGATAATCAATTAGCATTATGCCGGCAAAGCCGTCTCAGACACTGCAACTTAATAATAACTTTAAATGAGCTTATAAATTTGGCGGAAACAGCGCAATTTTACTAAAAACATTCTCCTGTTGAACGTTTGAATCTTCGCTAAATCAATTAAGCTTCAGAAAGTTTTAGGGCTGGAAGAAATTTGGTTCACCAAGTCTAAAATGGAAATACAAAGCCATCGAATTGATTCTACAAGTCTGAGCCTTATTTATTTTTAAACTTGATGAGAAAGACCATGAACTCAGCAAAAATAGAATACAATGAAATGCTGTGATTAATTTTGTTTCTCGTTTCCAATGCTTCCTATCGCATAAAAGGAACGAAAATTTTGTTTACTTCATCTCAGTATAAATTTTATTCCATTGCAATGCACAAAAGGCCTGTCACGTCTTGCAAGCCACTGAACAAAGGCTCACGGTACGTCAACAGCACAACCAGAAAATATTGCTAGCTTATTGTAATGTAAACTGGAACAGTGGCGATTTGGCCATGAGTTGCAATTCCGGAGACACAGCGAGTCTGTTACACGCCAAGTCTGCCTCTGGAGTCTCTCTCATGTTGACACCCGCACAAACCGAGATAGACGGCGCACAGTTGCTCAAAGTTTAGACAGCTTTACGCTCCACAGCGAATATCTTTTGTCAGAGTTCGTCCACGCCAGAACAATGCCAAGCCGGCTAACTATGGTCCAGAAAACCTACTCGGCTTTCATTTTAGCAGTCCTATTATCCAGTAGAAAAATGACTGAATTCTAGATCAAGTCTGGCATCTGTAGTGGCGCAATTTCAACAGTTGTTGGGCCAAAAATTATAAAGTTTTGAGGCAGATGGTGAACGATATTCTGCCCCAAAATTATGTGCTTGTAACCAAAGCTTATAAGGATTTGTGAAGAATTTGAAGGAGTGCGAAACGAATTTTCTGCGGCTAAATTTGCATGAAAGCATCATGAAGAAGCAGCTACTTCTTCATTTTCTGTTTTCTGGTACTTTCTGTTTTCTTCTCTGTTGTTTTGAGTAGAGGATGTTATGGTGCAGCCACAAAAACTGCCAAGCAGTAAGAACAACATCTGGTTTCGGTAATGACAGATTTTGGCAATAACAGATTATGGGAATAACAGATTCACGTTTAAAGCAGACCATTGAAAAACAATCGCCAACATTTTTCTTACGTAAATCTCAATCAAAGAATAAAAAGAAGTGATGAGAAGAACCTAATTTCTTAAAATAGGCTGTATAAATCTTGATATATTTGGTTTTCAATTCCAGTTTCTAGCAAAAGTGCTTCGCTCCTTAACTTCGAGCAAAAAATTGAGTACGAGCTAAAAAAACTATGCAAGTACTGGTAAATTTTTTTGCCTAATTCAATTGATAGACCATGATAATTTATAGCAACAGTTCTTTCTTTTTGAATTTTCCATAAAAATTTATGGCTTTTTTGATTTATAATTAAATAACGTTTGCGGGTATGTCCTTCATAGAGAATGTGCTTTTCACTGCACAGTGATAATAGTTATTTAATATACAAACAGTGAGATGTTACTGTCGCACGAATTTCTAATTTTACCAGTTTAGCCTGAGTTTTTGAATAAAAATATGCTAAGAAGCAGGCAGTTACCCCACGAGTACGAGGATGTAATTTTGGTTCGAGAAAAAATGAACTAACTTTTATTTTTGTGCTTTGGTAGCACGATAGCTTCATCTATTTACAGCTTCATCTAAGGGAAAACACGGGAGTTTGGTAGGCTTCTTTAGAACGCTTAGACATCTAATCTAAGAATAAAAAAATACCGTTTCATTGCTTGCTTCCTAAATATTATGCTGGATTTCAACTTCTATATTTGAAGACTTCATTTTGTATAAGGGTTTACTAAAACATCTTTGTGTTTATGCTGTCTCGGAATTTTATTAATCGACCAGTTCTGCGAGCACTAATTAGCTGCACGAACATTTAAGACACACTTTTCATACTAAGTCCCTATCGAAGAAAGACTCTTGTGCATCTTCTTCATGTTGATCCATCTTCGGATAAATTTTTCTAGAATGACGACTAATTGTAAATCCAATTAGTTTTTTTACTGATTTTTAATGATTCAATGATCGATTCCATTTATTTTAGAATGCAGCCGCTGTCTTACTGATTTTAAGAATTCATAGTAAGGGTAAATTTATACTCGAATAAAATAGCTCTCCTACTGATATAGTAATTCGTAAAATGAGTTTATTTATATTCGAATAGTGTACACACTCCATGAGAGACACCGCGCCTTGTTTGCCCGCCCGCAATATCATTGTTTCATCTGGCTAAGTACGGCCCGTAGGCCTAACATTTCCAACATTGCCCAGGGCGCAATTCCAGGCCAAGTATATGTTGCGAGTTACTAAGCATCGTATTATAATGTCTTCGTGGCATTATAACTAGTGCCTTACTCCCTAATTATTTACCTTGCAAGTAATTGCGGCTGCAAGCTGCTGCAACGTATTTTCTGTCGGACGCTCTAAAGGCTTGGGCTCGGCGGAATGGCTTACTAGAATATTTTCCAAAATTGGGTGCTGTTAAAACAAAGATAATTCCGTGAGATATTCAAACTGGTTGCCTCGTTGGCTTTTGCCTAGAGCTTTCTCCATTTTTCAGAAAATTGAATACAATCTGTTGTTTTGCAAAGCTATCTTGAAAGCGTTTCGGATGATTTTGTCTGAAAGCATGAGAGAATGTAAGCATTTTCTCGAGGAAAGCATAAGTAATTTAAGACCCAAAAAGGAGGTGGTTTCAGCATTGCATTGAACAAATCAGTTAACTCTCAATACATACGATGGGTAGAACAAATTTTTTAATACTAGTTGAAAGTTTAAGTTCTGTTGAAGGTTATTAAATCAAATTGATTTACATCTCATATGCAGTGTAGACGTAATAATTGAACCATTAACAATGCATGACAGGGATTTTTTTTGCATACTAGATCTGGCAGTTATTTTTGGCTTAGTGTTTCTGTTTCGCAGTATCGCGTAGTATGAACTTACAGCTGAACAACTGGCTGTAGGTTCATGCCTGATCATGCCAATTCAGAAAAGTCGTCATTATTGGGTTAGCAAACTCATGCGCCTGGTTGTGCCTAAAATTCGAAATGATTCATCGTCAATGAGCTTTCAGAGTTCCTTTAATTAGGTTTCTCTGATGAATTTTTTTAGATTTTGCTTATGATCACTGAATATATTTTTTAATCATTTTGCTTATTTATTGGCCAAATTGCGAATTTAAGCCTACATAGCTTGATTTTCATAACTCCATACCGTATAAGAGATAAAAAAAGGAAACCCATATAAACTATTTTAATTTGTACTTTTTCTCTGCTCCATTCATTTATAGATTTAATATTGCCAAGTTAGAAAACCACATGAGATTGTTGTCTCGACGCTTTCCAGCCGATGCTAATTTTGCCAAAGGCAATAAATTCCACGCAGCCTTGCGCTGCGAGTTCTATCACGAGCGCAGCGAAAGCACATGACAGTTTAATGAGCACTTCATTAAATTATACTAAATAACTCTGCCCATTTCAGTTGTCGCCCAGACGAACCAATAGCAGCGGCACACACCCACCGATCATCGGTAGGCCAGATTGGGATGGCGCAGGGCGGAGCATTTCCAGGTCTGGTTGAAGAGGAGGCTTGACCTGCAACCTTCAAGTTTGGCTTTCATTGCCAAAGTACTTGGGCATATTGCAGGCTCGCTCGGGTATGGCCGGAATAACAAACTCTGCAGGCAAATGCAAGCGTGCCTTCAAAAGTGCCCTATCCATGCTGGCGTGAAGATGCGCTAGGGTTTGAATGTGCCCACGTTTAGCGATGCAGTTAGAGCGCCGCTCTCGAGAAGCAGACAACATAGGAACGTAAATTTCTAAAACCGGCTTAAAGTGCTGCTTTGTGCAAATGTTTACCGTTTTTTCGATATTTTGTGTCATAACTAGGGTTCAGAGTCCAAGCAACAGTTCATGCTGAGCCAAATGTGATGCTGTGTGGTGTTGAAATTCAGGTGTACTGAAATTCAGGCATAAAAATTGCTAACGAAAATTAAGCTGCCAATTGTTTTGGGTGCGGCGATAGACAAAATGTTCAAAAATTACCTGATAATACCGTCACGTGAGAGATTGGTGAACTAAATTTACATTGCAGTGCGAATTATTTTTTGATTATTTTTGTTGATGCAAATTCACCAACAAAATCTGTATTAAATTCACCACATTGTATTCAAGATCACCGCTGAATATTTTTTCTTTGTTAGGGAAGTGTGATGGTTATGGATGTGTAGACAATAAATTGAAAAAAGTTTGGAAAAAAATCGAACCGAACCGTTTCAGAATTCTCATTAAGTTGTATTTTTGAAATTAAGCAGCACTGCTGCCAGCCCAGTGTTCACTACGTAGTAAACAGTCTTCAGACATCTCTTTGCTGCCACAAGTGTTTATGTATTGAAAAATAGAATTTTGCGCTATAAAATTACATTTTCTGATGTAGCTAAAGTGAAACTAAGGAAACAATATTATTGAGGCTTCATTTTAAATATAATTTGGTATTTAATCGTCACAGATTGTACAAATCGCAAATCACTTTTTTACTTGAGAAAGTGAATTTCAGTTTTATTGCATCATTTTTGTAAGTATTGCATCACATTACATCGTTTCTACCCAAAAAGTATGTAAAATACAAATCTCTCGCATAAATATTACGGCTTTTGTGATGAGAGTTTAAAAGCAATACCACACTTGTACCGAGCGTTTGGACAGTGTTATGTTTTTGACAATGACGCTGAAGAGCACTTGTGTCAAGTTCGTTTGATAGCTGAAAGCTTTTATTCTACAGACAGAACAACAGCAAGGCACTTCCACAAAACAGCAACGTATGTGTGCGCTAAAGGCGTTCCTAGCATTGCCATTTTGGTAATTGTATTTCGCCTCAATTTTACCTGAGTTATATATTTTGCAAGTATGCATTCAGGGGATATTCTCAGTATCCCTTGATTCTGACAGTCAAGTCCCGGTCTTGGGTTCCGCAAGTTTTTTGGTGTACTATTTTGAAGTGAAACTCTGTCACATTTGATTGATTTCAGTTTGCAACGCCATTAGAAAAACTTTGGTTGGTTGAGCGAATCTTTTTCGAGTCATCTTCAACAAGTAAGCTATATTTTTAAATTAAAATGAATGGTTTAAGTTCAAGGGAAATTCAAATCCCATCGTGATCGTAAACTGTATAGAATAATGAGAGCTGACACAAAATTTGTGAATTGCTTTTTGTGTTGGATGAGTTTTTAGAAGGGCGTATTTGCTCAAGACAGTTCAGCGTTAGTTGTTAAAGCAAACTTCGTGATGAAATGTTTACTTTCTTTGTAATAACATGAAGATGTGAACATGGAGAAATTAATGCTCCACAAAACACACACAATCATCAAATAACTTTCATAATAGTTCATGAGCCCCCTTTTGTTTCTTTAATCATTTATAATGACATAAATCCCTTTCTTCTTAGAGTTTATTCAGGGATGTACATCGCTGTGTTTTCTTGGTCAGGGCCGAGAGATGGAGCCTGAAATCCTGGGGAGAAAAATCTAGCCATCGTCCAGTTGATGAAGGGAACAATAATCGCGACCGGAGGAATGGCCGGGCAAATCACGCTGATGATTGCGCGCCGCCGTGACTGATGATGCAACTCGTGGCTGATGGTGGCGTTCACTGATGAAGGCTCTCTCATGAACTGATGATTGTGATCATTTGTGACTGATGGCACTGTTCTTAATGAGCGCGTGATCGACAGCTTCGTAAAATGAGCTCGTCGTTGCCTGTTCACAGCATAAATAATTTCGGATTGTTGATGTAGATGAAGTTGTGCTACGGTGATCGAGTGATTCTTAGTCGAACTCAGACACGGATTGAAAAAAAGACAGCTTGTCATTAAAGAGTCTGTTTTTGTGTCATGGTTAGCGAGAGGATGAAATATTTACTGTGCATATGAATAAGTTTTATGAAAAAATAGGTTATAGATAAATTACTAAAAACTAAGATATTAAATTAAGTTTCTGCAAATGTTTCAACAATTTACCCACGCATTTTAACTCAGGAAATTAGTTCCTGCATGATTCTATTGTGTGATTTTGATAATTATGTATACCGTAAAATAACAATCAAGTAGTTACAATTATCAGCATCGGGAGCTGATTTTAATAATAGAACATGACTTATATTATTATTTAGGAATATGAATTTGAAAAGTTCTAAAGTATTTTTCACAATTAGCAAAAGCCGAAGTCGTCCTCATACTGAAATTGCAGTCGAGAAAACTATATTAGCTGAACAAAGACTAATAATACCTGGTGGTTTTAATATCTGAGCACCATGAAGAATCACTCCAATTGAGAAGAATTGGTTTCGGAAGGCATTGCAAAAATGAGAGACTTCGAAAATCGAAACAGACCTGACTGGTAGAAATTTCTCAAGAGCATCTCACGATCAAGCCATAAATTATTCTCAGTCCTTAAACACGTGAATGTCTTCTTATCATTTGTTACGATGCATGAAAAGAGTCTGACATAAGACATCTTAACGTCGTTTGGTACGAAAATAAATTGTGTGGAAATGTCTGTGTCTAGAGCTTCCAAACGTTTAGGATCAATGTCAAGATTGAACGCAAGAGAATGATTGCATGAGTTTTTTTCGTTAGATGGTGACCATAAAATGCAAATATCTGAATGAAAAGTAACGCTTAGTAACATTATTTGCGCCCAATGGAGCTTAATTTGCTTAATGTAGACAGACTTCAAAACTTGAATGATATTCAGGTTTCAGTTAATTAATGATAAAGATACTAACAAGGAGGAACTGAACTGGGTTGTTGTAATTGAGATTGCTGTGCGGAAAAAGCGAGTCATCTTCAAGTTTTAAATTCGACAAGAAATTGATGAAAAACTTATTTTTTTAAGATATCAAAATATTTAGGCCCAAGCGTACATGTGTCCCCAGAGTAGCTAAAAAAGCGAATGAAAATGAATAAACGGTTTTTGTATTTAAAATGAAACGTTTTAAATGTCTACCATTCTCAGCCAAAAAACGTACGTCTGAAACATACTGTAGAATATAGTTAGCTTAATAACAGGAACGGAAAGGAATTTAAATGTAAAATAAAATTCTAAAATAAAATTTTACTAATCTAAAAATGCTAGGAAGTATCAATTTTCGACGGATTTGGGCCTAACTGATTGTTTACGATCAGTTCAATTTGAAAGATAAACAAATTTCCCCAAATCCGAAAATCTAGAGGATTTGAAGCGTGCATCAGGATTGCACGCTGACCAAAATCTGATGCGATACAATAGAAAAAAAATGCGTAATCCCCAACCGCTGAATGGAGTGGAGGGATTAATTGAGCATTTTTTGCCCACTGACGTCCCTGTGCGCTGTAACTCTGGCGTGAAGAGTATGTGTGGTCATTAAAACATACTGATCAGCTCAGAGTGCACAACAATGTATGTATGATATATATATATATATAGTTTATATGTAGGGTATACATATAGTTTATAGTGATTTCATATTTATAAACTAAAAAAGACTGGAAAAAGGCAGTTTTTCTTAAAAGTGACAAAATAAACCAATGGTGTATTTAGTAATCTATAAAATTTTGGTATTTCACGATAGGACAATAACGAGCTATTATTTTCGATAAATCTAGACGTAATTTTTGTTCAATAAATCTAGATGTAAAGTACCCAAAGTAAGGCGCTGACATATACAATAAATTAGGAGACGATGATAATAAAACAAAAGACCGACAAAAATAAATCTGATTGAGTATCATATGATGTTTTGGTCACAATGTTGATGTGATTTTTTTAGAAGTCAGGCAAGGGTAAGGGTGTGTTTCTATTTGACAAGGATGCATGGAAACGCAGTTTGTATCGTCCAAATTATTCCCCATGTTAGCAAGTTTCAGGAAATCATAAAGCTTACTTACAAATTTTCGAAAGAAATGGTTGAAAAAGGAATGACTGTCTTCGCAATGTAGAAGATTCCACTCTATTAGACGGATCATTGACAATAATCTCCGTGTCTGGCTTTGGTCCCGGCCCCTTGTACGGCCGACCAAAGGAACAGAAGCCGGATTTTAACACTCTCATTGCTGCAAGTAAAACTGAAGTTTAATATTCCATCCAAATTTAAAGTCAATTGTGATAAGCAATGTTGAAAATACCAAAAATCAACTGGATCATGTTTTCATTTAATTTTGTTTAAGTATTATTAAAAATAGAGTTTGTGACTACTGGCTGCTCGCAGCATAATGAAAACTCGCTCAGTGGCCAAATATGGCTCACGTCGCAGTCAAAGCGTTAACATATAAGCTTACAATTCAGACCTATATTTCATTCATGCAGAACCTAAGCTGCGCCTTGGTTATGTTTTTAGTTCCTATTTTATAACCTTTGAGTAGAGATGAACATACAACTGTGAATTCTCACTCCTTTTTGAATTTTATTGCGTCACTTACAAATGCAGAAAACGATTTGAGGGCTACGTATAACGTTGAAAATCTTTTTACCAATGTCCGTCTCAATAGAACTGGAGAAATTTGCGTCAACAGCCTATTTATCCTTGCGGTTCTAAAGTTTATGTGGCTAACTCGCAATTTTTTGTCAGGAAACTACCATAAGTTTCTGTCATGAATTATTTTTCATTTGCTTAGGGGAATTTCACAAACTGATATAAAGGCTTGTTTGGGTGAAATTTTTTACATGATATTTGCTAACATTTTCCATGTATTTACTCGAAACTAAATGGATCAGAGAGTGGCCTCTCTGGTTACAGCCAACTTTACATCGCAGATGTACAAATGACGCATTTTTGATGTTCTGTAGCGAATTTGACTTACCATCATTCCCTCAATCTTTCAATTAAAAGCATTCTAATAACAAATGTACGCTGAGTTGGAGTTTTGAAAGAAGTTACCTTCTTTGGTTTGCTTGGTTATTAGGAGTTCTGATAAATGGGAAATTTTGGTTTTCATGAGAAATATTTTCCTGGCTTTGGTTTTAGAATCCATAGTTATTACATCTTTCGTTCCAGCTTAAATTGCATCAAAACTTAACTCCCACGAATGGGGTTAAATTCGACTTTTCAACAATATGAACTTATGTTCTTCAGATGTTTTTGCCTAGTAAAAGGTGACTGTTCATCCGGGTCGGAAAATAAGTTATAGTATTTTTAGATGGGAAATGGATTCCTTCTTCACAGTTTGTGGCTTCATCATAGTCGTCTCTTAGCCAAACTTATTTGCCAAAGGCTTATTCTGGATCATATTAAAAAAACTTCGTCTTTTATGTTGAAATTTTTAGCTCGTTCCTTTACTCGCGTGAAATACAATATTGTACTGAATAATAAATACACCATGAGTTCTTGTTTTATCGAAGAGGATACGCTGCTGCTTCTCAACCAGTCTTTTCTAGTTTATAGATATTTTTGTGCACGCCGTGCATCTGAGTATGTCGGGATGACCAGACGTGCTCTCCAGTCAAGAGTTGCGGAGCATAGAGTAGGTCAGTGGATGAGCAGGGGCTCAGTTACCGTGACCGCCTCATTCAGCGGTTAGGGATCACCCATTTTCCTGTGATTTAGTTCCAGATTTTAGTCAATTACGTCAATTTACCATCCATGCACGTATCAAGTCCTAACCGCAAAAAAGCCGAATGTGTGCTCTCTAATGAAGCTTACAAAAGAGGAGCAATTTTCCGTACTTTGTGAGAAGAAATGTCGAACCAAATGTCACCCCTTTTTTGCAGCCACCACCTGGCACAGTCTCCTGCATTGCTTCAGGTGATGAACAGTAATTTGACGTCCAGCAGCACTTTCATCACCAGAACGATCGCATTCTGCCTCGTAGTGGAGACTGAGTGGGTTGGAAAAGAACGTGAACCCAACGAGCTACAAATGCAACCGGCTGTGCTCAGGGTCAGAGACTAAAGGTTTCCTGGAGTTCTTCGAGGCTGACGAAATAATTAACAGAAATATGCGTCTGGGACGTTCTGTAGGTGCCGGTGTTACTCCAGGTTTATAAGTTCCGCCATGATCTGCTTTGATCTCTCCAGCGGAACGTGTCTTTTCATGATGCCAAATGAAGCTTAGGTCTGTCTGAGAAAGCATATCATGCTCTTCATTCTGAAGCAGAAAGAGTTCTTGCATCATTCAGCCTTCGGCTTTTCCATGTTATTTTACCTACTATATTTTAATATATTATGTTTAAACAATTTTCCTGGCACATTCATCTCTCGTGCCGGAGAAAAACTCACGCATAAATGTGCTATGTGATTTCAGTAATATGTAGCCGATAAAGAAATCATATTTTATTAACTTCATGATATGGACATTATTCTCAGAACTTGATTTTCTTACACTTCATATTCCACATGTTTCATTTTAGAAGTACAATTTATTCAAAACAGCTTAAAAATTTCAGTCTCTGTATATATGAAACTTCTAGTAAGTTAAAAGTCTTATTTTAGGTTTTGAATAATGAACAAGGTTGTGCGAGAAAATTTCCTCTAAAAAAGATCTCTATACACATTTTTTCGTTCACGGTTGCAACTTTCCCATGCAGAATTAAAGGCTCTGGTGAGACTACAACAGCCCTGCTCGTTTAAGTGAGCGCCCGCCCACACATATTTGATGTGCCAATTTTCACTAGTGAAGGCTTCATTTCAAAAATTAATTCTAAATTTATTCTAAAAATTCTATTCTAAAATTCTAGGATTCTAAAAATTTATTGCAAATGAATTCTGATTTTTAGTAAAATGTCCATTCCTATTTGTATATTGCTTCCCATTTCCCCGCGCTTAAATATTTTTCCTAAGCCTTTTTGACCTCGTTTTGACGATACTCATGACTTTCGATGACGTTCGATGACACTCTACGTACCTTGATACTTTTCGACCCGTGATCCATAAATGCCAATGATTTTTTTTGGCTGCAAGGTTGCTGCTGATGAAACTAAAACTTCATTTATGCTACAAAATTAAGTTAAATCCTAAGAGAAAAACACATCGCGAAGGAAAAATGTGAACTCTTCCTCTGGCGTCTCATCTCGCTGACTTACTTCCAATTTAATTATCCCATTAATCTTACCCAATTTATGAACGAAGCCTGGGCTGTTTTTCATCCTCTATCGTCATGGCTCTCCAAAGCTATGGGTTTCTTCAGGTTATAAATCTTACAGAATTATTCTTTGATAGAGCACTGTAAATTTCGAAGTAGAACAGTAACTTATAGACACTTTTAAGCCCATTTGAGAGATGTGAAATTAAGGATTTCAATGACTGCTATGAAACGCTTTCAAGACATGTACTGAAATTATTCATTAGTAAATTGATTTACGTTACATTGGTTACTGGTATTGCTGAACTCCATTGTCCCTTTCTGCAGTCGAGCGTCTGGGCTGGAGGATATTTCGGGGACCAGAGAAATTACCACGGGATAAAATTTGACACCAACCTGCGATTGGCGCTGCACTCAGGTTTGATTGACGAGATGCGGCATTTCCTAGGCGACGTAGCAGGCCAGCTACCGAGAATAGGGGGCTTGCTGAACGAACTCACGAGAACTCACTTTCACAAGGAAATTGAACTGGAAATAAATTTAATACTTTTGAGACTATTGCACAAAGGCAGACGGTTTGTTTTTGATTATTTGGTTCGTGCGACTTCAAAGTCGCTTTACGATTGGTGCATCATTACCGACGCAACTTCGGATGGTAAATTAGAGAGTGTCGTGCTTCGAAAAGTCAATGTTGAAATGGAGACAGCAATCGAGAGCTTTAAAGGCACAAGCGAGGTAGTGTTGTCATCACTGCGGATGATAGTTTGATTCGTCTTCTACATTGAATGAAAATACTGTAAAGAACTATGCTACGGAAAAACATTATAAATCTCTCTCTACTGATACAGCAATCGGTGTTGATTGATTCCATTCCCCTATGATTTTCGTCAAAATATTATGATCACAAAATTTCATATTCATGGTAGTATAGATCGAAAATTTGTTCTTCTTTGAAACCAAAAATATTGAAAATAATTGAGTATTCACGCACAAAAACATTATCATGTTTTCGATTTTTTCAATTAGGTGTAGCTATGCTAAAAAAATTATTGTTTTTTTTTCTCCATAATAGCCCGCAAAAAACTGACACGCTGCTTCGTAAAAAGAACGCCTTCTTGTCGTGTCTTACAAAGGCTGAGATCGTCGTAATTTTCGCTCGGTAACTATTTGTGAAGAGACTTCGACCGAGGAGACTGGAAGTCATTTGAGAATACAATCACACACACAAAATCGAAACGCGTCGTGCAGGTTACGTACATATAATTTCAACATCTCATATTAGGCGAAAAGTGTAGCCTATCTACACATAATGTAACGTTTTTTCAAATAACTATATCATATTTAGGAGAAAAAACTCTACCAACTGGTTTGAGTGTTGGTAAAATGAGAAAGAAGTACATGTGTTATGCTTGTCAGCGCAATATTGTCTTTGAACGCGAGAGGAAACCATGAAATTCTATTCAATGTAAATCAACGAAAGAAGAAGTTCCATAAGAAGCGTCCCGGTCTCTCAACAAATTGTTTGATCTTTTTGGCTTTGTCATGAGCTTTGCTATTTCAAGAGCGCAAATAAAAAAAAGTTTTTTTTTCAATTGATCGATGGACTGCTGAGTCAAAAATATTTATCGATCAAATTCAACACGTGGGAATTATGTCGACAATGAGTTTGGAAGGAAATTATCCTGAATGAATTACGGGGAAAATGAAGTTCACAGTTTGTGAATTTCATGAGTAGGAGATTTATGAACAAAAAAATATAACTCGTAACATAAACAGAACACGATTTAAACAATAATTCTATTCTGAATTGTTAATTTCGGTCAAGACTTGCCCTAAAGCTGAAAAAAATGCCTTAGGTTCTTATGTTGAATCCAAAGTCATACATACACAGGTGAGATCATAAGCCTACCTGTTCATAAAAGTCCAATGAAATCTTTTACTGAAGAGAAATTTTGTTATTTGAACTCTCTGTCATTCTCATTTGCTCGTTCTGCTTTTAGAATTCTTGATTCAATATTGTAATACGTTACGACAACATTAGCTCTGGAACCAGGAATGAAGTGATTTTTTCAATGATATACGCGAATAAACTCTGCCTTAAATTTTTATCACGGTATCTTATTTTTAGGTATCTTCATTGGAATAGAATAATAGAAAATAAAATATCAGTGTTTCCGACTTATGCTGAATTTTATGACTCAAAAGTTTAATTTGTTTCCGTCATTTTCAGATT
Source organism: Morinoia aosen (assembly GCA_030386875.1). Taxonomy (NCBI): domain Eukaryota; kingdom Metazoa; phylum Arthropoda; class Malacostraca; order Amphipoda; family Talitridae; genus Morinoia; species Morinoia aosen. Next base: position 41,750,460 of record CM059574.1, read on the forward strand.
TAGATGTAATATGACTACTACTTATAAAATAACCTCATCATAAATTGCTGTTCCGGCTGACCGTAAATTTTACTGCTACTGGGTTTGCAAGATATGCTGTTATTTAAACCAGAATTACCAAATAAATGCCGGTTTAAAATATAACAAAAAATATCTTTAAATCTTTACACGAAAAAATCGCTGTCCTACACCAAGAGAAGTGTGTGGCTTACGAATTACAGCGCCCCACACTTCCACAAAAGCCTCACACTTCCACAAAAACCCCACACTTCCACAAAAGCCACACACTTCCACAAAAGCCTCACACTTTCACAAACGCCCCACACTTCCACAAAAGCCACACACTTCCACAAAAGCCTCACACTTCCACAAAAAGCCACACACTTCCACAGAAGCCCCACACTTCCACAAAAAGCCTCACACTTCCACAAAAGCCCCACACTTCCACAAAAGCCACACACTTCCACAAAAGCCCCACACTTCCACAAAAGCCACACACTTCCACAAAAGCCTCACACGTCCACAAAAAGCCACACACTTCCACAGAAGCCCCACACTTCCACAAAAAGCCTCACACTTCCACAAAAGCCCCACACTTCCACAAAAAGCCACACACTTCCACAAAAAGCCACACACCTCAACAAAAGCCACACACTTCCACAAAAGCTCCACACTTCCACAGAAGCCCCACACTTTCACAAAAAGCCTCACACTTCCACAAAAGCCTCACACTTCAACAAAAGCCCCACACTTCCACAAAAAGGAAAACACTTCCACAAAAAGCCACACACTCCCTCAAAAGCCCCACACTTCCACAAAAAGCCACACACTTCCACAAAAGCCACACACTTCCACAAAAGCCTCACACTTCCACAAAAAGCCACACACATCTACAAAAGACCCACACTTCCACAAAAAGCCTCACACTTCCACAAAAGCCCCACACTTTCACAAAAAGCCACACACTCCACAAAAAGCCACACACTTCCCCAAAAGCCACACACTTCCACAAAAGCCCCACACTTCCACAAAAGCCACCGACTTCCACAAAAGCCCCACACTTCCACAAAAAGCCACACACTTCCACAAAAGCCACACACTTCCACAAAAAGCCACACACTTCCACAAAAAGCCACACACTTCCACAAATGCCTCACATTTCCACAAAAGCCACACACTTCCACAAAAAGCCACACACTTCCACAAATGCCTCACATTTCCACAAAAGCCACACACTTCCACAAAAGCCTCACACTTCCCACAACAGTGTGTGGCTTTTCGGTTTCCTTCCCCCTCAGGTTTATAACATTAAAATCTAAACAATATCAAGACCCTGAGCTTTTGATGAACTCAAAATACTAACTCACCTTTCAAATAAACGAGCTCGAGTATTAAATTTCCAAAAAAATTTTGACTGAAGTTATTGAAGAAGCAAGAACGTACCGCAAAGTAATACACCAATTCAATGTTCACACAAATGTTGATAAAAATATCAATCAAACTTCAACAATGTCATTAGTAACTGTTTTCGAGAACGATGATGATTACTAGCTTGCGTTGCGATTGTGTGCTAGGCTAGAATGGTTTATGGAGAAGACACAAAATTAAACTGACGCAAGTGTCCGCGCGACAAATTCTCATAATGAGGAAAGTTCTCTGGGGGGGCACAAGAGCACAGTCTGACGTTGTCGTCTCTGCAAAAACAATGGAGATTTTAGTCTGAAAAAATAGGGCCTGAGAAATCGTTGTTTGCTCACCCGAACAGTGTCAATGCTGAGAAATGTTTTGTTCATCGTTTTAGGGAGGGATTGTTTTCGGAAGTAAAATAACGAGAACTTTCCTGTGGAATAATAAGCAGCCCCGCTAATTTCCAGCCTGAAGATTTGAAGACAAAATGAGACGAGCGGCCTCATTAAGTGAGCAAACACGGCCACGTGATGGCAGCGCAACAAATATCGCTGGTGAAACTGTGTCTCCGCACGCGGTCCTCCTGAATAATTCCATTCAGTGAGGGTGTGAATCTCGAGTGGAAGTTCAACACGGCTGCCTCAGTTAAAAAGAAGTGCCACGACAAAAATTCCGCTAGTGTGCGTGTGTGTTTTAGTTCTCGTAAAAAGATCGTAGGAATAGCTTTGGCCACTCGAAATAAAATGTCCTAAAAAATTCGGAGTAATTGTTCACGAAACAATGAACTATAGCCCGGAGAGTGAAAATGAATTTAATTCTTCATAATGAAACTTTTACATGGATTATCAAAAGGAAATTATGCGTGTTAATAGACATGAAGGAAAATTAAATAAACATCTCCGAAAACAGAGTGGTCTGGAAATGATATTTCCTCAGGCAGTAGAATGGTTAGTCTTGTCATACATCTACTTTCTCAGGGCTCTAAATGAATTTCTTCATCTATGCCAAACTAATTTTAAAAGCTAAACTATGTCAAGAATCTGTGAAGAACGATCAATTTTGCGAATTGAAAATGAAAATTTAGGAAAAGTTTGATCATGTGTAATAAATCTTGTAATTGTGTGTAACGAATTTTGTGCGCATTTATTGTTTGCTTGAACTAAAATTGTGAGTTTATAAAACTGTGGTCAGGCGCATTCCAATGGTACAAGTGGGTTGCTCTAACATTAGTGTAGGCCTGGATGTTTACATTCAACATAGAGTTATGTGGCGTGTAAGCGAAGCAGGCACTCGAGCTGGGCTAGTGTTGTGCTTGGTAAGCAGACCTCGAGAGCTCGAACAAGGAGTGCTGTGTAGTGTTACCACAAAAGGCAAAAATTTGTTGACCATAAGGCCCGGCCTAGGGGTAGAGGGTAGAGGATAGAGGGTAGAGTCGTGGGAAAGCTTTCTCGCCAACGGGTTTGACTTCAAGATCACCTCGCAAAATAGGGGCGGGAAAATGCTGTTCTGCTCACAGCGAATAGGATGTGTACAACCTCGAGAACAGCCAATAGGACAGAGCAGGCGAAGGTTTGGAAGTGCAAGTAGTGGTGCCATTGGTCATGATTGGAGAGAGGGTAGCCCAAAAAGAACACTTTAACTAGCACGGAAAAGACGAGAGTCAGTGAGAGTTTGCGAGCATCTCGATAAGGTTCGTCGTGGCTAGGCATCATTATACCTAAAGTGTTATACTCTGCGTCGTGAATAGGTGTTAAATTAAATGTTATACTTTGGAAAATAAGTGAGAAGCGAAACCTGTTGAGATATATTTTTCTTGAATCAACAAATTAAAAGTTACATTTTTGCTTGTGCAGAGGGAAGAAGATCCCGCACCGGGGAGGTTGTTTAAAGGAAAATTTTGATAACGGCGTCAGGGCGGGTAAGGCTCGTGCGTTTGTTACGATAGATACCGCTGGAAACGATAGGTTCATACAACGTATAAGAGAATTGGAGCAGTTGAATTAAAATGTGGAATATGTGCATATATATATGTATGAGAAAATTGTAGAATTAAAGTAATTGTCAAAAATTTTGTTGCTTCACAGGAGGGCGGGTTTCTCCTATTGATTGCAAGCACGACTTTTTCATAAAACGGCCAAAGACAGTATATGCACCGTGTAAGAAACAGGGATTGAACTGAAGCGGCTCTTGGTTGAAAGAACTAGTGAACCGAGGGCAAATAGCCATCGATTGTGCCGTTGGGATGCGCCAACCTGACAGTCAGGCCTTATTTCATTATATAAGTTCCGTGTGTAATTCACTTTAAGAAATTGACCGGTCAATTAGGTAGAGTAGTATTTGTCAATATGTGTTACTTACAGTTCCAGTAATTTACGGCTAATGCTTTGTACCAGGGTTATCCATTATAAAGTTTCTTCAGCATTTAATGGAGTTTAAAAACCCCGTTAACGCTAGCAACACAGCTCACCGAGGCAAAATAACGCACAGAAACGCGCTAATGTAAGTCGAGTCAACCATCATCGGTGAGTAACGCTTTGTTTTTTAGTATATGTACTGTAATGTCAATTATTGTCCATGAATTTTTTGTGTTGTATATCTATCCCCTAGAGGTGATCCAATTCCTCAATTCCGAGAGCCTGATCGTCTTGTTAATGAAATGTTAACAAGGTGACGGGTCCGTTTTCTCGTGACAACTATTTGAAATTATAATATGTCTTCAAAGTATTTCAGCAGTTTTTATTTATGCTAAAATTTTCATTTCCAGCATTGGACTGAAGTCCTCTATAATAGTATATCTTCATGGTAATTTTTCGGATTCATGAATTTTTTGGATCCAAGAATTTTTGGATTCACGAATTTTTACACTAAGAAAAAACATGTCAACAATGTATGCAATATATTTAGCGATGAAAATTCATCAAGTCTCTAAAAAATAACTTCTGCATTTCAAAAAGAAAAATTAAAAGGAAAATTAAAAAATGAATGCAGAAGAAACGAAACTAAAATCCGTCAATATTTTCTCACTTAAATTATGGGCGAACACTGTAATCGAAAAACCTTGGTTTCTTTTGAAAAACTTCATGGAAGAGAAACCTATTTTGCCATTTAACAGGGAGAACTACCGTGTATTCATACTGGGAATTTCTGTTGGAAATAAGTTCATAGAGCTTACAGTAGGATAGACATGACACCATGCAAGAAAAGTACGAAAAAAATTGAAAAAAATTTAAGGGGGCCCTCCCGTCAAAATTGAATTTTGATCTGATTGGTCTGAACTTTAGCCACTATATGTATTTTTGCAAGAGAAACATATTTTATTCGAGAAGTTTTTCGATTTAGGCCTTAGTTTTTTTTTAAACTCGTTTTTTGGATCATTATTGGGATGTTTTCAAAAGAATAGAAGTCAATGAATTTTTATGCTAGAACAAATGCAGAGACACTTTTGAAATCCTCGTAACATTGCAAACAAACTGATATTCCTGAATTTTCTATTTAATTTTTTTTATGCATGCGATATTTGATCAGTACTTAAAATATACCGAGTTTTTAGGTTTTGAACTAGCAAAAAAAAAAGACAACGTACAAATTGGGAAATCAAGAAATGTCAGTTTGATAATCTCCATGCATAACATCATATTCACACTGTGAATTGTAATTTACAAAAAAAACACAAAATTAATTTTTTTTTACTTATTTCATAAAATTATGGAATTTTTTGGTTTCCACTCTGATTCTTATGAAATTTGACTATTATATATTACCTTTGAAAAGAAACACAATTTCATCTATACATTTTTTTGATTCATGCCTTAGTTTTTGAAAAAAAATTGACATATAGGTTTTAGTCGACTGGATTTGATTTTTCAAAAGAATAGAACTCATTGAGTTTTTATGCTAGAACAAAAACAAAGACAGTTTTAGAATCCTTGGAACATATCTAACAAAAGTACACTCGAAAATTTTTCCATTTCTTTATCTGTTTTCTTTTTATATGGGTTCGAAATGAGGTCGAAAATTTAGGATTTTGGTCCCCTTATCAGCACTTGGGGGGGATCTATTATCCGCAGCGCCATAAAATTTTAGGACCGAATAGTCCACCTCCTAAGGGTCCTTTTCTAACAAAAACATGAAAAATGACCATCGGAGAGAAAAAGGGCCTCGGAGGGCCCCCTTAAGCAATGAAAAGATTAATGGTTCATGGAAAAATGCAATTTCTATAAATGGAGCCGTAATTACATTTTAAAATTGGAACCCTCTGTTAAAAGCGGACTACTTTCTGGATCTCTTTTAAAAAGTTAAAGTTGTATTAGACTGTTGTCAATAGCAATTTAATACAATTTAACATAAAAAAGGTAAAAGATTTTTTTACTCGATTGATGTACATGCTTTCCTTTTTTGTGATGAACGCAGTGACCACCGTTGGTTAAACTCAGCTTTAAAATTCATCTCAAATTTAGAGCTAATTGATGTTAGCGATAGCAAACATTAACGGGATCGTTCCTTCATTTCGCTTTAATAAAGAATTAATGAAAATTGAGTTTGAGGCCACCGGACAGCAGCATTATGAAAATCTCCTCCGGTGGCCACCGGTGGCGCTCGATGTAGTAAAAGTGTTAAACAACTAATTATGAAAGTATTTTCCTGCGCAATGAAAAATAGAATTCATCATTTTCTCTTTCGACAACGCCGGAATTATGTCCAAATAAGCTTACTGAAGTTAGTTGCTGAAAAAAACTGTTTCTAGCTCGAAGTTCACTACAAATAATTCCTCTTTCATCCTCCATGATAAAAATTTACAGTAGAATTTATCCATCAACATAGTTAAAAAGATCACTTCATTCCTAATTTATGATTATGAAAATAAATGCAAGCTTTAAATATTCGGTCTGTCGAGTTGCTGAACGGTTTTACCACGGATAGCAAAACAATAAAATGTTGATTTATGTGTTATAGGAATTATTTTCTATTCCCGGGATTTTTTTTCGATAACTTCGTACAGATTGGGAAATGTTCTCAGATGTTGCATAAATTATTTTGTTCCTCTTTCGACGCGTCAATTGGCCAGTGCTAATTTTCTGCCCCTGAAAACATTACCCTTGAAAACACAACTGTTTACTCTCGGTTGAAATCCAAATAAGTATTCAGGGCATAAAATTCGAGAGCAAATTTGGAAGTCTAAGCTTAGATTCAGCCGATGCTCTGGGAGGGGATATCCTAAATGTACTCAATTGGGACCGGCGCAGAATGGCGTTATGAATGACACTATTTTGATAGACCAATTTCACGAACAAACTTTCTCGTGTGGCGGAGCAGGTACGGGATCCATAAACATTATCTGAGTAAATTGCTAATGCCGGACAGAATATTCATAGCAGAGCTACAACACAATGATCTTGTGCTTACGTGATTCGACTGGAGTGCAGCAATACGTTGCATTCCATCCAATTATCTTCGCTTACTTTTATAGGCAAATGGCCTGCCAGCTCGGGAGAGTGCAGCGTTTGGCATCGAAGAAGTTTTGCTTCTTGTTTCAAGGAGCGAAGAACAGCAACGAGGATCTAAAGCGATATTTGGGGAACGGTATGCCACTACCGTCGGTGTGTACGATTTATCAGCAAACTTATGCGTTGTGGGTCTTTCAACTATTGTTCAAAAGGATTTCATGAGCAGAAGCTGCAAGCATAGGGATAGAGAATAGCATTTAGAAGTGAAGCATAGAATTAATAAGTTACACACTTGGGAGGTTATTATAGAACTACATTACCTGTCGCCGCAGCATGTTCTTATCACCCACATTCTAAGTCTAGAAATAACGTCTATCGAAAACTGATTTTCTCCCATCCTCAACTTGTTCTTGTGAACTTTTCGGCTACCACGTGACAATCCTGAAGCTCCTTCATCAATCATGTTCCGTGCCGGTCCAAGTTTATTCTGGGGGGAGTCTTGGCGAGCTTTCAACTGAATGACTCCCAAATCTGGGTCGCGCACGAGTTTTAGAAATTTCAATATCTGCGCAGAAATTAGGCACGGCAGGTTTTTAGATGACATTGGAATTTAACTTTATCAAAATACATCAGTATTCAATTATGCCATTGCTACAGAGTCTCTTGTAATGCTCTCACCAGGTATTAATTTGTTTGGTTTCCTCTATGTTGCAAACTGTTAAAACAGCTTTGGCCGTTTGAATTTTGTGTGTCATACAGACAACGGAGAAAATTCAGCGCAGCATCCGGAAAATGCGCGTCTCTGAACCCTTCCGAAGCAGAAGAACCCAATATCCAGTCCCAGCTAGGATGAGATCGTAAAAATGACTCAATTGAATAAAATTTGGGTTTCAACGTGCCTCGTTCTTAAGTAAATGTTGCTCATCTCTGCCAGGAAAAACCAGTAGTAACAACGGCTTGCTTCCATCATCTACATATTCTTTATATGAGAAAAAGACCTTAGCGTTCACAACAGTTGAAAGACTCTTCCGATGTTGGCGACCAATGTTTATTTGAACGACACTTCCATCGATGACTTTTGTATTGTGTTACAAATCGCTGTAGATCTTAAATTTTATGGTGAGACATAAGAAGTCATAGTCGTCATCAGAGACACAAAGCTCGTTCTCATTTAGTGAAAGTTATTCAGATAGGGTAACACAAAAAAATGAGTGCTCAAAATATCGGCGGTTCACGGCATCACAAGGATTGAAAATCGTCCAGTTGCCATCCAAACCTCGCGTTCAATCGCCGCGAGTACGCATCTGTCCGAAAGCATGAATGACTGACGATCATTTCGAGTCGAAAGCCACAAGAATACTACCGAGTAATAAAAAAAGTAGAGGATCCATAAAATTCAGAAGCGAAAGAGATCTGGGAGACGAGCACAAGACGACGTCGAGGCATCATATGCTGGATGCACAAACCTTGTCGAACTGCCCTTCATTCTGCTTTTATGCGCCACTAAAAATTCATCATCTTCTGATGGAAGAGATGCGTTGCCCGTCATCCAATAATGGCTATCCGATCCGAGCAGAAAATAGAATTTTTTTTGTTTCGACGACCAGTATTGAATGTCTTGCAACACCCACGCTGAATTCCTTAGATCAGATAATAACATTGAAATATTTGGAAACTTTAATTATCATGCAGCGCAAGGGCATGTATAAAAAATGTATAGAAATTGTGGTGTGGTTCCTTTCATTATTTGATTTTATTTTGTCAACATGGGAAGCTACAGAAGCTTTTTGAAGCAGCTCAAAAAGATCGTTTCCGTACATCAATTCTGCTTTGAACCAAATTCATTACAAGACTACAATTTAATTAATTACTCTGATCTTTAAGAAGAACTTGTCTGTGTTGCAGTCATCCAGTCTGTGACAAACAGTACTTGTCATTCAGTTCACCCGGAAATCGCGCTCTGAAATGACTCGCGTCTCTTGAGCTGCTTTGATGAACTCCCTTTGTTGTTTTTTGTTTTTGCGTGGCGGTCGCAGGAAGATTGGGTTACGAAGCTCTTGTTTTGAAGCACAGTCACGCACGATGGCCAAACCAAGTTTCGAATATGCTCAATCAAAACAGTTCTAAGAGTCGAAGCATTTCATTTCAATTTAGAGTTTTGTTCATGATAAACAGTGATTAGTTTCCTTAAGTTTTCCTCAGTATCAAAGGAAGGGCCAATTGAATACGAATTGAATAAGTTCAACCAAAACTATTCAAGGAATTCATCCAAGCATTTCTTTTAAATTTAGCTTGTGGTTTGTGATAAACGATACTTATTTTTCAAAAGCTTTCTTTGGTATCAAGATTAGTGACAAGCGACTTTTATCTGTTGATGCTGAAAGAGGCAATTTTTCATTTCCGGAAACTTCACCCAGTATTTCACTCATTCACAAGCCAGACGGTGTCAAGATTTGCTAGCATTTTAAAGCTAAAATGGACGCTCTGCCCACTTGATCAGCTCCGGTGCGCTTCAAGCCCTGCATAAAAGGTCGAGTTTGTGGAAATCTGGCAACTCAAATATTCAGTTAGCTGTTGGCTACACATTTAGTGAGCTGTTGGCTACACATTTAGTGAGCTGTTGGCTAAATATTTAGTGAGCTGTTGGCTAAATATTTAGTGAGCTGTTGGCTAAATATTTAGTGAGCTGTTGGCTACACATTTAGTGAGCTGTTGGCTAAATATTTAGTGAGCTGTTGGCTAAATATTTAGTGAGCTGTTGGCTAAATATTTAGTTAGCTGTTGGCTAAATATTTAGTTAGCTGTTGGCTCAATATTTAGTTAGCTGTTGGCTAAATATTTAGTTAGCTGTTGGCTGAATATTTAGTGAGCTGTTGGCTAAATATTTAATTAGCTGTTGGCTAAATATTAAGTGAGCTGTTGGCTAAATATTTAGAGAGCTGTCGGCTAAATATTTAGTTAGCTGTTGGCTAAATATTTAGTTAGCTGTTGGCTAAATATTTAGTTAGCTGTTGGCTAAATATTTAGTTAGCTGTTGGCTAAATATTTAGTGAGCTGTTCAGTGCCTTTCATGAACACCACCAAAAGATAAAATGATAATTTATCCTTAAAGTTATAATTTTCTAGATCAACTGTCGATAGACGAGGCTGTAAGAATGATAGAACATAATCTTTCTTTCGTTAACGTTTAATCTATCTTTCATTATTATTATTTAATCTATCTTTTGTTGACGTTCAATTTGAAAATGTTGTTGTGCAGTTAGAAGTTAATTGGTGGCAGCTACGCGGAGTGTATTTTCATGTCCCTGGTTTTTTACACCTGACCTCAATTTCTCGTCCCCTTGTTCTTCCGAGAGAGCGAGGGGCGACAGAGAGGCTCCTGCTGTCGTCCGTGCAATTGTTTCCTTTGCCGCAAGAGACTGCTCTGTTGGCTCTGATAACAAACAAGCTATTCCGATCGCGATTAGTCAGTTCAAGTTAAAATAAAGCTGGGAATGCCCCAAAACTCATCAGATGAACGAGAATTTGAAAATTTCGCATGCTTTCATTTGGTTATTTACGCGTTAATAACTCACGCAACATTTATGACAATAAGTGTAATGATTTAGTTTTCAAACTACGAAAAGTTCCTTTACGTATAGTTTCCTATTATATTTATGGTTTGTAATTTAAATCGAGCGTTCTCAGATCCACTTGCTTTACACGTGCAGTAAACTGATGAAAGTGACTTATACAACTGAATCCTACAAAGAAGAGGATTTTCCTGACGGATACAATTGTGGGGAAATACTTCACTCGTGCAATTTTTGGAAAATACTTCGCTTTAGGAAATGTCTAAAAAACCGCTATCACTGTTATTATACTTCGCTTTAGGAAATGTCTAAAAAACCGTTATCACTGTTATTCTTGAGCGTGAGAATGTCGACCAAAGTTTATCCGTGTGTGCAAGGACAATTCGTCACTGTTCGGTCGGAAAAACAAGCGGCGATTGTTTGGGGTAGAGGTAGGCGTGTCAGATGTCGCGGCCTCAAGTGCGGCGAGCGCAGGCATAGAGAACGACGCACACACGAACACACGCACGATACAAGCGCACCCAAGCCGAGGCTTTGCAGGGCAAGGAGGCGGACGTGACGCCTGAACGACAGGCCCGCACAACCGGAGCCAATCGCCGCTCGCCAAAGCTATGACGCAAGAAGGTGTGTCTCAACACGCACCAATGAGAGTCCCAGACGTCAGAATAAGCAAGGATTCCGCCAATGAGGTTGCAGATGCTGCCTCTGTAGAATGGAAGCGTCGAGAACGATCTCGAAAGAGGGAAGCGAAACACATATAAGGATGCGAGATGAAGCCTCGAGAGGAATTTTTGAACACACGTGAGAGACTGCGCACGACGTCTCACGTCTGAGGGTGTTCTACACAATAGGCCAGCCTCGTCGGCTGGCCTTATACCCAACTGCAACTTGAAAGTTAATAATTCGAGGCACATAAAACAACGTTGGACGTCGGAAGTCATTGGAGCACCGTCTTACAAAGGAAGCCTAATTGAAGTAAACCAGCCTCGCATCGGGGATCGTCATGAATAAACGCGTCGGAGATTCAACCAAGAGCAATCAACATCTGTGCATCGGGGTCGAACTCACAATCAACTTCAGCGGCAGTCGTCAACATTGCAAATGGCAAACAGTTAAGATCGCTCACCAACACTGCAAAGTTCAACGCATGAAACTACAATGAATCAGCTCACAACCGCTTCAAGGGATCAGCTGCCCGTAGAAAGAAGCGGGGGAGGGCACCACTGCAGCGAGGTAGCAAGAGATCAGCCCACGCCAGCAGCAAGCCTAAGCTGCGACGCGGAACATCAGCAGTGAGCAATAACATCGGCTGTGAACGACGCGGAACATCAGCAGTGAGCAACAGCATCGTCAGTGAATGTCCATCAGTGAATCATTTATTATCAAAAGGGCGAGTGTTTTATAGTTGTGAGAGCTCTTTAGGTGGTGATAGAAGTTCAATTTCAGATGTAGATCAGCACACAGATAAGTGCTTTTCAAAGTTTCGCGAAGATTCATCTAATTTTATAGGCAATCGATTTCCTGTGTTTATTTAGTCGAGGATCGACTTCCCGTTGTATGGTTCGACACCGTGTCACAATTCCAGGTTAAATCGTGATGTGTTATTCTCGCAAATATTATGATTTGTGTTACTGTGGAGCTGGCTGTTTTGTGTATGAGTAAATCGTTGTCAGCGATGGAGTGTGTGTAACTCGAATTTTCGGTAAGCATCACCTTTGTGTCAGGTCGTGTTTAAATATTTGCGGCGGTAGAAACTTACGTACTTTTCATTGACGCCGTTGTGCCATTTCAAATCATTTCGTCCCCATGCCTTGTGTGTTTATCCACGTGTTTCCCAATAAATTCGTGTTAATCTTGCTAACTCTTTTATTCTCCAAGTCTGGTATGCAGGTGTACGCGAGCATAAAGGATAATACTATAACATGTTTGGGGGTTGAGACTCCCCCTGCGTGCGTGATTAGTAACCCCTTTTCACGTATCGCGACAGGGAAAATATCAACTGTCCTATGCAAACGTACTGTCTGTATATTGGCTTGGAGAATTTTATTTAATCATTTTCAGTTGCTGAAAGAATTTTTTATATAAATTTTGTAACGTTCCCTCAAGAAAGAATTCAAATAACAGTCCAGTCGTTTTGCAAGGATTTGTCCGGCATAGTATTTCGCTTGCTCTTTGTAGTTTCATTCCTTTAAATAACAAGCAGTGGAGCACAGCCGAGAGTTGTGGCTGTGAGTCTTTCCTTGAGGAACTGCCGTTCCGCAGTGTAATTGCCTACTATTGAGCTGGATTCGTAAATGCATCGGAATGTAGGGCTCAGCTACAGTACCGCAGATCGCTTGGCTCCAAATTAGGCACCAGAAGTGCGTTTACTGAGGCATGTGAATTGGAGTAGTGCTGGGTCATTGAAACTTTCTTAACATGATGAAAGATTCAAGTATCAATGTTGAATTCTTGGCTCAAATTTGTCATGACAGTGAGTGTATCAGTTAAATGTCTCTTTATTGAATGATTTTATTTCTCGGACTTGCAAAACCATCACAGTCTCGTCAAATGCTGAAGTGAGTCATAATAACTAAAATTTTCATTCTTCAAAAAAAAAATCACAGTTCAATGTGTTATGAGTAGAAGTGACCGGTGTGCGTGAATAAATAAAATATGCAGCATTTTGCTGAGATAGAACTACCTCTAAAATTTTTTTTACATTTTTCGATCATGCAACGGGATAAAATTGTGGCTGGCACAGTGTGAGCCTGATATCTATGTAAGCAGCATGGAAATTCTCTTAAAGAGTCATTTCATTGTCCATAAATTTTGTGTGTGCAACACTCTCTTGAATATAAAATTCGGTTTATCAAGTGCTCCATGGTAAATGTATGTGTCTTTACGTGCTATTTTCCCTGGTCCTTTTGAGTGTGGTTCCATTTATGAAGTAAATTTCTAGCCTAGATGCGCCAGTATCGCCGGTGCGGCTTTTCGGGCCGGCTTTCAGAGTCATAAAAATCTTGATGAATTTTTCTCCCTAAAATTTGGTTAAAAAAAAAACTTGAGCTGGAACATATTCAAATTACAAACATGGTAAGCGCACATAAATTGTCATGTTCTGAGGTGCTACAATCGCAATTGATTCTCTCTTGTTCTTTTATGCTGCAGTTGGAAAATAACAGTTGAATGCCATTGTGATGAGAATTTGGTCAGCATGCATTGAGCGCAGGAAATCCGATGCCTTTTGCTGAGCTGGTACTCGTGTTGAGCTTTATCTGGAATATATAGTTCACAAAAATTTCAGTGTGCTGTTTTTTTTATAATTGAACGGTTCTAGGATTTATCACCTTTTAATGTTCATTGGTTTTATGCTTAGCTCGATGGCTCTGGAAACTAACGCCGTAATTTTAGCAAACACTGCCTTGTCTCGAGTGAATCTTTGAAGCAAGTTAAAATTTATCAAGGTTTGAGGTATTGAGTAATTAATTCCGTTGGAATTTTCATTTTTGTGACGCCTCGCTTAAAATAACTCACAGAATTTTTTTGGCCTCGTGTGGGTCAAGCTTCTACAATCAGCTTTAGCAACATGATTAACATTGGATTCGAAAGCATTGGAGCATTTAATTTGTAATAATTAAAATATGCTGAAATTAAATTGAATGTTTCCAGGACATGTCGATCCATTACAGTTTACTGACTGACATGTTGAGAGCAGCATGATCCACAGTTTCATTGATTAAAATCCGAGTGTTTAGTTGTGATGATAAGAACTGTTGAATGAATTAAGTGACGGTGCTGAGGATAAAAATTAAATGTAGTGTTTTAAAGTAAGTGATAATTTCAACGGTGCTGCGAATTCAGTTCGTAGTCTAATTTTATTTGCTTTGATATAAATGACGCCTCTGCTCGTGTGTTAAGTAAAGTAAAATTCGTCATTCTTTTCTATTCACAAGATCATTATGGCAAGCTCCAGTACATCAGAGTGAGAATTTAAATAATTGCGTCAATAATAATACACTAAAATCATTAAATATTTTGGGTGATTTTTCCCATGTGCCAAGTATACAATCCATTTCGACACTGACATAAGTCAATACCTTTATATCAAATTCACTGAGCATAAAAATTTTGCTTCCCTAACTTTTATAAATTCATGATGTTTGAAAATTTCCTTTTGATGTGAATTCGACGGTAGAGCGTAGTAATTTAAGATTATTCAATCCTAGCTGCCTTCAGGTAGGAAGGAATTTTTATTATATTAAGTGTCTGTAGATTTTAAAGGTAAACACGTGGATTAAATGCAATTTTTTTTGTAGTCTAAACGGTTACATGTCGCCGATAAAATAATTTTTCTCTATCAGTTTGAGCGCGTATTGAATTTTGAGCTCGCATTTTTGTTTAAATCGTTGATTGCCCAGAATAGGAACTTTCAAGTTGATGCTCACCATGATGAATTGAAACTCTTAATAATTTTGTTAACACTGGAATATACCACCCAATTGGAGTTTGTTCCTAAGGAGTTAATGAAAATTAAAGAGGAGATTTGCTGTATCAAGGAGGATTTTTGCTGTATCAAAGTGAGAATTTCATGAAGTCAGCTACAATACTCGATGTATAAATTTCGTTTTTGAAGTTGCAAGCGTAATGCATTTAATATTTTTATAAACTCTTAAATGATGCTGTCCATTCTCGTCGGTAATTCAAACTGAATTATTGTGTAACACTGAGAGTGTGTTCTTGCTTAAGCAAAGTTAACGAGTTAGCTTCACGGAAATATGAGCGTTTCACATTGTCGGAAATGTACAATATTCCTTATGGAGACTTTATCTTCTGTTAGATGGATTTAATACAGCGTGAGAATTGAAATGAAAAGCATTGCAGTGAACACATGGAATTTATCTTAACAATAAGAATCAGCGTGACAGTCTGCGGTGCAGCGAAGCTATGTAATTTATGGCCGTTCTGAGCCAAGGCTATAAAATTCTCTTTTGCGTGAAGTTAAGTGTGGTATTACGTGAGGTTATAATGTAGGATATGAAAGTAAGAAATGTCTGAGAGAGTATGATCAGTAACATTGATTTATAAATGTGTCGTATCAAAAATGACGAGTTAGCTGAGTCAAACTGGTGAAGGTGTCAGCGCCGTTGTGTGGGAATTTCTTGATCACTCTTTCCCCATAATGTTGTTGACGCTGACGCTGGTCATTCTCAAACATCATTGGTATACGTCATTAATTTCATTTTTTGTTCATTGTCATGTAGGCATGATAATCATTAGGGTGATAATTCCCTTAATGCGTTGTTTAACGACGTTAGTGAAACTTTGAAACAGAAAGAATATATACAAATCGTATGTACGAACGATGTCGTCGAGCAACGTGGAATCATTTAAATGTGCTGCTCTGAATCTGGGGCTGAGAATCGGATAAATTTTGTGTTATGTCTATTTTATTTCTGCATTTCTTTGTATGTCGGTATTGCTAGAATGTCGGATCGCTAGAAAAGCCTTCGCGGCCGAGTATAACGTAAAGTCCGATGACCTGATAATACCCAATGTATGTGTAATTTTTTTTTTGGTATGTCGGTATTGTTAGAATGTCGGATCGCCAGAAAAGCCTTCGCGGCCGAGTATAACGTAAAGTCCGATGACCTGATAATACCCAATGTATGTGTAATTTTTTTTTGGTATGTCGGTATTGTTAGAATGTCGGATCGCTAGAAAAGCCTTCGCGGCCGAGTATAACGTAAAGTCCGATGACCTGATAGTACCCAATGTATGTGTAATTTTTTCTGGTGTGTCGGTGTTGTCATAATGTCTGATCGTTAGAAAAGCCTTCGCGGCAGAGTATAATGTAAAGTTAGACGCCTTGACAATACCCAATGTATATGTGTTTTTTTTTATTGGTGCGTATTCAGGATTTCGGCCCACAAGGTAAATCTCCTGCGAGTTCGTACATCATGTGTAATAATGTTCATATAGTCTTGTGAGGTGATTTGACCGATTAGTGACACCGTCGAACGAATTTCGGCTTTGTCCAGAGTTGGTTGAGGATACCGGAAATTAAATATTTTATGTATGTATGTAGGAATTCTTCGCGTAGCTCACGTCCGCCTCACTCAAGGCAGATTTGAAGGAAACCGAGGAACCATTCTTACGTTGAGCGACCATGTAATGCGCTGTCTCTCGATTACCAAGTAACCATGTTAGACAATTAAACGCGTATATACGGAAGTTGATCTTAGCACTATAACGCGAACCTAAGGGGTTGATGTCATGCTAGGCGCCGAGCTGACTGAGAACAAAACCTGAAGGTCTTCGCAAATAAATGTGCTTCATTTTCTACAATTATAATGAAAGAGCTTATGAGCTCCAACGTGGGAGTCCTACGCGTATTGACGCAGTAATCTACAGGATTTGTCCGCGATTTGACGCAACGAGGATCTACGGAATTTTCCACGAGTTCACGTGCCGCCAAGGATGAATTTTTATGGAAAAGCTTCAGTAACTTCGATTCTCAGCAGGGGGCCCTCCCCAGGATCAGTAGCAAGCCAGGATCAGTAGCAAGCCGAGGATCAGTAGCAAGCCGAGGAGCAGCAAGTCACAGGAACAACAACAACAAGCTGAAGCTAGGTGCACAGGAGGAGCAACAGCAAGTTTTGTTGCAAGAAAACGTCAGATTTTGCGACACAGGATGAAATGATAATTATGAGAAAAAACTGGAGGTTGGAAAATCACCTCCATTTGAGATTGTGTTTTTAGGTGGATTGCAACCGAGAAAGCTGAAAGGATGTCTCTGCTTGTAACAAATTCGCCGATTTTTCGTTCTCTAATTGATATGTTTATCTATGTCGATGAATTGCCGAGAGCAATTCGAGAATAATATGTCGTGTGTGTTTTATTTGATGCGTGTAAGTTGTCGGATATGTGCGGTACCTTTACTGTGTTCTTTGCTATTTGCGTACTACAATAATGTGTGTAAGAGATGCGTTTCAATTATTTAGTGTGTGTCAGGTATTAATGAATTTTTCATAAATGTGTCAACATTGGCGTGTTACAAGAAGGTAAATGATGAGGTGATATGTAAGGATATTTTCATGTCGGGAAAAGCGAAGGGATTGAAAAATGGGGGCGAATATTTTCTAAATTTTTAACGTAAAGGGTAAGTCACGGTTATAATTTTAATTAACGGATGAAAATTTGCACCAACTTTGCAAGTTGGCACAAATTTTTCTGGGGCGATGCGGGTATTGTGGGGAAATACTTCACTCGTGCAATTTTTGGAAAATACTTCGCTTTAGGAAATGTCTAAAAAACCGCTATCACTGTTATTATACTTCGCTTTAGGAAATGTCTAAAAAACCGTTATCACTGTTATTCTTGAGCGTGAGAATGTCGACCAAAGTTTATCCGTGTGTGCAAGGACAATTCGTCACTGTTCGGTCGGAAAAACAAGCGGCGATTGTTTGGGGTAGAGGTAGGCGTGTCAGATGTCGCGGCCTCAAGTGCGGCGAGCGCAGGCATAGAGAACGACGCACACACGAACACACGCACGATACAAGCGCACCCAAGCCGAGGCTTTGCAGGGCAAGGAGGCGGACGTGACGCCTGAACGACAGGCCCGCACAACCGGAGCCAATCGCCGCTCGCCAAAGCTATGACGCAAGAAGGTGTGTCTCAACACGCACCAATGAGAGTCCCAGACGTCAGAATAAGCAAGGATTCCGCCAATGAGGTTGCAGATGCTGCCTCTGTAGAATGGAAGCGTCGAGAACGATCTCGAAAGAGGGAAGCGAAACACATATAAGGATGCGAGATGAAGCCTCGAGAGGAATTTTTGAACACACGTGAGAGACTGCGCACGACGTCTCACGTCTGAGGGTGTTCTACACAATAGGCCAGCCTCGTCGGCTGGCCTTATACCCAACTGCAACTTGAAAGTTAATAATTCGAGGCACATAAAACAACGTTGGACGTCGGAAGTCATTGGAGCACCGTCTTACAAAGGAAGCCTAATTGAAGTAAACCAGCCTCGCATCGGGGATCGTCATGAATAAACGCGTCGGAGATTCAACCAAGAGCAATCAACATCTGTGCATCGGGGTCGAACTCACAATCAACTTCAGCGGCAGTCGTCAACATTGCAAATGGCAAACAGTTAAGATCGCTCACCAACACTGCAAAGTTCAACGCATGAAACTACAATGAATCAGCTCACAACCGCTTCAAGGGATCAGCTGCCCGTAGAAAGAAGCGGGGGAGGGCACCACTGCAGCGAGGTAGCAAGAGATCAGCCCACGCCAGCAGCAAGCCTAAGCTGCGACGCGGAACATCAGCAGTGAGCAATAACATCGGCTGTGAACGACGCGGAACATCAGCAGTGAGCAACAGCATCGTCAGTGAATGTCCATCAGTGAATCATTTATTATCAAAAGGGCGAGTGTTTTATAGTTGTGAGAGCTCTTTAGGTGGTGATAGAAGTTCAATTTCAGATGTAGATCAGCACACAGATAAGTGCTTTTCAAAGTTTCGCGAAGATTCATCTAATTTTATAGGCAATCGATTTCCTGTGTTTATTTAGTCGAGGATCGACTTCCCGTTGTATGGTTCGACACCGTGTCACAATTCCAGGTTAAATCGTGATGTGTTATTCTCGCAAATATTATGATTTGTGTTACTGTGGAGCTGGCTGTTTTGTGTATGAGTAAATCGTTGTCAGCGATGGAGTGTGTGTAACTCGAATTTTCGGTAAGCATCACCTTTGTGTCAGGTCGTGTTTAAATATTTGCGGCGGTAGAAACTTACGTACTTTTCATTGACGCCGTTGTGCCATTTCAAATCATTTCGTCCCCATGCCTTGTGTGTTTATCCACGTGTTTCCCAATAAATTCGTGTTAATCTTGCTAACTCTTTTATTCTCCAAGTCTGGTATGCAGGTGTACGCGAGCATAAAGGATAATACTATAACATGTTTGGGGGTTGAGACTCCCCCTGCGTGCGTGATTAGTAACCCCTTTTCACGTATCGCGACAGGGAAAATATCAACTGTCCTATGCAAACGTACTGTCTGTATATTGGCTTGGAGAATTTTATTTAATCATTTTCAGTTGCTGAAAGAATTTTTTATATAAATTTTGTAACGTTCCCTCAAGAAAGAATTCAAATAACAGTCCAGTCGTTTTGCAAGGATTTGTCCGGCATAGTATTTCGCTTGCTCTTTGTAGTTTCATTCCTTTAAATAACAAGCAGTGGAGCACAGCCGAGAGTTGTGGCTGTGAGTCTTTCCTTGAGGAACTGCCGTTCCGCAGTGTAATTGCCTACTATTGAGCTGGATTCGTAAATGCATCGGAATGTAGGGCTCAGCTACAGTACCGCAGATCGCTTGGCTCCAAATTAGGCACCAGAAGTGCGTTTACTGAGGCATGTGAATTGGAGTAGTGCTGGGTCATTGAAACTTTCTTAACATGATGAAAGATTCAAGTATCAATGTTGAATTCTTGGCTCAAATTTGTCATGACAGTGAGTGTATCAGTTAAATGTCTCTTTATTGAATGATTTTATTTCTCGGACTTGCAAAACCATCACAGTCTCGTCAAATGCTGAAGTGAGTCATAATAACTAAAATTTTCATTCTTCAAAAAAAAAATCACAGTTCAATGTGTTATGAGTAGAAGTGACCGGTGTGCGTGAATAAATAAAATATGCAGCATTTTGCTGAGATAGAACTACCTCTAAAATTTTTTTTACATTTTTCGATCATGCAACGGGATAAAATTGTGGCTGGCACAGTGTGAGCCTGATATCTATGTAAGCAGCATGGAAATTCTCTTAAAGAGTCATTTCATTGTCCATAAATTTTGTGTGTGCAACACTCTCTTGAATATAAAATTCGGTTTATCAAGTGCTCCATGGTAAATGTATGTGTCTTTACGTGCTATTTTCCCTGGTCCTTTTGAGTGTGGTTCCATTTATGAAGTAAATTTCTAGCCTAGATGCGCCAGTATCGCCGGTGCGGCTTTTCGGGCCGGCTTTCAGAGTCATAAAAATCTTGATGAATTTTTCTCCCTAAAATTTGGTTAAAAAAAAAACTTGAGCTGGAACATATTCAAATTACAAACATGGTAAGCGCACATAAATTGTCATGTTCTGAGGTGCTACAATCGCAATTGATTCTCTCTTGTTCTTTTATGCTGCAGTTGGAAAATAACAGTTGAATGCCATTGTGATGAGAATTTGGTCAGCATGCATTGAGCGCAGGAAATCCGATGCCTTTTGCTGAGCTGGTACTCGTGTTGAGCTTTATCTGGAATATATAGTTCACAAAAATTTCAGTGTGCTGTTTTTTTTATAATTGAACGGTTCTAGGATTTATCACCTTTTAATGTTCATTGGTTTTATGCTTAGCTCGATGGCTCTGGAAACTAACGCCGTAATTTTAGCAAACACTGCCTTGTCTCGAGTGAATCTTTGAAGCAAGTTAAAATTTATCAAGGTTTGAGGTATTGAGTAATTAATTCCGTTGGAATTTTCATTTTTGTGACGCCTCGCTTAAAATAACTCACAGAATTTTTTTGGCCTCGTGTGGGTCAAGCTTCTACAATCAGCTTTAGCAACATGATTAACATTGGATTCGAAAGCATTGGAGCATTTAATTTGTAATAATTAAAATATGCTGAAATTAAATTGAATGTTTCCAGGACATGTCGATCCATTACAGTTTACTGACTGACATGTTGAGAGCAGCATGATCCACAGTTTCATTGATTAAAATCCGAGTGTTTAGTTGTGATGATAAGAACTGTTGAATGAATTAAGTGACGGTGCTGAGGATAAAAATTAAATGTAGTGTTTTAAAGTAAGTGATAATTTCAACGGTGCTGCGAATTCAGTTCGTAGTCTAATTTTATTTGCTTTGATATAAATGACGCCTCTGCTCGTGTGTTAAGTAAAGTAAAATTCGTCATTCTTTTCTATTCACAAGATCATTATGGCAAGCTCCAGTACATCAGAGTGAGAATTTAAATAATTGCGTCAATAATAATACACTAAAATCATTAAATATTTTGGGTGATTTTTCCCATGTGCCAAGTATACAATCCATTTCGACACTGACATAAGTCAATACCTTTATATCAAATTCACTGAGCATAAAAATTTTGCTTCCCTAACTTTTATAAATTCATGATGTTTGAAAATTTCCTTTTGATGTGAATTCGACGGTAGAGCGTAGTAATTTAAGATTATTCAATCCTAGCTGCCTTCAGGTAGGAAGGAATTTTTATTATATTAAGTGTCTGTAGATTTTAAAGGTAAACACGTGGATTAAATGCAATTTTTTTTTGTAGTCTAAACGGTTACATGTCGCCGATAAAATAATTTTTCTCTATCAGTTTGAGCGCGTATTGAATTTTGAGCTCGCATTTTTGTTTAAATCGTTGATTGCCCAGAATAGGAACTTTCAAGTTGATGCTCACCATGATGAATTGAAACTCTTAATAATTTTGTTAACACTGGAATATACCACCCAATTGGAGTTTGTTCCTAAGGAGTTAATGAAAATTAAAGAGGAGATTTGCTGTATCAAGGAGGATTTTTGCTGTATCAAAGTGAGAATTTCATGAAGTCAGCTACAATACTCGATGTATAAATTTCGTTTTTGAAGTTGCAAGCGTAATGCATTTAATATTTTTATAAACTCTTAAATGATGCTGTCCATTCTCGTCGGTAATTCAAACTGAATTATTGTGTAACACTGAGAGTGTGTTCTTGCTTAAGCAAAGTTAACGAGTTAGCTTCACGGAAATATGAGCGTTTCACATTGTCGGAAATGTACAATATTCCTTATGGAGACTTTATCTTCTGTTAGATGGATTTAATACAGCGTGAGAATTGAAATGAAAAGCATTGCAGTGAACACATGGAATTTATCTTAACAATAAGAATCAGCGTGACAGTCTGCGGTGCAGCGAAGCTATGTAATTTATGGCCGTTCTGAGCCAAGGCTATAAAATTCTCTTTTGCGTGAAGTTAAGTGTGGTATTACGTGAGGTTATAATGTAGGATATGAAAGTAAGAAATGTCTGAGAGAGTATGATCAGTAACATTGATTTATAAATGTGTCGTATCAAAAATGACGAGTTAGCTGAGTCAAACTGGTGAAGGTGTCAGCGCCGTTGTGTGGGAATTTCTTGATCACTCTTTCCCCATAATGTTGTTGACGCTGACGCTGGTCATTCTCAAACATCATTGGTATACGTCATTAATTTCATTTTTTGTTCATTGTCATGTAGGCATGATAATCATTAGGGTGATAATTCCCTTAATGCGTTGTTTAACGACGTTAGTGAAACTTTGAAACAGAAAGAATATATACAAATCGTATGTACGAACGATGTCGTCGAGCAACGTGGAATCATTTAAATGTGCTGCTCTGAATCTGGGGCTGAGAATCGGATAAATTTTGTGTTATGTCTATTTTATTTCTGCATTTCTTTGTATGTCGGTATTGCTAGAATGTCGGATCGCTAGAAAAGCCTTCGCGGCCGAGTATAACGTAAAGTCCGATGACCTGATAATACCCAATGTATGTGTAATTTTTTTTTTGGTATGTCGGTATTGTTAGAATGTCGGATCGCCAGAAAAGCCTTCGCGGCCGAGTATAACGTAAAGTCCGATGACCTGATAATACCCAATGTATGTGTAATTTTTTTTTGGTATGTCGGTATTGTTAGAATGTCGGATCGCTAGAAAAGCCTTCGCGGCCGAGTATAACGTAAAGTCCGATGACCTGATAGTACCCAATGTATGTGTAATTTTTTCTGGTGTGTCGGTGTTGTCATAATGTCTGATCGTTAGAAAAGCCTTCGCGGCAGAGTATAATGTAAAGTTAGACGCCTTGACAATACCCAATGTATATGTGTTTTTTTTTATTGGTGCGTATTCAGGATTTCGGCCCACAAGGTAAATCTCCTGCGAGTTCGTACATCATGTGTAATAATGTTCATATAGTCTTGTGAGGTGATTTGACCGATTAGTGACACCGTCGAACGAATTTCGGCTTTGTCCAGAGTTGGTTGAGGATACCGGAAATTAAATATTTTATGTATGTATGTAGGAATTCTTCGCGTAGCTCACGTCCGCCTCACTCAAGGCAGATTTGAAGGAAACCGAGGAACCATTCTTACGTTGAGCGACCATGTAATGCGCTGTCTCTCGATTACCAAGTAACCATGTTAGACAATTAAACGCGTATATACGGAAGTTGATCTTAGCACTATAACGCGAACCTAAGGGGTTGATGTCATGCTAGGCGCCGAGCTGACTGAGAACAAAACCTGAAGGTCTTCGCAAATAAATGTGCTTCATTTTCTACAATTATAATGAAAGAGCTTATGAGCTCCAACGTGGGAGTCCTACGCGTATTGACGCAGTAATCTACAGGATTTGTCCGCGATTTGACGCAACGAGGATCTACGGAATTTTCCACGAGTTCACGTGCCGCCAAGGATGAATTTTTATGGAAAAGCTTCAGTAACTTCGATTCTCAGCAGGGGGCCCTCCCCAGGATCAGTAGCAAGCCAGGATCAGTAGCAAGCCGAGGATCAGTAGCAAGCCGAGGAGCAGCAAGTCACAGGAACAACAACAACAAGCTGAAGCTAGGTGCACAGGAGGAGCAACAGCAAGTTTTGTTGCAAGAAAACGTCAGATTTTGCGACACAGGATGAAATGATAATTATGAGAAAAAACTGGAGGTTGGAAAATCACCTCCATTTGAGATTGTGTTTTTAGGTGGATTGCAACCGAGAAAGCTGAAAGGATGTCTCTGCTTGTAACAAATTCGCCGATTTTTCGTTCTCTAATTGATATGTTTATCTATGTCGATGAATTGCCGAGAGCAATTCGAGAATAATATGTCGTGTGTGTTTTATTTGATGCGTGTAAGTTGTCGGATATGTGCGGTACCTTTACTGTGTTCTTTGCTATTTGCGTACTACAATAATGTGTGTAAGAGATGCGTTTCAATTATTTAGTGTGTGTCAGGTATTAATGAATTTTTCATAAATGTGTCAACATTGGCGTGTTACAAGAAGGTAAATGATGAGGTGATATGTAAGGATATTTTCATGTCGGGAAAAGCGAAGGGATTGAAAAATGGGGGCGAATATTTTCTAAATTTTTAACGTAAAGGGTAAGTCACGGTTATAATTTTAATTAACGGATGAAAATTTGCACCAACTTTGCAAGTTGGCACAAATTTTTCTGGGGCGATGCGGGTATTGTGGGGAAATACTTCACTCGTGCAATTTTTGGAAAATACTTCGCTTTAGGAAATGTCTAAAAAACCGCTATCACTGTTATTATACTTCGCTTTAGGAAATGTCTAAAAAACCGTTATCACTGTTATTCTTGAGCGTGAGAATGTCGACCAAAGTTTATCCGTGTGTGCAAGGACAATTCGTCACTGTTCGGTCGGAAAAACAAGCGGCGATTGTTTGGGGTAGAGGTAGGCGTGTCAGATGTCGCGGCCTCAAGTGCGGCGAGCGCAGGCATAGAGAACGACGCACACACGAACACACGCACGATACAAGCGCACCCAAGCCGAGGCTTTGCAGGGCAAGGAGGCGGACGTGACGCCTGAACGACAGGCCCGCACAACCGGAGCCAATCGCCGCTCGCCAAAGCTATGACGCAAGAAGGTGTGTCTCAACACGCACCAATGAGAGTCCCAGACGTCAGAATAAGCAAGGATTCCGCCAATGAGGTTGCAGATGCTGCCTCTGTAGAATGGAAGCGTCGAGAACGATCTCGAAAGAGGGAAGCGAAACACATATAAGGATGCGAGATGAAGCCTCGAGAGGAATTTTTGAACACACGTGAGAGACTGCGCACGACGTCTCACGTCTGAGGGTGTTCTACACAATAGGCCAGCCTCGTCGGCTGGCCTTATACCCAACTGCAACTTGAAAGTTAATAATTCGAGGCACATAAAACAACGTTGGACGTCGGAAGTCATTGGAGCACCGTCTTACAAAGGAAGCCTAATTGAAGTAAACCAGCCTCGCATCGGGGATCGTCATGAATAAACGCGTCGGAGATTCAACCAAGAGCAATCAACATCTGTGCATCGGGGTCGAACTCACAATCAACTTCAGCGGCAGTCGTCAACATTGCAAATGGCAAACAGTTAAGATCGCTCACCAACACTGCAAAGTTCAACGCATGAAACTACAATGAATCAGCTCACAACCGCTTCAAGGGATCAGCTGCCCGTAGAAAGAAGCGGGGGAGGGCACCACTGCAGCGAGGTAGCAAGAGATCAGCCCACGCCAGCAGCAAGCCTAAGCTGCGACGCGGAACATCAGCAGTGAGCAATAACATCGGCTGTGAACGACGCGGAACATCAGCAGTGAGCAACAGCATCGTCAGTGAATGTCCATCAGTGAATCATTTATTATCAAAAGGGCGAGTGTTTTATAGTTGTGAGAGCTCTTTAGGTGGTGATAGAAGTTCAATTTCAGATGTAGATCAGCACACAGATAAGTGCTTTTCAAAGTTTCGCGAAGATTCATCTAATTTTATAGGCAATCGATTTCCTGTGTTTATTTAGTCGAGGATCGACTTCCCGTTGTATGGTTCGACACCGTGTCACAATTCCAGGTTAAATCGTGATGTGTTATTCTCGCAAATATTATGATTTGTGTTACTGTGGAGCTGGCTGTTTTGTGTATGAGTAAATCGTTGTCAGCGATGGAGTGTGTGTAACTCGAATTTTCGGTAAGCATCACCTTTGTGTCAGGTCGTGTTTAAATATTTGCGGCGGTAGAAACTTACGTACTTTTCATTGACGCCGTTGTGCCATTTCAAATCATTTCGTCCCCATGCCTTGTGTGTTTATCCACGTGTTTCCCAATAAATTCGTGTTAATCTTGCTAACTCTTTTATTCTCCAAGTCTGGTATGCAGGTGTACGCGAGCATAAAGGATAATACTATAACATGTTTGGGGGTTGAGACTCCCCCTGCGTGCGTGATTAGTAACCCCTTTTCACGTATCGCGACAGGGAAAATATCAACTGTCCTATGCAAACGTACTGTCTGTATATTGGCTTGGAGAATTTTATTTAATCATTTTCAGTTGCTGAAAGAATTTTTTATATAAATTTTGTAACGTTCCCTCAAGAAAGAATTCAAATAACAGTCCAGTCGTTTTGCAAGGATTTGTCCGGCATAGTATTTCGCTTGCTCTTTGTAGTTTCATTCCTTTAAATAACAAGCAGTGGAGCACAGCCGAGAGTTGTGGCTGAGAGTCTTTCCTTGAGGAACTGCCGTTCCGCAGTGTAATTGCCTACTATTGAGCTGGATTCGTAAATGCATCGGAATGTAGGGCTCAGCTACAGTACCGCAGATCGCTTGGCTCCAAATTAGGCACCAGAAGTGCGTTTACTGAGGCATGTGAATTGGAGTAGTGCTGGGCCATTGAAACTTTCTTAACATGATGAAAGATTCAAGTATCAATGTTGAATTCTTGGCTCAAATTTGTCATGACAGTGAGTGTATCAGTTAAATGTCTCTTTATTGAATGATTTTATTTCTCGGACTTGCAAAACCATCACAGTCTCGTCAAATGCTGAAGTGAGTCATAATAACTAAAATTTTCATTCTTCAAAAAAAAAAATCACAGTTCAATGTGTTATGAGTGGAAGTGACCGGTGTGCGTGAATAAATAAAATATGCAGCATTTTGCTGAGATAGAACTACCTCTAAAATTTTTTTTACATTTTTCGATCATGCAACGGGATAAAATTGTGGCTGGCACAGTGTGAGCCTGATATCTATGTAAGCAGCATGGAAATTCTCTTAAAGAGTCATTTCATTGTCCATAAATTTTGTGTGTGCAACACTCTCTTGAATATAAAATTCGGTTTATCAAGTGCTCCATGGTAAATGTATGTGTCTTTACGTGCTATTTTCCCTGGTCCTTTTGAGTGTGGTTCCATTTATGAAGTAAATTTCTAGCCTAGATGCGCCAGTATCGCCGGTGCGGCTTTTCGGGCCGGCTTTCAGAGTCATAAAAATCTTGATGAATTTTTCTCCCTAAAATTTGGTTAAAAAAAAAACTTGAGCTGGAACATATTCAAATTACAAACATGGTAAGCGCACATAAATTGTCATGTTCTGAGGTGCTACAATCGCAATTGATTCTCTCTTGTTCTTTTATGCTGCAGTTGGAAAATAACAGTTGAATGCCATTGTGATGAGAATTTGGTCAGCATGCATTGAGCGCAGGAAATCCGATGCCTTTTGCTGAGCTGGTACTCGTGTTGAGCTTTATCTGGAATATATAGTTCACAAAAATTTCAGTGTGCTGTTTTTTTTTATAATTGAACGGTTCTAGGATTTATCACCTTTTAATGTTCATTGGTTTTATGCTTAGCTCGATGGCTCTGGAAACTAACGCCGTAATTTTAGCAAACACTGCCTTGTCTCGAGTGAATCTTTGAAGCAAGTTAAAATTTATCAAGGTTTGAGGTATTGAGTAATTAATTCCGTTGGAATTTTCATTTTTGTAACGCCTCGCTTAAAATAACTCACAGAATTTTTTTGGCCTCGTGTGGGTCAAGCTTCTACAATCAGCTTTAGCAACATGATTAACATTGGATTCGAAAGCATTGGAGCATTTAATTTGTAATAATTAAAATATGCTGAAATTAAATTGAATGTTTCCAGGACATGTCGATCCATTACAGTTTACTGACTGACATGTTGAGAGCAGCATGATCCACAGTTTCATTGATTAAAATCCGAGTGTTTAGTTGTGATGATAAGAACTGTTGAATGAATTAAGTGACGGTGCTGAGGATAAAAATTAAATGTAGTATTTTAAAGTAAGTGATAATTTCAACGGTGCTGCGAATTCAGTTCGTAGTCTAATTTTATTTGCTTTGATATAAATGACGCCTCTGCTCGTGTGTTAAGTAAAGTAAAATTCGTCATTCTTTTCTATTCACAAGATCATTATGGCAAGCTCCAGTACATCAGAGTGAGAATTTAAATAATTGCGTCAATAATAATACACTAAAATCATTAAATATTTTGGGTGATTTTTCCCATGTGCCAAGTATACAATCCATTTCGACACTGACATAAGTCAATACCTTTATATCAAATTCACTGAGCATAAAAATTTTGCTTCCTTAACTTTTATAAATTCATGATGTTTGAAAATTTCCTTTTGATGTGAATTCGACGGTAGAGCGTAGTAATTTAAGATTATTCAATCCTAGCTGCCTTCAGGTAGGAAGGAATTTTTATTATATTAAGTGTCTGTAGATTTTAAAGGTAAACACGTGGATTAAATGCAATTTTTTTTTGTAGTCTAAACGGTTACATGTCGCCGATAAAATAATTTTTCTCTATCAGTTTGAGCGCGTATTGAATTTTGAGCTCGCATTTTTGTTTAAATCGTTGATTGCCCAGAATAGGAACTTTCAAGTTGATGCTCACCATGATGAATTGAAACTCTTAATAATTTTGTTAACACTGGAATATACCACCCAATTGGAGTTTGTTCCTAAGGAGTTAATGAAAATTAAAGAGGAGATTTGCTGTATCAAGGAGGATTTTTGCTGTATCAAAGTGAGAATTTCATGAAGTCAGCTACAATACTCGATGTATAAATTTCGTTTTTGAAGTTGCAAGCGTAATGCATTTAATATTTTTATAAACTCTTAAATGATGCTGTCCATTCTCGTCGGTAATTCAAACTGAATTATTGTGTAACACTGAGAGTGTGTTCTTGCTTAAGCAAAGTTAACGAGTTAGCTTCACGGAAATATGAGCGTTTCACATTGTCGGAAATGTACAATATTCATTATGGAGACTTTATCTTCTGTTAGATGGATTTAATACAGCGTGAGAATTGAAATGAAAAGCATTGCAGTGAACACATGGAATTTATCTTAACAATAAGAATCAGCGTGACAGTCTGCGGTGCAGCGAAGCTATGTAATTTATGGCCGTTCTGAGCCAAGGCTATAAAATTCTCTTGTGCGTGAAGTTAAGTGTGGTATTACGTGAGGTTATAATGTAGGATATGAAAGTAAGAAATGTCTGAGAGAGTATGATCAGTAACATTGATTTATAAATGTGTCGTATCAAAAATGACGAGTTAGCTGAGTCAAACTGGTGAAGGTGTCAGCGCCGTTGTGTGGGAATTTCTTGATCACTCTTTCCCCATAATGTTGTTGACGCTGACGCTGGTCATTCTCAAACATCATTGGTATACGTCATTAATTTCATTTTTTGTTCATTGTCATGTAGGCATGATAATCATTAGGGTGATAATTCCCTTAATGCGTTGTTTAACGACGTTAGTGAAACTTTGAAACAGAAAGAATATATACAAATCGTATGTACGAACGATGTCGTCGAGCAACGTGGAATCATTTAAATGTGCTGCTCTGAATCTGGGGCTGAGAATCGGATAAATTTTGTGTTATGTCTATTTTATTTCTGCATTTCTTTGTATGTCGGTATTGCTAGAATGTCGGATCGCTAGAAAAGCCTTCGCGGCCGAGTATAACGTAAAGTCCGATGACCTGATAATACCCAATGTATGTGTAATTTTTTTTTGGTATGTCGGTATTGTTAGAATGTCGGATCGCCAGAAAAGCCTTCGCGGCCGAGTATAACGTAAAGTCCGATGACCTGATAATACCCAATGTATGTGTAATTTTTTTTTGGTATGTCGGTATTGTTAGAATGTCGGATCGCTAGAAAAGCCTTCGCGGCCGAGTATAACGTAAAGTCCGATGACCTGATAGTACCCAATGTATGTGTAATTTTTTCTGGTGTGTCGGTGTTGTCATAATGTCTGATCGTTAGAAAAGCCTTCGCGGCAGAGTATAATGTAAAGTTAGACGCCTTGACAATACCCAATGTATATGTGTTTTTTTTTATTGGTGCGTATTCAGGATTTCGGCCCACAAGGTAAATCTCCTGCGAGTTCGTACATCATGTGTAATAATGTTCATATAGTCTTGTGAGGTGATTTGACCGATTAGTGACACCGTCGAACGAATTTCGGCTTTGTCCAGAGTTGGTTGAGGATACCGGAAATTAAATATTTTATGTATGTATGTAGGAATTCTTCGCGTAGCTCACGTCCGCCTCACTCAAGGCAGATTTGAAGGAAACCGAGGAACCATTCTTACGTTGAGCGACCATGTAATGCGCTGTCTCTCGATTACCAAGTAACCATGTTAGACAATTAAACGCGTATTTACGGAAGTTGATCTTAGCACTATAACGGGAACCTAAGGGGTTGATGTCATGCTAGGCGCCGAGCTGACTGAGAACAAAACCTGAAGGTCTTCGCAAATAAATGTGCTTCATTTTCTACAATTATAATGAAAGAGCTTATGAGCTCCAACGTGGGAGTCCTACGCGTATTGACGCAGTAATCTACAGGATTTGTCCGCGATTTGACGCAACGAGGATCTACGGAATTTTCCACGAGTTCACGTGCCGCCAAGGATGAATTTTTATGGAAAAGCTTCAGTAACTTCGATTCTCAGCAGGGGGCCCTCCCCAGGATCAGTAGCAAGCCAGGATCAGTAGCAAGCCGAGGATCAGTAGCAAGCCGAGGAGCAGCAAGTCACAGGAACAACAACAACAAGCTGAAGCTAGGTGCACAGGAGGAGCAACAGCAAGTTTTGTTGCAAGAAAACGTCAGATTTTGCGACACAGGATGAAATGATAATTATGAGAAAAAACTGGAGGTTGGAAAATCACCTCCATTTGAGATTGTGTTTTTAGGTGGATTGCAACCGAGAAAGCTGAAAGGATGTCTCTGCTTGTAACAAATTCGCCGATTTTTCGTTCTCTAATTGATATGTTTATCTATGTCGATGAATTGCCGAGAGCAATTCGAGAATAATATGTCGTGTGTGTTTTATTTGATGCGTGTAAGTTGTCGGATATGTGCGGTACCTTTACTGTGTTCTTTGCTATTTGCGTACTACAATAATGTGTGTAAGAGATGCGTTTCAATTATTTAGTGTGTGTCAGGTATTAATGAATTTTTCATAAATGTGTCAACATTGGCGTGTTACAAGAAGGTAAATGATGAGGTGATATGTAAGGATATTTTCATGTCGGGAAAAGCGAAGGGATTGAAAAATGGGGGCGAATATTTTCTAAATTTTTAACGTAAAGGGTAAGTCACGGTTATAATTTTAATTAACGGATGAAAATTTGCACCAACTTTGCAAGTTGGCACAAATTTTTCTGGGGCGATGCGGGTATTGTGGGGAAATACTTCACTCGTGCAATTTTTGGAAAATACTTCGCTTTAGGAAATGTCTAAAAACCGCTATCACTGTTATTATACTTCGCTTTAGGAAATGTCTAAAAAACCGTTATCACTGTTATTCTTGAGCGTGAGAATGTCGACCAAAGTTTATCCGTGTGTGCAAGGACAATTCGTCACTGTTCGGTCGGAAAAACAAGCGGCGATTGTTTGGGGTAGAGGTAGGCGTGTCAGATGTCGCGGCCTCAAGTGCGGCGAGCGCAGGCATAGAGAACGACGCACACACGAACACACGCACGATACAAGCGCACCCAAGCCGAGGCTTTGCAGGGCAAGGAGGCGGACGTGACGCCTGAACGACAGGCCCGCACAACCGGAGCCAATCGCCGCTCGCCAAAGCTATGACGCAAGAAGGTGTGTCTCAACACGCACCAATGAGAGTCCCAGACGTCAGAATAAGCAAGGATTCCGCCAATGAGGTTGCAGATGCTGCCTCTGTAGAATGGAAGCGTCGAGAACGATCTCGAAAGAGGGAAGCGAAACACATATAAGGATGCGAGATGAAGCCTCGAGAGGAATTTTTGAACACACGTGAGAGACTGCGCACGACGTCTCACGTCTGAGGGTGTTCTACACAATAGGCCAGCCTCGTCGGCTGGCCTTATACCCAACTGCAACTTGAAAGTTAATAATTCGAGGCACATAAAACAACGTTGGACGTCGGAAGTCATTGGAGCACCGTCTTACAAAGGAAGCCTAATTGAAGTAAACCAGCCTCGCATCGGGGATCGTCATGAATAAACGCGTCGGAGATTCAACCAAGAGCAATCAACATCTGTGCATCGGGGTCGAACTCACAATCAACTTCAGCGGCAGTCGTCAACATTGCAAATGGCAAACAGTTAAGATCGCTCACCAACACTGCAAAGTTCAACGCATGAAACTACAATGAATCAGCTCACAACCGCTTCAAGGGATCAGCTGCCCGTAGAAAGAAGCGGGGGAGGGCACCACTGCAGCGAGGTAGCAAGAGATCAGCCCACGCCAGCAGCAAGCCTAAGCTGCGACGCGGAACATCAGCAGTGAGCAATAACATCGGCTGTGAACGACGCGGAACATCAGCAGTGAGCAACAGCATCGTCAGTGAATGTCCATCAGTGAATCATTTATTATCAAAAGGGCGAGTGTTTTATAGTTGTGAGAGCTCTTTAGGTGGTGATAGAAGTTCAATTTCAGATGTAGATCAGCACACAGATAAGTGCTTTTCAAAGTTTCGCGAAGATTCATCTAATTTTATAGGCAATCGATTTCCTGTGTTTATTTAGTCGAGGATCGACTTCCCGTTGTATGGTTCGACACCGTGTCACAATTCCAGGTTAAATCGTGATGTGTTATTCTCGCAAATATTATGATTTGTGTTACTGTGGAGCTGGCTGTTTTGTGTATGAGTAAATCGTTGTCAGCGATGGAGTGTGTGTAACTCGAATTTTCGGTAAGCATCACCTTTGTGTCAGGTCGTGTTTAAATATTTGCGGCGGTAGAAACTTACGTACTTTTCATTGACGCCGTTGTGCCATTTCAAATCATTTCGTCCCCATGCCTTGTGTGTTTATCCACGTGTTTCCCAATAAATTCGTGTTAATCTTGCTAACTCTTTTATTCTCCAAGTCTGGTATGCAGGTGTACGCGAGCATAAAGGATAATACTATAACATGTTTGGGGGTTGAGACTCCCCCTGCGTGCGTGATTAGTAACCCCTTTTCACGCATCGCGACACAATTAAGCCCGGCGTTGTTCAGTTCGAGCAACACGTGGTAATCGGTCTTTAGAACAACTTCATTAGATTCCCACAATTCTTTGTATGGATCTCGACCGAATTTTTTTGTTTGATTTTTTTGTTTCTCTTTTTTTTGTTTTTCTTTGTTTTTCTCGACTGACCCAGTTGCCATTATATTTCCTTCAAAAACAGGCGTAAAAACTAGCAGTCACACGCACGTTTAGTACGCTAGTATGCTTTTCAATTTGATTAGCACAATTTAGTTCACCCTCAATAACGGCTTCATTTCACATCGCTTGTTATTGAATTCGTGAGAACTAATTTGCACGGTTCTTGAGCGCAATTCCTGTTTCAGAGTCACAGCGTGACTTTGCCCTCATCTCTGCTTTTGTCTCGGAGCTCATGCACCTGCGGGCTCTCTGTGCCCTGTTTGATATATTAATTAAAATTCCTTCCGGGGGAAACCATTGTTGCAAGATGTTGCTCATCTCTGCCATGAAACACCAGTAGTAACAACGGCTTGCTTCCATCATCTACATATTCTTTATATGAGAAAAAGACCTTAGCCTATACAGCAGTTGAATGACTCTTCCGATG
The DNA here is from genome assembly GCA_030386875.1 of Morinoia aosen. NCBI lineage: Eukaryota > Metazoa > Arthropoda > Malacostraca > Amphipoda > Talitridae > Morinoia > Morinoia aosen. The sequence goes on from CM059574.1 coordinate 41,784,544, forward strand.
TCGGCGACCAATGTTTATTTGAACGACACTTCCATCGATGACTTTTGTATTGTGTAACAAATGGCTGTAGATCTTAAATTTTATGGTGAGACATAAGAAGTCAGAGTCGTCATCAGAGACACAAAGCTCGTCTTCGTTTAGTGAAACATTACAATAAATTCTTTGGGTCTCATCTCACGAATTACACTTGGCACGTGCTCTATGTAATGTTCCTCCGTCATTGTTGTGTGAAATTATATTACTTGTGTAATGAATTCAAACATGTAGGAGTCTTTGTCCGTTTACTGAGATGTATTCTGTGAAAACATCGGGATATTCAGAGGAATCATAGTGACATTCATTCAAACAAGAGGTGATGCTACCAGGCAAAAACCAGGCGATATTCAGTAAAAGCACGGCGACATCTAGTACAAACAAGAATTTTTTTTAAAAACAATGGGTTTTCCAAGAAAAATTAGGTGATAATCAGTGAAAGCAGGATGACATTCAGTAAAAACATTTTGAATTCAGATTACACATGGGACATTCAGTGAAAACAAAAGGATTTCAGTGAGAAAATATTGATACTCATTGAAAACAATGTAGCATTCAGAGAAATTAAACTTGTATTCAGTGAAAACGATGTGATATTAAGTGAAAACGATGAGATATTCAGTGGAAACGATGTGATATTCAGTGAAAATGATGTGATATTCAGTAGAAACGATGTGATATTCTGTGAAAACGATATGATATTAAGTGAAAACGAGGTGATACTCAGTGAAAAAATAGCTCGTGAGAGATGATAATAACATACAATGATCGCATCTCCCACTTGTCTCCATGATCAAAATCAACGACCGCTCCACAGACCCAACGAAAATGCCTGCAAAATATTCTACCATTTAGCTCTGACTGAAAGTTTGGAACGCCTGAAGCGCGGCAGCATCCTTGTTATTGACTGCTCTATTCCACCGTGCCTGAGAGGCAGCCCAGGCCGGCTTAGCTGCGTGATCCCTCCTGCGCAAACGCCACATCGCAGCCATGAAAGGGCCCTCGAATCCATGATGGATCATGCGATCGCCTTCAATGCTTAGGAAATTTGTGGCTTGTGTGGTATTCGGTGTGAAAATTCCAAATGAGGCATGAACATATATGGATAATTTCATGCGGTCGCTTTCAATGCTTGTGAAATTGATAGGTCGTGTGTCGTGGGGTATTCGGTGTGAACCTTCCAAATGAGGCATGGACCTGTTTAGGATAATTTCATGCTATTGTCTCCAATGCTTATGAAATTCAGACTCTATGTGTCTTATTGTATTTGGTGCCGAACATTCAAAACAAAGCATAAACCACTTTGTGATGATTATTACGATGCGTTTTCAGGAAGTTTCGAGAACCAGCAGAGGCTTGCACGCTGTACACAGCGTCACGTGTAGCGGAAATGAGGAGATTGCTAAAATAGCTGCGAACCTGAGACCGTCACGCTCCCTCGGACGTCAATGTAATTGATGGGCTTGAAATTTCAGCGACGGTGGGCACTCTGAAAGGAGGGAAAATTTTAACTCATTCGCACGTAAGGTGCTTTAATTGCTTAAGACCCTGGGAAATAGGAAATATGGTTTTAGGGTCTGTTTGAAGGTGTGTTTGAAGGTCTATTTGAGGGTGTGTTTCAGGGTCTATTTGAGGGTGCGATTCAGGGTCTATTTGAGGGTGTGTTTCAGGATCTATCTGAGGGTGTTTTTCAGGGGATTTTTGGGGGTGTTTCAGGGTCTATTTGAGGGTGCGTTTCAGGGTCTATTTGAGGGTGTGTTTCAGGGTGTATCTGAGGGGGTTTTTCAGGGTATTTTTGAGGGTGTTTCAGGGTCTATTTGAGGGTGTATTTCATGGTATTTTTGAGGGTGTGTTTCAGGGTCTATTTGAGGGTGTGTTTCAGGGTATTTTTGAGGGTGTATTTGAGGATGTGTTTCAGGGTGTGTTTCAGAGTGTTTTTAAGGGTGTGTTTCATGCTGTGCTTGAGCAATTCAGGATCTCTTTGACTCAAAGAACTCGTGTATTGTATCATGGTGAACAGAAAGTAGAGCATCAGTCTTGGAATGGTATCGTACCTGAGAGTTACATATTGACTTGATAAACGGTGAAATTTCACTATTGTTGTAAAAAATAATGAATTTGGTCAATTTTTTCTTTATTGTACTGAGTGTGTAAGGAAATATTTTTACTATTAGGAGTTTAAAGCATTATAGAAAATAAACTTTCACGCCTTTAACGCAACAAAACACTAAATTGTTGGGTATGATTTAGCTTCATAATTATACCTTATCACTTCATTCCTACAGTTATACAAGATGAATGTTCATTCATGCATCAATAATTTTTTTGGCTAAATCGCAACTGCTTTGATGGGTATGATTTTGAAAGTAAAGTAAAGGTGATATCCACAGTCTTGCTCGATAATACACAAAGTCATGTACATACTACCAGCCTTGAGATAACAGAAATGAAAATTGAAACATAGGAACGATAAATTCCAACTTTGAGATCAAATAAATGAAAATTGAAACATAGGAACGATAAATTCCAACTTTGAGATCAGAGAAATGAAAATTGAAACAAAGGAACGATAAATTCTAACTTTGAGATCAAAGAAATGAATATTGAAACATACGAACGATAAATTCCAACTTTGAGATCTAAGAAATGAAAATTGAAATATAGGAACGATAAATTCTAACTTTGAGATCGAAGAAATTAAAATTGAAATATAGGAACGATAAATTCCAACCTTGAGATTAAAGAAATTAGAATTGAAATATAGGAACGATAAATTCCAACCTTGAGACCAAAGAAATGAAAATTGAAAAATAGGAACGATAAATTCCTATTTTGAGATCAGAGAAACAAAAAAATTAAATATAGGTGCAATAATTACAGAAAATAGCTTTGCATTCATGTTAGCGCGTCTCAGTATAATGAACAATGTGTAGGGCAAATGAGACACACAAATCCAAAGTCAGTGCAGTCACCGTTGTTTTCTTAAACATCAACAGTTACACGAAGAATGGCTGAAGGTTCACTTACATAAAGTATGGAAGCTCAGTAAGTTTTCCCTGTGACTGATTGAAGCCAAAACAACTTATTATTAAATGGATGAATATTAACTTTGACAATGGTCACTCATCTTTTCCGAACTGTTGTTACAAAGAACCAGTAGATAACTTAGTTTACTTTGTTTGTTTACAACGTTCATGTTTAGTAGTTCTTGCAGGGTGATAAACCGTTTGAGTGACATATTATTTGTGTTTACATACGTATGTTTTATTTATTAAAATTTTAAGTTGGCAAGGCCCTATTCATTTTCTGTTTTCCTACGTATTGAAAATTTTTCGCTTCCATGAGTGTTCTGAAGATTATTTCTGAGGTGATACTGAAATTATTCTGCTCAACAGTTCACAATACGCAGCCATGTGGTGCATGAGATCAATAGTTTGAACTGAAGTGTTCTGTAGTAAAGCATAACATCCTGGGCGCTTGCAATTCATTGTGTAGATGAAAATTATTAATTCACCTGATGTATTGGGACTCTTTTGCTCATTTATTAGGTCATGGCATTAAAAATTGTTGGTGTCAACTGTCAACAATTTGAAAACCATTTTTTTATTGAAAATTTCGACGTTCAATAATAATTGCGATGCTGAGATCATTTACCGTGGAAATTTCTTGGATACCGTGATTTACATTTACTCTAACACATTGTAACTATTCACTATATTATTCAATGATTAAGTTCAGTTCATTTTCCTTTGTTACTATTGAGCAGTATGACCCAGTCTATGAACACAATGTGTCAACGTGAATGCCGGATAATCATTTTCCTAACAAATGTCTCTGAGTATCAATAAAATATAGAGTTCGAGGCTCAACGTAAATCTTAAAACACTTTTTATCTCCAACAACATAATAGATAGCAAAGCGCTATTTCTTCTGTACAGATTCAATGACAATGTTAGAAAAGCCGAAAACGACCAAATACAAAATGCAAAAACAATGCTAGAACAATTTTGAAATGGCAACAATTATTCCATCAATTCACGCACGAATATCAAAACACGAGCTCTTCCTTCAAACATAAACTGTATATTTCCGTTGCCGCAGAGCATTTCGAAGTGAATCCTTAATTCGGTTCACGCCGTCGGGATCTCACTTGATCCTCCGTCCCATAATTTGTTCCCAATTAGTAAATCCCGCGGTAATCTCTCGATCCGCTTGGCTGGTGTTCTAAACACTATGTAGACGCAGACCGCACTTGCTTCTCGCTCCTGTCACTGTCGCCACCGTCAGGCCTCGCTTCTCGGGCTTCCGCAGGGTGTCTTCCATTAAAGGACAGTGTTGGTCTGTGTTTGTTTGAACCCTTTGACGCGTACATTTTGTACTCATATTTGACTTATCACATTCACCGTTATTAAATCTTTGACGCACGCATTTTGTACTCAAATTGCCATTTTCAAGACCACCATCATTAACCCTTTAAAGCCCGCGTTTTGTACTCATATTACCGTTATCACAGCCACCATTATTACCCTTTTCACGCCCGCATTTTGTACTCATATTACCGTTACCACAACCACTATCATTAACCCTTTAACGCCCGCATTTTGTACTCATATTACCGTTAACACAACCACCACCACTAGGCACCGGCATCATGTAGTCACCGATGTCACAACGAGGAAGTGACTGCCACTCGACCATGAACTTCTTTAAACACATTAGGGCACAAATTTGACATAGTGTAAAATATATTAGAGCTGCTTTTGAAAGTAGATTTTGAAATCTACTTTGACGGTAAAGGGTTAATCTATATTTCTCTTAAAACCTGTAGCACTCATTGCTCGCTTTACGCACTTTAGAGGCCATTAATTCACTCATTTCAACGGGTGGTGTATACGCTTTCATTGAAATTTAAGAATAGAATGAGGAAATTTTTTGGGAATTGCACATCTGCGAGACTTCTGGAAACCAAAGTCATACTATAATAATTTGATGCTTAAAGTAAAATTGCTCATAATTTTTATTAACACTAGACATGATCTTCAAGGATGGAACTTGAATTTATTGCTTTAAATGTTTTACACTACGTTTTTTACAAGGTGATGTCACAAATGGCGTCAGTTAGATATTTTCTATTCATTTTTCATTAGTCGTTCACATCTCTTTTCCCCTCAGGGGACTTTTTACAAGAAAATGAAACAATGTAATCACTTAACAAATAGAAATAGCGGCAAAGCAGATGCTTATTTTTGATATTAATCAGCCAAAGGAAATTTGAGGTCAAAAAATACCCGAAGAAAGACAACCTTCTATTGTCACAATAAAGAAACCGGAAAACCATCTATTGTTGATCAGCGTCGCATAAATACAGTATGTTTATCACAAGCATCACGCGGGGGCTTTTTGGCCTTCATATTGTAGCATTAAAAGCTGCCCAAAGTGGGAGATTATTCGCTCCACTATTTTGATCTCACTAATCAACGTCCAAAAGGTATGAGACTGATTTCCTTCAATTTTCAGAGTATGTATTTTCAGATAATACATTTTAATTTTGTATTTTCAACTTTTGAAAAATTCCCAAAAAAAGAAAAAGTAATTGCGATATAAAATACCGATTAGGAAAATAACGAACCACACTTTACCAAAATAACGAACCACATGCACATACAGATATATACACAGCTATTGCTATTATATTATTGCTATTTTCAACGGTTGGGGTAAGTCTGGTTGTTGATGTTGTTGCAATACTATTTATACTGCAGTGAATAGATCAGTTGAAACAAATATGCCTATATATTAGGTTAAGTTAGATCAGGTCAGGTTAAGATGAGTTAGGTCATGTTATGCTAGAATTCCTTTAGTTAGTCTAGATTAGCATAAAAACTAACTTAATTTTTCACTTACCTAGTGGGCAATTATCCGTAGAAAATTGTACGAAGTCAACCTATCGGCAGGTAATAATCTACGAACCAATTTCATTTTTCAGAATACACATGTTGATACAAATATTATAGACTGTAAAAATGTTACTCATGTCCTCTCACATGATCTTGTATACATGGACATAATTTATTCTGAGCATCACAAACAAGCAAAACAAAACACTTGTTCAATCTGATGCGTCAAATGTTGCTAGGATGATAGGCCTATGGCGCATCAATGGCTAATTGGATTCTGGGGAGCTCAAGCTGAGGCACCAATTGTTAATTGGATGCTGGGCCTCTCAAACTGACGCACTAATTGTTAATTGGAGCGTCAGCTTCGTTTGTAGAATGGTGTCGGTGTCACTCGTACGTCATTAGCCTCTGCAGAACCTCGACCGCCATCGGAACGAAGCACTTGTGCGTAAGCCCTTCGTGTAGTTTGTCTATTGGCACGCCTCGTATGGTTTATCTATTTGTACACCTCGGATAGTTTGTCCATTGGCACGCCTCGTGTGGTTTATCTATTTGTACACCTCGGATAGTTTGTCCATTGGCACGCCTCGTGTGGTTAATCTATTATTACACCTCGGATAGTTTGTCTATTAGCATGCCTCGTTTGGTTTATCTATTTGTACACCTCGGATAGTTTGTCTATTAGCACGCCTCGTATGGTTTATCTATTTGTACACCTCGGATAGTTTGTCTATTAGCACGCATCGTATGGTTTATCTATTTGTACACCTCGGATAGTTTGTCTATTAGCATGCCTCGTATGGTTTATCTATTTGTACACCTCGGATAGTTTGTCTATTAGCATGCCTCGTATGGTTTATCTATTTGTACACCTCGGATAGTTTGTCTATTAGCATGCCTCGTATGGTTTATCTATTTGTACACCTCGGAGAGTTTGTCTATTAGCATGCCTCGTATGGTTTATCTATTTGTACACCTCGGATAGTTTGTCTATTAGTACTCCTCGTATGGAACGTTTGTCTTAGGACGTCTTATATTAAATTTTTAAAAGCAATATGTTGGCATATATCTCATATGGCAACGTCAATGGAAATAAACGGTTTTTCTTTTCTTTCTTTCTTCACGCGCGCTGTGCTGCCTGGTGAAACTCGCACGCTTCAAAACTGCCAATAACTTCTCTGACGACCGATCAGATGCCCTGTTTGTATGGCACGCTTGGAAGAGTTTCATATGTGTTCCCTTTTTATGCACAGTTAGCATAAGGTGAACAATTTGCTGTGAGAGTGGTTAAATAAACGATAAATAATTGAATTTTTTTAATATAACACGCTGTGATGAGTTCTATATGTGTTCACATTTTTTATGCGCAGTTAGCGTAGCCAAAAGGTGAACAAATCCATACTGAGAGCGGTCCAATTAACGAGATATATTTTAATTTTTTTAAAATAGCAGGCAGGGAAGAGTTCTTTATATACTTACACTTTTTATGTGCTGTTAGCGTTAGGTGAAGAAATTCGTAATGAGTGTGGTAAAATAAGCGATAAAAATTTTAATTTTCGGTTATATTTAATAGTTCTTAAAAAACAACCGTTAATGACTCTTTTGGCGAGAACGATTTGAAGATTTTTTTCAACAGATTTTTTTTTCATTCACTCAATCGTACAGCAAAATATGACTGAGCTGAGTGAGTTTTGTTTCATATTATAAAAAATTGATTACTTATGGCTTTTGCCTGAATAATTGGGGCCAAATTTTTACGTTTCATCGAACTAATTACCTGCGAAAATGAGCAGGACTGACATTTGAAAAAAACACTTGACGCTCGTAGTAAATACGATGGTTTGAGAGTTGACACCTCGGGCATAGGATCGGTTAAAATTTAAACCTTTTTTCCCATGAACTTACAGTGAATAACGAGAATTGAAATCTTGTGTTAAAACCAAAAATAATGACAATGGTCATGAATGATTATTGATAGTTTGCGAAACGTTTTCCACGATCTACATTAATATGCTTAAAGGTAATTTTTTTTGTGTCAACGATCTCGCAAAAATTTGAGGTTATTATTTAGAAAATATGAAATTCACTGGAGCCTTTGGGCTCCAAAACGATCCTCGTTTTCCTAACTCAAACCATGTTTTACGCCCGTGATTTTATATCACAGTTTGTTTTTCTTTCACGCTTAAATAGAGAGGATTTGAAAAGAAAACATCATTCTTTTGAATTCTCAACAAACATCGGTCAGCACAAAAAATCCGAATCGTTCCATTCGTCAATTAGTAAAACAATCCCATTAGGTGAAGTGCTGTCGTAGAATCCCGTTTATTCTGTGTAGCGACGCTGCTTATTTGTTTTGACGCGTATATTTGTTGAAGATTCTAATGTGGACGGAAGGATCGAGACTTGCTACAAATCCAAGCAAGATTTTCTCCCTCTTCTCGAGTAAATATACTTGTCCAAGGAAACGTACCCAAACATTGCATAGGCTCTTCTATGCTCTGTTGTTTTTCCAATATTTTTTGCCATGAAGTTTACATCGTTGAAATCGCTGTGAAGTAATATTTTGCTCTTAAATAAAGCATTAAATCATTATTTCTTCAATGGAAACAGTTGCTCATATATGCTTAAGTTTGCGAAGTGTATTGCAAACTGGGTGGAGCTGAAATCTGCAATGCAAGTAGAGCAACGAAGATAGTATCAGAAATACACAGGATGCTGTAAGCTTCATAGCATTGAACCGCAATTTAATGGGAACATTTATGAGTGAAATTCTGATTTAAATTTGCACTTGGACTGCATTTGGGCTTTGGATTGATTCACCAAGAATGCCTTTTTTGAACGCTCTTTGTTCAATTTCAGAGCAACTTCATGTACTCGACCGAGTGTCGATTGCCATTGTTCGAATTAATGCAAATGAAGGGCACTTGGAAACTTGTGAAGAAGACTGGCGTTCGTTGAGGACATTCTTTGGAATATCGAGGGATGTCGTGAAGTTGAAAGACTTTGTGGGACTAGACCACGCCTTGCAGACGCGCATGAGAATCAGAACAAGAACAGTCAATCGAAAATGCCTTGGGTGCACAAATTACGATTGTCGTACTGAATAATACATGAGTTTTATTTTTAAAGCGTCAAGGGGGTTAGAGCTCTGAAAATGAAACGCCAAGTTGAAAAGGATTTACAAGAAATTATGAATACTGACAAAGGAAATACATTTAGAAACGTGCCTACAGACTTGAAATATGGTAAAGGTTTCTAAATCTTTTGCTCGCTGGAAACATCTATCACTCGGTATCTTCTTAAATGAATAAATAAATTAGTGGCAGAAACTTTAGCTTATCGATCACGTCCAGGCAAAGTTGTATGAGAGGCAACTGGCTAGTATTGAGCTTATTTACAGTAAAGAGAACTAATTCCATTCCTTTCGTAAAAGAAAAGATTATATGCTTGACACAAAAATAAATTAATGACAATTCAAATGATATTCTGAGGAACTAGGGTTAGAACGGTAGGCAAAGTAATGCGTAAAGAAATGTTTCCCTAATTACACACAATTTTCAGCTATATACGGATAAGAACTGACATTTTTCGGAAATTAGACGAAACTCGGAAAAAAAAACAGATGGGAACTTTTTCAATACTTTTGGTGAATTCATGCAACTATAGAGCAGCTTACAGTAGGAACAATCACTAGCTGATATCCAAGGCCCTCACCAGCTGATATCCCTGTAAGACGAAAAGCCCCAAGTATGCACATTGTTGACCTTTCATTCACCCTCACAAGCTGATATCACTGTACCATGGAGAGCACCATGTACATTGCTAACCTTTCATTTCCCCCTTTTAAGCTGCTATTACTGTGCTATGGAGAACACCATGTACATTGTAAACCTTTCATTCGTTCGAAGCAGCTATTTCGGAGTTTTCGAATTTTCAATAAAAATGAGAGAACCAGGAAAATGGTATAAAACATTTTTCATTAAAATGCATTCTCGAGACTGTGCAAAGACTCGTAAAAAATAGGACGTTTCGAGCCTTCGCTCATCATCAGCAATAGGTACAAACTCGAACAAAAAGTCATCTGTAAAATACAAAAAGAAAACAACTCAAAAAAATACATGACATTACTTATTGACTAGGGATAAAGGAAATGAGCTAAGATAATTATTTAAAACAGGTTTCGTTTTAAAAATGAACAGAGACTCTAAAATCCGCAATTCTGAACACAACTTCGCCCTGGCTATGACTTTGAAGCTATTTTTATTGACTGCTGTGTCGCATTCAAAAGCGTGGTTACGGATGGCTGAGTTAGATGGGCTTGCTTGCTTTCATTCGCCCTCACAAGTTCCTATCACGGTACTACGAAGAGCAGCACGCACACAGTTAGCCTTTCACCAAAAAATTTGCGCCATAAAATAAAACTTGACTAGATGGTCAAGGCGCTTAGATCACCTCATAGTCACAAAGCTGTCTATTTTTTTGAGTCGTATGCAAATTTTGGGGCGCTAAATGATGCATCCAATACTGGACAACTTATAAAACATCGTCGAGACGAGCTACAAAAATGAAAAGTTACCTATCACTTACATGATGTATAGAACATGTTGATTTGATGTATAGAACATGTTGCTTTGATGTATAGAACATGTTGCTTTGATGTATAGAACATGTTGCTTTGAGGTATAGAATATGATGCTTAATGATGTTTTTGAGAACATTACGAGGCTGTTCTTGGAATAATGAGGCTGTATTATTATGGCACTAAACGTAAGACAATGTGACACTGCGTATGAGATATGTAAATTTCATTCAAGACAAACTTTCATAACTAATGAATTTTCCCTGAGTTACAACCACCTTAGAAAACTGATCAAATATAACCCAGTTATACATTACGACTTTTTAGTTGTGAGCATTGAGATAATAATTAAAATTTGACTTATTCAATACAACGTACAACAGAAGATTCATTTGAATAGGCAGCAAGGAATAAACATGTATTGGTGAAAATTAGTCGCAATTTCAAAATTTGGACGAAAAAACAGCTCTTCTCACCTCCATAAACACAACCATGTACTATACATCTATTGCTATGTAGCTCAGGTTCCTTCTTTTCACGGGCTTATATGGAGCTAAAATCAATCACTAAATGACTCTTTATATAGATCTTTTTCTGATATCTGGACGGGAGTTCGGGAACATCCATCACTAGGTTTCCTGTTACTCGAGTCCGCAGCCCCAAATTTTAGTACATGGACTCAATCCTGTCGATAAATCTTGTCCTAAAATGACCTATGAACTGAAGGCTCAGTAATGACCTAGGCCATACGTCACAGGGCCCATAAGCTCTGGGTCGTACATCATAAGCCTCCCGTTGTTTAACTTTATTGGAAGATGCATTCAGAAATCTAGCAATTTGGTCAAGCGCAGTGTCAACATTTTCAACCATGTTCAGGTATCAGGTATAGAAACAAATCAATTTGTTTTCAGTAGCACTCTCCTCCATTGCATGAAAGTGCTACAAAAAGTTCGATAAATGCCTGCAAAATACGGCACTAATGTCTGATTGAGCAGTTCCGTCGAAGCCCTTTCGATATTATAAGATGTAAAGGTCATACAGCTTCACAAGATCCCAATAATATCTAATGCTGGAGGTCTTTGATTAATGCAGCAACTCTCTAGCAGCATTCAAACACCGTATTTCTACAAGATAAGGGATGGAAGGGATTGTGCAATTCATTCACTAATGAAGCAAGAATGTAGCAATGTTTAATCCAATCAATTTATACGACTTGGACATGTCGCAAAGTATTGAGAGTAAACTTACAAAAATGACACTGTCTTCAAATTTTGTGTTCGGTTAACGGTGTTCACCATAAGATAATAATTGTGTTCTTCGAAGAAATGTACCAGACTTTCGTATCAACAAAAACTGAATGAGGGCTCAATTTGCCTCATCCTGGATGACTAGGTGATGAAGGCAAGCGCTTCTAGACACATCGCACGCACCACAATCCTCACTAAGCCGCGCAAGAACATAATTTAAAAGCACCTTGGGCAAGTAAATCGTATTTTAAAAATTGCGCTACAAAGCAAGAGCTAAAACTTTCAGCCACGATGAATGGAAGGACTCACTCCTGAACGTCGTTGGGAAAAGTGAGATGAGAAACAGTGAGAGCACTGAAACAAGACGTTTATCTCGAAAGCTATATCAATTTATAAAAGTTACGTAAATGTATCATTCATTTGACATCTGTGCTTCTTTTTTAGTCCCAACAGCCTATACGAGACGATTTCAGCGGTGATATACGCCAAAAAATTTTGTTAAGGTTCCATGCTTTTAAATTTATTCCCAACTATAAATTTACTTTCAGCAAATTGTAAATGAGCACGGAACTTAAAAATATTATTTACGTTCTGTTCGTGGACTAGCGACTGTGCGCGAAAGTGGTCAATGGCACATTATTATCTGATACCTTCATTGTCGTCTTCTGAGTAGCATAACGTTGTAGTTGCTTGAGTCACTTAAGCATTTAACAGAAATTAATACAAATTTAAAGCTTCTTACTCAAATCAAACCCGGGTTCGAGTCCCGGCGCTGGTGGCGATTTTCTCTGTTGGGCAAAGGGGAAAAATTCCAAGCACAATACCCCACTCTACCCAGGTGTCTGAAATGGGTACCGGTCTTGACCGGGGGAAAGCGTCATGGCGTCCTGGTGTTAGTTATAAGGCATTTGAAGCCTGATACAAGGTGATATGTATTCAAGCCTGATACAAGGTGATATGTATCAGGCTTGAATTGGAAATAAAGCATCCGAAGATGCCCTTCATTCATTCAATTGTTTAGAAATGTTTCGTTTATGTTCATTACCAATTGTTGAATATTATTTCATTGAATTTTTACTCTTTCCCGTACAACAAACGTTATGTCTTGCACTAGTCCCTTCACTAATTGTTACGCCTCTTCACCTCGACCCAACTCAACGGTCGTGTAGCGGTGATGTTCTTGTTTCAACAAATTCTTACTTCGGATTCGAGAAAAATCATTATATTTCATTTAAGCAATAAAAACAATTTTTTCACCATAAATGATACATCAAGTAGGTTGTTTCTTAAGGCTACTACAATGAGCACATAAGAGTATAGCTATTTGTGCGCCCAAATAAGTTCAGCGACTTGTTGGGTAATCATCATCAGCGTTACTATAAGGTGTACAATTAAGCTCAAAACAGTGAACTCAACCAAGTCACTACACTAAACTAATTATCAATGAATGGGTTCGCTCACAATTCGATGCGTAAGTTTACAACAATAGTGACAAGTGGAATCGTATAATAGAAAGGATTTGACTTGATAATTTTCTCACGTTAATATTGACCGACTTTGAACGTTCACCCAAATGCGCGTCTGACTCCAGTAAGACACATTTCACTTCTCTCGTGTGGTTTGAGTTCAGGGAGGACCACTTCCCAGTCTAACTTTTTCGCCGCCTGCATGCTTGCTTTCTGCCGCCAAAGTAATTAAATCGCTTAGGCGGCGAAAAACATGTATGCTCCGGCGAGAAAGTTGGACTGGGTTTCTCGGAATTTCAGTTTTATTGTTTTTACTAAGTGATTCACAAGAGGATTAGGGTTATGGCTCGCTTCTGAAAGTATTTCTAGCTGGTTGTTCTGTTTTGCAATTATCAGTTGAGTGTGCGGTGAAGAAAAAAAAGAATGTCCTGTTGTTTTGATTTTCTGGTTTATTTTTGAAATTGTTCATTTCTTGTAGGTTCGATACTCTAAAATCGTTTCGAAACGAAATCAACAACTTTGTCTTGTTAAATTGGGAAAAACGAGTACAATTATTAAATCGATGCTAATATACGCATGCAAGCTTAAGAAAATTTCTTGAGTGGAGAATTTTGATGATACTTGCTTCGTAATTCCGAGGTAAGAGATGCTGGCACCTAGAATTATAATTGACCAACTACAATATTAACAGTGAACTTTTAATGGAATCAAATTAGAAATATTGAATGATTTTTTTCGAATTAAATTGAGGGAAATTAACGTGGAGTTTAAATTTGATCGAAATTAGGGTCGTCAAAAATTTTATATCTGCATCTGAATACTCATTCTTCCAATAGATTGAGTGGTCGAATGGTACATATGAACTTTATCCATAACGCAATATTCAATTGTTTTCATTGTTTATGGCATTCAGAGCTCACAATAGGTACTATAAGTGAGCAAAATAGTTGGTGGCTTTCATGTACTTCCTAGGTAATATGCGCAGATATTTAAGCACAATAATTAAGTGTGACCTCACACACGTACTGAATAACAGACGAATAATTTTGAACATCCCAGCTCATTGCGACCTATTGTGACCTGGGTGTGTAGTAATAGGCACTATATTATGCGCTTACAAGTGAATTTTAACCTATTGTGACTATTGCATGTTATTACGGGCACAATATTGAGTGTTTACTAGTGAATTTTAGCCTCTCGTGACATATGTATGGCACAACGGGCACAATATTATGCTTTTACTAGCAAATTTCAACCTATTGTAACCTACATGTGTATGTTGTAACAGGCACAATATTGTGCGTTTCTCAGCGCATTCCACCTACTGCCGGCTGTAATTTAGGCCTTAATTTATGGCTGTTTCATTCGCCATATTTCACTGGAAATTCGCCACATCTCTCAGTAAATAATTGCCTGCCGGTATATTTTCATTGGTACAGAAATTCCCGACCATCTGCGATCGTTGCCTGCGTCGTCAACTTGAACAGTTCTAAAGTCAGGCGAACCTACGCTGGCAGACTGAGAATGCTGTAATTTTTGCAATTTCTCTAGTGGTATATTTTTTAGTTGTATTGCTGTAAAGCGCACTGTCGACCAGCATTTATTCAGTCTCTGAACCCACTAAATGTCTTTCATTCAGACGCAGTGACCGTGTTTCATGAGCATTACTTTGTGTTTCAGCTCCACTCTGAACTGGCGCAAACCTTTGAGGCTTCAGCACCTGCAGCACAGATGCTTCCAGTATATGCTTGCAATACATCGCTATGAAGCCGATTTAAGGATTTGTTGAATCGTGAATTCTTTCAAATTTTTAATCGCCATCAACTTATGAATCCATAGATCTTCGTTTCTTCACATTTTCAGAGCTGTTATTTACATTGCACTCAAATTTTAGGTTTAAACAACTCAATTCACTGTGTGTTACCACAGACATGAATTTTACATATGATCTTTTCAGATTGATGTTGTTAGAGATTTCAACATATAATTAGGTATATATATTACCAATAGATAAAATTTCGACTTTCGTTAACTATTTTAAACAATAAACACCAACTCGTAAACCACTTTTGACGGATTTTTTTTGAGGTAGAGAAGAGTTCAATCACTGTTTACATCCCGTTTCACGTATGTTGATAAATTTTAAGCGGAGATATTTGTCTACTCTTTTGACAACTCTCCATGTCCTGAATTGCTCCTGCAACAACTCTCCATGTCCTGAATTGCTCCTGCAACTACTCTCCATGTCCTGAATTGCTCCTGCAACTACTCTCCATGTCCTGAATTGCTCCTGCAACTACTCCATGTCCTGAATTGCTCCTGCAACAACTCTCCACGTCCTGAATTGCTCCTGCAACAACTCTCCATGTCCTGAATTGCATCTGCAACAACTCTCCATGTCCTGAATTGCTCCTGCAACTACTCTCCATGTCCTGAATTGCTCCTGCAACTACTCTCCATGTCCTGAATTGCTCCTCCAACAACTCTCCATGTCCTGAATTGCTCCTGCAACAACTCTCCATGTCCTGAATTGCTCCTGCAACTACTCTCCACGTCCTGAATTGCTCCTGCAACAACTCTCCATGTCCTGAATAACTCCTCCAACAACTCTCCATGTCCTGAATTGCTCCTCCAACAACTCTCCATGTCCTGAATTGCTCCTGCAACAACTCTCCACGTCCTGAATTGCTCCTGCAACAACTCTCCATGTCCTGAATTGCTCCTGCAACAACTCTCCATGTCCTGAATTGCTCCTGCAACTACTCTCCATGTCCTGAATTGCTCCTGCAACTACTCTCCATGCCCTGAATTGCTCCTCCAACAACTCTCCATGTCCTGAATTGCTCCTGCAACTACTCTCCATGTCCTGAATTGCTCCTGCAACTACTCTCCATGTCCTGAATTGCTCCTGCAACTACTCTCCATGTCCTGAATTGCTCCTGCAACTACTCTCCATGTCCTGAATTGCTCCTGCAACTACTCTCCATGTCTTGAATTGCTCCTGCAACTACGCTCCATGTCCTGAATTGCTCCTGCAACAACTCTTCATGTCCTGAATTGCTCCTGCAACTACTCTCCATGTCCTGAATTGCTCCTGCAACAACGCTCCATGTCCTGAAATGCTCCTGCAACTACTCTCCATGTCCTGAATTGCTCCTGCAACAACTCTCCATGTCCTGAATTGCTCCTGCAACTACTCTCCATGTACTAAATTGCTCCTGCAACAACTCTCCATGTCCTGAATTGCTCCTGCAACTACTCTACATGTCCTGAATTGCTCCTGCAACTACTCTCCATGTCCTGAATTGCTCCTGCAACTACTCTCCATGTCCTGAATTGCTCCTGCAACTACGCTCCATGCCCTGAATTGCTCCTGCAACTACTCTCCATGTCCTGAATTACTCCTGCAACTACTCTCCATGTCCTGAATTGCTCCTGCAACTACGCTCCATGCCCTGAATTGCTCCTGCAACTACTCTCCATGTCCTGAATTGCTCCTGCAACTACTCTCCATGTCCTGAATTGCTCCTGCAACTACGCTCCATGCCCTGAATTGCTCCTGCAACTACTCTCCATGTCCTGAATTGCTCCTGCAACTACTCTCCATGTCCTGAATTGCTCCTGCAACTACTCTCCATGTCCTGAATTGCTCCTGCAACAACGCTCCATGTCCTGAATTGCTCCTGCAACAACGCTCCATGCCCTGAATTGCTCCTGCAACAACACTCCATGCCCTGAATTGCTCCTGCAACAACGCTCCATGTCCTGAATTGCTCCTGCAACAACGCTCCATGCCCTGAATTACTCCTGCAACAACGCTCCATGCCCTGAATTGTTCCTGCAACAACGCTCCATGTCCTGAATTGCTCCTGCAACAACGCTCCATGCCCTGAATTGCTCCTGCAACAACGCTCCATGTCCTGAATTGCTCCTGCAACATAGCTCCATGTCCTGAATTGCTCCTGCAACAACGCTCCATGCCTTGAATTGTTCCTGCAACAACGCTCCATGTCCTGAATTGCTCCTGCAACAACACAACAAAAAAAGAATTAAGAAAGTGTCAATTATTCAGTAAAAACCATTCAACAAGTCGCTCGCTCTAGAACCATTTAAAAACCGAACCTGTTCTTCAGTCTCTCCTGCCCCGAAGTATTTTTGCCAATTCCTGCGAAAAATATTGCTGCCGAACACCGTAAATATTTTGGTGCCGGAAAATATTGCATGGTTTCGCAGAAGCATGTGCAGCTTCCGCCAATTTTTGCAGTCATTCGTTGGAGGGCAGCAGTTGAGGTGAGCCTAGCGGTGCCTTTGCCTCGTCTACATGTTCGGTCTACATGTTTTTCTTGTTGTACCTAATCTGCTCGGTCTACTTGTCTTTCTTGTGGTACCTAGTCTGCTCGGTCTACATGTCTTTCTTGTTGTACCTAGTCTGCTCGGTCTACTTGTCTTTCTTGTGGTACCTAGTCTGCTCGGTCTACTTGTCTTTCTTGTGGTACCTAGTCTGCTCGGTCTACTTGTCTTTCTTGTTGTACCTAGTCTGCTCGGTCTCCTTGTATTTCTTGTGGTACCTAGTCTGCTCGGTCTACATGTCTTTTTTTGGTACCTAGTTTGCTCGGTCTACATATCCTTCTTGTGGTACCTAGTCTGCTCGGTCTACTTGTCTTTATTGTGGTACCTAGTCTGCTCGGTCTACTTGTCTTTCTTGTGGTACCTAGTCTGCTCGGTCTACATGTCTTTCTTTTGGTACCTTGTCTGCTCGGTCTACTTGTCTTTCTCGTGGTACCTAGTCTGCTCGGTCTACTTGTCTTTCTTGTGGTACCTAGTCTGCTCGGTCTACTTGTCTTTCTTGTGGTACCTAGTCTGCTCGGTCTACTTGTCTTTCTTGTGGTACCTAGTCTGCTCGGTCTACTTGTCTTTCTTGTGGTACCTAGTCTGCTCGGTCTACTTGTCTTTCTTGTGGTACCTAGTCTGCTCGGTCTACTTGTCTTTCTTGTGGTACCTAGTCTGCGAGGTCTACATGTCTTTCTTCTGGTACCTAGTCTGCTCGGTCTACATATCCTTCTTGTGGTGCCTAGTCTGCTCGGTCTACAGTTTTTTTCTGGTGGTACCTAGTCTGCTCGGTCCACATGTCTTTCTTGTGGTACCTAGTCTGCTGCTCGGTCTACATATTCTTTTTGTGATACCTAGTCTGTTCGGTCTACTGTTCATTCTTTTAGTACCTAGTCTGCTGCTCGGTCTACATATTCTTTTTGTGATACCTAGTTTGTTCGGTCTACTGTTCATTCTTTTAGTACCTAGTCTGCTGCTCGGTCTACATATTCTTTTTGTGATACCTAGTTTGTTCGGTCTACTGTTCATTCTTTTAGTACCTAGTCTGCTGCTCGGTCTACATATTCTTTTTGTGATACCTAGTTTGTTCGGTCTACTGTTCATTCTTTTAGTACCTAGTCTGCTGCTCGGTCTACATATTCTTTTTGTGATACCTAGTTTGTTCGGTCTACTGTTCATTCTTTTAGTACCTAGTCTGCATGGTCTGCCTAAGCTGCCTTGCCTGCCTGAGTTCCTGAAGCGGTCTGGCTTGCCTGGTTTGCATGGACTGCTGGTCTGCTTGGTTTGCATGGTCTGCTGGCCTGCCTGGTTTACCTGGTCTGCCTGGTCTGCTGGTCTGCCTGGCTTACATGGTCTGCCCGGTTTACCTGGTCTGTCTGGTCTGCTGGTCTGCCTGGTTTGCATGGTCTGCCTGGTTTGCATGGTCTGCCTGGTTTGCCTGGTTTGCATGGTCTGCTGGCCTGTCTGGTTTACCTGGTCTGCCTGGTTTACATGGTCTGCCCGGTTTACCTGGTCTGCCTGGCCTGCTGGTCTGCCTGGTTTGCATGGTCTGCCTGGTTTGCCTGGTTTGCATGGTCTGCTGGCCTGTCTGGTTTACCTGGTCTGCCTGGCTTACATGGTCTGCCTGGCGTCTGCTCTACTTAGTCTGCCGGAGCTCAGCAATTCATCACCAGGCTGTAAAGACTCCGGCCATTTTTCCAAGGCCAGATTGCGAAGGAAAGTTTTCCAACTTTGCTGTACTTTTTCTCGTTCAAATTACCGTTAATTCTAATGTATTTCAAAGCTTTCTCCGCCTAACTCCTCTCATTATTGATTCCTTCTGTTTCCGATTCTGAAATTAAAACTTCTCAATCTTTTTTTATGTTGTTCAAGTTCGCGACAAAATTCTGCCTGAATTTTTCCACGCTCATTTCGCAATTGATCGCTTGTGTTTCTGGCGTTAAGACTTAAGCATGATAAGTAGATAATTTTTTTGAAAACCAGTAACAGGAAAATTTTGAAGCGTTAGGAGTTCAGGATCGTTTTTTTATGATTATTGTTTTTAATAATTATTCGAACCGATGCCGGCGAGTTTTGAAATTTCATTTATTGGTTAACATAATATGGTTTATTATTTATTTTTAGGCGACTACCATTATTTTTCGAACAAACATGAGCTCATTTAACGGTATAGTTCATTAATTACTCATCCAAATACTTTTGGAATTCATCATTTTGACATGAAAGTTTTACGTCATAATTTCAGTTTGGTATTGGGTTTGTTTACGCAACCTTTTCCCTTTGAATGTCCTTAGTGGAAGAAATCACACGCATATAAATCTGGAGATTAAGAGGGCCACGGCACGTCGCTATACCGTGAAGTTAATCGGTGGGAAGTAATTATTTTCGGCATAACCATTGGCTCTCTTGCTGCACGAGGCACAGCTCCGTCTTGTTAGAATCTGGGATTCTCCTCGTTCATATTTTTCAGTTCAGTTGGTAAATATTCTCGAATTGTCAGACTGTACCAGTTTCCTTGAACTATCTCTGGATTGCCACCAGTATCATCAAATGAATAAGGACCGACGATTCTGGATGACGTGATAACGCAATGCGTTGTGATTCTTGGTAAAGATCAGATGCAGCAATAATAAATTTACAAACTTCATCTTTTATTTTAATATATGCAGGCCTAACTTTTTGCGCTTCTAAGTATCCTTGGTATCGATTCGTAAAAAGAATGAGTTATTTATGGGCTACCTTGTACTCTTCCCATTGCTCGCATTTCTTTTTTGCAGATGAAAGGATAATTTCAACTAAGAGATTTTGTTAAACGCTGTTTATTGTAGGTATATTTTTGTGGTATTTTGCCTGCTTGCATCTCTGAAAGTCCGTACGTTAAATTTCATTCGTTAGTGTGAGGAAGATTCTGCTGAATGTAAACTTTCAGTTCCTATGATGGCCCAATAAATCAACTTCAATTTCAATCCTGCTCACAAAGACGGCGTGACTTCAACGGTTACCGTGATAAGACAAATGAAATCGTTTGAAATGAAAATGAAACGATTCAAACGGATATCGTTTGAAAATGCCACGAAAATTGTTCAATAATATTCCAATCATACAATTATTCTATTAAACTTACATTTTACAACACGCACTGAGAAATGAAATTTAAGCCGAGATAGCTGTTTACTTCGCGGAGTTTTTCCCTCGACCTCAATGAAAATATCCATTACAGCTTTGAAGAACACAAGCTCAGTGTACATTTGCGTAACTGCACACAGCGTATCGAGTCCCGTTGTCTCTCATTCATTGTAGTGCAGAGACCCTCGTCAATTAAACATTTTATTCTCACTTCTCCCCCATAAGCAATTCTGCCTCCAATCCGATCTGCGACTGGAGCATCACTAGAATTAGCGGCTGCATCAGCAGGGTCGAACACGATTTTCATTCGTGAGACAGAGGCTTGTCTGCTAGATCTTGAGTATTCCATTGAGATCAGTTATCTCAATAGAACCTCAGCAGACTTCATGTTATTTTGAAGTGAGAGTGTTTGGTCACATTAAATCGAGTTGCATAGTACCTTAAAATGTTGCGCGGCTTAAAAGAAGTCATCTCAGAAAATGAATGGCTTTAGGGGGATAAAATATGTTTATTATACAGAGGAACTTATTTTTTCAGTGTTCCTTGAAGATTGTTTTCGTAAACGAAGGTTTTGTATACGCGATGAACATTAGTAAGTAGAAAAACCGTGGTGGCGCATTCGGAGACAAGACTACGACGAATTCACAGACTGAAAACGAGTGATTTCGAGAGTTCTCGTACTGGCAATACTTGCCACGGATCTTTTCCAGATAAGCCCCGCCACTAATACACCACATAAGTTCATTCACTTGTAACTGTAGAAATAATGCACCTAACGACTTCAAATTGCTCTCAAACAAAAGGTTAAAACATTTTTCCGTTTGAGGGTATTTAGAAGTTGATAGGTGCGTTATTCCGAAAGTTACAAGTGGATGAACTTATGTGTTGCAGTAGTGGCGGGGCTTGTCTGGAAAAGAACCTTTGCCGCTTGGTGGCATCGCACTGTCATACAAAATGCCGATATAACCAAACTAAACATTGAAGTTGCAGGCCTTCTAGTGTCTAAGTTACGGCACGGCTCTAAGCCCTGCGCTGTATTGTGAGCTACACGAAGGGAACTATCGTGAGCACGTCATAAGGTCTAAATTTCACGTGTTCCTACACCTGCATCGTCCGTAGTAAATCAGGCATATTACCGTCCTCAAGCTCAATGTTGCGATTCAGTGTTCGCACCATCAATTTTCTCCATTACTCGTGCGTGAGTTCCAGAGGTAACCTGGCATTATTTAACTGATTTATTTGGTTAGTTTTGGAAGGAGAATAACATTTTAAGAGGACGTGTGAGTACGTAACACGGGCAAAGATTTTGGAAAATACGCACGAGCTCATGAGGGGTGCATTTCTCTATCATTCCGTACAATGTCATTGCTTATATATCGGTCTGATTGAATCTGTTATTTTCGTGCCGATAGAAGCATGTAATTAGCGTTATTAGCCAATAGCGTTTTTTTACGAATGTAACGTCACTCATAAGAAAACAACAGCTCAATACATTCCTGGAATTTTCTGATAAAACAATGCTCTGAAAACTGAACCCATCCTACAACGTAGCACTCCGACGAAATTGTAAGGGAGTTCTTATGCGAATCAAATTGCAGTACAATTTGGTTCTAATTGGAATCAATTGCATAACAATTCTTGAACACAAGTTTTATCTCATTGGTTAAATTCCAATGGGCAAATTGGAGAAATGAAATCATGATGTATATGTTGAGTATTGTGCATAGGATAAATAAGGCATTTCATCATGAATGATGTCTATGAAGGCGCAGCACAAACACGTGAACGACATTTACACTAACCAATTTAAACAATTTAAACAATTTATTTACCGCAGGAGATACAGAGGTAGAATTTTTCTTAAGTCTAGTACAATGGTCAAATTTGAGTATAGCTACCTGTGGGCCCGAATAAGTTCAGCGACTTCTGGGGCATCCTACCATCACGTTATTCAAAGGAGTACAATACTGTTTAACCTAAATCTCTTAACCTAGTTTCGCATTAGACTGATCAGTGAGATAATTTACTCGATAAATTCACTACACAAACAGGTGTACGTGTAAGATACGGCATAAAACCTTACATATTCATTCCAATACATATTATGATTAAGATTATAAGTTAGGTTAAATCCCCCTAACCGCCACAAAAAAGAGCGTATCGAAGAGAGGAAATAGGAAGGCACCATTTGTTATGGAGATAAGAGAATGAGGAATCTATGCAGACAGAAGGGCCATAGAAACAGTAAGTTGAGAGAGAAGTTCAGGTAAAAGTCTAAGAAGACAGTCAGAGGTGCTGAAAAACAGGATGGCAGTGGACCAAAAAACATATCAAAACATAACAAAAAAAAGTTATTTCAACCAAAAAAGGCGTACCTAACTCCCACAACGGGCCCTCACATTGTTCCTCTGGGAGCGCTAATTCCCATAGATACAATAGTTGTATCCCCCTGAGGGATTTCATTGCAAATTTCTATCAGATTAATGCGTATCTTACGAGCTTGTGCAGCTCGCTTTCGGAGACGAACATAGCTCAGAGGACCTGAAACTAAGTATTGTTAGTGGTAAAATCTAATGAATGGGGTTTTAAACCGTTAAATGAGGTAAGTTAAACTGAAGTTCAATATTCATCAACAGTTCAAATCAATTTTAATAATCAGTTTTGAGGATATAAGCATGAAGTTGATAGCGCCTTCATTTAGTTGTGACGGAATGTTAAAAAAATTGAGTTTGTGCCTGTTGGTCGGCCAGCATCATTATAAACCCTTTAGTGACTACACACTCTGCACAGCCTGGTTCAATGCAGGGGATCTGAACCTACACACTCTGCACAGCCGGGTTTAATGCAGGGGATCTGAACCTACACATTCTGCACAGCCTGGTTCTATGCAGGGATCTGAACCTGCACATTCTGCACAGCCTGGTTCTATGCAGGGATCTGAACCTACACATTCTGCACAGCCTGGTTCAATGCAGGGATCTTAACCTACACATTCTGCTCAGCCTGGTTCAATGCAGGGATCTGAACCTACACATTCTGCACAGCCTGGTTCTGTGCAGGGATCTGAACCTACACATTCTGCACAGCCTGGTTCTATGCAGGGATCTGAACCTACACATTCTGCACAGCCTGGTTCTATGCAGGGATCTGAACCTACACATTCTGCACAGCCTGGTTATATGCAGGGATCTGAACCTACACATTCTGCACAGCCTGGTTCTATGCAGGGATCTGAACCTACACATTCTGCACTTCACAGAGTTCGAGAGGCGTAAATTATGGCAGCACGAGCGAGCTGGAGCGGCCTCTACTCTTTTTCATTTTACAGTAGTCATAAATCTTGGCTCGCTATTTCGGCCTTCCGTTTAGTGGGAATCTTTTGTAGTACAATTTTTAACATCGTTTTGAATGTATGGGCCGAGGTAAGGAGTAACTCTCAGATATTCTTTTTGAATTATTTCTGTTTAAACAGTAATTTATAACGGCTTTTAAATCCGGTGGAATTAGTTATTTCACCGTCCACCACAAAACTCATTCTAATTAATTTTTTGAACTTGAATTTGATAATCGGTTCCCTTTAAAAAGTTAGCAAATTTATAAGCTACGAGCTTTTCTTTTTCTGAGTGGTATTTTCTGCACGGTATTTGATAAAGGTATTTTTCTGAATTTGATGTGGTAAAAGAGCATTTATTTTTTCAAAGGTGCTGCACCAAGTCGAAAGTGAATGAAATAGAATCACTGTCAGAGTGAATTTATATCAGAATGAATTTTTTAGTGGCTAGCTCTGTAATTGATTGCAATCAGTTACAGAGCTAGCTACTAACAAATTCATCGTCTGTCGATCATGTAGCTGCGGATTATGATTAATGGAGGTATTTTTCCCGCTCGTTGGTGTCGAATTTATATGATTTAATTATTTAGATAACTACATGTAACTATCGACATAAGCGGTTTTTTATTCAAAAGGAGTGAACATTGGTTATTGAATATGCCTAGGCCAGGTTTCATTCTTTTTTATTTTGTCGTTTATAACTTCTCAAGTTTTTGCTCTAGGCGTAACGTTTCGTGCGCGCATGAGGCATGTGTCGGCTGGCTGGATAATAACACTGAAATCATAACAAATATGTCGGACACTTTATGACACTTGACACTTTAACTGCGGCAGGTAAAGCTGAAGTTCAAAATTCAACTTAAATTCGAAGGCACTTGTAGTAAGCCATTTTGAAAATAACAAACTTGAACTGGATCGCGCCTTCATTTCGTTTTGATTCAGTATTTATGAAAATTTAGTTTGTGACTGCTGATCGGTCAGCAATATTATAAAAATCCCTGCGTAACCACCGGTAGCTCACGTCGCGGTTCAAGTGTTAAGAAAAGTTAGAAATTGGGGACGAGCCGGGAACACTCTCCTCTTCGGTAAGGAATATGTACGAATGATGATAGAGCTACTCTGATGGGAAAGGTGTAAAGACGAATAAGAGCTGGGGAATATTTTCTTCGACTGAATTTCAAAATTCGAAGATTATCAATGATTAAGATAAAAAACTATGCCCGCACTCCTTTTAAGTCTGGATTACTAATGCTCCTAACACATGGTGTTGTTTCTCTCGAGCTCTTCATCCCATGAGACTATCAAGTGATGCAACTAGTTACCACTGATGATACCACGACTTTCTGCTTCTATCCTCCAAAATCTCGCGTGAACAATTTCCCTGAAGTGCTACAAAAGTAAATTTGAATTATTTTTTTACTCCGTAGAGCCAAGCCTTAATCTCGCAAATTTACTTCACTCATGCGTCGAACTTATTCGTAATCTTGCCTCTCTCATTCCTAACCTACGGTGCAGCCTAGCTTTGTTAACCTAGTTCGTTCCAATACAAGCATCGATATTTTCAGATCCAATTTTCTCCCTTGCGTCCTATTCTTGATCTAGCCTCTCCTATCACTAACCTACGGTACAACCTAGCCTCTATTATCACTAACTTACGGTACAATATAGCTTCTATTATCACCAACCTACGGTACAACATAGCTTAGTTAACCTAGTTTCTTGCAGTACAAACGCCGATGCTTTCGGATCCAGTTTCCTCTACTGCATCCTATTCATAATCTATAATCTCTTCATAACCTCATTCTTATCCTATAGTACAACCTGGCTTAGTTGACCTAGTTTCTTCCTATACAAACGTCTAGGTTTCCGTTCCGAGTTTTCCCTCCTGCATCCTCTTTCGCGCTCGCTACTCGCCTGGGCCCCGTCGGGTTCACGGGGCAGCATTCCAGGTCAGCGCCGTAGCTCTGACGGTAACTGTCTCATCATTTGCGTTCTGAAAGGCGTACAAAACAAGCGGCCGCCCAACACCGGCGGTTCGACGTAACAAACATCGGCGGCTCGCGAAAATAAAAGCAACAGTACCTGCGCAAGAACCAAAGATAGTGTGAAAAATATCACGTGCGGAAGATAAAATGTGAAGGATGAGAACCCACCTAAATTTTCAGAAGACTTGGAGTACGTGTTTGCATTTGCAGTCATCGTTAATTGTTAGGAGAATATGAACGAAAGTTGCTTTATTATTTACAGTATTCAGGTTTGATGCTAGAACTTCCCGATTTTTTTTTTGAAATGCCGCTATTGCATCAATGGGAATTAGTACTCCCTGGGAAAGATGTTAGGTCTTAAGTTGAAGGTTCCGTGGGTTTTCCTTTAAAGAATATGTTTCTGTTCGGTTATAGACCTAATTTTTCCGGCTCACTTCTGTTGTATTTTGGCACCTATTACTCTGTTTAATTTTGCCATGTTTCAAAAATACTTTTAATTTCGCTGATTTTTTGGGTAGGGAAGATACACCTAGTGCATTGATTAGCTGTTCCCAAAATCCCATATTACACGATGCTTTCCGCCTTCCTCTAATGAACACTTTTGTTATGATAACTGAAGTTTAAACTAACTCATACTCTAGTCTTTTCGCGAATATAAATTAAAAATAAATTTCATACTGATGTCTAGTGACTACCATCGTGTAATATATTTAGAAAATACAATTTTCTGTATGTATTTACATCCTCGTTTTAAGAATTAAAGAATGTACGAAGACATTTTGTTGCTAATTATTGACATCGTCATACAATACAGCAGCACCCAAATTTTAAAGTGTGACAAAATAACAGATCAAGAGAGAAATAACAGTCAAAGTTCAATCTTGAAAAAAATTTGCACCCAATAACACGACTCAAGTGGAACCTTCTACCAGACCGATTGCTATTCTTCGTGTTTCCGACGGTATTACCATTTAGATTCCCTCATCGAAGTGGGCACCGTGGCTGAGACCCGCCCACTGCGAACGGAACCGAGCGAGATGTAACTCGTGCAGAAAAAACGTAGGGACTTGACGGTCTTCACGAAGGAAAGCCATTTGATTTAGGATTATATATGCAAAGCGTAAGCGTCTTCAGGGTTCTTCTGCTCTTTTAAATGAACTAAAATTTGTTTTTAACTGGAATGGTTGACTGATACTTTCACTTTCTCACGAGCGTGTTTTAACCTTTGATTATACTGAGATGGGTTTGTCTGCATGGTAGCAACGCACGACTGCGAAGTAGTACTCGTTCTTCAAATGCAAATGAATTGAATTGTGAGAGAGAGACTGGAGACCAGCCCTTCATTCCATGCCTCTGAGATAAACGAGAAGTTATGAACCAACTTTATTTTAGAGCGTTGACTGCACGGTGACTCACCTGTTACTGAAAAACTTTCCACATTGGATAAGATTCACCAGAGGTCGTAAATTTATTTAGGAGTTACCAAAATCTGGTGATGAACTTTTCAATGATTTTTGTTTCAATTGAAAGTTGAATGTTGAATTTAAGTTGAATTGGGTTGCGTCTTAAAATTTGAGTTTACTTTCGAGGTTTAGGTATTCTATCCGAACATTGTTCGTCCGATATAAAAGTCCTTTTGTACCTCTTCACGCATGAGCCGCAACATAAGGTCTGTAGTATTCTTTTGAAATTAAACTAAATATTTTGTTTAAATTTTTAAAAATCACTCTGCATACAAAAAATTGAATCACATCTTTATTGTGAATTCATCCTCGATTATGTGACTTCGAGGAGCTAAGAAACGTCTGAATGCTTACTGTTCAAACTCTATTCCGCACAATGAGTTTTTACAGCAGCTTTGAAAGTGTTAGAGCAGCTTGAATGGTTGAGACATGTTACTACTTTCGTAAAATTTTCACATTTTAAATTATAAACTATGACTTTTGTTATAAATTTCACCGACATTTACACGGCAACGCTTCGGGTAAGATTTTGGGAGTTTATAATTTCCTTGGATCATTGGCATCAACTCCGAGTTTAACTCGCTAAACACAATAGATTAAGTTGAAGTTCAATATTCAACTCGAATTAGAATCAATTGTTGTAAGTAATTTTGAAAATAGCCAACGTAAGCTGGATCGTGCCTTCATTTTGCTTTGATGAAGCATTTTTAAAAATTAAGTTTGTGACTACTGGTCGGTCAGCAGCATCATGAAAGTTCCCTCCGAGTACACCAGCGACTCACGTCCCGACCACCGTTTTAGCAGCTGAAAAATAAATATTATTGCTTTGAAAGAAAGATGAAATGTTACTGCTGTGAAGGAAGAAGAAAATATTGATCTGAAGTAAAAATGAATGCTTACTGGAATTCATGAATAAAAAATACAACAAAAATTAATCCGATAAACCTTCATTTTTCCCGCAAATTTAATATTACTGCTTTCAATAAAAAATAAAATGGTATTGCTTTGAAGGGAAAATTATCGCTTATCGGAATTCATAACATTTTATTTCTTGCATCATGGTCCACGAAGAATGGAGAGTGTGACGTGGTGCTGGCCAAAACCTCAGAAAGATACAACTTTCGTACATATGGGAATATCCTTGTATCCTGGGGAAATACGTGTAGTCCTGAGCTGAAGTTCAGATGGCCCTTTCTTTCGTTGAAACAGCATTGACCTTTGTTTTGTTGCCGTCCATCTTTTTGGTCCGCAATTTATGTTGTTAATGGAGTTAAAACGATACCAAAAAACGTCCAGTTTCATACAATTGATGATAGACAGAAATGACGATGGAAAAATACTAAACGATTTTTCATATAGTCAATTGTATCACCTAGGAATATTGATGCAGAAATAGAAGATGCGACTGGATGAGTTACAATAGATGAGTTAATGCGTTTTCAAGGATGTTGAAATGGCAAATGGCAGAGACTATTGACCTGTTCATGATTTCCCATAGCAGAGCAAAATCTAAAATCTTATTTGCGGTTCTGTGCTTTTCTGTTTTTCAGCACCTCTGACAGTTTTCATTAACTCTTCTCTGTCATCATAAATTTTATTCATGACTTACTGATTCTATGTGCCGGGAATATTGCATGGGAACACATTTTCTGCATTAATTCTATGCTCTCATGACTCCATACTAAATGGTGCCTTTATTTTTCATCTCTTTGGAACACCTCTGTTGGGGTTAGGGAGGCTTAAACTAACTTATATAATACAATATGATTTGAGAACATAGACATGAGGCTTCTGCTGTTACGCTCAAGAGCTGCTGACAAAATTATAAGCGACAGCGAAAGCTGGGCATAAATTCCCAATACATAACTCCAAATCGCGTCTCTCACCGTTTCTCACATCAAGACCATTCAAAAATTAAAATGCTCCCAAATCTTTCAAGTTTTAGAGCACAACGAATTATTTCGTAATTGCATCGCAAAATTTTAAAATATTTCCATTTGAATTCAAGTCATCACACACTAAATGCATGAACGGAACTTTGGAAAAGGTATTGATTTTGATCAAGGTCGCTAAGCGATGGCCAAACGCTTCTTTAATAATTTATAATAAATTTATTCCGTATTACGTACATCATACAGAGTAGTCACGACGTCGCTTCCTGGTGTTGGAACACAAAAAGGAAAATTTTTGGAAAATTGGAGTTAAAACGATACTAAAATATTGTCCAGTTTCATAAAATTGATGATAAACAGAAATGACAATGGAAAAATCCTGAAAATTTTTTCATATCTTCAATTGTTTCACCTTAGGAATATCGATGCGGCAATAGCGACTGGATGAGTTACAATACTGTAGATGAGTTGATGCGGTTTCAAAGATGTTAAAATGGCAGCATCTATGTACAGTAATGACACACAAATGATCTTGTCGTGCTTTGAGAAGAGCACTCAAATTTTAATACTTGCCTTAAAATTAGGGCTTCTTGTTGAGACTATTGACCCGTTCTTGATTTCCCACAGAAAGTAAAAACCAAAATTATAAACGGTCATGCAATTTACAATAAAAACTTTTTGATTTTCTGTGGTCTAGTTTGGATACTGTAAGTGATGTCTCCATTCTTTGCAGCTACATTATTTAATGTCGTATTCAGCACGCACGTGTCGTAGCCACGTCGTCTCAAAAGAACTTACGCTGCGAGCTGCTACGAAGTGAACTGTGTGAAAATCCGCTCTCAGAGCATTATGGTCTTACGCTAGCAATGTCGAGTGCTCGTTCACTTACGATACTATGAATACTTCTTTCTAAATGAGGCTTGTATATCAGCATCAGAAGTACATCCTTCCTTTAACTCAGTCTTACATTTTTTATAGCAGTTTCTGCGTCAAGAGTTTCATCCGTCTCTCAGAAGAAGAAGTTTCCTTTTCTCCTTTGCTATGTTAATCATACGCTCAGCGACGGGGTACCCGAAAAAGTTGCTCAAGTTTTGATGCTCAGCTCTACTTTACTGCTCAGATAAAATTGTTAGCGATGTGCGTTTTGCACTTCATCAATGATTGCATACAGTGAGTAAGAATTAAAATTATGAACGGTCGTACTATTTACAAGAAGCTATTTGATGTTTGTCTCCTTGCTTGCATACTGTAAGTGATGTCTCCATTCTTTCCAGATACAATATTTAATTCTGTAATCAGGATGCACTTAACGTCCACAAATTTATTATGGTTTGTTACATCCGCTTCACATTTTAGTTAATTTGTAATTCTTGTTAGTAACTTGCAGTTTAAGTGCCAAAAAATATGCGGTAGAGTTGTGTGACTCGGGTGCAAAAATATTTTTTATATGCAGTCACGTTTTCAAATTTCAATTCGTCCCGAATCTAAGTTGGAATATGTCTGCGCGCCTAAATGTTAGGTGCTTCAGATAATTTAATTATTCATATTTATTTGTATTTCGCTCACAATTTCCCTATGTTTTTGTGTTAGAAAAAATAATATAACACGTTAACCGCCATGTGAGCCATCGGTGGTATACGGTGGGAATTTTCATAATGCTGCTGACCGACCAGTAGTCAAGCAGTAGTGCTCAATTCTCATAAATATTGAATCAAAGCTAAATGATTGCACAATCCAGTTAATATTTATTATTTTCAAAATTGTTGGCTAGGATTGACTTTAAACATGAGTTGAACATTGAACTTTAGTTAACTCATTGAGGTTAAAGTAACAGGTTTTATGATTAACCGAAGTTGCTGCCATTCATTTTTCATTCGGTCGTAGAGGTTTCGACATTAATTTTGAATAGTGTAAAATGAACATTGAGTGGGTCTGAAAATCAAACAATATTTATTCATCACGCATGATATCTATGTCAGAAATCAGCATTTCGTACATTTTCTCTATGCTTCAATTTGGGTGACATTTTTTTTGTTAATGCAGTTTCTAGTGTTTTTTCTGAATAGGAAGTTGTCTATAAACAGATTTTTGTTTATGCATTTGAGTCAATTGATTGTGTATTCAATGTCTCATTCTACCTATTTGAGTTTTTTTAGCAAAAGCGGCGTATTATTTTCGGCGTTCTATTTCCTACTCCTGAAAAATTTTGTCCTAGATTGTTCATTTATTCGTTGGCGTTGCAATCTAGAGAAAACGGTGAAGTGCTTAATTGTGTTCAACATTAATCAGTCCGCTGCAAAATTCGCAATTGCTTAGTCGGTTACCATCATCTTCATTGTACGTCAGTACGCTGTGCACGTATCCAATGGTCCTTTTCCTCTTGAGCTGCGTGGAAGGTAACCTGTTGACTATCTTGATCCACTACCATCAAAGTGTCGATTTCAATTTCAATGAACACGTGAATTAGATTTCTTGTCTCGGAGAACTCCATTCCACAGCAGCATGATTGAACTCAATGTATTTCTCCGCCATCACAATTGCAAGTCAACATTCCAATGTTCACGTTCTCAACTTTGCGCGCACCTTCGCTAGTTGTACTTTACATTTAGATGGTTTCTTTTAGGGCCTATAATGTCATTTCGAATTCGCCCCGGATCGACTTGGAATGCCACTGCTTGAAGAAGGTAGTGCTCCTCAGTGTCAGTTCGAGCAGACTTTAATCTATTCAATCGTTTGGTATCAGTTTGGCTGCGGCCCACGCCAGCACAAATCGTATCTGATGCAACTTTTCTTCGTGGTTAAGGCATTTAACTCTAAAAAGCAGAGATTGAAGACTCGGCGGTATACGGATTTGAATTTTATTACGGCGTCAGTTTATGGGATGCAAATGTTATCGTTTTTTTGATTTATTTTGAATACGTTTGGATTTATTTTGATACCAATATAGGAACGTTGTTTTTTCTTTTTAAAGTGAGATAAATCTACGCCTGCAAATCATTGATAGAACTGTTCATAAATTGCATAATAGCTTGAGGATATTTTATGTTAGAATATTTTGAATTGAATTGCAATATTGGTCAAAAGACTGTTTTATTAATTCATGAATTTTCCTTAGGAGGCAACATGTATCATTTCCATGTGCGAGTATTGCCGCCTATGTCTGTATTCTGTATTCAATCTTGACATCTGGATGCCTTGCACCCTATATAAGCCGTGCTTGCTCAGTTTGAGGTGCTCATTCATATCTCACGTCCTCCTGTGCCAACGACACCTGGTTATCTAAATAAACTTACCGCGAAGCTACTCTCTGTGATCATTTAACCACCGTACATCCATCTTTCCATGGGTAACGGATGTCACTTTCGCTTCCTTTTCAGTTCTCTTTTGCTTTTGCTCTCACTTTTGCTCCCTCTCTACTACCGCACCCACTCACACTCCCGTTTCGCTTCCATTCCCGCTCCCTTTTCAATTTCCGCGCCCAATTCCATTTCCGCTTCCACTTCCGTTTCCGTTCCCACTTCTGTTTCCGCTCCCACTTCCGTTTCCGCTTTCACCTACGTTTCCGCTTCAACATCCGTTTTCGCTTCTACATCCGTTTCCGCTCCTACTTCCGTTTCCGCTTCTACTTCCGTTTCCGCTTCCACTTCCGTTTCCGCTTCCATCTACGTTTCCGCTTCAACATCCGTTTCCGCTTCCACATCCGTTTTCGCTTCTACTTCCGTTTCCGCTCCCACTTCCGTTTCCGCTTCCACCTACGTTTCCGTTCCCACTTCTGTTTCCGCTTCCACCTACGTTTCCGCTTCAACATCCGTTTCCGCTTCCACATCCGTTTTCGCTTCTACATCCGTTTCCGCTCCTACTTCCGTTTCCGCTCCTACTTCCGTTTCCGCTTCTACTTCCGTTTCCGCTTCTACTTCCGTTTCCGCTTCCATTTCCGTTTCCGCTTCCACATCCGTTTTCGCTTCTACTTCCGTTTCCGCTCCCACTTCCGTTTCCGCTTTCACCTACGTTTCCGCTTCCACATCCGTTTTCGCTTCTACATCCGTTTCCGCTCCTACTTCCGTTTCCGCTTTTACTTCCTTTTCCGCTTCCACATCCGTTTTCGCTTCTACATCCGTTTCCGCTTCTACTTCCGTTTCCGCTTCTACTTCCGTTTCCGCTTCTACTTCCATTTCCGCTTCCACATCCGTTTTCGCTTCTACATCCGTTTCCGCTTCTACTTCCGTTTCCGCTTCCATTTCCGTTTCCGCTCTCACTCTCGCCCTTACTCCCGATTTCAGACCCTGTCCTCCTCCTAGTTGAGCGTCTGGTCAGTTTCCACTCCTACATGAACTCTTGGTTTTGGTGCCAGTCCTATACCCTCGCTCTCCCGCATACAGCACTGCGCCGATCTCCGATCGCCGTACCCGCCATCACGTTATACCTGCTGTGCAAATCTCAATATTATCGACCCTGCGAAACTCCAGAAATGTTTTGTTGAGAGTAGGCATAGCTGCGATTGAGGTGTTTGGGTTCGGTACGTTCAGAACTTGGATCTCTTTGGCTTCTTGATCCTTGCATAGTTTCGTTTTCATAATTTTTATTTATTGCTATTATTTACAGTTTTTCTGTTTGATTCATACTGATTTATCTGGCTAACTCTTTCTACTGGGCCTTTTTTTCCTAGAAATGACTTTAAAATTTTTAAACTTCCTGCACTATACCTTTGTTAAGTTTACATGCATTAACTCATATATACGAAGTAAATTCTTCTTTAAACTTTTGTAGAGTTATAACTATACTAAAGAATAAACAATTCAAAAGGTGAAAGAATTATTTGAAACATCAAAGTTCTTTTAAGGCTTTCTAATGGAATTGTCACTTACGGCCCGTAGTGTAGTTTTAACTGTTCATTTAATTGATTAGAGACGTTTTGGTAATAAGAACAGCTCAATATTCAAATATACATTTATTATATTTGAGATTTGCACTTTCGTATTATTCCTTTTTTACCTTTTCGTAATTACGCGCATCACAATTACAATTTTCGGATGTTCCGCGACACTAGAACTCGGGACTGTTGTGCTATTTTCTCCAAGAAAGAAAGAAACGGAAGTAGCTTGTGAGTAGGGCGAAAGACATTACCTCATTTCTTGCGAAAAGACCCACCGGTGGTCACTGACGGGATTTTTGTAATGCTGCTGATAGATCTGCAGTTGCAAACTCAATTTTTGTGACCACTTAAAGGAAGCTAAACAAAGGCACGATCCAGTTATTGTTTGGTATTTCAAAATTTCTTACTACAAATAATTTTTAATTTGATATGAATATTGAATTTCAGTTTCACCCATCGCTGCACACGTGTTATCTTAGTTGTTAGCGGTGAATAACATTCTTGCATTTTTTAATTGTTCGAATTCTATGGAAAAATATTCCGGCGACCAAACATATGCGGATTTACTTATTTCACAGGCCTCCTGGACTTCAGAAATTTTCGCAAAATTAGAGCAGTCGTCGCTCATCGAAGGCGAGTTTTGAAAGTTAACTTGCTGGAAAAGAGTACAATTACTTCTTTCAGCATCCAGTTTCACGAGCGCTGGAAAGGAGCACTGGTTACTTTTCTCTGCATCCAGTTTCACGAGCGCTGGAAAGGAGCACTGGTTAATTCTCTCAGCAGCCAGTTTCACGAGCGCTGGAAAGGAGCACTGGTTACTTTTCTCTGCATCCAGTTTCACGAGCGCTGGAAAGGAGCACTGGTTAATTCTCTCAGCAGCCAGTTTCACGAGCGCTGGAAAGGAGCACTGGTTACTTTTCTCTGCAGCCAGTTTCACATGCGTTTCGTCGGTCGCTTTGGCTGCTGTCTCCCCTGGAATAGATTCTCTGAAATTGAAAGTACTTTTTATCAGTAGTTTTTTGTTTAATTTATCCCATTAGCACCACCGTCTTCCTTGCAAGACATCGGAAACATACATTCATCAAATTCTTATACCCAAGCGTGTGGTTGAAGAGACCTCCATTATTGATATTATGTGGAATATAATTTACGTATTATTGTTACAGCAATATTTTTTCAGAAGAAAACAACTTGGGATTTGTAGAAATAACAAGTGTTGATGGAAGCAACGCCTCCGTTTTCGCCTTCTGAATAGGGCTGTGTGGGCATATAAAACCCTGGATGCAAACATTTCTTGTGTGGGACTCATGTTATAAGCTTAACCAACAGTTTATTTTAATAAATATTTATTTTTAAGACCTAATGAGTTTAGTGTCATGACTTGCCGTTGAAGGAGAGTGTTAAATACTTTTGCTGTTATGAAATTGAAAAATGTTGCGCCAAACGTAAAGAATTAACAGCTAAGGGACGAATTGAAGTCTAAGCTTCGACTCACATTAAACTTAATTTAAAGATTCATAGAAAAGGTAAAATTTATCGGAAGGTGCTAATCATTTACAGCAAGTGCATGTGTAAATTCAGTTTGTACGCTAAGTACCTCGCATTACACAAACCTATCCAGTAATCAACGGTGGGTCACCGAGCGGTCAACGCGGTAACCTTCCTTCATAAAAGGTTACTTTTGGAGTGGACGTAAAAGCTATTCTCACAGAATTATTTACCATGAAATGGACGATATTTTATTTCCTCAGCATTTAGGTTTTCATACATAAATTATTAACAGGATTAATCCTCTGGACCCTTGCGAGCTTGTTACTATGTTGAGCATTTTTTCTGTTTTGATCCGAAATAGCGCTTTGCATAAGCGATCACAGAATATTTTGGCTCGATTACATCTCTAAAATAATTGCCAAAAGTGCGAGACCGCTTTAATGGATTATGTTTTAATGAATAAATTTTAGAACTTCTAGCAAGACTTAAACCAAATTATTTATTTTAATAAATTCAGCATTTTTGCATTCCTTGCAGCAAGACGTGTACCTGTAAATGATCCGCTTAGTATATTTGAAGTCTACGGATTATGGTAAAAACGTTTCCATAATGTTTTATTAAAAATATCGTTTAATTTTAGTGCATGTACTCCTATAACTTTTCCAAACAAGTTAAACTACGTATTTCACTAGATATATTTCATCAGCTATTTTGATGGAGTTCATAAGCGATGAATGCTACTTGTGCATGATTTTGATAACAGATTTAACGAAAGGATCGTGATGTTATAGCCACTGACCAGGCATTGGTCATGTACAGGTGATATGATATGTAAATCAAATCATCGTACAACCAAATTGATTAATATTATCACATATGAATGATGTCATTTGAAGATAAATACTTATTTTTTCAATGCTCACAAGAATCATAGGTTTGCAGGTCGAAGTTAAAGCCTTTGTAATAAAGGTCTAAATTCTCGGGACTAGTGTTGTAAGTTCTGAGATCTTTGTCAGATGTCGTGAGATTAACATGCAAGCCCCAGTGTTACTTCTACACATCTAAGCTTGGTATTTAAAGGTGTTTGGACAAAATGTTGTTTGTTCATTTATGTCTGTTCGTATTTCCTCTAAATTACTACATAGGTGCCCGAGCATGATTGATGTCTGACGGATTGGGACATGGATAGCGACAGGAGGATGGGATGGGACTTGTTGGGTAGTGACACGAGTGTGGGATGGGACTTGTTGGGTAGTGACACGAGGATGGGATGGGACTTGTTGGGTAGCAACACGAGGATGGGATGGGACTTGTTGGGTAGTGACACGAGGATGGGATGGGACTTGTTGGGTAGTGACACGAGGGTGGGATGGGACTTGTTGGGTAGTGACACAGGGATGGGATTGGTATTAGGTAGCGATTTGTAGCGTAAATTAACTGTTGTCCCATGTTCTGTATTTCTTTTTCTGGTCAAAAACTTCATGTAGCAGAATTTTTAAAAAATTTAAGCGCTCATTATCTAGCCAAAATTAACAACTGAGTTTTATACAATAACCAAATGCATGGCGTCGATACTTTATTTAACTTTTCTTCAAAGTAGTTAGTTGTCGGCGTGCGTAAAGAAAAACAGTCTGAGAGAGGAGCCAGTTTATTGTTCATTGGTTCTCTCAATTATTCATGTAACCATCGAGAAAAGCCTAAAATGAAGTTCTTTAGTTTTTGTCTTCCTCGAGGAAATCTTAACTGCTTTTCATTTTGTCATATCAAGCGCTTCTGAGAATACTATGCAAGCGTTCATTGGAAACCTTTTGCCTCCCCGACTCAAGTCAAACATATTCTTTACCTAAACGAGTTACTAAATCACAATCACAGCCTCACTTGAGAAAGAACTGTTGAGTTCGAGGTACGAACATCATCATGGCATTGCAAAACTCGTAGAATGGGAAAACTCGAACGCTGTAAAACTGCTAGCAACTTGGAATATGCAAAAACATTGACGAAAAAAGAATTCTTTTTGTTTAAACATTAGTGAACGATTAGTGTTCTCTAGAGATAAACTTCAAAGTACTTCATTTAAAAGCTGAAATTCAAATTTTAGAGGTCATAGAGTTCTTATCCAGTAGTTCTGGAATTTATTATCCACAGAAATTGAGAAGCGTAGGCACTTTACGTCCAAAGCAAATAAATGACGAAAAATCTATGATATATGTTAGAATTTTTACAACCTTGAGGTTTCAAGCTTCAATTCCCATTTGAAATAAATTATACATGAATGTTAATGACAAAGCGGAGGTTTTACGAGCGAGATTTTTTGATACACATTGAATAAAAACTATTTGCCAAATATTTTTGAAATGATTACTCTTCACTGTTGTCAAAAGAATTGCATCTCGTCCTTTGTCTTCGACTGACTTTTGCTCAGGAGCTCGGATGTAAAATAAAGTTTTATTACAACAAGCAAAGATGTCTCTCTGCATGGAAATCATTTCTCAATTGTTCTCCCTGCTTTTTTTTTTGCGAGACGGAATATTTCCTTGCTTCACAATATCAACAATTTGTGTTTAGAATGAATTTAAAAGCATCGATCAAATTTTAATGATTTCAGTTATGAATTTTTAATGAATGTTCGAAATGAAATCAACGCTCACTGGATGTTTTATTTGACCTGAAGGTTTTTGTTGCTTCTTGTAGAAGGAATATTTAAAATGAACTCAATGCTTGTTGAATATTTAATTTGACCAGAAGGTTTTTGAAGCTTATGATCAAATAAATGTTTGAAATGAACTCATTGCTCGTTGAATGTTTAATTTGACCTGAACGCTTTTGAAGCTTCTCGTCAAATGAATGTCTAGAATAAACTTAATGTTCGTTAAATGTTTACCTTGATCAGAACACTCTAAAGCTTCTCGTCAAATGAATGTTTAAAATAAACTTAATGCTCGTTGAATGTTTACCTTGATCAGAACACTTTTAAAGCTTCTCGTCAAATGAATCTTTAAAATAAACTTAATGCTCGTTGAATGTTTACCTTGATCAGAACACTTTCAAAGCTTCTCGTCAAATGAATGTTTAAAATAAACGTAATGCTCGTTGAATGTTTAACTTGATCAGAACACTTTTAAAGCTTCTCGTCAAATGAATGTTTAAAATAAACTTAATACTCGTTGAATGTTTAACTTGATCAGAACACTTTTAAAGCTTCTCGTCAAATGAATGTTTAAAATAAACGTAATGCTCGTTGAATTTTTGATTGGACCACAAATTTTTTTTAAGTTTCATTCGAGCGCCCGATGGTCGTTGTCAACGCAGACGTCCTTCTTTGTGTCTCGCAACACGTGCTATCTCAAGCCTCAAGTTGGACCGACGGTCACCGTCGAGATTACAAGTTATGAAAACTTCTGGAATTTTGGAATTCTTTTCTTCGCGATTATTGAAAGAGAAACTAACTTTGCTGGTTTTCCTCTATTGACATGATGAGCATGATCCCTGCTAGTTGCCACATTGATATTTTGTAATTTTAGAGAATTAAGTGCAAGTAACAACAGGTTTCATACAATATTACCGTATCCGAGCAGATTTTACGATGAACACGCAATGGTAAATCATGAATGAGCCTGAGCTGAGAGTTAGGTAGGTCTTTTTTTCATAGAAATAAAATGTGTTTTTTTTGTTACGAACAATCTTTTTTCAGTTAACTGTTGCCCTGCTTTTCACCTCCTTTGACTTTCTTCCTCAACTTTCATAACCTTCCTTCTCGACTTACTGTTTCCATGAGCCCGGGATCCTTTACGGGAACACGCCTTGTGTGGGAAATTCCACAACTTCATTTTCATTTTCATTAATAATCGACAAGGAACAAAGTCGTACAAGTTTTTAATATTTTATTAAGGAGCCGTACAAGGTAGTTTATACCTTTAGGCCTTCAGAGGTGAACACATCTGTTCATAAGTAGTTTTAAGTTTCAAGTTTCAAGTTTCAAAGTTCAATAGTGTGCGACAGTTGCTCAAAGACAGTAGGAAGGATGCTTCGCAGCGTCAAGGCACGGAAACAACAACCGAGCGGCATCTCAGCAGGGCAGAGCAAGGTGTGCTTTAACAGAAACATTGCCGCCAGAGCGTGAAGCCAGAGTAAGAGGCCACATGCCGACATGAGGCGAAACAACAAGGTAAGTTCAGATTAGGTACAAAAGAACAAGACCAGACTCAAAAGTACCATTGTCGGAAAACAATTTCAGAATATCAATGTAGACAACACACCTACACGCACCCGCAAGGCCTAGGTGAAGTTGCACGTTAGAGATGAGGAAGACGAGACGCTGGAGTGAAGAAAGAAAACTGCCAGTGGAGTGCCCCCAGTGTCAATGGCACGGAACGTAGAAATCATACTGAAGACAAACAAAACCAAGTTAAACGAACGGTGCAACCAAAATAACGAACAAATAGAGCAAACAAAAACAAACAAATCCAAATGAGTCAGAATCAATATCGACAAATTAAGCCTGCAATAACTCACCCAAGTTTATTGCCACACTTGGTGAGTATAATACCACTTTTAGAAGTATGCGGCATCTCCGCACATGTTTATCTGTAGAAGCATCTTCTGTATCTGGAGGACACCTATAAAGGGCCGCTCTTATCGAGGCCGGGTGCTCAATCCATCAACATCTCGTCTTCTGTCAACACCTAGCTAAATAAACTCCGCCAAGCTTCACAAGTGTTTCCCTGCCCGTATATTTTGGCGGCCGACGTATGTGGCGAACAGAACTCACATTCGCATAAGTGTGCAGTGGATAGCAATTGTCCAATTACTGGCAATTTTGAACAGTATTAAATCCTGATGTGTACCGGGAATAACAATCAACTCTGGCAACCGCAAGAAACTACAATTGTTTTCGGAATAGGTGTACCGAAAAGAGTATTACAAGAAGCATACGCCCAAATCAGCATTTTTCTACATCACGATTTACCGCTGCGTACACGTGTTTTGGTATATGAAGCCGGCGACGATATCGAGCTGGTGTTTGAGGTGAAAATCGCTGCTTTCCCAGCGAATATCCAGTGAAGAGACAATCGTGATACATCAGTGGAGTGCTACGAACAATTTTTATTGTGTGGAGATAAATTACTACGATTGCATCACTAACAGTACCAGGATAAATTGTGTCAAAAACAGTACGAGTGTATATTGCATCATTAACTGTAGCAGTGAAGTGACACGTACTTTCATTTCAAAGTGTAAATTCCTCAACGTGGTGCACAGTAGCAACGCAGTATCATCTTGCTGTACCAGCCGACATCAACGCATAACATCTTGCTGTACCAGCCGACATCATTGTTTGCACCTCATCACAGCCGCACCCTACCCCATCATTGCCTGCAATCGACGTGAGCAGCTGTTGTCATCTTTGTTCTCAGATAAGTCTTTCTGAAAAAGAATTATTTTTTCTGTTGCTAGATGCAAGGGAGCTCGGTCTCAAGCAGCTTATATTTTTTTTTTGGTCGCACTTCATGCAGCGGGTTTTTTTTTGTTGCCGTGTTCACTTCCCGTGTAGCTCTGCAATCTCATCTGTAGCCTCAGTCTCAGTCTGTGCATTGTGAGAGCCACATCCGTGTCCTACGTATCTGGATTTACCTGGTTGACAACTGTTTAACTTCAATTTTTGTCGTAAGTTTCAGATTTCTTTATATAATAGAATAGGAGTGTTAGTGAAAGTGTCTGAAACACTTTGATGTTAATTTTTGAAGTCTTAAATTGAAAGAAATTCATGTTTTTTGCTGTGAGGCAGAAATATTTTTTTTTTAACGCCTTCGTCGAGGCTTTGACTTGAGCTGCTATAGTCAAGTGCACGCCGCACAATATTGTTGACCAATCACCAAGACTAAATTTGATTGTGGTGTTTAAAAAAGTTAAATTCTTCGGAAGCTATTAATAGTGACGTTAGTTTCTAATTGCATGCAGATTATTGGTGGTGTGTTTTATTATTTCTTTGCTACTATTTTGTGATTATTGATTCAGGTGGAATTATTAATTTCGCTGTGTATTGATGGAAGTTAGGCAAAATATTTTTATTTTTGTTCCGAAGGGATGCATTAATTTTTGTTGATCTTTGATTGATATTGAATTTTGACGTTTTATTAGGAATAGGGAGATTTTTGAATTGTTTGAGGAAATAGGAGTAATTGATGTCTGATTACTTTGATAGTGATGAGGAAGTAGTTCGAACAGAGGCTACGGTAACTAAATTCGGTCGTATTTCTAAACCTAGAGTAACTAGTGTGACTCAAGTACCGACCATGACGACCCCAACAACAGCAGGGCCTAGTTCTAGTGTTCCTAGTAATGTTAACACGACACAGCTTGCACGTGATATTGCTGCAAATATAATTGTACCTCCTGTCGGAACGATAATGACGAACGCAGAGCTCCCCATCTTCAGGGGAAGAAGACGAGTCCATGATGGAGAGTTCCTAGAAAATAAGAGTTTTCATACTCATATACAGAATCTCAAGGCATACATGTCCTTGTTGCCTGATGCCACTAGTGACGAGCGTCGTAAGGAATTTTTGGTACGCTCGGCTAACAAGAACGTAGGAGATTTCAATAGCGTAGTTACGAAATTAGTTAACGCTGACTTGAATTACTCTTTTGATCAGGTAGTTCAGATCCTTGAGGACATTTACGTTTCACGTGGAGAGAAGAGTATTCATGCATTGGCTTGCGACCTAAACGAGTTGCAATTAGTTAAAAATAATGCACTAGCTGCTCAGATCGTCAATGCTTTTTCGAAAATAAGGAAGCTAACCGAGAGTATTCTTAATTCAAACTCGCTAGGGTGGCAGCGCCACGCGTATTTTCAGAACTGCACGAATCAGGCTGAGTTAAAAAAATTCGTGGGCGACAGCATGTCGTACAGTCTGGCTTTATCAACGTTAGGTCCGCTTTTTGATGAGTCGTTCGCTAGAAAAATTTTTGAAACACAATTTTCCACGGCGGAGGAATTGCTCGCTAGGTTAATTTCAGCTGTGCGCAGCCAATCCGAGACAAAAAAGATACTTGCGCAGAAAGTTCCGGTCAGACACGAGAGTGAAGTTTACGTAGGTGAGGTAAACAGTGAATTGGACGAAGTTTTTGAAGAGCCAGATCACAATGAAGTGTTCTACGGTAGTGTAGGAGGTTACCGGAGGAGTTATCGACCAGGAATGAGGAGGATTGTTCCTAGACCTTGGCTAAGGAATCCCCGAATTAGAGGTAGAGAGTTAAACAGTTATGTAGGAGATCGAAGTAGCGGCTCCTTAGAGTGCAACATGGTTAAATCAGATAGCGGTAGTTCTGGTCAATTCGGAGGAAATTCAGGAACGAAAAAACCGGGATTTCCGTACTGTAACTCATGTTCCATGGTAGGGCACTTTGAATGTAGACCTCAAAGAGGTCAGTTTCCGAGAGGATGCTTTGCCTGCGGTGGAACTCATGTAGTAAAGAATTGTAGAGCGAGCGGTACGGAAGTCCGTAACTATAAGGCGTATTTACGCGGTAGAGGTAGCACAAACCGTGGTCAAAGTGAAGTTCATTGGGCGGAGAGCACGTCAAGCGATTTTTTAAACTAGGTGAAGGTAGTAAGGGGGATTTGAAACAGATTGAGCCCGAGGTATTTAGCGGTACCAACCTCGTTAAACTAGAGACCGTGGCAAAAATTCCAGATACCACCGAGATAACCAAATCGTATGTTGACCCCTTGTTTCAGTGTAAGAATAGATATAATTTGTTGCAAGACGAAGAGCTTGAGAATGATCATTGTCAAAGCACGACTGTAGAGTCATATTTTTCGGTATCCGTTGTAAAAAATGTTGATAAAAATGCTGGATTAGTATCATTTAAAGAGTGCAACAAGCCGACTATTGTTATCAAAAATAACGATCAGTATTTGAATGCGCTGATAGACAGCGGCTCAGAGAAATGTCTTATCAGTTACAGACAGGTTAAAAATTTGAGCGAAGAAGTCAAACCAAGTCATTTGAGAGTAAAAGGGATCAACGGCAAAAGTGACGTCACAGGTGAAGTAGAGTTATCTATTAAAATTCCCGGCACTAACAAAGTAATTAAAACAAGCGCACTCATAGTCAAGGAGGCTAAGTTTAATTATGACTTGATACTAGGTCGAGATGTATTAAAAGATGCCATTATTAACTTTAAAGATAAAGAACTTCTTTGGAATAATATTCCAATTCCTTTTCAAGATTTAAATATGGAACCTTTGCTAAGCAGAGAAATAGTGATGCGAAAAATAGTGAATAGTGACTGTCTATTGTCAGAGATCGCTGTTGAGAGAAAAAGCAAGAGGCAATTAAAAACTGATGACTGCAGGAAAAAGAGTCCAGCGACGGCTGAGGCGCAGTCAACGAGTACGAAGCAATTAATCGTTCATTGCAATCAGGCTGAAGTACCTGGTAATTCACTTAATGTAGTTTACGGCTTCCTTAAGAAACCAATTGCAGGAGAATAGATGATTCAGAAAAGATGTCTTGATAATGGTGCTCTTATAGCAGACTCAATTGTTGAAATAAATGACGACGGTGTGGTACCGGTTATGATCCTAAATCCAAGCGATGAGACTGTGTATCTCGCTGAGAATTCGATGATATGTAATGTGGAATTCATAAAGGCTAATGATATTGAGAGCGAAGTATATGTAACAAATGTGGAAACAGCGCTCAGAGATGCAAGTGAGGTTGAAGTAAATTCTGTCGCGGGGTCAGATACGACGAAAGTTAAATCGACATGTGGTGGAATGAATGCCATTGTTAATAGAAAACTTGAGTTGGAGGCTGATACTCGTGGCAGAGGTGAAATTCTTGTTGATGATAAGGAGTTAGGTTTAAATGCAGAAGTAAATGCAGGGTTAATAAGTGGAGAAAGTGGAGAAAAGGAGTTAAGACGTGACTTGACGGTAAATGATATTTCATGCAAGGAAGATGACGTACAATTACCTTTAG
Organism: Morinoia aosen; assembly: GCA_030386875.1. Taxonomy (NCBI): domain Eukaryota; kingdom Metazoa; phylum Arthropoda; class Malacostraca; order Amphipoda; family Talitridae; genus Morinoia; species Morinoia aosen. The sequence goes on from CM059574.1 coordinate 41,829,246, forward strand.
TTAATTTGTTAAATAAGTACCGTGATGTAGTAACTTTGGAAGGCGAAAAAATAGGTGTAACGAATATCTTGAAGCATCATATTCAGTTGAAGACTGATGCGCCTGTATTAAATTTAGCTCCCTACCGCATACCTCATAAGTACCAAGAAGAGGTAATGAGAATAACTAATGATATGCTCGATCAGGGAATAATAGAGGAGTCGTCCTCTGACTTTAATTTCCCTGTCATTGTCGTTAAAAAGAAATCAGGAGATCTGCGTCCCGTGATTGATTTCCGTTCCTTGAATAAGGTTTTGATTAAACATTCTTACCCCATTCCCCGCATTGACGACATTTTATCGACGTTAGGTGGTAACACGTGGTTTTCTAACCTTGATCTTCGCTCGGCATTTCATCAGATAGAGTTAGAAAAAGAGAGTAGGAAATACACGGCATTTAGCGTAAATTACCGTAAATATCATTTCTGTCGTGTACCATTCGGACTTTCTACGTCTCCGGGAATATTTCAAAGAGTCATGACATCTGCTCTTGCACCCATTCTGGGTAAACTAGCTTTCGTCTTCCTAGACGATATATTGGTGTTTTCAAAAAATACAGATCAGCACTTGATTGATATAGAGATTGTGCTTAAGATGCTGCGATCCGGTAAATTATCCTTAAAGCTTGAGAAATGCCATTTCTTTAAAAAAGAGCTAGAATATTTGGGCCATATTATTGCCGCCGACGGTATTAAGTGTAAATACTCACAGAAATTACAAGACTGCCGAGTGCCGAACAATGTGAAGGAACTACAACAGTTTTTAGGTTTAGCAAATTATTTTCGAAATTTTTTACCCAACTTTGCAGAAGTAGCTTACCCCTGGTACAACCTTTTGAGAAAGAATGTTGTTTATACTTGGACAGACGAGTGTCAAAGAAGTTTTGATTTTATGAAGTCGTTACTAACTTCTGACACAGTTCTAAGACATCCTGACTATACTAAAGACTTTCATGTTTTTACGGACGCTTCCAATACAGGAATTGGTGCTGTATTAATGCAAGCGGATGATTCAAGCGACAAAATTCTAAGACCTATAGCTTTTTATAGTAAAAATTTAAATTCGAGCCAGCGAAGGTATTCTACTACCAAAAAAGAGTTCTTCGCAATTCATTCAGCTCTAAAGCACTTTAAGTATTTAATAACTGGTTACCCCGTCCGGGTATACTCAGATCATAAGCCTTTGGCGCCACTTTTTAACAAAAAATTGCCTGAGGACACCAACATGGCACGCTGGTGCATAAATGCACATTCCTTTGATCCGGTTGTAAAATATCTACCTGGTAAAGAAAACGTTGTAGCAGATTATCTAAGCAGATTACCTGTTAATAACGAGAAATTAAATCTTAAAGAACTAAATTCTTGTGATGATTTGGAAGTCGCATTTGAATCCGAAGTTTGTGTTGTGGAGACTCTAGCACGACACAAACGCATGACAGGAAGCGAGTTAGTTGACCTGCCTCCGACTCGAGACGATGCTGACAGTGCAGCAGACACAGACGCACGACCGGCGCTGATAAATTATGTACCGACAGAGTCTGAGATATCTTGGACGATTAAGGAGTTTATCGACGAACAAAACAACGACGCATTTTGCATAGAAATTAAGAATGCTTTATTACATGACAATATTTCGACTATACCAGACTTGCAAAAATTTTTAATTTTAAATGATATTCTTTATCGACGTAGAGAGATTGATAATCGACCGAGTACAATACTCACAGCAGTTGTACCAAATTCTTTAATGAGTAAGGCCATTCTGGCCATACACAGTCTATACCACGCAGACTACAAGCACACGTTGTTTAAATTTAAGTTAAAATATTGGAATCAGTTAGAGAAAACCATTGTGCGCAAACTTGTTCAACATTGCGAGGTGTGTAAAATTATTAAAGCAAGACCTTCAGTTCCAATTAAAATTTTGACAGCTCCGATTGCTAAAGGGCCCTTCGAAGTCGTTTCAATGGATCTTTTAGGGCCACTAAAAGTAACTGATAATGGGAATAAGTATATATTGGTAGTAATTGATTTGTTCTCAAGATTTTGTCGTTTATATGCAATCTCAAATCGAAATACGGAAACAGTAATTTCTTGTTTAAGCAATTGTTTTTCACTTTTAGGTTTTCCGAAGACGCTCATATCAGATAATGCTCTTGAGTTTAAATCAGTGGCACTCAAGCAGTTTGCAAAATTACATGTCATTGCAAAAAAGGAAGTTTTGGCTTACAGCCCACATTCTAATGCCATTGTAGAGCGCAATAACAAAAAAATTACGAATCTTTTGAAATTATATGTCAATACACTTGTTCATGCAGAGTGGGACCAATTATTAGAAGTTGTAGAAAATGCCTTGAATAATTCTTTAAATTCTACTATTGGCGAAACACCAAGCTATGTAATGTTTAATCGCGATACGTGTGCTTACTACCAGTCCGAGAATTTTGATTCAGTCATTTACAGCTTTGATGAAGAATTAGATTTAGTGAATATCAGAGCTAGAGAAGCCGTTCGAACCGTGGAAAATATTAGAAATTTAATTATTAACAACACAACAGAGCGAAATCTCTATAGAAATCTTAAGCGGCGCAACAAGGATATTAGCGTGGGAAATAGAGTTCTTTTGAAAAATCATGGGAAAAAATTTAAATTAGATCTAACATGGATAGGGCCTGCGGTAGTCCAAAAAGTGAAACGTAATTACGCTGACATTAAAATTGGATCTAAAATTATTAGAAGTAATATTTATCATTTGTTACCACTCAAACAGGTCAAATCTGTGAGTTAAAAAGACGAGTTCATTGGACTATGTGACGTTCTAACTAATCGACGAGTAACGAATTACCCTTTTTATCGTTATTTACTCCGTTTTACCGTTTTGTTTTACCTTTTTACCGTTGTTTACCGTTTATCAATAATGTTAAGGAATATAATCATAATTTTAGAGGCATTTTTCGCTATATGCAATATGTTTGCGTTCTTATTAATCTCAGTAATCTATGCGTTGTACTTTTGTATGTTAGTCTTACTGTTGCTATGCTCAAGTAATGTGAGGTAATGTTTAGGTATTTACCCCAGAGGAATTTGTACTGTCTCGTTTAAGCTGTCGCTAAGACGTTTCATTAAATTTTTTCTCAAATTCACTCAGACATTCGTATTGCTAAATCGACATTTTAATTCGTGAACGTTTGAGCAAGCGGCGAATTGAGTTCGCTGAGCTTGTAGATTTTGCTGCGAGATGCGCTGCTGCGATCTTGCTGAGCTATTTTTATCTGATCCGGAATGTCGCTGATCTAGAATGTCGATGATCCAGAATGTTCGACGATCAGCAAAATTTAAATTAAATTCATCAGGCAGGTGTCTTGTGACTAGAATCATTTTTTTTGATACGGTCAGCGTTTATTTCTTTTATGCGAGACTATCGTGGTTTATTAAATGACTCTTGTCAGACAACCAAGATTTGATACTAAATTATATGTTGTATTTATTTTATTTCATTTACCGGTCATGCTAATCTTTTTTGTATCCTTCCTTTCAGGAGCGAGAGTTCGATGGGAAACGCCCAGTCCAACATAGACGTTGACACCCTGGTGGCGGCGTTATCAACGCATTCAACCACTATCAACGAACAGTGGATAAACGAAAATTCCACCATGGAGCTGTTACCCGATCGGGTCACCGATATCCTGATCATGGGCCTAGTCCTGATAACCATGGGCATGGGCACAATACTTTACCATGTAAAACAAGAGGTAAAGGCGCTTGCGCGGATGCAGCGGGAGGATTTTTCGAGAAGTCTCTCCAGAGGGAGGCCGCCACTCATCCTCCAACAGGAGCAGTGAGGATTAACATTGCGCGCGATGTGGTAGTGTTTAATTTACCTCACGTAAAGCGGGCAGGACGTCCCCGGGATGCAGGACGACAGAACCGTCCCTGTAACTCTGCGGGTGTGCGACGAGTTTAGATTGGAAAATTTACTGAAAATTTATTAATTGGAAAATTGATTCGAGAATTGGTTTGAAAATTTTGAAATATTGGCGCGCAGTGATTGCAGGATATGCATGTCGCATGAAACACGCGATAAAATATGCGCGCAGTGTTCTATTTAATCTATTATTTAATCTATTTAACCCATGTTTTAACTTAAGTTTTTTTTTACTATTGACGCGTTAATTCCCAAGATTCTAATTAGTAATTTAATTTCGTTATTTATTTTGAGTTTCGAAGGTTGACATTTATAGTTTAAAATGGTTTGTTTCGTTTGCTCTATTAATTTTTTTTGAAGGTGCTATTTCCGATGTTTTGCGAGAAATTTAAAATGTATTGAATATGTGTTAAATTGCAACGATCGAATGCTAATTGCGGTAATCCCTATATTTAATGATATATAATTGGTGAATTGGTTTGAGTTGAATTAACATATGTTGACGGATAGGATGGCGTTTTATGGCGTTTTACTATTATTAACATGAATGGCGTTTCAATATTTGATCCCTACATCGTTCTACATGGCTGACGACGTGCAGAGAATTTATTGCACGGTAAGTCGATTGCTTTGCCTTCGCGTGTTCTCGTTGCTTTCGCTATTTTTTGCTTTTAGTTATTTAGTTATTAAGTTTTTTTTATGATGACATGCCTTAAATTTTGTGTTAAAGTCGTACTAAACGTGTTTGAATCCTTCTCTTAGGGGTTGATTGAGGTAACATGTTAAGAATTTGAACGGGTCTTGAAAAAAAAGGGGGTTTTAACATTTTTTTTTGAATGCGGTTTGTCTAACTGTTGAATTTTTGCGGTGTATTAAGTTTATTTTTAGTGTTCTAAAAAATTTTTTGGCTTATTCCTTAAGCGGTTTTTGGCGTTCTAATTATTTGCCATGTGGATAACCTAACTGATTCGGCAGGGGGTGAATTGGTAAAAAGCATTTTTTTATTTAGCATGCGTTTCACCGTGTTCTAGTTTTAGAGCTTGGGTTCTAGCTTAGTTGTGCGTTTTATTAATCATTTAAACCCTATAATCATTTCTTGGTAATGCAACAGTTTTGGTTTCCGTAGTGTAGTAACCGTAAATGTTTCTTTAACATGTTTCCTACGGTTTATTTTGTTCTTCGTTGGAGCTACTGACATTTTTTTTCTTCCGCCTCCGCGTTCTAAATTTTAATGCGTTAAATGCGTTACCTATAATCTAACTGCTTTGCGTTATTCTATATCTTTTTGGGTGATGTAATCGGTTCTTGTGTTTTTTAACTATGAGTTTAGTGATTTATCGAAGTTTTTTTACGATAGGGTACGTATATATAATGTTCGCTCGAGTTACCCTCGTGATTGCTTGTTTGCTTGAAACTATAATAAGGCTTGGCGTGATAACAGTTGTTAATTTCTTTTGCTTTTGATAATATAAATTGCGATACAGTTAACGTAAATTAATGTACAACGGCTACGAGCGATTTCGTAATAGCTCTTTTTCGTTTGGAATTGTCGTTTAATTTTTTTTTTCTCAAATAATTTATTGTCAATTCTTGAATTGTGCTTAATTGATTGCTTTATTTCTGCGAATTCTTGAATTTCGTTTAAAAAGTTTTATTTTTGTGTGGTGCTCACTCAACATTCGGGGGGGGAGCTATATGCGGCATCTCCGCACATGTTTATCTGTAGAAGCATCTTCTGTATCTGGAGGACACCTATAAAGGGCCGCTCTTATCGAGGCCGGGTGCTCAATCCATCAACATGTCGTCTTCTGTCAACACCTAGCTAAAAAAACTCCGCCAAGCTTCACAAGTGTTTCCCTGCCCGTATAGAAGAATGTTAGGAAATTTAGAGGAAAACAGTCAAAGGCAGGTGTTCAGGTAAGGACAGAAAGAATAGTTCAAGGTTTTAATTCGGTTGAAAGTCATAGGCCCAGAAGAAATAAATTATTAAACAGCTCAAGGATGAGAGGTAGCGCATCCAAGTATTAGGAGCTGATGTTAAAGAATTTAGGTTCACTGAGATATGAGCAAAGCTCAATCTCTAATATAGTACGGCGAGATGCCGTTAGTTCAATTCAAGTTCAATGGGATTTGAGCAAAGCTCAATCCCTAACAGTAGCGGCACTATGCCGTCAATTCAATATTTAAATTTCAATGTTTAAAACCCTGAACACCTTTAAGAGATTTAAATAAACCCAAAAATAAGCAAAAACTGAATAACAGCCACAATCACGCAAACATAAAAATAGTTGAAACACAGAAGCAGCAAGAAATTAGAGATACTTAGGTATTGGGACAAATTAGAGGGTTGACACCGGGAGGACGACTCCAATGCAGCAACAGACCAGCGCTCACCATAAATCCTAACTAAAAACTGAAAAACTCCACCGAAATTACTTCCCACTGACTGCAAACGATTGAAAACAACAGAAAGAAGCAAAGCGACTCGCCCAACTTCACGCCACGGTTCCGACTGACAAGTGCACCTCGCGAGCATGTGGGAGATTTTCCCACACCTTGTTCATAGATTTCACGTTCCCTTAATTCTACTACAAATAGTCACTTCTTCCTTTCTCTCTTTAAACATCTTTATTGTGGAAAGGGAGGCTAAAACTAACTTAAAATCAACCAACCAAGGATGAGCGTCAGGTGTCGTTGTCGGGAGAGTAACGCCTCAGAAGTATTCATCAATGGTCGCCAATTGTGGGAATTTTGGCTCTTAATTTATCCCTACGTTTCTCAAAAAAATTGCGGTGGGTGTCTTTTTTTTGCTAATTCATTCCAACATTTCTCAAAAAATTACGGTGGGTGTCTTTTTTTCTAATTCATTCCTACATCTCTCAAAAAATTACGGTGGGTGTCTTTTTTTCTAATTCATTCCTCCATTTCTCAAAAAAATTGCGGTGGGTGTCTTTTTTTATAATTCATTCCTACATTTCTCAAAAAAATTGCGGTGGGTGTCTTACAATTTTGTTAGTTAAGTATCGTCAAGTTAGCTGCTTCGTAGGTTACCGAAGTTTGAGTAGCATAAAAAGTGAATATGAAACGATTATTTTGACGTGGTAATGCCATTTAAAACCTGTGTAAGAAATTTGTGATATGTTTCTGGACGATTTGCGCTACGCTAGTTACCAGAAACTCTTGCCAGATGTCGAATTCATAAAACTGGTTCAAGTTTCTCCACGCTGCTCCTTCTCTGTATCTGTATTACAGACTTGAAGCCCCCTTCTTCCGTCTTCTCAAAACGGCGATCCGTCAGAGATAAAAATTCCATTTGACGGACTGCAGAGGTGCAGGTGTCTTCATTTCTCATGTCCAATTTTTGCAAGAAATAATTTGAACAAAGCAGAAGAGACTCGAAGCAGACTCCGGCTAATGATCTGAACCTGAACCGTAGCTGGAAGCGTAAACTTCTTCCTTCCTGCAATAAGGATCAGCCTTTTAGATGAAAGATTCTTCCCGAACAAAGTTTTCTTTGACTTTCACTTAAGACGAATGCTGTTCGCAGCTCAATGACTTATCTGCTCTGTGACCTGAAAATTCCCAAAAGATTTGAAGAAAATATTCGTGCTTTATCCAAAGTTAGAAGCGGTCGCGCCATCACCTGTGACGATTAAGCAAAAGAACATTTTCTTCTTCTCACGTTTCGAACTTGGGATGCCATTAAGGAATATCATTTTTTGTCGTGCGTGTAAACATCCTCGAGTACTCAGTAGATTGTTTATAAAAATACCAGATTTAATTACAGGTTTACCTTGATCTGAGACGGTCTCACCTTCGCCTCACGATCCTGAATTCCAAATCCCAACTGCAGCCCCGATGAATATCTTATTCAGGCTGTGAAATGTGAAAAGACGAACTGATATTGAAGATCAGCAATAGTCAACACTCGATGACACGGTCAGAAGGAATTATTTCAGTTGGTTTTCATGTACTCGATTACCACCAGGTCTTTGTACAGTAGTCCGCATCCTTACCACCCCACTTTCGCCGTTTAGAATGCAGACATTTTTTACTTTTTTCAACACGTTGACCGAGACGTGAGCCACCGGTGGTCACGAAGGGAATTTTAGTCACAATCTCATTTTTTATAAATACTTAACTTACGCTAAATGAAGGGACCATCCAGTTAATGCTTGCTTTTAAAATATTGCTCAGTGCAGTTGACTTTAAATTTCAATTGAAAACGGAATTTCAGCCTAGTCCATCTCGGTCAACGTGTCAAGTTAGAGCTACAATAAATTGCTAAAAAACTTTTAAGCTACAGAAGACACGTGAATCATATCACATTCTTTCTGTAACCGAGCACAGGTGCAAAGCTGAATCGTGCATTTGTGCAGCGGAGATCGCATTGCTTCCAAAATGTGACGAATATACAAGCGGAAAAACACAATTCTTGTGATGGTATGCATGGTGTTTCAACATATATTGAACAAAATATGACAACACGTTACTACGGTGGGTTCAGCTGAAGTTCTATATTCAACTTAAATTAAAATTAATTTTAGAGGAAAATTTTGAAGATAACGAATATTAAGTATGTCATTCGTCTCGAAAATAATTCCGCGTCACTGACTGCAAAGGAATGTATGGCGCGCATGTACGTCACCAGCACACAGCAAGAGACCGTTTCACGCACATGTGCGTCAAGCGGCAGCGAACATGTAGAGATTCCTGAAGGTTAACGAAGCCAAATTCACGGTATGGAGAGGTATCCAAAAATTTTCGGTTTAAAAGTTGCTAAGACAAGTAAGTGAGAGCGTGTCGTCGGGTAAATGAAGAATGAAATTCGGAATAGAATTACTCTGTATGAATGCAGAGTGTAAAGTTCATGCAGTTACAAGTTGTGTCAAAGAAGATACCAGAAGTTTCAACAATCTTTGCACAGGCGCCAATTACACTGCCGATGAGTTTTGCATCGGACGAAACTTGTTCCGTACACTAAACTCTTGAGGCGTCTCCAAAGGTAAGAGTTCATGAGCGTGATGTCTAGAGACTTGGGGGAGGGGTGATGGTAAGAGTCTGCCGCGTCACTTGAATACTCTTTACCTTTTGAACTAAACCCGGAGTTCCAAGCCTAAGGTACTCGCGCCCCCCTTTGGGATGCCAGACGACATCCCAGGGGTGCGAGAAAAGTCCTATAAATAATAGAAAAGTCCAGGCAAATAAATAATAAAATATAGCTTCAAAAAACCAACACCACAAAGATTTTGAACTCATGCACTTAACAACGGAATATGTGTTCGGAGTAGTAATTATCAGCGAAAAAAGAAACGTAAAAGTATTTGTTGAGAAATTTGCGGGCTATTTTGAAGAAAACAGAGTAGTAAGTTTATCGGTGAGCAGATGTGTTTCAATATTTCAGTTAAGTGGTGCTGTGCTGAATAGAAAAAAGAAAAATTCCTGCTGTCAGAGCCATCAAAAACATCGGAATGGTGTGGGAGGAGAGGAATAAGAACATTGACATTTGTGCTCGAATTCACGGAAATGGTCTTTGTCGGCCATTATTCCGTAGAATTGTTAAACTCCCGATTTACTCTCCCTAGAAAATCACCATGACAAAAAGAAGTCGAGAAAAATGCCACCTTTCTGCTGGTGATTTTTGCACCATTATGCACGATTTGTTGAAGACCTCATCGTATCGGACTAGGCAGCCTGGCTTTTGAATGCATTTGTAAGCCGACAAAATGAAAAAAAATATTTAATCTTCACGTAGCCGGAAAATCGTTTTGAATATCTTTTGATAGAACGTCTCAGTTTGGATCGAACCAACCGGATCTGGTCAAAGCTTTTAGACCGAATTGAAAGATTTAGGATGTGTATTTACTATAAGTACGTTCATTGTTACAAATAAAACTTAAGAATAATTTTTAAATCCCCAGTACAAATGTTAGCTTTGCTGACCAAATAGAAGGTAAGACTTTTATGATAACTTACCTGGAGATGCACAAATTTCGAAATTAAATTAATAATAACCAAGAATGAAATAAACGTACGATAATAGTTTAATACATTAAGCTTATTATTATAATGAGTTTGCATTGCGCCCGTAATAAGCTTATCATAATGAGTGTTAAATTTCGAACTAAGAGAAAATGCAGTTTGATAGTTTTGCCTATGTTTTCGTCAAATTACGATTAAACATATAAGTCTCCCGATATTATATCTATAGATTTATACTTCTAGAGAAGTTTGGTGCATGACGCACCGATTCATCCCGAAGAATTGTTGGTAGAATTGTTGCAGCCTCCGCAAGGATTCTTGGATCTCCTGGTGTTTTCGATCGCGTCCGGCCATCTTTGCATTGGCTTTTGACAGCCTGCATCGCAACAGATGGGCGTCATGTTGAACATCTTTGGGCAGTCACCAACCAAATTTGAAGATTATTTCCTTGTGGTCATAATGATAATGTTTAAAGCTAAAAACAGCTCGTGACATAATGGATGGAGCTTTGACGTCGGTTTCATTGACTCTGAAATATCCTTCAGTTGATGCCATCAAGTACTTTTCGACACATTTATAAAACCAACGCAGTAAAAAAATTTCCACTAGTCTATCCAGGCTTTGTCACAGTTTCATGTTTGAACATGCTAGGGAAAGCTTGTCTTCAGTCCCTGTTCGAAAATACAAAAAATAAAAGTGTACCGGTCGATTCGTGTGACATAGAACGGCGTTAAGCCGCTCATGATAGAGCGTTATCTGACGTGCCTTCGTTGGATCAACGGTAGAGTTATTCGCAGTGCAGCGATATCTACCCACCATTTTACCATTTTTAAGAAGAGTTATACCTTTCCTCATGATACTCTTTTCAGAACCGGTCAGGCGGCATTTACGACACTTATGAAACACAAATTAGAGCGTATAGTTATTGACTTTACACAGGTGGAAGGCGATGGTTTAGGGAAATGTAGTGTTACTTTGTTTTACACTGCGAGTCTCTGTAAGATTTTTTACGGCACGAGCATGTCAAGAGGATCAGAATTTCCTTATAATTCCATCTCAGTTGAACAGTTAGTTTTTGACATAACTTAGACGATATTATCGCGTCAATGATTAGAAACGCAATGAATATTATTCAAACGAGGAAACATTTATCCTTCTTTTTAGATTTAATTAATGGAAATGTGTTAAATGCAGTTGAATAAATTGACTTTCAGAAATCATTTTTGTGTTATGACGAACAAATTTGAATTGATTTATACCCCTGCTGTGTCTGTCTCCTTGAAATGTCGTATTATTTTGCATATTTAGTCATGAATTTTTTAGGTATTATATTGCAAGCATTTGATTCACTATGAGGGTATCTTGAATGGTGACTATTTGTGCATCCTTAACGAGAAGTTTCCTTTCAACTACTAGCTGAATACAAACATGGTTTAATAGAATTAAAAGGGCGATTTTTTTTAAATTAAATACGTAAAATGAAAAGAAGAACCAATGAAAACGGGAACATTCTTTTTCACCAATATAAAAAAGAACCAATATAAAAGGGAACGTTTGCCATTAAAAGAAGGTTCCCATTTATATTGATTCTTCCATTCATTTTACAAACATGGCTTTCAATGCGTCCTTAGATGCAGGACTGCGAATTTTTCAGGAGCGCGTCACACGAGTTACACATGCAGTAGAGTGGCCGCCTTGGAACCCTGACCTTGGGCCTTGTGATTTCTTCTTTTGCGGCTTCTAAAAGGACTGTGTATTCAAGAAATCTTCAAACCTACAAGATATCTGTGGCCGAATTACAATAAATGACAACAGTTTTTATAAGAATCGTGAGTTAATTAGGAAAGTAATCTATGAAATGAGAGAAAGAGAGAGAAGTTACAAAAATGTCGCGAGGATATTGGCGGGTGCGGTGTGGAATTAAATTTGAACACTAGAGCTTCAAAGGAAATTTCATAAATGAATTAGTTTTTGAAACAGGTGATATTTAACATTTTTTTTCGTATGATGAGTGATATCTGTTTTTTTTAAATCCCGAAGTGTACCGTGGGGATAAATTCAGAAAACTTCTTTCTTCTGCAGGAACGAAAAGATTGAGCCCTCATCTTGAACCCCATTGCTACTAAATTAAATGACTAACAATAAAAAGCTTGGAGGTAGTAACAATAGATGAAATTTCGTATGAAATTGGATTAAGCCCTTTTCTATAAGCTTGATAATTTATGAGTTATTGGCATGCTCAAGTCGGATAATAGTTTAGTCGCCGCCCTTTACATCACTGTACTACTTTCTAATTTTCTTCGATATTGATCCTTCATATGTGGACACAAAAAAAAACATTTTTTCCAATAATATTCACGATCAAATATTATACCGACCCATATGACATATAGTGAAGCCTAAATCACAGACACTCTCATCAAAGACTTCTCGATGTCACAGGCGAAATGTGTGATGGTTAAACCCGCCTCATAATTCCCCAATCTAATACTATAAATGTGATACGATAGAGTTAAAGATACACCCAGACAAAAAAATACCGGCTCTTATGATATGTTATTAATTCCATCAAGAGAACATCTCAGTCTAACTTTTTCGCCGCCTGCAAGCATGTTTTTTCCCGCCTAAGCGATTTAATGGCTTAAATCGCTTAGGCGGCGAAAAACATACATGCAGGCGGTGAAAAAGTTAGAATTGGATCACACCCATGTGAAGAGGTCGTATCGAGATTACGTGTTGTCTTACATCAACTAACTTCACGGAGAATGGCAGTCACATAGCGAACTCCCACATATATTTCGAAGAACTGAAAATGAGTTTTGTAAATTAGTGCTAAGACCTATGATGGAAAACGTCGTATTTTATTTTAAAGAATTGAAGGAATGAGTCGAGGAATAGGTTGGCAAAACTTTGCCATGTTTTTCTGTTAGAATATCAAAGGAAATAATTTAGAGAGTTGAAGAATCACGCCCGGGAATACCAGTCTACAGAAACATGAGGTTTAGATAGATGTGTTGAAGAAAAAAACTGGAAATATCAATCACCTATCGTACCAGCCATCTCTAATCTTCCTGTGACGATAATAAGCTATTCAAGAAAACAATGAACATGTGGGTAAATATTGTCATCAATTGCGCTGTGGTATTATAAGAGATCCTTACTTTAGTGGTTGAATTCTTATTATTCATTTTGATAAGTATATTTTTTTTAAGTTAAAAAAATCGCATATGAATTTTTAAACAGTTTGTATTGTTGAACGATTGCCACTTTGATGCTTCAGTTTAGATTAAACAACTACGCACAACCTTCGATGTTCTCGACCCTCGTTGATGTACTGGGCCAACTTCTATACATCAATTTCTCGTGATCACGCAAACTTTTTCTAATGAGGTCCCGTCTTTGGGACTGCACTTCCATATAACCTCTAAACTTTAACACAATCTCTAATTTATTTTCAAGAAAGCCACTGGAGCTTCTAAAGAAAAACTAGTAACTAGGACCATTTCTTCATGAAAACTATCGGAAACATCATCGGAGTTCGAGAGTTCGTTAATAAGGCTAAAGTTAGTGTGTTTACGGCAACTGTGGCAAGTTGGAACGGAGTGGGCAGAATTCTTAGAGGCGCAACGACCCTCTCCAGGCAGCAGCGGCACTCAGATTGCCATGCAAAAGTTAACCTTAAAGTCATGGAATTCAAGAACGCATCCATCGCTTAAAGCTGAGAAGTCTTAGACAAGGAATCTTATTGTTTGAAAGTTTCGAGCTCGTATTTATTTTCAACTATGAGTATGAAAACAACGACAGAAAAGAACTCGTTGATCAAAATAGATCACTGTGATACTTTATTGAGCCAATAAATATGAATAGAACAAAACGTTGGTGAGCAGCACCCCATTTAACATTGGATATATTTAAAAAAATGCATAGCTAAACGAGATAACAGAGAGCAAGGTAAACAGACGATGAGGCTGCCTAAAGTTTGAAATATATCTCTGCTCGGTACAGGGCTTAGAGGTGCTGATATTTTTATTGCTCTACTATAAACCAAAAAATAATTAATCCCGCAGTTCATATTCAATATAAATAAATATTTATTAATGCAAGTATAAAGAACAAACATTCAGGTATTGAACTTTTATTCTTCGTTATCAATTTTCCCTCATTAAATTTTATTTTTAACCAACTGGTAAATAACTTTATTCTGAAAGTACTCAGAAGAAACACTGCTCTATTTCGATTCAGATGAAAGAAAATGAACGACAACTGATAGAGAGTGATGTGTTTTTCTGCTTTAATTTTCATGGATTTCCAGCGATGACTTTTTAAAAAATGTGATCTTTTGCTCTGAAATATCGAGTGCTGATATTTACTTTGGCTTTGTTTCACCGTAAAACTTGTCGGTCATTTTCTATTCCGATATTTTACTTTCATTCATTCGAGAACAGAAATTCCTATCTCGGATTTCCTTTTGGACCCGGTCTTATTTTTCAAATCTGAGCTTTCAAATACTAAAATTTTCACCCAGATGTAAAGAGGTGGAACAATTTTCAGTCTCAGTCTGGGATTTTAGTGATGCAGATCCAGGACGTAGTTTTTAAGTGTCAGGTTCAACATAATTTGAATCTTACAAGACCTGCAAGCGAGTTTCTCAGCTCTGAGGTCCACCTTTATGATGTCTGAGAACCTCCTGCAATGCGGTTGACGCGCTGCATAATAGAACCCTTGAAAAGACTGTTCTTTGTAGCACGCAATCAAAATTCAGTACCAAGAGAAGCTCTTAAGCTTTGTTTTAAATGAAGCAGTCTTCTCTGCATGTTATTAGAGCTTGAAGCCATATTCGCAGGCGCAAAAGAATCAAGGAGCTCTACGAGGATGTTGAAAGCCTCAGAGATCCTTTAGCTCGAGGAAGCGAAGCCTTCACGGATGCAAAGGAATTTTCCGGCCCTAGTATGATAATCTCTAAGTACTCTGTATTGAAAAATGGTATCTTGAAAAATGGCCTCCCTGAGAATGGTGTATTTCTAGCTTCTGAGGATCATATTGTAGCGAGATGAAGCCCTGTAAAAATGACTGTAGCGTTGGAGAGCGGGATGGGGAACCGACGGAAAGAAGTCATTTGTGGTTGTAATTACTATGGCTTCAGGCATTTCCGTTAGCATTCTGTGTGACTAATAGCTTGAACATATTGTAGGCTTCTTGTTGATGCTCGTAAAATATGAGGGAAGAGGAATAATTTATTTTTTGAAGATGAATTTCCTCTCACATTTGAATGCGTCGACTGTAAATTTTGACGCAAGCATTCAAACAATTCTGAGAGGAGTGAAATTCTTTGGCATTGATTAGTTTTGAATTATTCTTGTTTATGAATGAAAATTCCGCTGAAAAAATTAAGAAAGTTTTTTGTTACGACCTGAAATGAAACATTTTTATGCGATCTTATCAAATTGACCTCTTATTGACTTGAAAACCTGTTCAAGTTCAAGCTGTTTAAGTGCTTTTTACAGAATGTTCAGGTGCTGTTCAAGTACTTTTACACGCTGTTCAGGTGCTGTTCATGTACTTTTTACACGCTGTTCAGGTGCTGTTCAAGTATTTTTTACACGCTGTTCAGGTGCTGTTCAAGTATTTTTTACACGCTATTCAGGTCCTGTTCAAGTGCGTTTTACACGCTGCTCAGGTGCTGTTCAAGTACTATTCAAGTACTGTTTAGTCGCGGCTTCAAGTACTTTCCAGCTACAACTGCTCGGGTACCGTACTGTTCAACCGTTGTTCAGGCGCCGCTATGGCGCCGTTCAGGTGTCGCTCAGGCGCTGTTCAAGCGTTGCTCAGGCACCGCTATGGCGCTGTTCAGGGGTCGCTCAGGCGTTGTTCAGATGTCACGAGAAATCGCCCCTTCACCTCCTTGTTAACAATTCATTAACAAGAAGATCAGGTTCTCGGAATAGAGGAATGGCACACCTCCAGGCTATATACACAACACAAATTAAATGAATTATAATCGGCAATTACAGTACATATACTAAAAAAGAAAAGGTACTCACCGATTAGTTGATACACGACTTACATCCGCGCGATTCTGTGCGCACCTGTATCGATGAGCTGCCTTTGCATTGACGGATATTTATATACGCCATATGAATTCAACATGAATTTATAATTACGGCAGAATTGATACAATACGATAACATTGACTCACAATCCATGAACATGTCATTAGAACCCAGTTCAATTTTACAACCTGCCTCAAAGCCTACCCTACTGAATTACACACAATTGATATTCCAGTAAATCTGGCCGGCCAGCCCTTCCCTCACTTTCCCACACATGAATATGACAGAATACCCCTCAATTATTGTGGCGTTCAGCAGTACAGATGTGGTCATAACGTTCGTTCACATGTTCCTTCTCAAAGGCACGAATCCAGTTCAGTCTCCACAAGTGATTCTCAGTTCAAAAATTTATGACGACCACCTTCCAAATCTCCACTTCTGACTTCTAGCGCGTAACCTCCAATCACGTTAGACATCTGCGACGACCGCCCTGCCTGCAAATAATTTACCAGCTCGTTACTTCTTTTAATTGCCAAAAAATTGTGCTCAAAAATTATTTTAAATTTTTACGTTAATGTGACATTATTTTTCATGACTTTTATTTCAAAACTTCTTTTCAAAAGGAACTGTATATCTTATGATCCGAAATACTCCTTACCCGCCCAACTGTCGTTCAAATTATTACTTCATATAATGCACAGTTTGGTTACGATGTTTTCATTTCTGGAAAATAGACGTGACATTTTTTTAATTTCATTTTAATTTACGGGCTCAAAACAACTTATTCAACTTCCTCTATACGTTCAATATATTCAATATTTTCACTTATATTTTTCAGAATGCTTTTCCAGTATGACACTTAGTTACACGTACTTCTTTCTATGATGATGCACCGCGTTAGACTGCTCGCATCTAATCAGCTCTGTCCCTCCGTTCAAAAGTTGTACTCCCCCTTTTCTTTTGTGAGACCAATCGTGTTCTCACGGGCTTCTTGAGCGTCCTCCTAGACTTCCCTCCAACGTTCCCATTGGTTTTCCCTGAGGCTGTCCTTTTCTTATTTGCTGTTGAAATGTTTTGCCAAGCGCGCCGTAATCTCCGCCTTCTTCTGAGGTTGTTTGCTTTTCGATAATATCGCTCGCTCTCTAACGGACCTCCTAAGCCTACCATGGTGTGTCATAAATCTGTCACCCTCTTCTGTCCAGCGTCCTCAGCCCCAACGCTTACAAGTGCTTCGAATAAATTTCTCTCTATGTGGTTCAGCCGAACCCTCTCAAGTTTCGCTGGCCTCTTCTCCTCATGTTATTTTAAGATCGCCCTGTCTACAAACACTTTCGTGGAAAGGTTTCTCTGCCCTGTAAGAGATCTTGTAACCAAGTTCCCTCACACATTCCTTCGTGGTAAAATAAATACAAAACTGCCCGATGCTCTTCAGAATGGCCTTACCGAAACATTCTTTCAACGAACGTGTGGACTCGATCACTCTCTGTACTGCTGAATGCGCACCCTACAATGTTTTTACAACACATAAAGCAAAGCTCACTGACGTATTTTTTTCTTTATAAAGTACAAAATTTGTTACACGTAAATTTGTTACACATGATCAAAACTCGAATTTATTACACCTGGTTAAGATTTTTCCTAAATTCTCATTTTTAATTCGAAAATTGATTATTCTTAACAGATTCTCGACACAAGCGTTGCTCAGGCGCCGCTATGGCTCTGTTCAGGTGTCACTCAGGCGCTGTTCAAGCGTTGCTCAGGCGCTGATATGGCGCCGTTCAGGTATTGCTCAGGCGTTGTGCAAGCGTTGCTCAGGCGCCGCTATGGCGCTGTTGTCGCGAAAACAATGCTTTCTGAGCACGTAACGCAGAGGGACTTTCAACCCTCACACATAATGAATATAGTACACCTTTGTGCTTGCATGGTACCCACATAATAGGCATGGAAAATAAAAAACATTGAAAGATTAAAACACATTCTGTTTAAGATGAACACGTGGAAATTGGCACAAGTAAACATATTTTTATCGCAACACTCTTTTTCGCACCAGAGCCCTCAGGCAAGATGTTAATGATCTGCGACATGATAGTTTTATCCGGCATAATGATGTTACATAGACAAACGGAGAAAAATTCGCTGCAGGACATCAATCCTGCTTATCACACGGTATTCATTATAAGGAAGACCTCCTTGTAAATTTGCACTTGATGCCTACATTCATAACACTCTCTGCGCGCCAAACAAAGATCTGCACTGTTCGGCGTGCCTCTTCTTCCCTTCATTCTTCACTATTACAACTGGAGTAAATACCCTGTCGTTGGCCTGTCGAGGCTCGAACACAGCCTCCAGGCTTCGTCATTAGCGTTGAATACCAGGCTGGCTGCCCGCTGCAAGGTAGCGAACGCTCAGCCGGTTGTGTCGCTACAGGCCCTCGGATGTTAGGCGTTCACAGCCCACGTCTCCGCGGTCTCAGCTGCCGCGCAGGCCAGCTATCCCAAACCCGCCTGTGAATGATTATCATTTTAAGTGACAAGCTCTATTTGAATCTTCATTCCCTGCAACATGCCTACTTCACATGGCATTGATTGAATTACTTCTTTACTCCCCTTTAATTCTCAAAATCAAACATAATTTATTTCCCTTTGAAATCAATCCGGATGAGTATTTTATCCCCCGCTTCACAAACAGATCACAAAGCACTTTGTTACATAACAAAAAAACATCAAGCCTGCAATTCAATAATAATTAGCATCACTGCGTCCAGAAGTTAGACGTACTGCGTTTCGATGACTCCACATGAATTATCAATAAATTAAACCACGTATTCTCACCTCCCCTCTGGCCGTCAGGAAGCCTACATCCTTGCCACTGCACCGGTCAAATAGATCGGTTCTGCCTCCTTCTACTCCTTTTATACGTCAGCCGCACAAAGGCTGCGCATCGAGGGTTGAGCGGGATGCCCGCGCAAATCCTCGCCCTCTGATTGGTTCGTTCTTAAGCGTCCTTTCCTTATGCGACGTGTCCCTCTCTCCACTTTGAAATTACTCCGCTCTTTACTCTCAAATACCCAGACTTCTTCGTCCCCTGTTCGTAGCCAATAATTTTTTTTTGACCCACTATTTTTCTGTGCTATTTTGTTTATTTACAATAACTCCCGTATATGTGATGGATTTCGGACTAGCCCTTGATACAGCCTCTACCTCCTACGTGCTCCTCCCATCTGCTGATGTGGTGCACCCCTCATCCCCTCACGATCCGCGCACTGCTGCAGAGCCGGTTGCTTGTTGCGTAGCGTTGGTTTCCATGTATATATGCCTAACTTCAATTGTATCCCAACACAGGGATGTGTTGGGATACAATTGAAGTTAGGCATATCCCAACACAGGGATGTGTTGGGATACAATTGAAGTTAGGCATATATACATGGAAACCAACGCTACGCAACAAGCAACCGGCTCTGCAGCAGTGCGCGGATCGTGAGGGGATGAGGGGTGCACCACATCAGCAGATGGGAGGAGCACGTAGGAGGTAGAGGCTGTATCAAGGGCTAGTCCGAAATCCATCACATATACGGGAGTTATTGTAAATAAACAAAATCTTCATTCCCTGCAACATACCTACTTCACATGGCATTGATTGAATTACTTCTTTACTCCCCTTTAATTCTCAAAATCAAACATAATTTATTTCCCTTTGAAATCAATCCGGATGAGTATTTTATCCCCCGCTTCACAAACAGATCACAAAGCACTTTGTTACATAACAAAAAAACATCAAGCCTGCAATTCAATAATAATTAGCATCACTGCGTCCAGAAGTTAGACGTACTGCGTTTCGATGACTCCACATGAATTATCAATAAATTAAACCACGTATTCTCACCTCCCCTCTGGCCGTCAGGAAGCCTACATCCTTGCCACTGCACCGGTCAAATAGATCGGTTCTGCCTCCTTCTACCCCTTTTATACGTCAGCCGCACAAAGACTGCGCATCGAGGGTTGAGCGGGATGCCCGCGCAAATCCTCGCCCTCTGATTGGTTCGTTCTTAAGCGTCCTTTCCTTATGCGACGTGTTCCTCTCTCCACTTTGAAATTACTCCGCTCTTTACTCTCAAATACCCAGACTTCTTCGTCCCCTGTTCGTAGCCAATAATTTTTTTTGACCCACTATTTTTCTGTGCTATTTTGTTTATTTACAATAACTCCCGTATATGTGATGGATTTCGGACTAGCCCTTGATACAGCCTCTACCTCCTACGTGCTCCTCCCATCTGCTGATGTGGTGCACCCCTCATCCCCTCACGATCCGCGCACTGCTGCAGAGCCGGTTGCTTGTTGCGTAGCGTTGGTTTCCATGTATATATGCCTAACTTCAATTGTATCCCAACACAGGGATGTGTTGGGATACAATTGAAGTTAGGCATATCCCAACACAGGGATGTGTTGGGATACAATTGAAGTTAGGCATATATACATGGAAACCAACGCTACGCAACAAGCAACCGGCTCTGCAGCAGTGCGCGGATCGTGAGGGGATGAGGGGTGCACCACATCAGCAGATGGGAGGAGCACTTAGGAGGTAGAGGCTGTATCAAGGGTTAGTCCGAAATCCATCACATATACGGGAGTTATTGTAAATAAACAAAATAGCACAGAAAAATAGTGGGTCAAAAAAAAATTATTGGCTACGAACAGGGGACGAAGAAGTCTGGGTATTTGAGAGTAAAGAGCGGAGTAATATCAAAGTGGAGAGAGGGACACGTCGCATAAGGAAAGGACGCTTAAGAACGAACCAATCAGAGGGCGAGGATTTGCGCGGGCATCCCGCTCAACCCTCGATGCGCAGCCTTTGTGCGGCTGACGTATAAAAGGGGTAGAAGGAGGCAGAACCGATCTATTTGACCGGTGCAGTGGCAAGGATGTAGGCTTCCTGACGGCCAGAGGGGAGGTGAGAATACGTGGTTTAATTTATTGATAATTCATGTGGAGTCATCTAAACGCAGTACGTCTAACTTCTGGACGCAGTGATGCTAATTATTATTGAATTGCAGGCTTGATGTTTTTTTGTTATGTAACAAAGTGCTTTGTGATCTGTTTGTGAAGCGGGGGGTAAAATACTCATCCGGATTGATTTCAAAGGGGAATAAATTATGTTTGATTTTGAGAATTAAAGGGGAGTAAAGAAGTAATTCAATCAATGCCATGTGAAGTAGGTATGTTGCAGGGAATGAAGATTCAAATAGAGCTTGTCACTTAAAATGATAATCATTCACAGGCGGGTTTGGGATAGCTGGCCTGCGCGGCAGCTGAGACCGCGGAGACGTGGGCTGTGAACGCCTAACATCCGAGGGCCTGTAGCGACACAACCGGCTGAGCGTTCGCTACCTTGCAGCGGGCAGCCAGCCTGGTATTCAACGCTAATGACGAAGCCTGGAGGCTGTGTTCGAGCCTCGACAGGCCAACGACAGGGTATTTACTCCAGTTGTAATAGTGAAGAATGAAGGGAAGAAGAGGCACGCCGAACAGTGCAGATCTTTGTTTGGCGCGCAGAGAGTGTTATGAATGTAGGCATCAAGTGCAAATTTACAAGGAGGTCTTCCTTATAATGAATACCGTGTGATAAGCAGGATTGATGTCCTGCAGCGAATTTTTCTCCGTTTGTCTATGTAACATCATTATGCCGAATAAAACTATCATGTCGCAGATCATTAACATCTTGCCTGAGGGCTCTGGTGCGAAAATGAGTGTTGCGATAAAAATATGTTTACTTGTGCCAATTTCCACGTGTTCATCTTAAACAGAATGTGTTTTAATCTTCCAATGTTTTTTATTTTCCATGCCTATTATGTGGGTACCATGCAAGCACAAAGGTGTACTATATTCATTATGTGTGAGGGTTGAAAGTCCCTCTGCGTTACGTGCTCAGAGAGCATTGTTTTCGCGACACTGTTCAAGCGTTGCTCAGGCGCCGCTATGGCGCTGTTCAAGCGTTGCTCAGGCGCCGCTATGGCGCTGTTCAAGCGTTGCTCAGGCGCCGCTATGGCACCGTTCAGGTATTGCTCAGGCGTTGTGCAAGCGTTGCTCAGGCGCCGCTATGGCGCTGTTCAAGCGTTGCTCAGGCGCCGCTATGGCGCCGTTCAGGTATTGCTCAGGCGTTGTGCGAGCGTTGCTCAGGCGCCGCTATGGCTCTGTTCAGGTGTCACTCAGGCGCTGTTCAAGCGTTGCTCAGGCGCCGCCATGGCGCCGTTCAAGTATTGCTCAGGCGTTGTGCAAGCGTTGCTCAGGCGCCGCTATGGCGCTGTTCAAGCGTTGCTCAGGCGCCGCTATGGCACTGTTCAGGTGTCGCTCAGGCGCTGTTCAAGCGTTGCTCAGGCGCCGCTATGGCGCCGTTCAGGTTTTGCTCCGGCCTGCGTTGTTCAGGCGCTCCCCAGCTGCTATTTAGACGCAGACGCAGTGAAAGTTTGGCTTCGTTAACGTTGAGCTGATCTAAATTTGCTCCAATGCCTAGCCCTGATTTTTGACTAACGCGTTATGGGAAGGTCAGCGATCGACCTTTGTGATGTTAAAGCAGATTATTTGAGTTGATGTGTTTCATGGATTAAGAATTTCGCAAGATTTAGTAAGGCTAGTACCTTGGGCAGGAGTGAAAAGGCAAAGGTTTTTTTTTCCTTTAATTTACAAGTTCAGAGTAAATGAATTTATGGCAAGAACGAAATTCCCGCTCTCAACCCCCACGCCTCCGGACTTCCACTCCCTTCCTGCGAAAAGAAAAGACAAGAAAACAAGCATTAGTTGCGACGTATCACGGATTTCAATCGATAAGTAACGGCTGAATTACTATTGGCTCAGCACTGATCCGCTCGTCAATATTAAATTACCCTAAAAAATTAGAAAATTTACCCTAGAGAAAGCGTCAACCTTTGGTCTCAACTATTTAGGTCAATTAAAGTTTAAAGGGCAAACCGTTAAAGGCAATTTAGAAAATAATTTAGGTAGAGGATTGAATGAATGGAGTCGTCTCCCATACGGCTAGAGCGAAAATTCCTCTTAATGACTGAGGTACATAAAGTAGGTCCAGGCTACCTATGCACCCACCTATACAGGTCGTCAGGAGTAACGCCGACATTGCTCTCGCCTTCCTTCGCGTCCCCAGCTCCAAGTCCATCCCACGTGGAAGATCTACAGGATCATGTTCTCGTGAATAGCGTCTGGGTGCAACTCAGACACTGGCCCTGGGACATTCCTGAGCGATTTTTGCCCCGACGATCTCCCGCAGGTCCCCAAATCTTCTCCGGACAGGTGAAGATAAGTTCGGAGAGAGATGCCAAAAGTAGAAGCGCCAAAGGCCACTCCAGTCGCAGTAGGAGATGACTTCTCCGGGTTTCGAAAAGGGGTGGAGAACATCCGCCAAGAAACTGGCTTATCCTGCTACTCTATAGGTCAGGTCTGTTCTGCTGTAGCATCAATATCTATAGGTGGATGAGGATGATTAGTAGGCGGGTTAATTGCCGAAGGTGCAGTCGCTTCTGAGGTAAAATTTTGAGTAAGGAGGTCATCTCTGATGGCATGATTTGTCTTTTAAGTCGGCTAGCTAGATAGACCCGGACGCTACTTTTTTGTCAGACCCAAGGGTGACGCTTTTTACAACATGATAAATAAACAATGAAAGACAATTTACAGAAAATTTAGAACAGTGGGGGGGCGCCGTGAACAATTTCGTACATGAAAATTGAGAAACTTGGTATGGAAAAATTTCTGATATTTTCCTTTAGTTTAAAGGAATACACGTACAACAGTTAATATTTACAATTCTAGTATGAAGTATACCTTCATTTAAAAGACTAAATAGATGGCTCAGCCGTACAAGGGCATAGCCACGAAATCTATATTTACAAACCATCAAATTGCGATGGATACGTAGTGTCAAATGATCCGGCCATTAAGGGGTTCGTTATGCGACACGCATATTCCCGCCTGACTAGACAAAATTCATAGTGGCAAGGAATTTGTTCCGTTCCTTGCATTTCAAGGCTTAGGCGCGACTACTAGAAGGACGCCGAGGCTCCGACACGTCTGCGACGTGAATATCAGGACGATTTTTAACGTCAGTGGGCCAGTCGTCTCGGCAGTCGTCTCTATGAAGAAATATTATATCTTCAATATGCCTACGAATAATTTCACCGTTCGACTTACGCACTTTAGCTACGACGACTTCACCCAAGTCATTTTCCTCTGTCTCCACCACAACAGCCAGTGGATATTTAAAAGGTTTGGTTAGAGGACTTTTGATACTGACTAAATCGCCTACCTCAAGTCGGAAATGGTTAGCCGCTTTATAACGTTCTTTCCTATCGATAGACTGATGGAAAAGGTTAGCCACGAACTCAGACCTGTACAACTTGTACAAATTTTCACGAACAGAACGCAGCTTTCCAAATCTTCTGTAAAGCTCATCTGACTCATGCTCGAAGTCTAAGTCTATAGAACCCTCTGATTGCAACTGGGGGATGATATTCATGGAAGGAACATCGTACCCTTTCAAAATCAATTCAGGAGTTAACGGACTAGGCACTTCAGAGTCAAAATCTAATTTATCTAATGCTGATTTGAAGGCAATAGGACGCTTATTTATTATCATCTTAGCTTCACTTACTAAAAAGTCAAATTCATCAACGTCCAAAATTCTAGCACCAACCGAAGCAGTCATGAGCCGCTTCACTTGTTTGACCAAGGTCTCTACAATGCCTCCTAACTTTGATGCGCCCGCAGGATAAGGGTGGAAAGCGACCTTTTCGATCCCGTGTTCTTTCATGAAATTCAGTGAAATGTCGTCATTTAGATAGGAGACAGTTTGTTCTACACCCGAGACAATTGGGGTGCCATTATCGCTAATTACTAGCGAAGGCAGCCCGTACTCAAAAATATGGAGCTGTAAGGCTCGGAGAAAACAATCTTTATCAATACGTTTACACAAAATTAAATTAACTGCTCGCGACCAAAAGCACGTAAAAACAAGTATATACACTTTTTGGCTACCGCCTGGCACACGAACAGTAAATGGACCACAATGATCGATTGCGACATTCCTGAACGGAACACTCTCTGAATTAACTCGAAAATCACGATAGGCATTCTGGTTTAATTTTACGGTGCGCCTGTTCACTTTGCCACAGATCAAGCACTTTTTGACAACTTTTTTAACTGCGACTAATGCGTTAGTAATCCAGAAAGTTTTCCTCAGGTAAGCAATCACTCTATAGATTCCTGCGTGTTTGAGAGAAACATGAGCATCCCAAATGATTGACTGTGCAACAGGACACGTCTTTGAGAGCAAGATGGGACAGCGTTCATTATACTGTCCCCGCAACTTGCGGAGCTTACCCTGGATCCTCACTAACCCGTCCCCGCTCATGAATAGATTCAGTTGTTCTGCGAGCGGATGAGAAAAATCTCCGTTCTGCAAAGATTCACAAACTTCAGGAAAACTCTCTTTTTGGGCACATCTAAGCAGATAGTTTGAACTAGTTTGTACAAAATTCTCACTAACTCCATCATTCGGTTGCTCAAGCCGAGCACGCACTCGGTCTCTTAATTTTCTCCCATATTGAAATACATATTTCATCACATTTACAGCTTTACGAAATGAGGAAAATTTCTTCAATGGAAAAATGCTAGACTCAACAGGAGGGACACTTACAATTCTCGCATGACATCTCACTTCGTCTCCCACAGGCCGCGGTACTACAATTCTGAACTCGGGAGAACTCTTAAAAGGCTCTGAAATTTTCAGATACTCTACGTTTTTGAGTTGTTTGCTGGAAACGCACCTAGTCACAGCGTCACTAGGATTGATTCCCCCCGCTATGTGATTGAAAATTACGGGACACTTCTCGCAGAGTTCAGCGATTTTCTGCAGCTTGTTATTAACAAACACGCTTTTTCGTTCAATTTTTCCATAGTCTTGCGTTTTCATTTGCAGCCACCCCATCACTATCATAGAATCTGAATAAGCCAGTATTTTGGTGATTTTAACGGGTATTACAGCAGTGGTCAATTGTTCGTACAACTCCATCGCACTCTCTACACCCATGAGAAGTGCCGCGAGCTCCAACGCTGGAATCGACTTAGATCTCAGGCTTTTAGAAATCACGGAATTCCTAGCTGAAACAAACAAGGACTCGTTGGAACCCGATACGCGCAAATAAGTCACGCAGCCAATAAAATTCTTGCTAGCGTCTGAACACACCAGTAGCTCATATTCGGCGTCTCTAGGGCCAAGACTACGAGGGACTTCACCTTCGCTAGCCATGTTCACCTGTCGTGCAATGTTACGCCACTCTTTCTTATTCTGTGGGCAGAGAGGAGTATCCCAATTTAGGGAAGGCTCGCACTGTAACTTATGCACGAAGAGCTTTGCTCTATTCATTATGGGGATATTTAACCCCATTGGGTCATAGTTAGACTGTAATGAACTTAGTAATTTTCTTTTCGTGTCTGCATTAGGAGACAGTTTAGGTTTCTTGGTCTTTACAAGATCTTTCACTGTATCCCACACAAGACCGAACAATTTGGTTCCTGTCTCGGCACAATCGGAACCATCAGCAAGGAGAGAATTCTTTAATTGCTCTGAATTTGTGGCGAACTGTTGCAGACCGAAACCATAGCCAGCGAAGGTCCTAACCGCTAATTTTAGAGCTTCCTCCAGCTTACTGCCATCATTAGATGAGAATGCCAAGTTGTCCATGTACGCAAGATTGTACATGGCTCTCATTATTTTCCTTTCCTCTGCAGATTTCGAATAGGTATTATGGATTAAGATGAAGTACAACGCTACCATAAGCAAGAAAGGGGAAAATCCCATTCCAAATGGAACTCGACAGAATCGGTAGCCTACTATTCGGAAATCTTTTTTGGCGACATCCTTAAACCACAAGAATAGCAGTTTGTTTGTATCCTCAGGTCTGAGGAGAAGCTGGAGAAAGGCTTTCTTGAGGTCATATAACACCAAGTAAGAATCAAACCGGTGCAATAAAATAGTGATCAACATTTTATGATTCAAATTCCCGCCCATGAAAGAAAATTGATTATGAGAAATATTGTCCCCATTTCCTTTCAAATTTGACAAGAACACAATCCTACACTTTGTAGTGTCCCTCTCCTCACGGAACACAGCATTATGGGCAAGAAATGCGGCATCACTGTTCTCTCTGACATGTCTTTCAACATTAGGTATCCGAGAAATTATTCCCTCTTCCAACTGGTCTTTAACTACATTATCGTATTCTAACAATTTAGCCGCACTCAAACGTTTTGATTGAGATTTCAAGATAGACAACGCAAGACCATAATTAGACGACAGCAAATTCTCTAAATCTCGCCTCCCCAGTGCAGGAACAATCAGTCTACCCGAAGGCATTTCTCTTGAAATATTAGTCAATACATAATTAAGAAGTTCAGTACTTTCAGACGACAAACTTGACTCACCACAATCATCATAAGCGTAGTCCAGACAACTCTCCAATGACCTCGAAGGGTCCGAAATATACTCATGACTTGCATCATCAGGATCCAATCTCGCTGTGCACCCGGCCGATAGTCATATATTCTCTACGACTGGTGGTAAGAAAGGAAGATTTTTTACATAATTGGCCACACTACCAGCAAGCATAAGACCCGACGATGTGTGATAGACGCAAGAGCAAGTCTCCTCCGTCCCAAAATTGGCCTGTTTGAGCGGAAACAAGTGACTCTGATCGCTTCCAAGAATTATTTTAATATCTCCTATGTGATCAGAGCTTAGTTGAGAGTCCGCTAAACTGTATCCCTTCTGAGTAAAGGAAGCCACGAGATTGCTCAACCCCGGCAAAGTTACGTTAGTATCAATTTTGTCGATACAAATGGCTGTGATCAATTTCGTACCCTGGCCAGGTACTTCGACCGGAAACTCAACGAGAACGGACTTTTGCATTTTTTCAGAATTTATTCCTTTAACATTTACGTTCAGAGATTTAACAACTTTACAATTAGGAATGCTGTCTGGCCCGCCCTCGACAAAAGTGGCTTGTGACCCTAAATCTTTGAACAGTCTCCAGGGAATTTTGGTTCCGTGTTGATCAACATACACCGTGCCAGTCGGCAATATTACGTCATTATACCTGGTGACCACATTCGAGAAAATAGCCATGTGGTTAGAGATTGTCTTTGGAGAAAATTCACATTTTCTTTTATCAGCTACCTTGACTTTTGCATTACTACAACCAGAACTTTGTTCCGCCTGAGACCCGCCCTCATTACGGCTGTCATTACGGCTCCTCTGACCGCTAACACACAAGTACGTCAAGTGCATTCGCTTGCATTTGAAGCAAGGCTTTGAAAATTTGAAAGTACAGGCTTTGATACTATGAGCAACACTGCCACACCGGATACATCCCCCTACTTCTTTCAGCTTAGCAACTTTACTGCTAGAATCAGGAAAAAGTGAACATGAGCTAAGTTTATGGTCAGTGGCGTTCTCGGCCTGCAAATGAGTGCACAAAGTACAACCGAATTTCTTTTGAGGTTGAGAATCAACACGCTGTGGGCGAACTTCTATGGCCGTCGACAAGCAAGTTTCGGTTTCGAATTGTTTAGTTTTTTGAGCATCAATGAATCTCAAGTTGGCCTTGAACCCATTGCTCACAATATCATCGAGACTAGGTTTATTCTTATTAGTTATGGCAATGAGTTGTTTACGGAAAGTCTCGGCCAAGCCATTCCACAAGAAAAATTGAGTGAAAATGTCTCCAGTAATTTTAAGAGCCTTCACTTGTTCGCATAGAACACGAGCTTCGCTAATCCAGCGATAAGCATCAGATTCAGATTCTCTCAATCTCAAAGAACATAACTTACGAATGACTGAATACCTCTGCTCAAGCTCGTCACTATAGGCTTCATTCAGCAATTGAACCGCCGTTTCATAGTTTAGGTCATCGACAGCAATAGAATCGAGCAGTTTCTTGGCCGAACCAGACAATTGTTTTCGCAAGTAGGAAAATTTCTCAAATGAGGATAAATTATACTTCGAAATAAGACTCTGGAATGAAGTAATGAAACGATGATATAGCTCTGGGCTACCATCAAATGAGGGCAATTCAATGTTAGGAAGTGACACCTTGTGCCGCCTAACTTATAGGTCTAAATATTTCTCTTCTACATCCAACTGCTCTAAATACGTATCAGAGTCCCACTTGCCTTTACTTAGCATATAATCAGAAATTTTTTCATTTAAAATCTCGAGGTCAGCTTTGAGGCCTTCAAGCTTACTAATGTAATACTGGTATTCGTTAACTGCAAGATCTGCTCTTTCTATAGCTGTCAAGTTTTAGAGAGAGACTGACGCTTTCCACGTCTCACCGTGACTAGGTTTTTGATATGAGCGTCAAGATCTGACGGGAAATTTACCTCACTCTCAGACATTTTGAGCAAAATCAATTGCTTAATTAGCGACAATCAAAGGTCTACAAGTTTACACTGTAACACTAGTACCAGCACGAGTTAATCAGAGAAATACAATCAAGATTGAAATAATTTCGTAATTCCAATTCACCTTCGATAAATTGACACAGAAATTTGAGCAACATGAAATGGTAACTATATGACAAAACAGAGAAAGCACATACCGCAGGACGGGACCAGGAGTCGGAGACACGAAGGGGCGAGAGCAGGGAGAAGGCCCCACGTTGGGCGCCATTCGCAAGATTTAGTAAGGCTAGTACCTTGGGCAGGAGTGAAAAGGCAAAGGGTTTTTTTCCTTTAATTTACAAGTTCAGAGTAAATGAATTTATGGCAAGAACGAAATTCCCGCTCTCAACCCCCACGCCTCCGGACTTTCACTCCCTTCCTGCGAAAAGAAAAGACAAGAAAACAAGCATTAGTTGCGACGTATCACGGATTTCAATCGATAAGTAACGGCTGAATTACTATTGGCTCAGCACTGATCCGCTCGTCAATATTAAATTACCCTAAAAAATTAGAAAATTTACCCTAGAGAAAGCGTCAACCTTTGGTCTCAACTATTTAGGTCAATTAAAGTTTAAAGGGCAAACCGTTAAAGGCAATTTAGAAAATAATTTAGGTAGAGGATTGAATGAATGGAGTCGTCTCCCATACGGCTAGAGCGAAAATTCCTCTTAATGACTGAGGTACATAAAGTAGGTCCAGGCTACCTATGCACCCACCTATACAGGTCGTCAGGAGTAACGCCGACATTGCTCTCGCCTTCCTCCGCGTCCCCAGCTCCAAGTCCATCCCACGTGGAAGATCTACAGGATCATGTTCTCGTGAATAGCGTCTGGGTGCAACTCAGACACTGGCCCTGGGACATTCCTGAGCGATTTTTGCCCCGACGATCTCCCGCAGGTCCCCAAATCTTCTCCGGACAGGTGAAGATAAGTTCGGAGAGAGATGCCAAAAGTAGAAGCGCCAAAGGCCACTCCAGTCGCAGTAGGAGATGACTTCTCCGGGTTTCGAAAAGGGGTGGAGAACATCCGCCAAGAAACTGGCTTATCCTGCTACTCTATAGGTCAGGTCTGTTCTGCTGTAGCATCAATATCTATAGGTGGATGAGGATGATTAGTAGGCGGGTTAATTGCCGAAGGTGCAGTCGCTTCTGAGGTAAAATTTTGAGTAAGGAGGTCATCTCTGATGGCATGATTTGTCTTTTAAGTCGGCTAGCTAGATAGACCCGGACGCTACTTTTTTGTCAGACCCAAGGGTGACGCTTTTTACAACATGATAAATAAACAATGAAAGACAATTTACAGAAAATTTAGAACAAGAATAGAGCTTTATAGCTATAAACTATATACGTATTTCATTGACAAACACAATCTTCGCGGTGAGTTAAGGTGATATTGCCTTTGAATCAAAACTCGTATGGTTCAGCTCAAGTGTCTATATTTCAGCATGTTAAATGAAATTACTTTGTAAACCAAGTCAATCAATATTACACGGAGCTATACACTACATAACATCCAATAAGCTACCCTGCTGGTGCCTGAATAAAGATGTTCATTATTAAAAACCATCAACACATAAAACTGTGATTGAAAATTTAACGGAGCCACGAAACCATTTCATATCGAAGCTCTTTGTATAAGCGGGAGATAAATTATAAGTGTAATAAACATCATATAATTGACATCTATTGCAGTGGGAACAGTTTTTCCAGTTTTCCAGAACAACGTCATAAGGGAATAAGCTCCAATCATCGTTCGACATGAAGGTAATTTAATCGGTACGTGATACAAAACTTGGAAGCTTATGCCGCTAACAAGGACGTCTGTTCTGATAGCCTCTATAGGAGATATAATTTCCAGAAAACCACGCGAGAAGTCCAGCGGGCAGTAACCGAGCCGATTAAATTGCTCGACGATATCGTAACCAATGCCATATCGCCGTCTAACTTTGCTTTAGGGCATCGTAAAGGCCACAGTATTGCACGCCATTATCAATGAGCTTCTGCTTTCCAAGCTAGTGAAATACACGCTCGATTTTCAGAGCCTGCAACGTTGCAGATGAATCGAACTCTGATGCGGTTATGCTTCTACCGGAGCGAAATACAGGTAGTTCAAAGGCATTTTCTTGTTGTAAGAACTCTGGCCATAATGTAATAAAATGTAATAGAATATAACATGATGCAATATAATAAAATGAAATGCAGTATAATGTAATGTAATGTAATATAATATAGTATGAAAATGATGTAAAATGATGTAGTATATATTTAATATAAATATAAATATTGATAAATGTGTATATGATACATGCATATATATTTATATGGTAATTTTCAAACATGGGCCCTAAAATGACCGCCTAAATAACAAATGGATCTCAAATAAAAAACAGATATGCATATGTGAGCAATACAAGTTTTGATAACTTTTTAAGTGCCATATTCTTCATGAGCTGCCCCTTGGATGCAGGCAAGAATC
This sequence comes from Morinoia aosen, assembly GCA_030386875.1. NCBI lineage: Eukaryota > Metazoa > Arthropoda > Malacostraca > Amphipoda > Talitridae > Morinoia > Morinoia aosen. The sequence continues at coordinate 41,861,213 of CM059574.1, forward strand.
GGCGCGGTGACGCAAGCTGTTCATTGCGATGCTTGCGAGATCGGGTCTAAGTCGCTGCATTTTTATTTCTATGTATGCCTTGAGTTGGTTCACTTTTCGTTCACTTTTCGCGGTAAACTTGTTAGTATCCCTGAAGGAAAACACCAACTCAAGGCATCCATCGAGGTATAAATCCAAGGAATTAGAACAGATCTCACCACCGCCGTAAAGCCTGCGTTATCGCTCTGATTATTGTCTGCGCCACTTGTAAAATGTTGTGTTCAAAACGTATTGAAAATAAAGATAGTACTTCTCAGGATTTTTGAAATGTTATATTTTTCAAATCAATCCGATATTATAGGACTTTTTAAAGATTCTTTTAGGACCCATGCTTAAAAATGTCACTTTCTATGGCATATATATGTTTATTTCATACATACATATACTGAAAATGAAATATACATAGCATATATAATATCGCGCATAAGTGTCTAAATTTAGATAATACAGACCTTCATTGCTCATTTTTTACACATAATAATTAACCTGTTTTTACATTTTAAAAATGTAAAGATATATAAATCCAATATGTTACGTGCACTCAAAATTATGAGAGGAGTCTAAATGCGATAGAAGCCTTTTATTTTTTATCCCAAAAAATTGTCCTTTACATTTGTAATGAACACATTTTTCATTAGAAGTCTTCAAAATGAAGGTAAATCACTTCAAATGTGCAAGCAGAACCCCTTCAAATTTAGATATCTGTTAGAAAAACATTATTTTTTTCGGCGTGTGTGAAGATACTGTTCAGTGGACAATTTTTTGGTCAAATGATCACCGACTTATTAAAAAACAGAGTGTGGATAAGGACGATGAAATATCGTTAATCATTTTAATGTTGCAATGTATAATCGATACTATAATAAAAAACCCGTCCGTCCGTCCGTCTGTCTGTGTGTCACACCCACAAGCAGAAAGTGTGTTGTGAGCGTATCTGTGCTACAAGCTTCATCAACTCCGCAATTTACACTCGCTGGCTGATGCAGCGAGTGTAATTGTGCCATTCATGGACTAATTGGTTTCTTTTTCAAAGGTTCAACGATCACTTACAGTCAAATGTATTAAATTAAAAAAACAAAATTAGTCAATTGATGCTCTGTTTAGAAATGTACATCAATAAACTGAAATAGATTTATTGTACGTACGTCATCCAATTTATAAAATTACGGAACACGATCATTGAGATGGGGGGGCTCGTTCAACAGATTTTCCATAAAATCTACAGTATTTTTCAAAATGAAAATAAAAATACCCACCGCTAAACACAAAAATTCTGTTTGTAAAATTTTGGAACAAGAAATGAATATATTACATAGTAAAGCGTCAAGGGTCTTCCTAAATTTATACATAAATAAATTTATGTAATTTTTCGGTCGTAATTTCTCCTATGTTGTTAAACTGGCAATATCACTGAACACTTTAAAATGGTTGGTCCGTCTATCTTTCACGCTCTTGAAGGACGCTCAATGACCGTATCTGTGATACGAGTTTCCCCAGTGCACAAGTACAAGAATATTTCAATCGCGGGTACTGTTAGGATGGATATTGTATTTGTATGTTATCCACATTTGGAAGATTTGTCTAAAGAAAATATCGAATCACGTCATTTTTGACGGGTCGTTTACACTAGTTGATAATAAAGAGCCTTGTTCCCAGAATCTGATAGTATTGAGTATACTCGTAATTACGAAGAAATTGTTAGTTAAAAGTTCGCTTGAAAATTATGCATTTCGTAAGTTTTTTGCGAACTTACTAGTGAAAAATAAATGCATTGAAAACCTAAAAATGATGGTAAAATTCTTGGAAGAGATAACTGTGGTCACTACGCCAGCTTACGCTAAAATGCCCGAAAAATAACAACTATATCATTATGTAGCAAGAAGAACGTCACTACCTCATTGAAAACGTGGGAGCAAATTTGTTTCAAAATCAAATATTCAGGAAAATATTCTCTCTAAACAATGATATCAATAAGCTAAGAAAACTTGTTAGCAGAACATCAAAGATTTCTATACGTCAAGAAAACATTTTAGCAGAACCAAGAAGATGTCACTACGTTAAGGAAAACATGTTAGAAGAACATCAAAGATTCCCATACGTCGAGAAAATACTCGTATGTTAGCAGAACCAAGAAGATGTCACTACGTTAAGGAAAACATGTTAGGAAAACAAGGAAAACAACGTTAAAATTGGTCAACAAAATTGGTCAACTCTGCAACAAAACGATAAATAGAGACGAGAAAACAACCGGCAGCACCAATTATTACAAGCCTTTGACAGCAGAAACGCAACAGACTTTCTAAGTAATCATCTTTAACATGATTGTGATGACACTCGCATTTGTTTCATGTCTCAGAAAGAAGTCTTATAGAAACTAACGGATTGAGTACACTAGACCAATAAGTAAAACATTTGTACAAAAGAATTTGTAGATTTTTGGTCCGGATTCGACAACATGTTTTCCTTACGTTAAGGAAAACATCAAAGATTTCCATACGTCGGGAAAATATGTTTGCAGAACCAAGAAGATCTCACTACGTTAAGGAAAGCATGTTAGAAGAACATCAAAGATTCCCATACGTCGAGAAAATATGTTAGCAGAACCAAGAAGATGTCACTACGTTAAGGAAAACATGTTAGAAGAACATCAAAGATTTCCATACGTCGAGAAAATATGCTTGCAGAACCAAGAAGATGTCACTACGTTAAGGAAAGCATGTTAGAAGAACATCAAAGATTCCCATACGTCGAGAAAATATGTTAGCAGAACCAAGAAGATGTCACTACGTTAAGGAAAACATGTTAGAAGAACATCAAAGATTCCCATACGTCGAGAAAATATGTTAGCAGAACCAAGAAGATGTCACTACGTTAAGGAAAACATGTTAGAAGAACATCAAAGATTTCCATACGTCGAGAAAATATGTTAGCAGAACCAAGAAGATGTCACTACGTTAAGGAAAGCATGTTAGAAGAACATCAAAGATTCCCATACGTCGAGAAAATATGTTTGCAGAACCAAGAAGATGTCACTACGCTAAGGAAAGCATGTTAGAAGAACATCAAAGATTCCCATACGTCGAGAAAATATGTTAGCAGAACCAAGAAGATGTCACTACGTTAAGGAAAACATGTTAGAAGAACATCAAAGATTTCCATACGTCGAGAAAATATGTTTGCAGAACCAAGAAGATGTCACTACGCTAAGGAATATGCGCCAGTAGAACAATAAAGATGTTAGTACAATTGAAATATTCTCGCAGATTTATGTTCGTCGAGGAGAACACATTTATTCGAACGTAAAATGCTTCACCTGTGTTACATAGCACTAAAAGTTCCTAATAAGAATCATCTGAAATTATAACAAGACTGGTTAAGAGAACAGAGAATTTAAAGCGAACATTCCCGGTTTTGTTGCGTGGGTTCAAGTAGCACGAATAAGCTCATAAATTTTTATTCAAAATACGAGATTGTTACGTCATTGCAACGCAGAATTTATGTGAAATTATTTTTTAAATGAACTTCTTTGAACTAGAAATGGATTCAATGAAAAATAAATCAGAAAACAATGCAATATAAAATTCGTCAGCTGGACTTCCATTGCGTTTTCCCAATTACATTTTTTTTTTCATTTCATTGAGAAGAGACATGGCATAAAAATTATTAATACCTCAATCTGGTGGCATTCCTATTTTTATGTTCAACTCAGCAATCAAGAAGAGTTCTATGCATTTTATCGCATGTAAAAAATGAATAAAATAGTTTGGTTTATTGCAGGCAATGGAAGGTTTATTGAAGGCCTGCACAGAGTTGGAAAGTATTCAAAGTTTAAAATTTGGAAAATCCAAACTTGGTTTACTTTTTAACTAAAAGTTCCTTCCGCTGACAACAGCGTTTTGCTCCATTTTGTCTTTAATCTTCGTAACTTTTGAAAGAAGGCTCGAGCATTTTTCTGCTGTGCCGGCATTTTGCATCGTGCATAATGCGGAAGGGCGGCGTGTTTACCTGAGCCAACTTTGTTTAAATACGTGAAAATTACTAATTTCTTCTGCAACGAACTTTATGGGAATGTTCGATCGCGGTATGAACACAGTAGCTAAATAAAATACCGGAATTATTAAGGAGCACAAAGAAAGATTTTAAGAGAATTTGAAGTCTCATTGATGAACAAACTGTAAAACTGAGCTGAATGCATCCAAAGCTTGAAAGTTTCCTACTCAGAGACTACATTACGACACTTGCAAGCAGCGTAGAGGCTTTCCAAGACTCATCTAGATGTTTTAAAGAGCATTTCACCTCTTCAGAAGAGCGCATCGTTCTCGCAACTTCTCAAGGCTACGAGACTTGCAAGGGCCTCTGAACGACTTACGATAAAACGCAATCGGAAGATCACAAGAGCTGGATGAACATCGGCCCAAGCAAGGGCAGTGCTGGAAGAGAATCATCATTGCTTAATACAATTGACCTTAAATTTGAGTTGAATATTGAACTTCAGTCTTATCAATTAAGGTCAAAGTGTTAAGGAAACAGTGCACCTTTTTTTGGGCAATAAAATATTTTATAAAATTATTTTTTTCTTTAAATTGAAGTTATGCAAGTGCTGAACATCCACAATAAATGTTACAGGCGTGCACGCAATAGAAAGCTCAATATGGGCGGTAGAATGATGGCGAGGGGAAGATGATTTTTGTGAAAATAATTTTTTTTTCGGAGCAAAACATTTTTACTTCCTAAAAAACCAAGCTTTTAAAACTTTTTTAAACACAGAAACAAAAAATTAACAAAACAATAATTTGCTAACAAACAAAATGTTTTTTTTGTGATAATGTCATTTTATTTTTTTTGCTTCCGTGGAAACCTGAAATTTCCCTCACGCCAAATCTTACTCCTACAATAATTTCTAGTGTAGAGAATCAAAATGATGTTTTTTTTTTGAAAGAAGAACAAGATGACAACAACACCGAAATAGTAATTTGAGATTGCCGAATTAGGTAACAAACGGCAGGTCATCACACTAAAGAAATCTAGTTTTTTGGTAATTTTCTAAAGTTGGTTCCATAATGAAAACTTCTCCAAAACCAAGACAAGCTTTAAAAATTTCTACCTCAGCGTTGTAGCCCAAATGTTTATCTTTCAAATGAAATTGGTTTAATGTCTATAGGCAAAAATTTGTTGTAGGTGTAGGGTTTGCAGTGCACCCCTTCAAATTCCGTTTTTTTTGCCGTAACTCATTTTCAATGAAGCAAATCAAAAACTTCCCGTTAGATTACCCCTATATTTTTGTTTGAGTTTTACCAGTCTTAAAGTTCATGAGCATTGGTGTACGAATAAAAGAAAAATTGTAAAAGGTGTTAGGTCCCCTTATGGATGCTCAATGACCGTATCTGTAATACGAAAAATATTTTAACAGCGGGTGCTATTAGGATGTACATATTTGTTTTTCGTACACATCTGGGAGATTTATTTAAGCAAAATATCGAAGCCCGTCATTTTTGATGGGTCGTGCGCACTAGTATAGAAGAAATGGCTACAGGAGTAGTCAAAGTGCCCATTCTCAGGCTGCCATCCAAGTCTCGTGTTGTCTGGCATCAATCACACGCCGGCAACAGAATAATCAGGCGAATACCAGGGTAGAGAATTGCTTATTTACTATGCGAGAATTTTGTAGTCAAATGAGTGAGGACAGCCAAGTTGTAACGGATGAAAAAGACGTACAAGATAAAAAGGAATTTCTCAAAGATTTCACGTTTTCAGGGCGAATACGACTCCCTTCATTCAGAAAGTTAATAACGGGCAGATATAAACAGGCATTGAAACACTAAAATAATTAATTGAAAAAATAAGAGGTGTAAACAATTAAAAATTGCCGCTATACTTCTGCGCTCAAAGATGCTCATGAAAGAATTTGGCGTTTCGCTGTAATGTAGAGAAAGAAGAAGGTAACTTGATCAGCATAATGCGTAGCTTAGTCTTGGATCTTAAAAACAGTAACTCATTCTTTAAAGTTTACTCGTGGGACACAATCCTAATAATTGAAATCATTGCTCCGTAGGCATGACTCATAGAGTGGTGGTTGTTCTGGGAACATGACTCATATGGTAAAGATTACTCTGAGGACATTATTCATATTGTATAAGTTGTTGTGTGAACATAGTTCGCATTGCAATAAATGCACTGCAGCCGTAACTCTCATTGTGAGTATTACATTCTGAATATAATTCATATCGTAAAATAGCTCTATCGACATAATTCACACTGTCATAATTGGTCAATGAACATAGCTCATATAATGATAATTGCTTCGCAGACATAATTAATGTTGGGATAATTGCTTCGCAGACATAATTCATATTGGGATAATTGCTTCGCAGACACAATTTATTTTGGGATAATTGCTTCGCAGACATAGTTCATGTTAGGATAATTGCTTCCCAAACATAATTCATATTGGGATAATTATTTCACAGACTTAATTCACATTGGGATAATTACTCCGAAGACATAATTCAAATTGTGGTAATTGCTTTACGGAAATAATTCATGTTGTGATGGTTACGTTGCGGGTATAATTCATATTTCGATTATTGCTTTACAAATATAATTCGTATTTTGAAAATTGCTTTGGTGGCATAATTCATGTTGTTATAATTACTTGTCCCACAACGACGATGCCCGCCAGAGCAGACAGCGTACGAGCGAGTGTCCGCCAAGAAGAGGGCTGGAACAAAGCATGTGCAACATCACCGTCACATCGGGGCGTACCGTTGTGTTGACGGTCCGGCGTCACAAAGTTTAGGATTATAAAAAAGTACGAAGCTGGTACTGAAAGAGTGAAATTCGTTCTCATTAGAGTAACGGGGTAATTTTATTCTAACAAGTACATTAAAACAGTAAATTCAAAACTAAGTTTTTTGTGAGGAAATGTTGCAATCTTAATAATATATTTTTCTACGAAGTATATTGAAGAGCAGTAAAATGAAGTGTGCGATGGTCAGGAAAGTAGGATAGATGAGAGATGGGAGAATGAACAGGAATCAGAAGTATTACGAGTCATTTTTATATTAAACTTTTAAATAACATGATTTACATAACCAGATTTGGAAATAGATGATAAAGATTGTCGTTTTCTTCGGCAAAGACCTTTGCGGGGCTCCGCTAAAATTTTGGTACCGTTTCTTTGATATTATTAAAGCCTATTTCTGCCCTCAATTGTTGTCTTACTGCTGGCACGTATCTTGACTTTCAACTGGGACATTTGTACATTCAGAGAATTTTTCCTAACCTATTTAGTGACATGACAACGTTTTTAAAGAAATGTAATCCATGGGATGAATGCAAAGATTCTGCCTAGCTGTAGTTAATTGGAGTGGATGAAATTATCGAAAGTTCGGTCGCACGACGTAAGAAGCTAGCTCTTTTTAATACGTTGCCGGGCACAAGTGATGCATTTCCAATTACTTGAATTTCGTGCAGCGTAAATTAGAAAAATGATAACGAATTGCGAAGTGGCAACACTCGCATTCTCTTGGTTAATTATTGAAACGAGTGGAATAGATGATATGATTTGTTCAAGGCAAAAAGTGTTTTCCTTTGCAGTATTTTCGAATCGTTTAAAATAATTTCAAGCCAGAATTACAATCCCTAAAGATGCGTACAGGTCAAAAAATTCGGATGCTAGTTATAATAGCCGAAAAAATTGGAAAATTACGTTGTTCAGGATGAGTCCTTAATAAATTCTGAAGAAGCGCTTCATACTTGATCACTGACGATTGATTCCCAGCCTCCCAGGTACGTGAAGGAGGTAAAAAATCCCAAAGAGAGCCTATAACAACACATAGTGAAAACATAAATATTCAAAATATCATATATTCTGAAGCTGCTTCTAAAAAATTCAATGTGCAGTTGTTCAACGAGCAAAATTCCACTCCCTTTGGTTACGCTGTGATTTTGATGTTTATGCTGCTGGCGAGCGGTGTCTAAAGCCCGTGACACACCTTGCAACTTCGAGTGCTCCATGCCGCACCGACGAGTTGCCCAGAGCTCTCTCACCGCTCGGACAGCCACATGAGCAAAAGTCCAGCCACCTTGATTCATGTAGCAAGACGACACCGCACATCAGAGCCAGTGCGAGCCAAGCAGGCATTGAGTACGGTTGTCTCGCTCAAGCGCTCACTGTTGTCTCGCTAGCGCGTTCCGCGATAATCCGAGCGCAGCTGCTTTGCAGAGCATATTGTCGTCTGACGTCCTCCTCCTCTCAAAGCTTCAATGCAACTGACTGCCGCGCGTTGTCACGCGCTCATCCAAAAGCTCGTTAAGCCGCAGCGGTTGTTCTGCGACACCAATACAGTCACAAGTAGCATTGACATAATGCAAGGTGTGGCACGGGCTTTAGACTGTGCAGGGCGTTTAAAAAATGCACACCTTTTTTTTACGTGCTATAAAATTAAAATTAGTGATCTGGTTTTAACATACTTCCTCATTGGATGCAAGATGTTAATTTTCGATCACATCCGCGTAAAAATTTTCAAATAAAAAATATATTTGCATTCAAAAGTATTATAAAGCAGTGATAGTAATTAAACAATAATCGACAATAACATTGCCTTCATACCAACTTCAAAAGATGCAGTAGGATTTTGTAGGGCTAAAAGTTTAAACTTTTAGAATAATTGCATTGATGGTTTCACAAAATATATTGGAATTTTTTTCGGCTCGAAAATCTTTAAATTTCCTGAATCATCGTGAAAACCAAATAATATTTTCTTGAATTCTTGCTCTTTTTCTTCCACTTTTATCCTTGTTCAAATTGAGCGAGTTCCATCATTATCAAATTTGTGCTCATTACGATACAGAGTTCGTTTATTTGAAGAGGATCTGGCAAGGAAAGCTTTCGGAAATAACTGTGACACTCGTTTGCAGCTTCTGGTTTGAATGTAGCTATTCAAGATAAAATTTGCTGCCCTTATTTATGTTGGTAGCTTCTAAAAGGGAATGAATGAATTTTTCTAGAAATTACAGAGCAAATTACTATTTCACGTAAAAACTGTATGATTTTTACAGCTATGAATGTGATATGAATAAATTTCTTCATCCAATAAGACCAAGTATGGTAAAATCGCTTGTCTATTTCCAATTTTATCAGAATTTAACAGTGAGGTATACATTTTTCAAGCACCCTTTTTTTGTACTTGGTTTTTACTTCGTATAGCTTTATAGCGAGAATTTGATCCTCTATAATTTATGTTTTCTGTTATAGGTATCCGTCGTTCTCACACGATCCCTAGTCACACCGATAACCGTATTCAGTGTTTTGCGGTGAATCATTAAAAATCAGTTTCAAGAATTATTTCTTATAGTTATTACAGAAGTAAGATAATTCTGTATCGAGTGCCCATTGGCGTCAAAATTAATTACATTGCGTTTACACGATTAACGATAAATAAAATTTAAGCTGTTCCTTCGTTCATTTGATTTCCCTTCTTGACATGAATCCTCCCAATGAAGCAAGGATGTCGAGAGTCATCAGTCATATCGTAATCGAAATAAGTTGGTTGAATGCTCGCATAAGAGAGCACCGTAAACGTTCAGAATGTGAAAGGCACTTAAGGGCTTGCGTCTAATTTGGGGTCATATCTTCAACCTTATTCATAAAATTAAAAATCTCGTGGGACATCAAGCAATTAATTATAAAGGGTTATCAGCACAGCGATAAATAAACCTTTCCAAAAATAAGCAAAAGCTCTATTCATCGCGAGTTGCATCGTCGAGACAGTAACGAAAGTTGACATGAACGTAAAGTGTCTCATCACGCCCGGCAAAATAAATTGGATCTCGGAGATTGAATCACTTATACAAATTGAACAATACGCTTCTATCGATCGGTTTCAAATGTATTAATGTTCTCAAAAACAATCGCTGCAGTGTGAACGTGAAAGAGATCAGCTAATGGTTTATTGGACTAAGACGCCCGTGTGTGTTTTATGCTGTAAAATTGTCTTGGACAAGATTGGCTGCAATCATTTGTATCGGGTCACGCATGCAAGTCCGGAAGATAATCGTAATACCTTTCCATTCGCTTAAAGTTTACCAATGTAGTTCATGAGATTTTATATAATTTGATTTCTTCGCTAAACTCTCTATAGGAAAATATATTCAGAGAAACCTTGAGACAGAAATGTAATCATCCAAAAAGCTAAGTATAATGCAAAAGTATTCGAGCTCAATTTTACGACACAAAATGCCCGTAAAATCGGACCAGAGAGAGCGAGAGAATGTGTTCCATTTGAAACACAGAAACATAAAGTTCGTTTTCTATGTCCGTATGAGGAGGCTGGGGTTTCTTGAAACCAGTTTTGTTCGCTCTCTATTGAGTTTGAAAGTTTTCAATTGTGTGTTTTAATAAAAGATGTTGATGCATTGCATTAAAAACACTACGCAAAAAAGTGTAATTATATATGAGTCTCGAGAATGAAAATTAACGAAATAATCACAAAAAATTGTGTTTTAATCGTGAAATCCCTGAAAAGTAAACAGTGACACTGCTATCAACATGAATGAGGAAATGCAAAACACATTGGAGAGAGACTCGACGTTTTCACAACTTGGTAATGCTAACATTAAATGTGTTTGTTATTTTTTGTTTAGAGATATCTTAGCAGCTGTTCTAAAATAGTTCTCGATATATCTATGAGTATTATTACAGAGTCATTATCTGCTTCAATTTTCTTCACATAATTTGAATACAATTTAAAGGGCCTCTCATATGAATCCTGACAAATGTGAAAACGATAATTCAGACCATGTTGACAAATCTGATAATTATCATTGAAGCTGGCCATTTTGAGTTCATTGCAAAAACTTAAACTCTCAAATTGAAACGTTCAGCCATCTGTAAGCTCGTCTAGTGGGCCAAGCCCAGCCTGTGTTGCAAAATGTCTTCAGTGTCCAAGAAAGACAGTTCACGGTGTTTGTAAGCGTCATGTTGTCCCTTGTAAAAATTACAGAACCAGCCACACACCAAGAAAAGTTAAAATTCGCTAACCTCGCTTTCTATCCGGCCTCAAAAGAAACTTCAATGCTACACCAATCGTATGACTTTTGACATTGGCTAAGATGAGGCTCGTTAATATCACAACAATTCGAAGAGCGATCAAAGACCTTGGCCTAACCTCTTATGTACGAGGTAGGCAGCATATTCTAACTAATAAGACGAAATAACGTTGTTTGGAGAGGTGCGTAACCGTTTTGTCCTGAATGCAGATAAACAGGCGTCAAGTTCTTTTCTGACGAGAAAATTTTACAGCTGATGGCTTTTAACAGACGAAACGATGGCTGGACTGCATCTTCGAGCTCTGACATTCAAGCCACGATGACCTTAAATGGCCTTGGAGAAATCAGCTAGCGTCATAGCCCAGCCTAACTATTTTGCCACCTGCATGCATGGTTTTCACCGCCCAAGTAATTAAATCGCTTGGGTGGCGAAAAACATGCATGCACTGATGAAAAGTTAGACTATGAACCCTGTGCGTGATTTCAAGGAAGAGACATGTCTACCCACTTCTTCGTCGACCACGAAAATGTGAATGCTGAACTCTACCACAGCGTCTTGGAAGTAGAAATCAATCCATGAACAAAGTTACATATAATAATTCGTAACATATAATTTTGCTACATATAATAATTTTGTGTACTAACATGACTCGGTTCATGCCCACACTGCGAATAAAACCGTTGATTTGCTCAAGAGGTCAGATGTGCGGTTCTGGATGAAAGACTCTTGACTAAGAGACTCGCTTGACATGAAAGCGTTAGATAGCTATTTTTGGTCGGGAATTGAAACTAAAAATTCTGCAAGGTGCGACAACAGGCTTCAAGAAGGACAATATAAAGGGTGTGGAGTCGTTGGAAACGGTAAGACTCTATCCGCAACGTGTTCAGCTTTCAATTACGTGTAGAAACCGCTATTGGCTGACTAAGACATATCGAATAAAAATTTCGTATCCGTCGTCTCCTAAATAAACAGTCAAAATATAAAAATATTACTTCATTTTTATCTTGAGTTGTTAAATTTTAATAATTCTACTATTCATAGTGTGATATTCATTTCATTACTATTATTTTCGCATAATAAAATACAGGAAAAGTGCTGTAAAGGTAAATCCATGAATCTTTTAAAGAACCGCCTCCTCTTCATCGCAGGGAGCGTGAAAGTAGCTCTTTGTTATCACGATAGACTTTTGCGAGGAGTAGTTTTCGTAATGGACTTGAGGTGTATTTTAGAGAACCTTGTTTGAAGAAAATCACGCCAAAGAAAATACTGCCCAAGGCGATACGCTGCGCAGATGGATTTCCTAGTCCCGCATTTTATCAAGATCTGCTGGAGAATTGCTTTCAAGAAAGGGTTCTTTTCCCCTGCTGTTGCTTTTCTTCCATGTGCGACTGTGGTGTATAATTGAAGAAGTCGTTGAGAAAATATTCTGATGTTAAATATGAAGTTTTTGCAAAAAAAGTGTTAAACTCTGATAAAAAAACAACTTCCTACTCTGTTAAGCATCTTCCAACTGCCTTCCGTGGGAGGAAAGGAGCTCAATTTCAGGTACCTTGTGACTTAATAAATGGTGGTACGAGTTTGATAAATGTAACACTTCAATCTTCAGTTAAGCAAAGCTTCTCTGTGGATATTTTGGCTCGTACTACAAGAACTTTAGCCTGAACCAAAAAACATTACCTTATCACCAAGTGATATTTTTCAAATAAAATTTTTAACACAGCATGAGTTCATACTCTAGAAGGTCCACGACAGGATGGATTGCTCTACCATGCAAATTACTCATCACGCGTTTGATAGTTGAACAAATATCGTTACGGTTGTTAGATCGGTCACATTTATTTGTGGGTTACGTGGAGAAGAATACGAAGACTTCATTTTCTAATTCATGGATGTTTTGACTTTTTTTCAGCTACACTGACGTTGGTTTTCATGTTACGGGAATATTTTGAGGTTAAAGCAGAAATTTAGCTGAGTTTTGGCCGTCAGTAATGCTCTGTATCAGTACTTACTCTATTCCACATGTGCCTAATGCGTTGCTGATGATAAAAGTTCCGATGAGAAACATTTCTTCTCAGCGACTAGAAAATAAAAATTTCGGCAACACTGTTTCACTCACACAGAAACATTCCGCTTTGTTGAACGCTGTAATCCGCTTGCAAGAGGCATATTTAAAAAAATAAAGTAAAGCTGTTTTCACTCACAAGAAAACAAGTAAGCTGCAGTGAACGTTACTTCTATTAATGTTGTTCACTTCATTTTACCCAAATCAATAAGACTAAGGCAACCCAGAAGTATTTCTTCTCAAAACGTTCACCCTAATTTTTCATGTATAAGAGCGGACTTATTTCTTATGGATCAAATAAGCAACCAAATTTCCCAGTGAATCTCTAGTATACTTTTCCAAGCGCTTCGGAATCACTGAAAAAACGATGGAATAGATATTTATTGAAGCTTTGAGATTATATTCACTGAGTTTTATAATTTTATCCATCTCGTATTTCATCACATCCCACAACACGAGCGCCCTAGGTATACATTTATTCACGCACGCACAAACGCACAACAACTGTTACCCTGGTCTAATATTTTGGAAATTCGTCCCTACATCCTTCAGGTCAGGTTAAACAAGTTTGGGAGAACAGCTGGAAAATTTTCACGAAAGATCACGGGGACATGCAACGATGCCACCGTTGAATTTAACGCAGGATATTGGTGGCGGCATGCAGCAGGGGCCACTATTTCTTGCGCTCTCATCGCGTCTTCCGAACTGAAGAAAGAGGCGAAGTGCGACTTTTAGAATCGTTTTTACTCAGCAATTTAGGTAGCTGATCGTATGATCTATTGTTGTTACTAAGTGAGGTTTAGATACTCAGCTATTTAGGTAGCTGATCTTATGATGTATTGTTGTTACTAAGTGAGGCTTAGTTACTCAGCTATTTAGGTAGCTGATCTTATGATCTATTGTTGTTACTAAGTGAGGCTTAGTTACTCAGCTATTTAGGTAGCTGATATTATGATCTATTGTTGTTACTAAGTGAGGCTTAGTCACTCAGCTATTTAGGTAGCTGATCTCATGATCTATTGTTGTTACTAAGTGAGGCTTAGTTACTCAGCTATTTAGGTAGCTGATATTATGATCTATTGTTGTTACTAAGTGAGGCTTAGTTACTCAGCTATTTAGGTAGCTGATATTATGATCTATTGTTGTTACTAAGTGAGGCTTAGTTACTCAGCTATTTAGGTAGCTGATCTTATGATGTATTGTTGTTACTAAGCGAGGCTTAGTTACTCAGCAATTTAGGTAGCTGATCTTATGATCTATTGTTTTTACTAAGTGAGGCTTAGTTACTCAGCTATTTAGGTAGCTGATATTATGATCTATTGTTGTTACTAAGTGAGGCTTAGTCACTCAGCTATTTAAAAGCTGATCTCATGATCTATTGTTGTTACTAAGTGAGGCTTAGTTACTCAGCTATTTAGGTAGCTGATATTATGATCTATTGTTCTTACTAAGTGAGGCTTAGTTACTCAGCTATTTAGGTAGCTGATCTTATGATCTATTGTTGTTACTAAGTGAGGCTTAGTTATTCAGCTATTTAGGTAGCCGATCTTATGATCTATTGTTGTTACTAAGTGAGGCTTAGTTACTCAGCTATTTAGGTAGCTGATATTATGATCTATTGTTGTTACTAAGTGAGGCTTAGTTACTCAGCTATTTAGGTAGCTGATCTCATGATCTATTGTTGTTACTAAGTGAGGCTTAGTTACTCAGCTATTTAGGTAGCTGATCTCATGATCTATTGTTGTTACTAAGTGAGGCTTAGTTACTCAGCTATTTAGGTAGCTGATCTTATGATCTATTGTTGTTACTAAGTGAGGCTTAGTTACTCAGCTATTTAGGTAGCTGATATTATGATCTATTGTTGTTACTAAGTGAGGCTTAGTTACTCAGCTATTTAGGTAGCTGATATTATGATCTATTGTTGTTACTAAGTGAGGCTTAGTTACTCAGCTATTTAGGTAGCTGATCTTATGATCTATTGTTGTTACTAAGTGAGGCTTAGTTACTCAGCTATTTAGGTAGCTGATATTATGATCTATTGTTGGTACTAAGTGAGGCTTAGTTACTCAGCTATTTAGGTAGCTGATATTATGATCTATTGTTGTTACTAAGTGAGGCTTAGTTACTCAGCAATTTAGGTAGCTGATATTATGATCTATTGTTGGTACTAAGTGAGGCTTAGTTACTCAGCTATTTAGGTAGCTGATATTATGATCTATTGTTGTTACTAAGTGAGGCTTAGTTACTCAGCTATTTAGGTAGCTGATATTATGATCTATTGTTGGTACTAAGTGAGGCTTAGTTACTCAGCTATTTAGGTAGCTGATATTATGATCTATTGTTGGTACTAAGTGAGGCTTAGTTGCTCAGCTATTTAGGTAGCTGATCTTATGATCTATTGTTGTTACTAAGTGAGGCTTAGTTACTCAGCTATTTAGGTAGCTGATATTATGATCTATTGTTGGTACTAAGTGAGGCTTAGTTACTCAGCTATTTAGGTAGCTGATATTATGATCTATTGTTGTTACTAAGTGAGGCTTAGTTACTCAGCAATTTAGGTAGCTGTTTTTGCACTCAATGAATTTTTCCAAGCAAATGAATGAAGTCAGTAGTTTCTATCAGTAATCCGATCAGGGACTCCTAAGAATTATGAAAGTTTTTTGAAATTTCTCAGGGTTCCAAATATTATGGAAATGGTTACAATAGTTACCCATGATAATTAGTAATCAGATGGTTAACACGAGGAATTTTCTTGTAAATGTTTGAGTAAAGTATAGTAGGTGATTAAAATATGGTAGGTATGAGAATTGTATGTGGTTTGCTTACTCTTTCCTGATATATCAATATTCAGAAAACCTACATGTAGATTATATTCAGGATGTTACTCGCATAGAGTTGGAGAATCAGGTAGCAGTTTTTATTTTTTATTTTGAGGTATAATGTAATTCATGAACTTTTTTCCAAATTACTTTAAATTTTGTCCGTGCAGTTTTTTGATTTGACCGAGAAATAGAAATGCTGGCACGGATTTTTTTCTGCTATTTGCAGGTCAGTCTGATTGCGACCGTCAGATCTTAAATGAGCTTCGTCCTCCAGACTCAATTTTGAGAGCAAGCCCCTGCATCCTAATCATCGTAGTCTGGACAACAAAACTGGAATAGTGAGCGTACCAAAATCTTTGCTGGAGAACCTGTACTAGAAAAACGTAGTTATTTTATAGGAGGGAAAATTGAATGAAAAGTGTGTGATACCAAAAGAAAGTTAGTTCGAACTGTCCGGAAGAAAATGAATTTAAAAGACCGTCAAGAAAATTAATTCCAGCGTTCCACCATGAAAGAAATTTGAGCTATCTGTTACGAAAATAAATTCAAACTATCGGCCGAGAAAGTTAATTCAGACTGTCTGTCAAGAAAGGGAATTTAATCTTTTTGTTAAGAAAATGAATTCAAACTGTCGGCCAAGAAAGTTAGGTCAAACTGTCTGCCAAGAAAGTTTAGTCAAACTGTTTGCCAAGAAAGTTTATTCAAACTATCCGCCAAGAAAGTTAGGTCAAACTGTCCGCCAAGAAAGTTTAGTCAAACTGTCCGCAAGAAAGTTTAGTCAAACTGTCCGCCAAGAAAGTTTAGTCAAACTGTCCGCCAAGAAAGTTAGGTCAAACTGTCCGCCAAGAAAATTAATTCAAACTGTCAGTGAAAAAGCGAGAATGTTTGTTCCAGAATACTAGAGTAAATAGAAAGATTGCAACCTGAGATGAGTAATTTTAAGATGCTATTCAATCCATTTCGTTTTAGAAGCGTAACAAATTCAAGGAACTGGAATAAAATTCTTCGAATTATAAAAAGCGCTGAATTTTTTCAGTTCAGAGAAGTAATTGACTGTTAACAAAGCAACCAGGCTGAGGGTTGAAAAGGTAATTACATCTTCTTCTTAACTAATCATTTGCAAATTATTTCAATCTTCGCAATTCCTTCCCCTCTAAAAAACGGAGAAAGAATTGAAGATGGGCAAAGAAAGCCATGACGGTAGTCGAAAAATATTGTGTCTTAAAATATTTCGTCTGGTTCGTTTGTCGCTCTGGTCGTTTCCAACAGCCCCTTTGTTTATTTTATTCTCGGTTAGCCAATGCTCTGGCCAGCGGAGATTTGCTTCCGAGGCCCTGCTCCAATATTCAACCTTAACAGAAAGTCGTTCGTCGTACAAGCGGCGCCTGACGCCGATATTTCGGTATAAAATTGACAGTGGCTTATGAATTTTTTCGTGGGACGTGTAATATAACAGTATGAAATTTGGGGAGAATTTTTGCCAGTGATTACACCAATGTCGCAGTCTGTAATTTAGCGGCTGCTGCTCGATAGCTTAGAGCGTGGAGCTATAACAATCTGAGTTGCTGCACTTGCCTATTTTGAGTCAAATTTGAATGAACAGGTGGTTGTATACCTGAAAGTATTGATGTGAATGGAAATTACACCTATTGTGATATTAATTGCGCTGCGAATATCTCGACTATTAATTACGCTGCTGATCATCAATCGTTAGATGACTATTCACTCAATTCGTTAAAAATGTTTCACGTTCTCGGTTTTCTTTCACAGTAAAATTGTTTCAAAAAGGTAAATTTACCAATGCAATCCCCGTGTATCCGTGAATGACAGCTTTGATGTTTCGTTCATGACACGAACCGTATTCATATGACTTTATTTACTTGTATTTTGTAAGATTTTTCTTGTATGTCGACGAGGAAGGAAAGTATAAAAAATGTACATGATTTTCCAATTCTAAAAATCACAGATTGAATCTGCAACACACTTCGAAAACGGTGAGTTAAGCCTTCTTGCTTTTCAAACTTCTTTCAAATCAATTTGCAAACAGAAAAAAATTACTTGAGAATAAAATATTTCACCATGCTTCCGCGTGAAACACCTGCGTGAAAAGTGAAAAACGGAACTGGCCCGCCGTGGACTTCCTGGAATTTTAGCCAGTGGCGGACGCGGTATTGGCATCGGCAAAAGCAATATATCGTGAAGCTGTCAGAGAGACTGCACCTCAACACGACCGAGTTTTGAAAGTTGGTCCGCATCCTGAGAAATGCCGGGGCCAACTTTCCTGCTTCCAATAGACAACTTAGAATAACTCTTACCTAACTGACAAGCCGAGCACCTGATGGAAATCTTGTGACCTGACTAGGATTTCGAAGGCTTCGCGCTCGGCGAGTCAACGAGAAAATCGAACCTGAGGCTGGCTGGCTCCGGGATGCGCAAACGCAGATGAGATTTTGGCCTCGAAGAAAAATGGTACAGGAAGATATTTTTGTAAAGACATTTGCCGTTTATGAGTTTGTTTTATTGCATGTTTCGTTTCGTTTTGTTTTGCTAATATTACTTCATGACCACTTCGTATGAAATGTTTGTCCTATAACTGCTTCAATGCAGAGCGCTTCGATTGTAGATACTAAATAGATATAATATAATTTCATAACGTTTCCTATAATATATATATGTACTATATAATATTTACTGTGGCCTCAACTCAAAATTGAACAAGAATATTTTTATTATTGGTTCAGAATAATGGGCTTCGTGGGCTCTAATTTAGCTATCCATTTCCAAACTTCCTATTTTATAATGGGTAGAAATTGAGAAGAGAAGACCCTCTATTTCCGTTTTTCTGGTCAGGACATTTTTTTTATTTTTTCTTTGTTTTGTTTCATTTTTTCACTATATTTTGTATCATATTTAATTGTATTATGCTTCAGGTTTTCCCATTATTTTGTTTCCGTCATTTGAATTTATTTTCTTTCTACTGTTTCACATTATTAAGCTTCCGTTTTTTTCTTCTGTGTTTCTATTTCTCATTTGTCTATTTTATGCAGTTTCAGTTTTTCTCTCGTGACCACTTGCTATATTTACCGGCGTGAAAAATAGAAATGCCTTAATTTTTTCGTCTTCTTCAATCTCGAAAGTCCAGCAAATTCTGTCCATGCGACACAAGGGTAAAGGTAAAGTGTTGCTGAATACTTCTGTGATTAGGCTGGCATCAATACATACTGCTCATCAAACTAGTGTGTGATCATGCTTTTGCCAGCAAGAAAGAAAGAAAAACAGTATATTTCCAATATAGATGGTACAAAAGTACCATCATTGGTTTTTGAAATCTCTTAAAATTAATACACTTAGATGATACACACACACGAGTATTGTAAAACTCGTGTCACTAGGCGAAAAGAAATGATTGAGGGCAATGTACTCCTAATCTTGCTTAATCTACATTTGATAATACATGTAATGATAATTATAAGAGACAACACAATTTCATGGACGATGCATTTTCATTGTGAGGTGAAAACAATTTTGGCAGTTTACATGTACATGACATAAAACTTCGCAATTCTTGACGCCAGGAAATAATACATGAATCGCTTGTTTTGGCCAATTGTCAAAAGTGTCATTTTAAGGAAGCATGAAAAAAAAATATATATAAATATACATCCGTATATATATACATATATATATTCATACATATATATACATGTACATATACACACATACATATACATGTATACACGTACACATAAGCATGAGGACCAAGAAGATTATAAGTTTTGTATTTCTAATCCAACAATTTTAACATAGCGGTCATTAGTTAATAAGCATTTTATTTAAACAAAAAGTGGATGATCGCACAACAAATGTATAGTTTTTACATGAAGGCTTTACAATAATAAAAAGATGACGAGTTAGGTAATGTTACAAGTTGAGAGTGAACAGAAAAAAGACCATTATCTCTAGTAAAATGCTAGTTGTCAGTCTAGTACACACATGTGTGCACATATACACGCAAATATATACACATACACATGCACGCACATACTTACACCAAACTCGTAAGGATACACAAATGCATTTTTATGCATCGAGGCAAGACATACGCATTCTATTTGGTGTCATACGCATAGCGTGCACACGTACACATATATACAAGTAAGCATGTGCGCGAAAATCAGCGTAAACCAGTCAGTATAAACCAGAAATTCCAATCGAGGGAAACGGAGAAAATATCTTTTATTATGGCATGAATTTTATAAAATTTCGTACTAAAAATAGTGGTACAAAACAGTCTACCTAAGTCTGAAACATGAAAACGATTGTGGAACGTGAATAAGAAAGAAAACATTAATGTCCTATAAAGGTTTCATATTAGAAAAAAAAAATCACATTATCTTTGAAATATGGCGCAAATTGTCGGCAATTGATAAACAAACATAGGTATCACATTATTATAAGCATATAACTATAAGCGTAATACTGCAGTATAAATGGATGATCACACAACGAATTCATTCCTTTTTTTACATGGATGCTTTACAATTTCATATTAGAAAGAAAATCACATTATCTTTGTAATATGGTGCAGAATGTCTGCAATTGATAAACACACACACACACATAGGTACCATGACGGTCTAGTTTGATGCTTGCACAGAAATGGAGAGGAATGACATAAAATGCAACCTTCGACTGGTTTATCTACTCTAGTGCACACAGGTGTACGTGTACATATGCACACCCATATGCCCACATACACCTATATACGTACACACATATTCAAGTAAGCATGTTTGCAAATGGCAGCGTATAGGCGATCAAATCACAAGACCTACGCATACTTTAAAACTGTTTTGTGATTTCTTGTATTATAAAACAATAAGCGAGGGAGGTTTTTGAGCAATGGATATACCAGGCAAATGAGATTCGACAGTACTTATTTTGTGTGTTCTGTAACTAAGAATTATTCTTGGGACACAAGATGACGAGTTATTTTGGCTTTAAATTCTCTCGTTCTTTGAAGGACTTTAATACTCAGGGGAAGTTTGTTCCACAGTAAGGCGCCTGATATGGACAGAGCCTTCTGCCCTAAGTGAGATGAACGATAGTTGACTAAGACATTATTGTTTCTATTCGGTTTTTGATTGGCTACAGTGGGTGGATGGAAACACACTATCTCAGCATTGCTCTGAGGAAGATATAACGAGGAGAATACGTATTGGGCCTTCTGCATGAGGACCTTTCTTGGATAGGAATCCAGCCGAGTTTATTGAGGAGAGGGGTTACGTGATCACTTCTTTTGAAATTGCCGTTGCATACCACCTTCGCTGCAAAATTCATGCACTTTTGTAAGTCCCTTTGAAGGTATTTAGGCGAGTCTCCCCATACTAGGCTGCAGTAGTCAATGCGCGATAACACAAGGGATTGAATTGCTAATAATCTGGATTTTTCGTCTAGCATACTTTTTATACGATGAAAAAACATTAAAGTTCCGTAGATTTTGTTGCAAGTAGTCTCAACATGAGATTTGAAGGACATATTTCTATCGAACCAGATTCCTAGATTTTTAACTTTTTCTGATGCATTTATTTTATCATTTCCAACTGCAAGAGTATGATCTGAAGTTTTTTTAATTGCATATTTGGATCCAAAAATAATGCATTGTGTTTTATTAGCATTTAATTTAAGACCATTCCGGTCGTACCATGATTTCAGGCTAGTCAGTAAAGTTTCGGCTTTAATTTGCGTCTGTGGTATTTCCGATAGAGAACTTGTTATTGCAATTTGAGCATCATCTGCATACATTGAGATCCGTGTGTTGGAAGGCATTGGAGGGAAACCATTAATGAAAATAGAAAACAGTAGCGGACCAAGAATGGATCCTTGGGGAACACCAAAATTGTTTTGAATGAATGGGGACAATTTGTTTTCTATGCGGACTGCATGAGATCGATTTGACAAGTAACTTTCAAACCATTGCGTGTCTATTCCCAAGTTCAGTATTTTACGTAGAAGCATGTTTCAGTGCTGAGAACTGAAATGATAAGAATGTATTTTACAACTCAGTATGTTGTCTGTGATGGAGAGAGTACACAGCATTGATCAATGTGGTTATATATAGCTGTCATATTCTATACAGGAACTTGTGCGCTCGTAGAGTTATCCGAGCGCAGTACCTTTCTTAACATAACGTACAATGAAGAAGAAAATTTGCGCAGCATTGAATTGTGCTGAAAAAGGTATTTGTACGCTAATCGTTACAAGCAAATAAAAGATATAATAAAATTTCGGTGATTTACAATGAGCTGTACGTAATTAACACCTCTCATTAAAAATTCCAAAAATTCATTCAGATTTTGGAATGATTATTTTCTGAATAGACTTGAGATAGCGCTCTAGAATGAGCGTCAAAGCCAACAACGGCCAGTCGCTTGTGAGCCGCCGTCAATTTGCGATGCTTTGCGTGTTCTGGAGTCAGAGTGCACTCACGCAGCTGTCACCGGAATAATGGCTTCACGCAGACGCTCTTTCAACTCCCCGTCAGCCGGTCTGCTCGCTGTCTGTCAGCGGTGCATAACTTTTAAAATCGAGCAGCTCTCCGGGAAATTTTAAATTGACAGCAGTGGAATTTTACTGGGCTAACTTCTTCTTGCAAAAACTGGGGTCAGGTAAAAGGGCAGGCTTTGCGAAATTTGTGCGTTCATGGATGAGCTCGAAAGCGTTTAAAATGCCTGAGTGGAATTTATTTTTCAGTGGTATGACATCATGCAAAAATCCTTCTCTCCCATCGTGGCAGCTTTTTGAGTTCCCGATAACATTTGTGGTCTTTGTTAATTAGGAACATGCTTTGTCATTTTCTCTCCTTCTAATATGAATACCAGAGTTATAAGGAGAGGAAACCGATATTAACAATGAACCATTTATGCGACTATATAAAATAATTATGAAAATTGTCGGGAAATTGGTGCGGCAATGATTATTGAAATAGTTAAATACATGGTGATTGAAAGTGGCTCCTTATTTTAACAATCTTATAAATTTTTATACGTAGTTATTTTTTTCGAATTTCTAATGAATGTTGCTTAAATATGACAATAACATTTTTTTACGTTTTTTTATATTGAATACAAGACTATCAGTCTGAAAAGAAAAACATGAACACTTAAATTGCCATATAGTGAGGGACATTCATTAAAAATTTGAACACAAAACAACAGCGAATTGAAAATATATAAGATTTTTAAATTAGGGAGCTACTTTCCACTCACCCAGTTCATATTTTCAAATTTAGGGATCCCAACTATCTTTGCTGTTGATTTGTATCCATGAATAGAATAAGCTCATACTTCTCATAATATGCTGTTAAGCCATAAAAACCTCTACGAGAGGAATTTATTTAGCACAATCGAAAACCACCGTATTACAAAAAATAAATAAAATTGAAATCAACGTTCACGTAAATTACCGCACAGCAGTCAAGGTAGTTTCCCCTACCTTGTCTGGATGTTAAAATTCATGTTTTGTATAGCCCCCTACCAAAGTTTGGGAGCCGTGATGCAGTTTGGTGAAACGGGTGGCAAATTTCATGCTACAAATTACAGGGTCGCTCAAAGTTTTCTTGACGGAATCATGAAATGTGGGCCTCGTCAGCGCCGGGATTTGCTTCCTCTAGGAAATGTAATAACGCTCGTTTTTCCTGAGACCACGGGACGTTTCTTTAGCTTTGAGATATTACTATGATTTCTCAACAGCAGTAGAAAAAAATTTTTGTCCGCGGGATGAGTTTTACTTTTTGGTAAGCGACAGCCTAGAGATCGTAAATATTAACAATTGTAAAAAAAATTCTCTTCCCCTGGGATAAGTCTTCCAATTGTTGACATTCTACTGCCTCAAGGACGTAATTTCGGTCACCTTTGACAATGTGAATGACAATTAAATGTCAGTGGGATTTTCCAGTCCTTGGAATGCAATTCAACTGCCTCAAGAGCGTACATTTGATCAGCTTTACCACCGTAAAACAATATCCAACGTCAGTGTGATAAGTTTAACAATTTTAAAAATTCGACTCACTTGATTCGAGAACTCCAATCATGTCAGTTGCAACACGGTAAAAAAATTCTAATTTTATTTCGCAAAACCCAGGAAGGTTGTAGAGGTTCCCTTCACTTAGCGCAGGAATGCCAGTAAATAAGGGAAGGGAATACAATTTAAATTTTTTTACGCCTTGTATTGTTAATAGAACCTACCATATCCGCTTCGTATTGGTCCATAAATTGTATTGTAATTGCTGCGGCAAACGCACAGTTTTAAAATTTTGACATATGCCGCTGCTGTAGCGCCTAGTGCATGATTATATAGTTAAGATAAAACCATCAGTCACAATATTTTTTAGTAGTAAGATTGATGCGCTTATTATGAAAGTTTATAGCCAAATAAAAATCAGTAATAATCCAATGGTATAATTTATGCTAAAGTGGTACAGGCACTAAAAGGGAAGAAAATTGTACAAGAAACGTAAACAAAAATCAAAAACATTTAAAGTAATTGAATGGTAAGTAAAAATTCAGTTGAGTGAAGATGAAAGTAAAAAATGAGAGTGAAAAATATAAATTAATCGAAATCTCCAAAATCACCTTCTTCAAAATTCCTCACTTTAATGCGTTGGAGGAAAGAAGCAAGCCTGTCGATATCATACAAAAGGTAACACAAGCCAAAGCGCGCAATTCAACGTTTCTTTGCTACTTTTCGGAATTATTTATAGAAATTGGTTGATACGAGCTGAACGTTGTTTTCGTAGACAAACTCTGACGAAAAGTTTCAAAATATGTTCATTTTCTAAAATTACCTAGACCTTTCGATACACTTACAACGCATGTCTTTCTATACGAACAAATGAAAGAAATTCGAGAGGAAAAAATCAATCAAGAGCAACAAATGAGCAACGTGAATGCTCAAGACTGCTTAGGTATTTATTATAGGGCTTATTGTGAGTGCTAACACAGTGAACAAGTTGAAAAACAGGTGTAGTAACTGCAGGTTATGTAGAAACAGAAACGTACAGCAAAAAAAAACAGACAGTTCAAACAGGGTGGAAAATGAGTTCGATTTCCAGCAGAATGGGCATTTGCACATTTCAATTTGAAGGGATGAAAGTGTTTCCCATGCGATTCAAAATTTGAGAGTCTTGTTCGCATGTAAAAATAATGATTCTATGTATGAGCGAAAATTGCTGGAATATTTTCCCCTGAACTAATTCATATTCGATTGCTTGATTCACTCAACACCAGAATTCCTGTTTCCAGTTGATAACGAAGATGTGTTTGAAATGAAGGCATTATAAAATTTAAGCAATGCATTAATATCCATTTTAGGACTCGTAAATTTTCTTCCAAACATTGCTCGGACGGCGTCGTGAAAATCGAGTTTCTCCTTACTGGGGTCATTTATCTCCAATGATCCTCGTTAATTTCTTCCATAACTCTCATTTTCTCCTTAATAAAGTTAAGAATTTTCCATAGGACGAAGAACAATGTGGTCCTAGGATCCATCGACCAAATTACCAAAGACCTTGACTGATATTAGCGACTGCGACGAGAAAATTAGACGATTATCAGCGTGAGTCATGACGCGACTTCAGGCCGAGACGCGACCGACGAATGCAGCACAAGAGCCGAAAAATAGCATTGCTTTTGCCTCAGGGAATCATTCAGAAAGTCGCTTTTTTACTCATTAGTTGATACGAATAACGAGCTTGCCTCGTGGCACGTAGCTGCAGCACTAATGAGCTTGGTGATTAGGGATCGGTGTTAGGAATCTTAATTGATCAAGATAAAAGCAGGACATCGAATGAGGTATTCTATCTAGTAATGTTCGCTATCGCAAAGAGATTCTGTCGCTCTACGTTCATAGTTATTTTGATTTTTGTATTCACGTTTTGCTGATGCATTCTCTATATCGGAATGGGAGTTAAGTTTATTAAATATAGAACCAAAATCATGAATATGGCATAGGTCGCTCTCTAGCTCGAAAGTTGAAATATTGTAGACTAATGCAGATTTTTAGCGAAGCTGCTTTTTCATTGTGGACAAAGTTTTTTAGAAATACAAAAGTAGAAATTCAAGGTACTAACTGAAATTTACGTATATACCGGACGCATAAATATTTAAACACACAAGAAAAATTTTAAAAGAAGCATTGTTTTACTTTTTATTTGCTATAAATTGTGAAATATATATTAATGAAAACTTTGATGATGTCTGTACCTTTCTTTGGGGGTTGGCTATGTTATCACAAAAAATAATTGAAACCCTAATTACGCGACACAGATTATTTGTTTCCATTTTTACGTTGACATTTGTACTCAGAAATCGAAAGATTTATTGAAAAGGCCTTTTTCAAAAATAAGGAAATTATCTTTCAGATTTAACTGTGGCTGGAGAACTCTCTATGTCAAACATAAAAAAGGTTTTTCAAATCTTCAAAAAATTGGTCGTATTGTGAAAAAAATTAGTTCAAACATTTAATGTAAAATAGACACTAATCGAAAATCGTTTTCATTCTAATACGATGTCAGATTCATTTTGCACTGCCAATTCGAGATGAACCACACCCAAACAACTTATCCCTTGCAAGCTGCTTGAAACGTCTGAGTTTTTCTTTTCCTGACAGTTATTTTAAATGTGTAATATATATCAACCCTTGTTTCATATCAAATCTTGTTGAAAGTGACTCTTCAAAGTTGATACGTTCATTTTTGAAAACTTGTCCTTCTATTTCAAATCATGTGTTTTCAATCAAAACCTTATTTTTCGCTCGGTCATTCATTCAGATTTTGGGCTCGGCATCACCACAAAATCGATGCTACCGAGAACTTCAGCGTACTCAACTCGGTACACTGGTCATGGTGAAGTCGATGCTACCGAAAACTTCAGTGTACCGGAGACGGTACACTGTTCATGGTAGAGTCGATGTTACCGAAAAAATTTCGGTGTACGGAACACGGTGCACTGTTCATGGTGAAGTCTATGCTACCGAAAACTTCAGTGTGATACACTGTTCATATTGGAGTCGATGCTTTCGAAAACTTCAGTGTACCAGAGACGGTGCACTGTTCATGGTGAAGTCGATGCTACCGAAAATTTTAGTGTTCCAAACACGGTGCACTGTTTATGGTGAAGTCGATGCTACCGAAAACTTCAGTGTACCCAAGAGGTTCACTGGCCATGGTGGAGTCACAGCCACGCGCCAAGTCTGACAATATCGAGGCACCGTAGAGGCGAGCAGCTATCTACGCCGGCGCTTATAGGCTTCAATTCGGTGATTGGCCGCCGAGGCCAGCAAATCACGCGTCTGCCCGGAATTAGAAATGGAACGATTGCCTTGGAAGCGGTTGCTGCTTTTCTTCCGGATGAGTAGTAAAAACCGAAATGATCTCGTTTTAGTCTGTTCCATTGGTTCGACTTTTATTGAGTAATTCTAGATATTTTTTGGTACAGAGTTTTTGAGAATCATTGTTATTTTGATTCAGAATTCAAATAATCTTTCGGAATGACATGTTAAATAATTTAATTTTCTGTCTAAATTTAAACATGTAGTAAAATTCAAATTTCGCAACTGAAAGACTACGAATAGCTTTGACTATACTAAACACATTCTAAAAACTCAAACTCTGTGCTTTCGGAAATTTTACGAGCCGATACGAAACAAATCAAACCTGAGCATGATTAGTCATTAAATTAAAGGACGACTCACCAGGGCAAGAAACCACTTTGTTTCAGACAAGAGGGTAAAGTGTGTCGCTCGAGAGTTCTCCAGTAAAATGTTTCGCTTTTCATGCAGCTTGCATTAATGTTGGGCTGCAGAGGAGCGGGACCGCTTTGGCCCGTTATGGCCCCATTGATGCGCACTCCTGAATTTCCTCAGGGTACATTTAAGGACAAAAAGGGGCCAAATGCGGCAGGTTGCGTGGCATGTCGGCGATGTTGTAATTGATTTTCGTGGCATATTTCTAACCAGGCAGGCGCCAGTCGTGGTAAGTATCCGGGATCCTGAAGTTCTCTCCTAGTTTACTGTTCTGTATTTTGTTGAAGTCTTGAAGTTTTATTTCTACGCCGACGCTTATGCAGCTTCTGAGAGTAAATTTAAATGCCCCTGCAAGTACTTTACTGAGACTGCGAGATGGTCTTCTAGCTTTGCGCAATTTGTGCGAGCGCGAACTACTTTAGCCCCGATTTGCTTACGGAGTGGTGTGTTGTTGGCTTCGTGGTTAGCCTTTAGAGAGGTGTAAAACTGAGTGAAACACACAAATGTTGTTATTTACAACAATAAAATGTTTACTTAAATCAACAAAAATGTTTATTAAAATCAAACAACGTAGTCGCAGAGCGACGTTGCTAAAAATGAAACTCAAGAAATCAAATTAGGCACATTGACGTGAAGCCAGTAAGCGCATATGGTCACCCCTTTAAGTTCATGGAGTCAATATCAGAACTGTTTTCGTTTGCTATCGAGAAGAGCAAATCGCTCTGTCTACTTTTAATTAAAACAATATACGACTCAATTTAGCTGGCGTCTCGCTTTCTCTTCCCAAAGTTAATCACTGTCACAAAGGCACCCGATACTAACCCGAAATTGAGGAATGACGCTATCGTTTTGCAGGTCCGCTTTCCTTCCCCTACCCTCGTTGCTGCTGCCAACAAAACTGTGAGTTAATCATCGCAGATATGCCAATTGTCTGGACCAGTATTGCGGGACAAAGCAGCTTTAGCGACGGCGTAGCTGAAAAATGATCAAGTGGTCACGCTGATGATTTTCGTTGCTGAGTTCATCTGGAAAATGGAAGTTAATTTTAGGAGTGGAATTTTTCGCTTGGTAATATTTTTATCAGTTTTCGAAAGCGTTCCTGATCTTCTTGACAGGTCGCGAATTTATAAAATTAAATAGGAACAAATTCTCGGAATTGTAAATAATAGGTGATTACAAATGAAATCAATGTCGAATGAAGAAAGAGCTAAAAACTATTGTTCATATTTTCGCTACGTTAGAAAAAGAATAATAATATAGGAGCATTATATGGACTGTTGAAATATATCAATTGAGTTGAAAAATCACTGAGAACATATCGCTGCTGCAGTTTTCAATACGGATAAAATGTTTCAATGTAAATTTCAGAAGACATCCATTTTTTCACCATCATCATTATCAAAATCGATGAAAATACAAATAAAAAACTCATCAATGCACAAATGGATGATAAAAATGCATCTCAAGTGAAGTTCCTTTTTTCCCTAACATTCGTCGCGTTTTTCTAAGAATAGAAACGCTTATTGCAAGAAACACTGGTTTAAAAGTTACCTTCTAAAAACTTAAAGTCGTGATGTAAACTTCGAACTACTTTTTTCATTTCCGACAGCCTGAAGTCCAGGGATGCGACTGACCACGAAGTGTCAACAAAGAAACCTTATTTATTGGAGACCAGAGGCAGGAGTGGTAGCGGCTGTGCAGTGCCTGAAATGCTGCAGAACTAGCGCCGCTGCTGTAGATCTCAAATGCCATTGAACGCTATAGATGTTTGATATTTGTTGAATATATTTTTTCAGACTGGCATTTAGATTCAGGTTTTGGAAATAAATTGCTATTTCGCAATTCTTACTCACAGTGAAAACTGGGGTTAATTTGGGAGCCATTAAGGATTGGATCAAAGTTTAGAATGTAGGAGACAGGTGTGAATGCTCAATGCAGTAGTTCTTCATGGGTTCGATAGTTTTTCAAGTTATTAAATTCATTAGAAAATATCTATCACATCTGTTCGCAAGAATATTGAATAAAACCAAGTATGCAAAGAATAATCTCGAGCTTCTTTCGGAGGTATGTATCTGGAAAAATTTCCAAAAAAGAATTTCTACCAGCAATTGAAGAAATGATGAGGAAAAGACTCGTTCAATTCTTCTCGCTCAATTATTTCCCACAGTTAGCATTGTTGGATCAGGGTAGGTCATCATATTGGCTGTTAATTTCAGAGTTGTTCGGTTCAATTTTACCTATTAATGCCCTAATTGCTTATTAAGGATTATCTTTGTCACCAATCATGTGCAGTGTAATATCATGTTGTTCAAATTGAAAACTGATGTATCTAAATGAAATGTGAAGTCCTAATTCCGCTTGAATCAGTGAGTTTGAAAATAAATTACGTTAGATCTGATAAATATTGGTCCACTAAAAAAGCCGAGAATTCCTCGAACAATTGTATAATCGCCAGAAGACAAAAATTTGCATCTCAATTCGTTGTGACTGCACTCAATTTTTTTGAGGTTAAAAAGCAGTGAAACGATTTCAACGACACGGACGAATCCATTATAATTTGCCACTTCAATTCCTTGTCGAATTGAAATGTTTGTAAAAATAATTGCCAGTTGATTACCTCATGATAATTGATTATGGTTTAAACAAATTTCCGCTGTAGACCGTGCACGCAGACAACTCACGGAGAGATGCAGTGAACACTTACACCAATAACTGCACATTCAGCCCTAAGTGAATGTGTGTGAGATGTTCATTTTTCTATTACTGCACATACAGTCGTAATTGAATATGTATGAGGTAATAATATCTCTATTACTGCACATTCAGTTAAAATTGAATGAGTGTGAACTTTTCACTTCCTTACTACTACACATACAATCGTAATTGTAAATGTATGCGGTATTAATTTCTCTATTACTGCACGTGTATTTGTGATTGACTGTGTATGTGGTATGAATTTCCATCTATTACTGCACTCACAATCGTTATTAACTAGTGGATGAGGTGATAATTTTCATGCATTACTGCACATTCAACGGTGAAAGATGTTCATAAACTTTACAAAATGAGCCGTAATCAAAAATTGTTGATAGAAGTATCATTTATCATTTGTTATTTTCCAGCAACTGTTTTTTATTAAACGATAATTGACAGAGGCAAGTGCAATATGTAATACAGTTAATTTAACACTGAAATACTTGTAATTCCCAATTACGAGAAGCCCACCTAAAGTTTTGGTACGTTCAGCACTTTATAAATTTCACGCATTACGGGTCGTCAATTTTATTTTATCAGCGAAATAAAAAAACGCACGAGACTCGAATTTAAATTATATTCTGATGGTTGCAATAAATACCATATGCCTATCAGTTATTCAGAATTGAACACTTCTTTTCATGAGGTAATTTTTACCAAATTCACTTACTACTGAACGCGTGAATTTGCTGTCACGAAAGCGCTGAATCAATTCACGAAAAAAATTGCATGAGGCATGTAGAAAATTATTTTGCAGTTTGTTTCTTAGCCAAGCTCTGAAAAAAGCATTAGAAATAAAATATTTATCTACCTGTAAAAACCCTAATATATCGATATTTAAATACTGAAGGTGAATGTATTTTCTATACGGGGTGAATTAAAGTTATTATACAATGTCATATAGTAGGTTTATGTTGAGCGTCAGTAATGAGAGCAAATCTTTGAGGTTTTAATGAGCTGAGTTTTACACAAATCAGCACATTAGGAGTTAGCGTATCACCTTTAGGACTCATACGGGTCAATATATTAAAAAATATACATAATATATCAAAAATGACGAACCCATAAAGTAAAAATGTCGTGCAAAGTAAATACAAATGCCATGCGCGTAAAATAAAAATGTTTCGCACCCAAAGTACAAATACTTTGTTAATAAAATGCAAATGCCGCGAAAATCAAACAAAAATGCTGTGCTTATGTGTAAAAATTCTGTACATTTCAAGTATGAATGTCGTGCCCATAAAATACAAATGCCATGCACATGCAATCCCACGCAGTAAGGCGTCTCACTTGAAGAAAACAAACACGCAGTTTGCCCTGTGCAGTGCACGAGAAGAAGTGAAACTTCAACTTTCATTTTAATATCCGGAAAACAAAATTTACGTTAGAATATTCGAAGGCGTTTTTAAGTTCAATAGTTAGAATACATTGCTATGTGTATAATATTAAGAATATATGAAGTTCAATGGTTAAAAATATTCTCAAAAGTGTGGTTTGGCTGCAGCTCAAATGTCGGTTTCTATTTATCGTCCGAGTAGTAGTTATATTCATGATCGCCTTGTGATATGATGTTCTTAAAATCTTCACTTAAAGAAATTGCATGGTCTAATAAAAATCTATTTCGATGCATCTCATGTAATATTACTTTTTCACTAACGCTTGGTGCGTTTTTCTGTGAATGGAGACGCTGTAATTGAAAAAACACTGATTTACCACTCATCAAAGTGAACTCACTTCGGATACTACTACATCATAATTTTTCATCATATTTTTCCTTCTTCAACTCGGAAGAACCAAATCATGCATTTTTATAAGTACAATGGTCCCCTGCTTTTGGCTCTATTGGCCAGAAACTTCGTTTACATCCGGCATCACGGCGCTCTAAGTCCTTCAGATGCGAAGTCCGGCCAGCCAACCTGATCCTTCCTATTTACAGAGCTAATATCATAAGATATCCAAGCCCTCAGAACGTCGGTCGGTGTTCTTCTGCCTCGCGGTGATGCACTTTTACTGGCGCTCGCTGGCTTCGTTCGAACTTGATTCTACACAATGAAAAGTCAGGTCAAAGTTGGACTGCAAAACGCGGGCTTCGGTCACAAACTTACCTCAGGACTCTGCTGATGACCTCAGTTAGTCAACAGCAGCACGCTTTTTCATCTCCGATGCTTCCAAGTCACACGAAAGTCTCCGATTTTCTTCAGAACTTGTATAACAGAAGGGAGTGAATAGATCGTGAGCTGCAATGCAAGTGCTTTCGCAATAATCCAGCTTTAAGCTACCTCTCGCCTCAAGAGGAATATTCTTGATTTTCTGACTTTAATCCTATATTGTTTCAATTTAGAGCGTGAGTATTCGTTCAAGTTTACTGAGCTAACGAATAACGTAGAATTAAAAGTTACCGTCATTTTATGTAGCATCTAATAAGAACTGTTTAAATAATAATATCTTTGTTCACTGAGTGGTACTCAACGTTTACTATAAACCGATAAATAATATTAACGAGTGTCATTATTAATTGAATTTTTTTCGAGCAAAAATGCCCCTGAGCACTATTGCTTAATCATTTGTCAAAGACTAGTTGCACTGAATCATAAATTAAAATAGGAAAAACTTTTAAAACAATCAAATTTTATTCAACAAGCCGTTTCATTTTTTCAGACACCGATTTGAAAATTGGTAAAAAATGTCATGGACTTTGGTCAATTCAAGATTTGCAAATTACATTGAAATATTAGGTTTTTACACTAAAATTTATAACCTCTACATCGCACTTTATCTGATCAAAAGGAGAACAAACGACGATGGCGATCAACTTTCTAATAATAATAAAAGAGTTCGCGTGTTTTCTTATGATTTTCTTCATTGCGATTATGGAGGCTTGAAATAACATCTACTCTGATTTTCGATTTTTTTTCGTACAATACGTACAAAGATTGAGCAAGTAGCTGATCAAATTCATCAGAGCAATCGCATTCAGGACACTTTCCACATTCTGCATTCAATATTGGTTAACCTTCTAATCCTACAGTAGTTTTTGAGACAAAACCATTACATCAGAGAAAAGGTTTCCTGTTCTCCCATTGAGAAGAATGCTTAAGTCATTCAACAATTGTTGTATTGTAAAATCAGTACAAGGAGTATATTCTCTGATTATTCAATGGTAAAGTCTATCACAAAAGATTATTTCTCCTATTAATCTGACATTCTTTTCTAATTTGAATTTGAATCGTCCGTGTGTCATTGCTAGCACAAAAATGTGAAAGGTGTTTTGGATTTAACAGACAATTACCACACAATGCGAGCACAAATTTTTAAACTCTGTTACATCAATGAAGTGGAAAATCTTTTGAATGCTGAAAAATACACACAGAGTCGCTTCAGTGAAGCCTGGAAAAGTTCCCGTCTTTTCTGATTTCAAGCGGATTCAAGGTTCGCTGATCATTTGTTTGGCATTCTGCGTTGGTTCGCAGCGTTCCGTGCCGCCAATGCTGCAGGAAATGCGTGAAATCGCAGCCAGACAACTGGCATTTCCGCCGGGCAGTCTTTGATGAATGGACGGTCTGTACGAGAAGTGACTTACGCGCCCGACTTATCAGGTTCAATGGAACACAACAGCCTATTTTCCTAGCAAATGTCTATGATTTCTTTGTCCTATTTCAGTCGGAAAGTACGAGTATGTCTATATTCCTCTGTCAAAGACGGATGGTAAGTTGGTCCATTTTCCTTCGTCAAAGACAGATGTAAAGTTGGTCGATTTTCCTCTGTCAAAGACAGATCGCAGTTTAAAGTTTCGATAAATTGCTGCTGTGTCTGACCAAGATAAAGGCATCTGTCAGTCTCGTGTTTTGTTTCTATTCGATCAACCTCTGCTTGAAATTTGCCTGAATGAAGTTATAAGTTCATTGCACGTATTTATTTTATTTTAGTCTGAGATATGTATATTTTAAGCTACGATTTTTTATGTACTACTACGAAGTAATGTAGTGGGAGGTTTTTCAGTTATCATTTTTGCTTTTCAAAATAAGCCCCCCGTATCATGATTATGTATATTCAGGTTGTACTTAAATTTTATGTTTGTTTGTTGCTAATTTTAACCATCACGTTTGCGAGTCTATTTACCGTTGATAGTTTCTCTCGAAAAGTAGGGCACACCTACCACAGAATCAATGGCTGTGATTTAAATTTGAATTAAATTTTGTTGCTAGCATACTCGAACCAACAAATTTGTTGCTAAAATTCTACTTTTCTTGTATCCGTCTCTTAAAGAAACTTTGTACTAATGACACAAAAACCGCTCCAATAAAAGTATAGTATTTCTTTTTCAATTGTTATTGATAAATAAAATAACTAATTTATCTTGAACTGTTTGGAAAGAAAATGATATCACACGTTTGTGAGAAGATGTTTAATTTAGCCTCCCTCCTCCATAAAAAAGTTTGATGCCAAAAAGTTGCACATGCTTTAATAGTTCATATTCGTTTTTATTTCAGCAAAAGTTTAACATGCTCAAGAAGCTGTAAATTGCTGCAACACCAAAATGATTTTCCTCGTACTGCTCTTTTTCTCAAGCTGATATTCACATTAGCTCCATCGCCAGTTACGTTTTACAGGGACTCGAACTTTTGTAGTCTCATGCCAACCATATTGACTTTGCGTTCTGTTTTGTCTGGTTCTTGCAGCGTTTTCTCGTACCTTTTCTTCTCTAGAGCCGCTCAGCAATCCTGTTTCGTTTTCTGCCCGTTGAGAATGCCTTGTGTTGGTGCAGTCTAATCTGTTCCATTTCATCTTATAGGCGCTCTGGTGCCTTTACTTATGTGATCGCCTGGCCGGCTTCTACTTGATCTTAGGATAAGCTCTGCCGCCACCGTCTCTGTCGCTCACATGCAAGTCTTCATCTTCCACAGAAGGTCTCATTTTTTGAGCGGAGTTTTGAGTTGTACCAGAGTAAGCAGTGAAATACGTGAGCGAGAATGAATAAAAACGTTCAAACCATGTGCAAACTGTGGGGTTAAAGGTTTAAATACTGTTGGTGTATCTCCGAAGCTTAAATACTGTTGATCGTAGAAACGAAGTGTAGTAAATTGAATGAGGGATTTGTAATTTCATCCCTGAGTGAATGAACTATAGTGAATGAACTATCCTTAAAAGGGGAAATTAATAATGCTTTAACTAATTGAGCGAACGATTTGAAATTATATGACTACTTTTTATGGAAAAATGTGACTGAATAAATGTTAAAACACATTTCGTGAATTTTATAACATGGTGTTGATTAGCAGACACAACGACATCGTTTGGTGAAACATGATTTCAGCAATTTTCCCACCTCCAATTTTAATTTATTTAGTTACTACTGCAGGCAAATTTTGTGAACGAACGAAGAAATCTGTAAAATCAAAAGTTATGAAATCGATTTAACAAGCCACACACCCGAAAAAGACGATCAAAATAAAATTTGAAATCTAAACGAAAATCCAAGTACACTGCACGAGATTTTATGTACTTCAAAAATACTTTTACTTCGAATTGCAATCTCTAATGTATACTGTCTTGTACATCTGGAATGTCACTTTTCGAAGCTGGATATCATGATTGCTGCTGCATATAGCGCGTAAAATTGTGCATGTCTTACTGAAGAACGACGTACTCGACTGACAATCATCAGAATGCTGCCACTAGAGTGACAGGCTGAGGGTTCCAGTCTCGTATCACCAATGCAAAAATGCGTAATGTGGCTTGGTGCACAGAAGTGCCCGCGTGGAACTCTTCTGGAATTTTTGATTTTTAGCGCCTTACATTGCTTCTGTCTGATCATGTCTAGTTTTGCAATAAGAACTGAGTCTAAGGGAACTACATTTCCATTGACTAAACATGAATGAAAAGTTTTACAGAAAATATATGATAGTAAATGCAGGTAGAGCGCCAGGACTTCAAACCAATATTTCAGAGCATGAATAAAGTTAACTATTTAGCTTAGAACATACCTGTCTTAAAGTTTGTCCTGAAGTAAATCATAGAATGAATGGTAAAGAGAATTCTAGAGCGATACTGGAAAATTGAAAATTGTTTAATGGTACATATAAGAATAATAGTAATAGAAAAGAGAAAGAAATAAAAAAATAATTGAAAAAATGAGTATAGTGCAGAATAATAGCATAAATTTAGATATTAACATACTTAAAGTATAATAATGATCTATCATGAATATTTAAAACAATCATGTTAATAAACAGACCATCGTTAATTTATGCATAGGTTTAAAGGTACAATGCGCAGGCAGCCAAAGACTCGATGTATAAGCGCTATTCCATTGTAAAGACCTTCCAAAACTATTCAAAAAAATATTCCGCATAAAGGAGCGACCGGTGAAAAAAACAGTTCGAAAAATAATATCTGAAACGCCGGAGTTGCGGCGCAGGTTTTCTGTCTAGGAACGAAACTTGAATGGCGCATGTGCTGTCTGAGGAGCACTGAGGAACAGTTTCCTATTTTGTGTCGTGAAATACTGTAATAAATGTGCGATGTTGGATTGGGAGGGTGATAATATTTTGGGTTATTATTCAGTTTCGTCATCCGTAAAACTTCGAAGATAATCAGATACCATTTTTATTAAAAATTGTCTGTTGCTGAAATTGAGAAATTGTGATATTAAAAGTAATGAGTGATTATCTCCGTATTTTAATACGTAACGTACCTGAACAATACTACAAAGTTAAAAAGTTTAAAGAGAAAATATTCTTGGGTATTGCTTTTCGTTCATTTTTCAAAGAATAGATTTTGCGGATAACATATTTTGATATTCCTTCAATTTTATTATAGTAGTAATGAGGTTTAAGCAATGCTCGGTTTTAGCTATCATCATAGGTCGATGATGCTTGATTTGTAAAAATGATTTAGAGGATGCCAATGCCACAACGGTGGCATTGGCTCGTGGCATCCAGTGGATGCCACGAGTCATTCATAGCCAATGTTTGTTACGCGTGAGGTTCGGATGACTATGATTCCACTAAGTTGTTAAAGTTAAAATTTTAGTTATAATTATACTAATACTTATTACAATAATTATGATTACTTAGGGCTAACAAAAGATCGAAATATTGTAACTCTTTGGATTTTATTGATCGTAAAGCAGGCCCTAGACGATCCGTCATTTTGTTAAAAACTTCACGCCACCCCTTGAATAAAGCATGATTGACCGTCTACGTATAGAAACTGTTTTGACGATTGAGCCAAGCGTTGACGGCGATTGATAGAAAGTTTGAATGGCTCAAGCTCAAGCACTGATGCTTGATTGTCTAGGCCAACTTTGATCAAGCATTGCGTCAGTCTTTTGTAGGCAAATACTTTCGAAGATATGGAAACCATTCCAAAACACTTCACGACAGACTTTCCTCTTCAGAAGCTCAA
Organism: Morinoia aosen; assembly: GCA_030386875.1. Classification (NCBI taxonomy): domain Eukaryota; kingdom Metazoa; phylum Arthropoda; class Malacostraca; order Amphipoda; family Talitridae; genus Morinoia; species Morinoia aosen. The sequence continues at coordinate 41,899,149 of CM059574.1, forward strand.
CTCAGAATGGGTTTTGACGAAACCGATTGAAGCGTTCATTGAAGGTCGATTATGCTTACGTCAACCGATTGACAGCATAGCTTGATCAATCAGCTTGATCGTTCTAGGGCCTGCTCAAGAGGCGGAAGAAAGCCAACATTCGAAAAATGTGTTGGTTTCAGAACTTTTCCCCATTGTTGTTGTGAAATAAATAAGAAGACATTTAGTGATATGTAAGTTCACATACTTCGTAACTTATTTTGAAATCAGACAGCGCAGGCTTCGTTAAAATAATGCCGTAGACCCCAGATTCATAATGTAAAATATTTTAATTATTGCGTATTGTATTGAAAAATTGCAATTCACAATGACTTATCCTCCTGTAAATACGGAAAAATACATTTTTTGGAGAAGAAACTCGCCCTTTTGAGCTTTCGAGCGTTGCTTCGAAAGTCTCCTTAGAAAATAATTTTGTATTTCATCATTCGTTTAAATCCAGGTGAAAAACTGCAATTTAGCAGCAATATCTGGTATTAAAATAATCAAATATTTTTGAACATTGATAAAATTGATAAAATTTTCAAGGCTAATCGATATGTTTAAGCTCACAAAATATTTGGTTTCAAGGAGTATACAGTACATGTTAACTCTAGAACGCAATTCAGCACTGACGTACGACCCACACCTAATGTTGATCTGACGCAATGTTCATAGGACGGCTTGTATGAGAAAAATTTGGTTTATACCCATACATTTTTAGGCAAAGACTGCATTCGTACTAAAATAACAAACCACAGGAATGAATTTCAGGGCTTCAAAACCATCGCTGCCTCCATCTGACGTTCCTCGTGTTTGAAAAATTCCTGCAAAAAAGCATTGAAAAACAATTACTAACAGCGCTACATTAGCAGTTTCTCTGCTAGTCTGTTAGTCTCGTGGGCGTCACTTGCTTTCTGGATGAGAAATTCGGAGATAAGCATGGATTAGGACTGCAGACTACAGCCAAAATATTCGTAAGCTTCGACTAAGAGGATGACTTAAAAATTACCATTGTTCTTAGCTCAGTAAATGAGTGAGGAAATGAACAACGGGTAGGTTTTTTCTTGCTTATATTCAGTGTTTTGGGGTTTCTTGAGTTTATGATGATGGAGCGTTATATGCACGTGATAATAATGATTGTTATTTCTGTGTTGTTTGAAACGACTTTTACGAGAGGTGTTTCTGAGAAAGAATACTGGCCTCAGCGTGTCGGTTTTGCACGCGGAAAAAATGAAACAATAAAGGTGTCGCATTCGCTTGTCGGGTTCAAAACTCAAATGCCAATATTCGGTCTTTCAGCTCATAAGGGCTTTAAATGTCATCGCCTGTTCTATCGATTGCCTAAAATGCTACTTAAGCCCCTCATCTAGAGAAGGCTTGGACCACGGTAGAGGAAACAAGGTAGGGTCATTTCTGTTGAAGAAAATACCCCTCCTCTTGTTCGGCTAGGCAATTGGAAGGTTTATTTCAAACAAACTTTATGACGTCAACAAAACGCCATGTCGTTAGGCCAATAGTGGAGTCAGACATAAGGGTAGCAGTGCTACCAGATACATTATGAGCGCTGCTATTGGTTCGTTGCCGTGACGTCAACAAAACCACATCGTCAACGAAAAAAAAGACTGGTTTGAACCTACCTTGGTTCCTCTACCGTGGCTTGGACTTCAGGTTGAGCCAAACTTTCACAGATTTTAACCTTGGTTCAAGTTTTTTTAGTTTTCGGAATAAGGAAAGCGTTGAAGACAAACGGATTAAATCGTCGACCAAATATTAAGTTATGATCCCAAGGTATATATATTTTTTGGGATGTTAAATCAGAATATGATACACCTCGTCATTATTTTCTTATGCTATTAAGAATACTTCTAAAGAAATATTTAAAGTTTTTAATCTTCCTTTTTAAATCAGAAGATAGTTTGAAAATTAATTGCAAATTTATGATTTTTCATGTAATTTATAGTGAGCACTTTCATTTATTATATTGTGCGAATGAGATGCCAGAATGAAACTATGCGAGTAAAGTTATCTTTTAATTCAGTTCACATTACAAGCAAATTAATAAAACATTAATTATTTACCATGGCAATTAACCTCTTTGAAAACAAAAACCAGCCATGAAATTAGAATTTTAAGAGTGTAATTTTTGAGTGAGAATAATCATAGACCTCGTGGTGGAGCATCATTGGAAGCACACATCAGAAATTCACCCAGTCTAACTTTTTTGCCACCTGCATGCATGTTTTTTGCCGCCTAAGTGATTTAAGCCATTAAATCGCTTAGGCGGAGAAAAACAAGCATGCAGGCGGCGAAAAAGTTAGACTGGGTTTTCGGGATGAATAAACAGCGCAACAAAATCCCTTGCTTATGGTAGGCCACTCAATTTTAGCTCACACTTGTTTTTTATCAATGACCTACGTAAACTACACCTTTTTCACTTCAAATTAATCTAAGTCAAGTTTGATTTAATCCAAGTCAAGTTCAAATTAATCCGAGTCAAGTTCAAATTAATCCGAGTCATGTTCAAATTAATCCAAGTCAAGTTCAATGTAATCCAAGTCAAGTTTAAATTAATCCAAGTCAAGTTCAAATTAATCCGAGTCAAGTTCAAATTAATCCAAGTCAAGTCAAGTTAATCCAACCTTCCGTTGAGTTAAAAAATGACATAATGTAAGCGCCATCCTGCACTCGTGTATACGAACATGCAGAACAAGATCGTAGCGTAAGCATCTACGCTCGTGAGCTTCGCTTCGCATACCACTTTGTTGAACCGTGATTATAGGGATTCCTTTAGGTAGCACTGTTATGATAAATATTATTTTCGTTATTTCCTCGTACGCTTAGATTTGTCATACATCCAACCTGTGTAATTATTGAATGAATATTTGCCGATAAATGTGGACAACTCAAAGCTATTTTGTTCTGAACTTTGATTATTTTTTGTACTAAGAACATATCGTTTGTTTCAGATCAATCTTTACCAAGAACTCAATAATTTGAAACTGTGTTGTGCGTTATGTGTTATATGTTATATTGTCATCATCTTTGTACTCTTATATTATAACGAAGACACAAATGGAGCGCCCTCGTTTGTCTTTACCGAGAAGTATCAGATTATTGAAAAATACCAAATGAAGGAGCCTTGGAATTCGGGCCTTCACATAATAATTGGTTAATTTGAGTTTTTTGTGTTAAATATGTATCTATTGGATGTGATGAGGAAAACTTGTTTCGAGAATTTATTTACACTCATAGATATTTATATACGTGAAATTCCACTTTACCACATATGTATATGAAATGAAATACATGCAAGTACAGGTATCATCATTGGACGATAAGTACATTGTTATGCTTGAGTAACACATCCATTAAATATATTTTATTTCCAACGGAAATACAACAATAACAACGCCAATTTTAGTTAAAAAATGAAATCTTGACAGGCTGGTAGCCGAAGAAAGGCAAGACGAATCAGCTCATTCTTCTGCCCATTAGAGCGTCGACCTAAAGCGTCCATTAAACCTTCGTGACGAAGGCATCATTGTTGCGATGTTGGCGCCCGGCGCAACAGCGCAGGTCTGACCGTGTTGGGCCAAGTGAGTAGGATTTCAAGAACCGCGCATTGTTATAAAAGGAACGCAAGTTGGTGTCCATAACCCGTATAGCTACGATACACGCCTCGTATAGCTACGATACACGCCTCGTATGGCTACGATACACGCCTCGTATAGCTACGATACACGCCTCGTACAGCTACGATACACGCCTCGTATGGCTACGATACACGCCTCGTATAGCTACGATACACGCCTCGTATAGCTACGATACACGCCTCGTATAGCTACGATACAGGCCTCGTATAGCTACGATACACGCCTCGTATAGCTACGATACAGGCCTCGTATAGCTACGATACACGCCTCGTATAGCTACGATACACGCCTCGTATAGCTACGATACACGCCTCGTATGGCTACGATACACGCCTCGTATAGCTACGATACACGCCTCGTATAGCTACGATACACGCCTCGTATGGCTACGATACACGCCTCGTATAGCTACGATACACGCCTCGTATAGCTACGATACAGACCTCGTATAGCTACGATACACGCCTCGTATAGCTACGATACACGCCTCGTATAGCTACGATACACGCCTCGTATAGCTACGATACAGGCCTCGTATAGCTACGATACACGCCTCGTATGGCTACGATACACGCCTCGTATAGCTACGATACACGCCTCGTATAGCTACGATACAGGCCTCGTATGGCTACGATACAGGCCTCGTATAGCTACGATACACGCCTCGTATGGCTACGATACACGCCTCGTATAGCTACGATACACGCCTCGTATAGCTACGATACACGCCTCGTACAGCTACGATACACGCCTCGTATGGCTACGATACAGGCCTCGTATAGCTACGATACACGCCTCGTATGGCTACGATACACGCCTCGTATAGCTACGATACAGGCCTCGTATAGCTACGATACACGCCTCGTATGGCTACGATACACGCCTCGTATAGCTACGATACACGCCTCGTATAGCTACGATACACGCCTCGTATGGCTACGATACACGCCTCGTATAGCTACGATACACGCCTCGTATAGCTACGATACAGGCCTCGTATGGCTACGATACACGCCTCGTATAGCTACGATACACGCCTCGTATAGCTACGATACACGCCTCGTATGGCTACGATACACGCCTCGTATAGCTACGATACACGCCTCGTATAGCTACGATACAGGCCTCGTATAGCTACGATACACGCCTCGTATAGCTACGATACACGCCTCGTATAGCTACGATACACGCCTCGTATAGCTACGATACAGGCCTCGTATAGCTACGATACACGCCTCGTATGGCTACGATACACGCCTCGTATAGCTACGATACACGCCTCGTATAGCTACGATACAGGCCTCGTATGGCTACGATACAGGCCTCGTATAGCTACGATACACGCCTCGTATGGCTACGATACACGCCTCGTATAGCTACGATACACGCCTCGTATAGCTACGATACACGCCTCGTACAGCTACGATACACGCCTCGTATGGCTACGATACAGGCCTCGTATAGCTACGATACACGCCTCGTATGGCTACGATACACGCCTCGTATAGCTACGATACAGGCCTCGTATAGCTACGATACACGCCTCGTATGGCTACGATACACGCCTCGTATAGCTACGATACACGCCTCGTATAGCTACGATACACGCCTCGTATGGCTACGATACACGCCTCGTATAGCTACGATACACGCCTCGTATAGCTACGATACAGGCCTCGTATGGCTACGATACACGCCTCGTATAGCTACGATACACGCCTCGTATAGCTACGATACACGCCTCGTATAGCTACGATACACGCCTCGTACAGCTACGATACACGCCTCGTATGGCTACGATACAGGCCTCGTATAGCTACGATACACGCCTCGTATGGCTACGATACACGCCTCGTATAGCTACGATACAGGCCTCGTATAGCTACGATACACGCCTCGTATGGCTACGATACACGCCTCGTATAGCTACGATACACGCCTCGTATAGCTACGATACAGGCCTCGTACAGCTACGATACACGCCTCGTATAGCTACGATACAGACCTCGTATAGCTACGATACAGACCCCGTATAGCTACGATACACGCCTCGTATAGCTACGATACACGCCTCGTACAGCTACGATACACGCCTCGTACAGCTACGATACACGCCTCGTATAGCTACGATACAGGCCTCGTATAGCTACGATACAGACCCCGTATAGCTACGATACACGCCTCGTACAGCTACGATACACGCCTCGTACAGCTACGATACACGCCTCGTACAGCTACGATACACGCCTCGTATAGCTACGATACAGGCCTCGTATAGCTACGATACAGACCCCGTATAGCTACGATACACGCCTCGTATAGCTACGATACACGCCTCGTACAGCTACGATACACGCCTCGTATAGCTACGATACAGACCTCGTATAGCTACGATACACGCCTCGTATAGCTACGATACAGACCTCGTATAGCTACGATACAGGCCTCGTATAGCTACGATACAGGCCTCGTATAGCTACGATACACGCCTCGTACAGCTACGATACACGCCTCGTATAGCTACGATACAGACCTCGTATAGCTACGATACACGCCTCGTATAGCTACGATACAGACCTCGTATAGCTACGATACAGGCCTCGTATAGCTACGATACAGGCCTCGTATAGCTACGATACACGCCTCGTATAGCTACGATACAGACCTCGTATAGCTACGATACAGGTCTCGTATAGCTACGATACAGATCTCGTATAGCTACAATACAGACCTTGTATAGCTACGATACAAATTTCGCACAGCTACGATACAGACCTCGTATTGCTACGATACAGACATCGTATAGCTACGATAAGATATAGCTCTAATACTGACCTATCATAGATTGACTACGATATAATCGTAGTATTGCCAAGATACAGACCTCGTATAGCTACGATACAGGCCTCGTATAGCTACGATACATTCAACGCTGGATGCATATTTTGAGAATATCTGTGAACTATTGAATATTCCGTGCTGAAAAATATTATCTTCTTCCTGAAATTCGGTGCGGCGAGTTTTGTTGTCATTGCAGCGTTTAGATCCAGGTCCAGGGAGGCGAACGAAAATCAATTTTTTTTGCTCCGTTGCGTCGAAATTTTGAGTTTTAGTTCCACGTTATTACGGTTGACCAAATCTTAAAGCTGATGCAACCAGCTTTGACCAGAGAGCTTCTTTCACAAACAATCCACGTCATTTTTTATCAAGGGCGGAATTTTTTGTCGCCCAGGGCCAAATATTTGCTCGGCCCCGTGAATTTTAGGTTCAAAGTGCATCTGACTAGCACAAGGGGTCGTGAATAAAAAACATGGCTAAAATTCATACTTGTTTATTTGTTTATTCGTACTATAGGATAACGCCATCTGTCACTCTAAAAACGTAAAAAAATAGAGCAGTTTTGCTCACACAAGACATGGCGGTGCTTTTCTCTGAAATGTGGAAACTAATGGCGAATGAGACACGCGTACATTCCTTTTAAAAATTTTTGTTACCTTTACATATTCGAGCGTAGCTGAAGTATTGCAAGTTAACGTTTCAGGATAATTTTATATTCTTTTGCCCAACGAAAAAATCGTCACTACTGCAAGTTGATCCCCCACTGCTCCTGTATTTTGTTGATCATCCTTTTGTGAAAGTAATTAGAGAGTAGACTTTTTTTGCAAAATGTGGTAGTGTTGCTCAAACAACGCAAAATAACAGTTAAAAACAACGCAAAAAAAGATGTCTAACACAAACATTTTCGAAAATATGCGACAAACTTCCAAATTAGTCATCGATTTATTGATTATTTTAGTAGGTTTAAATTATATTGAGGTAAATATAAGTAAATTTATATACAGCGTATATGCTACAACTTCTCCAAAATTTTTCATCCAGAATCGAAATTGAAAGATGTCAGAAGCAACATTCTAGGTAATTTTTAAATAATCCTTGGATTTAATTTCTGAATACTTCTCTAACACATGATTTTAATATTATGATTTTAATTTGCGACTGAGAAGCTGGAATTTTGTTTTATACCTATTGAGCAATATTCCCAATTGTCTTTTCAACAATTTCTTGTTCAATTTGAATTTAATATTTCTCGAATATATGAGACACCTATCAATTAGCAAAAATTTAACTAGGTGATCAATTACCTATACTCCTCGCAGTATATCTCAATTTAAAAGACCGATCATCTGACTTATATCTTAAAGGCTGCCATTTTATACAATTCTGATTTTAACAAATATTTTATAGACATTTTAGCAGAATCAACCTTCACAAGAATAAAAGAGCGATTTAAGATCATTTTTTAAAACAAGGTTCTGGCTGACCCTTTCTGATTTGAGCTATTCAAAATTGAAACGGAATAAATGCTGAAAGAATTTTCCTACCATAAATGAACCATGAAAAGTTGTGACGAATTACTAGGTGTGAAAAAATTCCCTGTACTAAGTAAATTAGCTATATTTCTTCAGTAGAATAGTGTAATGAAACAGAAATCGTCCTCACGTCAATATAATAACTACCACGAAACCAAGCAGAAGTTCATTTTTCAATGTTGCTTACTTTTGCTTGGTTTCTACTGAACGATAGTGTAACGAAGCATAAATCGTCCTGACATGAATTTTACTCACTACCATGATATCAAGGAGGTCATCTTTCAATGTGTTGGTTTGACTACTCTCTGAAGTCTTCCTCTGAAACTTTCAACAGAGACACGTAGTTTCTCTTATCGTATTATGCCCTATGCTTTCCTTAGGAACGACTTCAAATCTTCGACAGTGGCGTAGGATGATGTACTGACTTCTGTCTCTAACATTGACCCATCACTGAAGTTCAGAGGGGGCAAATCAGGTGAAGATGGAGGCCGCAATGTCGATGGCTCTGTCAGAATATTACAGAAGATTTCAACTGCGAATTCTGTCTGAAATGTGAAAGCAAGACATTAGGGATACTGTAATTGCGTGTCATTTTTTGATGAAGACAAACATCAGTAGCTTTTGTTTCGAACTTTTTCCGCACTCTAATATATGAGTTACATTTCTCTTACTTAGGCTTCCATGGAACTACACAGTTTTCACTGTTATTAAATTCCACATTGTAAATTGAAAACATCTTCAAAATTTCAACAAAGAGAAGCCAAAAACATCAACACTGATCAAATATTTTACTCGCACGACAAGTAAGTTCCTCGTCCAGAAGAAAAGAAATGCTACCAGCGCTGCGAATTTCACGTTCATTCACAACGGTATTGCAGTTTTCCAGCCCAATTGAGAAAAAAAGAATTATAATCAAGTAAGCGCTCGAAGTTTGGCAGCAAAAACCGTTCCCGGCGCTATTAAGGGCATCAAAGGCAGCATCCACGACTGACCATTATTTTGGCCGCGCATGCCAACCTCCATCCAAGCAACTCCACTGTGGGTCGCAATCGGCTGTAGGGGCCCACTCAAGTGAATTTGCAACGGCAGCGCAGAGTCATAACAGGAATTGCGGCCAGCGCTGATTTTGGATTAACTCTCGCACAATTGTTATTGGTGTCTTCGCGGACAAGGAGACCTGTTCGACTGTGTAGCTACGGTCATTTCCACAGCAGCTCTGGATAATTCTGCTCCTGGAAATGCTGTTATCGAGTGCGTAATGTGGTGCGGCAATATTTCCGAGGAAGCTACTGGCCATTTTGCCGTCGGTAATTTTGTTACAAGACTTGTGGTGCCGTGTCACGTTATGAGGTGTTGCAATATTCTCGCTTCGTGTGAGATCAAAGACACTTTGGGGCGAGGGGCTGGTGAAAGAAAACTTGTAATTTTGTAAATAAAAATATCATGATATCTGCCGGCATTTTCTGACGGCGTTGGTAGTGTGGGCTCAAAGGATAAATATCTCGCGTTCACGAAAGTAGGTTATAAAAAAAACGAGGTAATGGTGAGCAGGGGAAGTGTCTCTTTGATGGACATAAAATTTTAACACCTATGTAGAATAACTCTCTCTTCCTTAATCATTATGGATTGAGTTCGGAATGGAAGTTTGTATCAATGAACTCGGAAAACTTGAAATGGATACAGGCAAAATCTAGAATAATACTTTTTGTGCCACTACTTGATCACAATTGTCGATGTAAGGACTGTCGCACACTTTCCAAGTATACGAGAGCCACTAATCGCATACAGGGTGGGGCAGTACATCCTAACATTTTCGAGAAGGCTGTGAAATAAAAACGGATGAATTTTGAAAAATTTTGTGGCTTCTATTTTATAATGCATTACAAAGCATTTGCGAAAAATGAACATTAGTATTCTTTTTCAAAATAACAACGGTAAGATGGTGTTCACCCTGATTAATTACTGATTTAGGTTTCTGTAGCATTCTCGAAGACGCAGTATTGTCTGCAGCACCCTGTACTGAAGGCCACATTGATTAATAACAGTCATTTGGTTTCGAGTAAAAGCTATGTAAAAGAGAGTCACTTTTTCCTAGGAGATAAATACATCAAGAAAATATTCAGTAAATTTTATTTCTAGTTGACATGGAACTAATGGAATATATTTATTACGTGATTAGTAATAATAGTTTTTGATTTAAAATAGTTATAAATGGTGAGGTATGAGAAGTTTCAGAAGCTACTGAATACTTTTACATGCCACAGATCCTGAGAAGTAACTTACTCTTATTGTTTAGTACATTAAGCGAATGCAAAAAAAAATTGCTTAACGAGATGAAGAGAGCGAAAGTTTTTTATTTTGCATAAAAGAGATACGAACAATGCTTTAAGTTTTCAACATTCTATAAGGAACTCATACAGACTTGATTTATTCTTTTGTGGACAATTTCGGCATTCACTAATTTTTAGACTTCAATTTTCAAACCCCGCAAATTAGCATTGAAAAAGCCTCACCTTTGCAAAAATTGTACCTAAATGTTTCAAAATGAGTGGAAAATTACTGGAACTTTTCTCTGTGGACGATTTCAGCGAGCGCTAATTCTTAGACATAAATTTTCTGCTTCGTAAATTTGTCTTGAAAATTCTTCTCTTCCATATATCTGTGTAGCACAACATGTAGCACTAGTGTCAGATAGATTCATTTTGTCTTGTGCTGATATTACGCGAAAGTAACGGTCGAATTGCCAAGTGCTTCGAATTTTGGGATCTATTAAACAAAGAAAGTCATTCATGGAAAACAAAGAAAGTCATTCATGGAAAACAAAGAAAGTCATTCATGGTAAACAAAGAAAGTCATTCACAGTAAACAACGAAAGTCATTCATGGTAAACATAGAAAGTCATTCATTGTAAACTAAGAAAGTGGTTCTTTGCAGACAAATAAAGTTATTCATAGTAAACATAGAAAGTCATTCATAGTAAGCAAAGCGATTCATATATAGTCAACAAATAAAGTCATTCATGGTAAACAAAGAAACATATTTTAAATGGCAAAGGTCAGTGAACATCACTTCAAAAATGTTGACTTCGAGTTTGCAATACAAATTACATAGTAAAGCAATCATCAACAGTACTGACGACCGTATTCATCAATTCACGTACCAGTGAATTTATCGCCTCAATGCCCAAAAAGAGCATTCACTAAATGTCATTACACTTACATTCAAATGTAGCACGTCCCATAAGGTACATCTTCGTGAAACATAGCTTCAAATAACCGTAAGAGACGTGTATCTTGGTCAACTTAGACTTTTCCGTCAAACTTTTCAAGCTTGATTTTTTACGTTCCATGTCATAGTTTTAGAATGAATGCTGCAAGACTTGATGTTTCAGTTTTCGCATCCTAGTTCCAAAATATCGATTCAAAAAGTTGTGAAATTTCACGTTCTGTATCGTAGTTCCAGAATGAAGGCTAAATTTCACTTTTTGTCACGCAGTCCTAGAATAATATTCAAAAACGCTCGATATTTACTGACCTGTGTTGTAGTTCTAAATGAATGCAACAGGGCTTGATCCTTTTTGTTCTCTATCTTAATTTCAGAAGGATAACTGCAAGGTTTGATATTTCATTCTTTGCCCAGTAGTTCCAGAATGAAGCAGTGCCCTTGTATCACTGAAACTACGACGGCATTTGTTACGATAGCGAGCAAATTGGCCATTGAAGCAAATGAGCGAACATTCGAAGATCAGGCGCTCGATTAGATAGAATCATTTGCCTGGCTTTCGAAATTCACTTTCTGCTCCACTTCTCAGTTGTGTATGTATGTAGGTCAGAGTAAAGCGAGTACGCGAAGGTGCGCTGCTCTAAAGTCACTAGACGGGGTCTTATCAGGTTGATAAATGTACTTGCAACGTTTATAAAACAGGACTTCTGCCTATTTGGTTTCTTGTGCTACGACCGCCTATCCATTTCATGTATAATGTGGGTGAAATTCGTTGTTAAATGCATTCAGCTACAATGTCATTTCTTACTATTCGCTCAGTAGTCCTGTTTCTCAATTTGTTACTACTCGCTCAGCAGTCCTGTTGCTCAATTTGTTACTACTCGCTCAGCAGTCCTGTTGCTCAATTTGTTACTACTCACTCAGCAGTCCTGTTGCTCAATTTGTTACTACTCGCTCAGCAGTCCTTTTGCTCAATTTGTTACTACTCACTCAGCAGTCCTGTTGCTCAATTTGTTACTACTCATTCAGCAGTCCTGTTGCTCAATTTGTTACTACTCGCTCAGTAGTCCTGTTGCTCAATTTGTTACTACTCGCTCAGTAGTCCTGTTGCTCAATTTGTTACTACTCGCTCAGTAGTCCTGTTGCTCAATTTGTTACTACTCATTCAGCAGTCCTGTTGCTCAATTTGTTACTGTTCATTCAGCAGTCCTCTTGCTCAATTTATTACTACTCGCTTATCTACGTAGCAGCAAAGATATCCATCCAAATAGAGAGTTATGCCTTCAGTCCCTCAGTCGTCCGGTCTTCGTCCCTTCGTCCGCCATGCAACCATCACCCCTTCGAGGGATAACTTCAAGCCAATCTGGTGAACGCCTCTACGGACCTTCTCGTCTCATCACGTCAGTCTTCGTCCACCTTCAGCCTCATAGTCGACGTTCTAGAGGTTGGTTACCGGTGAGCTTGGAGTTAGCTAGGTGTTGATGCTAGAGTCGGCTACATTTTAAACTCGAAACTTGACCCACATTTTCCTGGGCTAAACCTCTAACTCTTGCAATGGTAAACCTATATTTCACACTAATAACTTCATTACGAAAATTATTGAGCCCTTAAAGTTATTAGCTTCATTATATCACCAGGCAACGGGAGATGGACGTTGGTCCTGCGCCCTTGTGGGCCTCTACCGAAGCGAGACCTACCTGATCGCGACTTCCGGGGGCTTCATGCTTAATTTAAAAATTCTCTCCTGTTCTCCTGTTTATTCTAGTTGTCTATGTTTGAAGGGAATTAAATTACTCCCGGCTGTATTATTATTTTTCAAAATTAGTTCCCCAAAATCTTGCGCAGTACTTCCGTCTTTCATCTCTTTGGAACGCCTTTGTTGCGGTCAGAGAGTCTCAAACTAACTTATCTAATCTATCATTTTAATGTAACCCTTTAATTCCATTCTTTTGTGTGTGTGTGTGTGTGTGTGTGCGTGTCTGTGTGTAAAGTGATTTAAACGGAAATTAATGTACTGTGTGTTGGAGGGTATATACCTTTTTCGACATGGTTCATTTCATTATACAGCGTTAACGACAGTTGACAAAGAAGTTTCTAACTTATAAAATATTAAATGTCTGATGGAACGACCTCAATGGGTTCATTCCTTGATATTAGTTACAGTGCATCACATATAACGATTTTTATTTTTGCGTTTCTAAACAAACAAATTTTTGTCAGTTTCGTAGGTGGGATATCAGAAAAGAAACATGCTCCCGCATTTCATAACAAAGTCCAACATTTCTTACATGACCACTTGGAATATATTGAGCATGTCCTTGAACACACCTCCTTTTTTATCACGCCAACTAATACCTCCGATGTAATTGCGTGCGTAATCAACTAGAAAAATAAATCATGGGGACTAAATACGTTCTCGGCTAAAGTTCTAAAGGCTGTAGCTGATATATTATAACCGTTCAAATCTAATATTATTAACCAGTCACTTTTCCAGGGTATTTTCCGAACTCTTTCTAAGCTGCCAGTGACCCCTATCTACAAAAATGGTGATAAAAATGTCGATAAAAATTATAGACTTGTCCCTACGCTACCAATTATTGGCAAAATATTAAAGAAACTCACGTGTAAAAAATGTTTTCCTAATTTGAACAAAAATCTTTTCTTTACGATAAATAATCTGGTTTTCGGTCTACAAAATCAAATAATTTATAATACCTTTACTCGGATATATGATAGATGATAAAAAGCTTGTTTTTCCGTGCTTCTTAACTTTCGAAAAGCATTCGATTGCGTAGACAGTAACATTTTACTATCGAAACTACACTGTTATGGCATTAGAGGAGTAAAGGTCATTGGTTCAAATCATACCGAATAAATCGGAAGCAATCGTTGGCATTGACGATGTACAATCGGAACGACTGACAATCAGCCATGGAGTACCACAAGGATCGGTCCTTGGGCCTCTCCTGCTTTTGATTCTTATCAAAGATATACATAAATATACTTCATTTTTCAAATTCATACTTATTTCCGACGACAGTGCGCTCTTTGATGCTCTTCCAAACAAAAATTCAATTTTAATTGCGGTTGGCGTCAATAATGAGCTGCTAAAGGTTTTAATGTGGCTTAAAGCTAATAAAAAATGCCTCAATATCGATGAGACCAAATACATTTTATTCTCATACAACTGAAATGTGTCTCTTCAACACAATAAGATTATTGATGATGAAATTGAAGAAACAAACTCCTATAAGTTCCTGGTTATTATATTAGATAAACATCTGACATTCAGAGAGCATCTTGCGTATGTTAGTGCTAAATTACCAAAATCCGTTTGAATCCTTTATAAAGTGAAAAATGTATTGCCCAAATAAGCTTCAAAAATACATTATCAAACCCCCATTTCACCATATTTACAATGCGGAATTGAAGCTTGGCATAGGACGGATAAAAATAAAACCAATTTGCTCTTTGGGCTGCAAAAAAAATATTAGAGAGGTAAAGAAAGTAGAATATCATGCTGATACAAGTGGTTAATAAATACTTAAGCTTTTTGGTCTCTACAGGCTCTCTATATGTAATTTCATCGTTAATCACTCACTGATTATGGCGACAGTAAACTCAAACATTTAATAACTACACAAACTAGCCATCATGATCATTAAAACCAAAATAGAAATAAGAATAGAACAAGTCATTAAATAACTTATCTTGAGAGAATATGCCATGAATAACTACATCGATCTCAAGTCTGCTCCTAATCATCTTCTAGAATATACTATTCCCATCTTGTTCGAATAAACCATATTTGTAAAATTAAGCATCGAATTTCAAGAGAACTAATTTATTGATCAGTCTAGTGTGCCCCTAGGGTCAAGTAAATTACGTTAAAAATAATTGTACACCTTAAAATAGCGTTGATGGTTGGATGCCCTAGCAGTCGCTAAACTTATTCGGCCCCACTAGTAGCTATACTCAAATGTGTCCATTGTACCAGACTTAAAATACAATATATTGCTGTATCACGTGTGGTATATAAATTCTTGAATTAAAAAATGTACATTTATATACGAACAGACCAGTGTAGCACACGTGACCCTCAAAATTGAGTCAAGTCAAAACAGGGAAAATTGAAATCCCTACAGCGTAGTATTACTTAAAATAACAAAAACAGAAATAAAATCACTTGCAACACACTAGATAAATTGTTTTCTGTTTGCATTCAAAACATCAAGCGGCTTCGAATTCTATGTTAGTGGGAGTGACTCATTTTATTTTTCCGTTGTTTATACTTCTGATCACGGAAGAAAAGATGTTTAACGGTTTAGCTATGATAGAAAGTTTGCTTGCTGATGTACATTTCTTTTACAACCAATTAAACTTTCGCTGCTCAAACGCTTTCCACTCACTCACTGATGCTAATATCTATTGAAAATTTACTGAATACTTCGCTTTTTGTCAGTGTTTTAGCTGTCGGAAATATTCTAGCGTAAGAGGAAATATTTTAATGGACTTATTTCTATGCAGATGTTGTGGAATGAAGCTCCGAGGGCGCCACGTCGACACGACCTATGCGGAATGTGTCAGCAGCGCTCGTTCGCTGCAGCCTTTGTTTTTTATTCGTAATCCTCATTTAAACTAAAAAATAAACTCTACTTGGGTCGCAACTAAAACTGCGCATGCATCGATAGACAAAATGGGATAAATAATCAATTGATGTGCTTCTCAGGGTTTTATTTTATGCTTCTTGAGTCGTTTGATGCGTTTGGATTATCAGGTGAAATGTTTTTTTTCAATTTATTTTGAAAAATGGATGGAATGATCAGTAAATTGTGTGAAGTTTCTTGGAAATGATTTGATACAATATAGTAAATGCAAATCAGGACTACCATTTCGTGCTCGGTAATTCTAAGCTCTGAAATTAAATTTGCTGCATGTAAACTTGAAGTTGAAACAAAGTTCTTTTTACGTTCAAATTATTATTTATGCCTTAGAAGTCAAAGGTGTATCGTTTTACTGCCATACATTAAAATGCCTGCAGTACTTGGTTTTCGATTGCCAAATTCTTCCTTTCTTTCTTAAATTCCTCGCAGTGTTGGAAAGCAGGCAACAGCAGCAGACGCACACAAATATCCGTTCGTAGGATAAACAAGCTCGACTGACTTTTAGGATGTAGATCTAAAGTTTATCTGCGATGTTTTACGTACACCCTTAGTATCCTGAGCACTATTGGAGTTAACAACGAGCTTAAATGCTTATGACGTCATTAATCATTCTTCAAAAATGAATTCAAATTAACATAGTATAACGCTTCGACGTACATCAATCTTCTTCAGGTTTGATTAATTCAAAAATAATTTTACGCTACATTGCTTGACGTGTAATCATTTTAATAAATAAAAATATGGAAACTTCTAAGATTCGCGTCTCAAATATTAGAACGGTAAACAAGATGGATGATCAAAACATTAAATTAAACAGAACATGGAAGCTTGGTAGTTTTTAACATCTTAAGGAATGTATTTATTCAATAGCTTTAGGGCAAAAAATCCTTCGCGTTTCAATTTTTTTGGGGAATAAATCTCTGAATATGCAGGTCTTCTTTTATTCGAATATATTATTTTATAACGACTTAGAACAAAACTGAGATGTACAAAAAATATCATCAAAAGTTTTAGTGCTACGGTGAATACCTAAGTGATTGAAAATTGACCCTTAAAATTTATTAAATTCGTAATCGCTGTTTAAGAGCAATTGCGACCTTGCTAATCTAACTTTTTGAGAGAGATGCATTATCTATTTGTACTTAATTGTTCGAAAGATTTTGGGGAAAGGAATGCAATAACTAAAGCCGGGAATGATATAACGAACACAATTAAATGAACATAATAATGAAACGAACATTATGAAATGAACATAATGCTGAAACGAACATTATGAAATGAACATAATGCTGAAACGAACATTATGAAATGAACATAATGCTTAAACGAACATTATGAAATGAACATAATAATGAAACGAACACAATGAAATGAACATAATGCTGAAACGAACACAATGAAATGGACATAATAATGAAACGAACATTATGAAATGAACATAATAATGAAAAAAACACAATGAAAGAGACATAATAGTGATACAAACATTATGAAATGAACATAATAATGAAACGAACACAATAAAATGAACATAATAAGGAAAAGAACACAATAAAATGAACATAATAATGAAACCAACACTATGAAATAAACATAATAATGAAACCAACACTATGAAATGAACATAATTATGAAACCAACACTATGGAATAAACATAATAATGAAACCAACACTATGGAATAAACATAATAATGAAACCAACACTATGGAATAAACATAATAATGAAACCAACACTATGGAATAAACATAATAATGAAACCAACACTATAAAATAAACATAATAATGAAACCAACACTATGGAATAAACATAATAATGAAACCAACACTATGGAATAAACATAATAATGAAACCAACACTATGGAATAAACATAATAATGAAACCAACACTATGGAATAAACATAATAATGAAACCAACACTATGAAATAACAGAATGAACCTTGAAACAAAGTCTCCTGATGAAATGTTCAGTTTAAATAAATAATAATTCCGTAGATTACTCTGTAAGGCTTCAAGTCTTCCTTCTGTGGCATTCAAGTTTTTGATTCCAAGAAAAATGTTTACTCATATATCAACTAAAAATAATATTATCTATCTGGTAAATAGTTCATGAGCATAATTCTGAAATATTTTTTAGGTTTTATTACTTCAAAACACAGCTCAGTGAATATAATAGAAAAACATTGTATAACGTATACTAAAGAACAGTGGGTGTATTTCTTTCTGGTCAACCTTTATTGCGAGATAAATAAATTATTCATCGTGTTTTATTAAACATTTTTCCTTGACGCGTCACTTAAACCTAACTTGAATAACTCTTCCCCTATAACCTAGATCAGTATCGCAGGTGATAATGTAATAGCGTAAGCGAGATCGATTAATATACGTAAATTTTGTAAATATAATATACTATACTATAATTACTAATATACTATACTATAACTATATAAATTATGTAAATATACTCAAAAAATTAATTGATTCTTAAAATAGTGGAGGTTTTGAAATGCCAATTGAGAAATCACTCCCAGAAAGTAGCTCATAAATTTAGCCAATAGGAGAATGAAATGATGGAATATTCATGATGTATGGGCAGCCTGAAAATACACCATTTTCAACGAGACTTACTATTCTAAAACAAGTTAATTCAATGACGAAAGGTGCAATACATCATTGCGATAACTCCGGTAATAAAAGTAGTGTGGTTCGCCCTATGTAATAAATAGTCTATTGTTTGCTCATTTGCAATGTTGGTCTGTCAGTTCTCACTATCATTGTGTTAGTTGGGTACCTGAACAATACGTTATGACTGTTGACTGTTTTTGATTGTTCGAAAAACATTCCGTCATTTTCCAAACACAGAAAATCAGAAAACGAAAAATTTATCATGTGTGCTACTCATTCAAAAACAGATTTCACGATTAAATTCTATGTTTAGTTTCAAAAATTGAATTAATTTTGACAGCAAGGCTGTACTATACTTGCATGGTATTCTCTGCCAAAAATAGTCCCTCAAAACAAGAGCAATGCTGATTATTACTCACAAGTCTTCGTTAGCATCGGAAGCCATGAGCAGCAACGTTGAGGCGAACTTTGAACCACGAGTAAAACAGCGCCAATTAGAGGCAGTGCTGCCGCATGTAGCGCCTTCAAAGTCGCAACTCGTGACAGGATCATGGGGCAGCTACAGCTGCTCCAATTACTGTCCACGAGGCTTACAAGCTGCGCCGGCAGACTTGCCAGCTCGGCCTTCTTGCCAAAAGCCCCGAGTTTAGCCAGTTATAATGTGAAAAGAACTAAACTTCAGAACGAATCACTAGCAGACTTGCTAGCACGACCTTCTTGCCAAAACCAGCTTGGCCAGTTTTGATGCGAAAATACCAAAATTTTGGAAAGAATCGCTGGCAGAATTGACAGCTTGGCCTTCTATGATCAAAATCCTCGAGTTTTGCCAATTTCAACCTGAAAAATAATTTTTTTTGGGGAAGAACCACTTGCAGAGTTGCCAACTTGGCCCTCTTCAGACCAAAATTCTGGAGTTTTGCCGACTTTAATGTGAAAAGACTAAAATTTCTGGAAGAATCACTTGCAGAGTCGCCATTTTGGCCTTCTTGCCAAAACCCTCAAGTTTAGCCAATTATTATCAGTAAAAAACAAAATTTGGAGAAGAAAAAGGACAGTCTGGTAACTTTATTCGCGATGTCGCCGCTGTGGGGTTTGCCAAATCCCCGAGATTACTTTTTAATCTTCGCTGCTTCGCACGTGAGGGAAGTTTTACGATTTTATCGTTTCTGTCTGTCTGATTCAAGTTCTGATTCTATAGAGTATTTTCAGGTTCATAAGCTAGGTCTCAGCGAAAGTGAGTGAAGATATTTTATTTCGAAAATGTGCCATGCTGTTCGTAAGAGTTTATATGAGCAAAGATTTCATTATTAAATTACGAACACTTCAATAGTACAGCTGACAATCACGATATCTTACAACCGGCGTAGCGACTCGCTGTCGACATTTCATTCCTCGCCCACTGAATTTTTCTCCAAGGAAACTGTCGGCAGGTCCAACCTCAGATCTCTTGCGCCCATGATCAGGAGACCAGTACCACATCAACTTCTGAATCTCCGACACCTCACCATCCGTTACGGCTACGATCCTTCACCATCCTTTACGGCTTCGATACTTCACCACCTGTTACGGCTCCGGTACTTCGCCATCCGTTACGGCTCCGATACTTCACCATCCGTTACGGAATGGTGGGTGTTAGCCTCGGTGTTTAGTAGTAGATCAGATTGACGGTTGTTAGTCTCGGTGTTAAGTTGTAGATCAGATCGGTGGGTGTTAATTTAGGTGTTTAGTTGTACGTAAGATCGGGTTTAGTTTTGGATGTGTTCAACTAATTTATTGCCATGTAATACGGATCATTATACTTCTAATTTATTACCTGCCTTTAATTTTCCCAGTTATTTTAACTTAGGTGCATTAACAGAAGGCGCGGGGTTTGCGCCTGGAGTCACAACAGCGGCTCCGATACTTCGGGCCGAGTCTCCGACGCGCCTGTCACTTAGACGAGAACCATCTTTCTTGACGACCAGTTTATTTTTATCGAACTGCTTTTTATTGTTCTCAATCGATCGTGTTATTAATTATTTGAGCCATTTAAGCGAACTTTAATTGATTGTTCTGCATTTCAAATTCCCCCGCTCGCTTTGTTCATAATTTTAAGCTAATTTAATATAGTAAAAACAGTAAATAGTAGCAATTGAATATATATCAAGATAATTTCACGAAATGATGATCGTTTAAAAAGCGAAACTAGACTAAATAAACTAAAGTGAAAGTAAATCAAATAATGGTCATAAAAACAGGAGCAAAAGGCATTTAACATTAACGTAGGTAGTACGAAAAAGTGAGTAAAGGGATTATTGTAGTAAAGGTCTACATCAAGAAAAAATTTACTCATAAAAATTACCTGGTAATGCCACTATTGGACACTTTTTAATTTGAGACTAGAGCGTGAACAATGGATTTGAGACTAGAGCGTGAACAATATAATTGAGACTAATGCGTGAACAATGGATTTGAGACTAGAGCGTGAACAATGGATTTGAGACTAGAGCGTGAACAATGGATTTGAGACTAGAGCGTGAACAATGGATTTGAGACTAGAGCGTGAACAATGGATTTGAGACTAGAGCGTGAACAATGGATTTGAGACTAGAGCGTGAACAATGGATTTGAGACTAGAACGCGAACAATGGATTTGAGACTAGAGCGTGAACAATGGATTTGAGACTAGAGCGTGAACAATGGATTTGAGACTAGAATGTGAACAATGGATTAGAGACTAGAGCGTGAACAATGGATTTGAGACTAGAGCGTGAACAATGGATTTGAGACTAGAGCGTGAACAATGGATTTGAGACTAGAGCGTGAACAATGGATTTGAGACTAGAGCGTGAACAATGGATTTGAGACTAGAACGTGAACAATGGATTTGAGACTAGAACGTGAACAATGGATTAGAGACTAGAGCGTGAACAATGGATTTGAGACTAGAACGTGAACAATGGATTTGAGACTAGAGCGTGAACAATGGATTTGAGACTAGAGCGTGAACAATGGATTTGAGACTAGAGCGTGAACAATGGATTTGAGACTAGAGCGTGAACAATGGATTTGAGACTAGAGCGTGAACAATGGATTTGAGACTAGAGCGTGAACAATGGATTTGAGACTAGAACGTGAACAATGGATTTGAGACTAGAGCGTGAACAATGGATTTGAGACTAGAGCGTGAACAATGGATTTGAGACTAGAGGGTGAACAATGGATTTGAGACTAGAGCGTGAACAATGGATTTGAGACTAGAGCGTGAACAATGGATTTGAGACTAGAGCGTGAACAATGGATTTGAAACTAGAGCGTGAACAATGGATTTGAGACTAGAGCGTGAACAATGGATTTGAGACTAGAGCGTGAGCAATGGATTTGAGACTAGAGCGTGAACAATGGATTTGAGACTAGAGCGTGAACAATGGATTTGAGACTAGAGGGTGAACAATGGATTCGAGACTAGAGCGTGCACAATGGATTTGAGACTAGAGCGTGAACAATGGATTTGAGACTAGAGCGTGAACAATGGATTTGAGACTAGAGCGTGAACAATGGATTTGAGACTAGAGCGTGAACAATGGATTTGAGACTAGAGCGTGAACAATGGATTTGAGACTAGAGCGTGAACAATGGATTTGAGACTAGAGCGTGAACAATGGATTTGCGACTAGAGCGTGAACAATGGATTTGGGACTAGAGCGTGAACAATGGATTTGAGACTAGAGCGTGAACAACGGATTTGAGACTAGAGCGTGAACAATGGATTTCAAACTAGAGCGTGAACAATGGATTTGAGACTAGAGCGTGAACAATGGATTTGAGACTAGAGCGTGAGCAATGGATTTGAGACTAGAGCGTGAACAATGGATTTGAGAAATGTATGATACTCCGGGCGCACAGACCTAAAATAAAAATACTTAAAAAACTATCCGTAGAAGTGCTGGGCAATATTTTAACAAAAAAGCTACCATTAACTTTGGCTGGTCAGTTCTGATATTCCTAGCACCAGCTTCGAGGCATTATGAACCAGATTTAGAAGAAAAAAGAGCTCTTTTATATTTTTAAGAAGATAAATTAATTCTTGGTTTTGGTAACCGCTAATTTTAATACAAGATATTACTTAGGTTACTTTTTGCTTGAAATACTGAACGCAGAGCTATTCGCAAGCGGAAGAACGACTCCTTATCATCCCGATAAAAGTTCGAACCATTTTTTTCAAGAGTGTCTCAAGGCACCTGTATCAACGACAGCCGTCTGCACCAAGCCTACACACACCGATGTCTGCCGACGGAAACTAACGTCTTTGCTAGTAGACGCCACTGTTTAACATGCACACATAGGAGCAAGTTGGTTTGGTGGGTAAGGCTCTAAGAAATTTTCAAGCATCATAGAAATTCTATACTTTCCACCAAAAAATGAAGGGAATTATCCCATAACGTGAAAAATTATATATGAAATGAATGCTCGTTTTCATGCGTGGAAGCAATAGAGATGAGTATGAGATCAGCAATCAAGGCACAATCAGCAATCGTCTGATCAGCAATCGTCTGGTGACGCTGGCGCGAGCGTGTGCACGTACGTAAATCAGAACTGAACTAATGAGAACAAATGTGTTACATAAATCGTCCATAAAACTTGTAGCGCCAATAATGCGTTGTTTCGATCACAAGAATTTGCAGCGTTGATAAAAAGTTGTATTGTCGATAAGAAATTGCATCGTCAAAAATAAGTTGTATCGTCGGCAGTGAGTTGTATCGACGATAAAATGCTGATATTAATTTGAATACCCGGTAATAGGTAAGTTCTTCCAACCATTTGTGAAGACTATTGTTTCTCATATTCTCCAATATAGGTTGTAACATCTACAATAAATGGAAACGGTTATAATAAGCCGAGTCCGTCATGCTATAACTGGAAGAAGAAACTGAAACAATTTTGATGAGTCGTGCGGTCGATTATAAGTAGCAGACTCGATATTATTGTGAAAGAGTCAGGAGCGTCATATTTGGCGCTCATCTGCGTCAAATTTCGCTTTCAAATTTCACACCTGCTCCACATTTGAGAGAAAACAATACCGTGTTGCCGTCAGAGTGGCCAGTGAGCCGACATCAGTCCTTTAGAACTTCTAGTCCCAAATGCTGAGAGGAAAAAAATATCGAAGCTTCTCCTCCTTCGCAAAGCTTTAAAATTTCTACGAAAAACAGTCGGTCCTTTAGTTTTACATCCTCTAATGATCGTATCTACTTTTACGGACAAAAACTCATTTTTTAAAATTTATGGATTGGATCGAGCAGTTAATGGAATAATTGGCAATAATTTTATCTGTATAAATTTCACTAATATTCATTAATGAATGTTGATTTTAAACAATATGTTGATTTATCTTCTTCAAAACTATGTCAAAAAATCTGATTTCGCATAATTTTGTGCAATTCAAGTTTGCTGTGTTAAGCATAAAGTGAAAAAGATTTTGTTCAGTTTGAGATTTGCTTACTAAACCCTGAGTACGAACTTGAACAACAAGATAAGCTGTCAGTAATTAAGGGATGTATGCACTTTTGAATTCTGCTTGTTTCGTAAGAAAGTTTCTGTGATGCATTTTAATTCCTGAGAACACTTTCTCCTCCGACAATCAGTGCAAACTATTTGAAATCTCAACGGAAACAAGGAAACAAACTTGATAGACACAAGATTATCACAATCTTTTACATAGAAACTAGAGACGAATTCCTAAGGAAGGCTAGGTGTAGAGCTGTAGAACACAAAACGAAGCCGATGCTCGTAGGTGAATTCAAACGGTCAAACTCCACTTGGACGGTCACGACACGAAGCTGGACGCGTTGTCTTCCATATGAAGGGACTCACAAAGCTCTTAAGATTGTGTTGGTTGCGGCAATACGGAACACAGGCCAAATCACCGCTTTCTGCCTGCTACGTCCGACCCGGAGGTCGGTAGGAATAGCGAGCTGAGCAGTTAAGGATGCTGCGCCTATCATAGGAATACTAGGAATACATGTCAGGATTTCCCGACACCAGTTAGCCCACAATTCGACAACGCCAGGATTTGTGGGACAGGTCTTTTCTCAGACACTAAATTGGGGACTGATCATTTTGACGCATGTGATGTGCGTACATAATCCCACTAAAAATATTATTTGTGCCATACTTCCACTGGTTGCATCTCGTATGAAAGCTGAGTGGGAAATTGCCAAAAGTACTTTCATGCTGCATCGATGATATCGCAGTTCATTACTTCTGTATAAAGAAAATGGAATCAGAGTTGATTAGTTTATTGATAATTTGAGGTTACCGTGCTGAACTTGATGGAATTCATCTAGGAACCCTAGGCTAGATAAAGTTCTATGTGTAAACTCTTTTTTCCATAGCCCACTTTTATTCACTCAGATAACTGCAAGAGAAGTAATGCAATGACGTACATTATTTTATTCGCAGCGCATGTACTGCAATCCTAAAGAGTTGAAGTGAAGTGGTCGCAACTCTGAGTATAAAGCCTCAAGCGCCACAAACATTCTAGCGCTCAACTTTTGGTGGTTTTCTCAGCAGCAACATGAGAGAGTCATCTTGCACACGGTCGCAACCCCTCACGAATAAACGGCGAGAAGAGTGTTGTTCGTGCAGCAGCCATGGCTACAACAGCAAACGACCCTTCAAAACTGAAATTCTTTACCAGGATCGCGCCAAAACTGTCTTCAGGGTACACCTTCCCATCGAGTTTGTGCGGAGGTATTGAATCAGCTGCGATTCAACTATGCAATAAATACTGCTTTAAGAATTTCAGTTCATTCAGTTCATCTCACACTCACGCGCGTACCATTAATAGAGTAGTCTACAAAATGCAACACGACTAACTAACAAATTTATGAGCTTTATTCTGAATACTAGTGATTTTTTTTGGGTTGAGAAAGCGACGACTATAAAGAATATTATTCATTCGGTTGTATTTGTTAATGATTTTGGAGTCAGCGCACCAAGCAGAATTCTGATTTTGCTTTGTTTCATATTTTTCAAATTATTAAGTTTACAATCAAACCATAAAACTGCTACGAAATACAGGTTGTAGAGTAATACAGTTATACACTTTTGGAGTACCTGCTTTCAAACTTGATATTCAAGGTTCGTTTTCCACTTTTCCAGTGTTTCTAAACGTCACATTGAGTAGATCCATTGAAACAGTGTAAGGCTAAGTAGAAATTTTGCTGCAGGCAGAATATTAGACGTTTATATGATGCTTCAAAATTACTGCAATAGGAGCAACGTGGTAACATTTTTCCTACAAGAGTTACGCGTCAAAATACCTGCTACACGGGCAACGCACCAACATTTTTGTCGTGGGAGTGACGCGTTAAAATTCCTGCGATAAGAGAAACGCGGCAAAATTTGTACCATATGAGTGTCGCGTAAAAATTCTTGCTTTTTGAGGGATGTAAATTCGACTGCACCACTAATTTAGCATTCACATATCGTTCAGAAAATGATATGCTTCTGAGAGCATAGTTGAGTTTTTATGTGAAAGGGCGTAGGTCGTTAGTAGAAAAGAAAGTGGCGTGCAAGACCGAACTTTATATTCTTGGTAGTACTTCTGGTGGACTGACGTATTATTTTCAGATGGATTTGTCAGATTACCTTTTATCCTGTCAATAATCTTCAAAATTTGTCTTTTTGGAATACAATTTATCATTGAAGACCATTCATCTCCTGACAACAATGCGTTGTTGCCAGATGTTGTGTGGTCTTTACGGCCAAATTTAGTTGATAAAATTTCAAGTTTTAAAATTCAAGGCGAGTAAAATATCATTTTGGCGTTCCTTCTGAGCTTACCTCGGTCTCATGTTTGCAGCTTAGAAATACCGAAAGACTCAACGTAAATAACTTAATTAAAGCTTGTAGTTAAATCGAACTCGTGAAAAACATTAAAAAAAAGAAATATTTCAAAATGGCTCATGCATTGTGAAGAGTAAGATAAATTAAATGGTCTTAGGAAACATAGTTATAATAACCTAGTCAATTTGATTAACGAAGCAATTAAATCATATTCTTCGATCCCTCAGTGAATCCTTTTCTAAACCTAGGCAACATTTGCAGCATTTGTGCTCATTTTGGCCAGGGATTATGAGTTATAACTAATTTCACTTGTGATGTTAGGTTGTTGAGTTTCTTTCATCAGTTTGAGCATTAATGTTCGTGAGAAATGAGTAGGTATTCGAGACCAATCACACTTGCCCAAGGAAATAATTACTTTAGTTGAGGTATTTATGCGAGTCAATCAAGCACTTGGTTGTCATTTCCATACCGACCTCTAGAGTGGTCATTTCCTGTCAGCTCATCATAAGGCGGTGATGGCATTAGAAATTTTGTGAACGATGCTGTTGTATTTCCCTATATTCCGATAGTGTCTGCCGTTTCATAAGGTTCAATCAAACAACCGGTAATGCCATTTATATCTTCAGAGTTGTGTCGCTGTCATTTCATGACCTCAAAATGAAAGCAAACTTTTCATTTTGCTCTTATTTACGTTTCTGATAATCTCCTTTTCAATTATTTAGGCGTTGTAATAATCTTTAAAGATCACTAATCCAACCACGAATTTGATAAAAAATCAAGTTGCGAATGAAGGTACACAAATATGATAGACAATACTGAAATAGTTTTGTTGGTCATTCTCTGATATGTTTTCTCAATATTTCTACGTATCTCTAGTATTTATTGCAAACATTATTTTTTTTTCTTTGGCTCCACATATCGTTGAAATTCAGATAACGTTCATGTGCTAAGGCACAAAATGAACAGACATCGTAACGTCCATACTCTATTTCGTTTTGAAAGTCTGATAGAATAGAAAAAATAATAGAAAGTGAATGTTAATCGCTAGACAAAATAGGTTCGGGCGCTTGGCACATTTAAATTCATGGGTTTTCAGATGAGCAAGGGCCTGAAGAATTCTTGTCCATGTAGGATTATTTTTATTTAATTATATCGGGGCTTGTGTTAGAGAGGGAAAACTTCCGGTGGTGGATACGCAGAGGTGAATAGTTTCGCTATCTACGCAGAACGAAAGCCGTTTTTTTCGGTCGAGTCCATGTCACTTATGGTTGTTTCTCCACTCACCAAGTGAAGCCTTTTATTAGGTGCACAGCTACATCGTTTGCATTGTGAACGCCAGAAGGCATTTGTTATAGTTTATTAAGAAGAACTAGAGTAAAAACGAACGTTACAATGTTCGTTTTTACTTTTGTTCTTTATTCATTCTACGAATAAGATTCTCTACGAATAGCGCTATTGGAATTATAATTATTATAGTTTGTTTCGAAACGCATCCTGGGCAAGATCATTGACTTAATGCTTTACATTTTAGGTTTGCAGCCTCCCAACATAGGCGATGTGGTATTTTTATACCTTTGAAATAGTTTTCAGTATTACGGCTAACACTTAAGCAAAATATAATGTGTATGTTAGGAACTTATCAAATAAACCTTCGACAAATATGTTTAATATTGAAATTTTAACTGAGATAATTCCAGTATAGAGGAATCTAGGGAAGCATTTTCGGGTCTTGTTTAAATCGTTTAAACATTTCACATGAGCACAAAAAAATATTGCCGCGATATAACGCAACTAATTTGTTTCAAGTATCAGATACAGCGGATACATTCGGATTTGCACTCTGTCTGTTTTTCTATTTTAAGTAAAAAAATTCAAAATTATTCTTCTAATAATATTCTTCTGTGTTTGTTGTTACTTGCGAAATAGTGGAAATTTTATTCGCCAGCAAGATTAGATCAATAATGACTCAGTAACTTCTTAATGAAAGTCACCCAGCGCCATTCAACGGAACTGAAAAATCTTACCTAACGAAATTTTTGGTGTGATTACAAATTTACCTGTGTGGGAACCTGCCCGTCAAAATGAGGGGAATCAATACATTTTAGACCTAATTTCCCAAATGGGGATGACAAACAAATATCTCCATCCTAACAGTGCCCGTGATAAAAAGTATTCATGTACTTGTGCACTGGTGAAACTCGTATCACAGATACGGTCATTATAACTATCCTTATGAGCGTGACAGAGAAATGGAAGAAACAGACTCCAAACAAATAAACCAAGGGCTTTGCTAGGTAGTAGCAGGACCCGTCGGAATTCCACGGACAATGTCATCGTTAAGCTAGGGGACACGTGAGAAAATTTCGTTTACATAACCTAACCTATACTAACCTATGTACTAACTTTTGCTATCATAACCTATCCTAACCGAACCTATCCTGATAAAATGTCAAACATATCAATGCAGGTAAAGGCCACCTTTTAATGTTACACTGAGGAATTCGGTATCCACGATACCGCAAACTCTCACGAAAGCACAACGGACGGACTAAGTAAATAGGGAAGGATCAGCTGCCTGATTTCTTCTCTTAGATAGCGCTGCTCTCGCTCTTCTTTTATGTTCTCTATCATGTTTTCTTCTTCTTTCCTGAAGCGTTTCCATTTTATTTAGTCTGTAAATTTGCACACATTTAAGATAAACTTATGTTTCGGAAAGTTTCTCACCGCAAAGCCTTTCATATTTAAATGTTATCAGCATAAATTATAACAAAAAAATAAGCATACATCCCATGTTTTTTAAGAAGCGGACACCAAAGAAATATATAAATAAATAAACACATATCGAATGTTTTGGGCTAGAAATTTCTGAACGTTTCTAACTGAAAAACCTTCGATGTTTAAATGTAACCAGTCTCCATTATTCCTGACAAATAAATATACATCCTGAGTTTCTTAAGAGGGAGACACCATCATATATAAAACAAATATATATATTATAAAAAGAGCCGCGTCCGTCCGTTTGTCCGTTCGTCCGTGTGTCATTTCAATTTTTAGTCAAAATTATTTCCTAGAATTATTTCCGTATACAAATTGGAGCTTTACAGAATAAATTCCGAGCACCCAATTATAAAAATGTGTAGTCAGCTGGTCAATGTTTGGCATTACTCTGGATACCGAGTAACATTTTGATAAAAAAACACAGGCCCTCAAAATTACCTGTTGGAGAGGCTAACTAGAAATTCTAAGTAAATACAAATTATAAAAATAATAAGATAAAATCGAAGAATAACATTAATTTTGAGCCATGAACCAGCATCCATTTACTATTGGATTAACAATACAGCAAATATCGTCAATGTTTTAAAAAGTCTACGGAGTATAAAACCCATATTCAACTACCTCTCGGGGGCAAGCTTATAGCGCATATTAGGAGTTGAAAAGTCCACGGATTTCCGAGCCATTGTTCAACTATCTTTTTAGGGGGCAACACTGAAGAAAAGTCGTATGTATGAAAGTGTGTGGACTTTAGAACCAGCGTCCAACTACCTATCCAAATAACTGCACAGTGAAAAATTGTCAACAGTAGGAATGTATTCGGATTTTAAAATATATATTTTCATTCTGCTCGAACTCCTCGAGGGCGATAAACATGAGTTTCCGACACTGGTGCTAATTTTAGAACCAAGATTTTTTTATGACATCAAATGTTGACCTCAGCAATATAAATTATACTTTTGAAAAACTTGCTGAGTTTATTATTACTATTAAGCTACCTATTTCAAAGTCATGGAGTGAACTGACAGCAAAGTCTTCTATCAAAGTGGTTGAAATTGCTTGACCAAAAAATATTGCAAATTTTTATGAAAATTTTTACCTGTATGTATTAGCTTCATAAATGTATAGTCTCCACGCATATCTCCTAATCACTTGGAAGACTTTTATCTACTGGAATTACATAAATAAATTTGTTTAAAATGTCAATGCATTGTCTTTCTTTGTTCAGGATCAGATGCTTTTACGACTCCGCTTCTTCATTCTCGTCAATTTCCTGATCTTTGAAATGCATAATTGATTTTCTATATAAGCCCATATTGGATGAGTGACACTCAGAATGTTTCAAAAGACGGAAGTGGCTAGACGCCTGATGGCAAAATAGATTTCAAGATGAAAGACCAGGCTTTGGCATCTCCGCATAAGTGCACAGGCTGCAAAGGGCTGAAGAAACTCGAAAAAAACAAGCTAGCAACAAACGAAAGATATTATCTGATAGATTTTCATTACGGTAATAAAAATATTAGCATAATTTCAGAGATCTACTGTGCTGAAACCAAAGTATGTAGACAACTTTTTATGAAGGAATTCGTCCCGTTTAGAGAAAGCCAGGCTCTGAGCCTAATTTCAGGAGCATCCTACCTACTACCAAGTACGAAGGAGGCAGCTTCAGGGTGTTTTGTTGTCCAATATGTAGAAAATCACTCTTCATTGATTCCAAATGGATGGTTTTCTTTAGAGGGAAATTCTGGATCCCACTTCATTTATTAAAAAATGGATGGTTTTCTTTAGAGGGAAATTCTTTATACCACTTCATTTATTGAAAAATTGATGTTTTTCTTTAGAGGGAAATTATGGATCCCACTTCATTTATTGAAAAATGCATCGTTTTCTATGGAGGGAAATCAAGAAAAAGAAGATGCTTCCGAGCGTGAGATAACTTTTTATCAGGACGGTGATCCCAAACTTACGGTGAAGATAAAAAATAATGGTCAAGACATAAGAAAATAGACGTTCTCCAGTAGCCTAAGCAATCTCTTGACTTCAACCCCATTTGAATTTTTGACAAATATTCAGAACTATTTTGACAAATAAAGTTTCCAATGGATCTCGCTGATTCG
This sequence comes from Morinoia aosen, assembly GCA_030386875.1. Classification (NCBI taxonomy): domain Eukaryota; kingdom Metazoa; phylum Arthropoda; class Malacostraca; order Amphipoda; family Talitridae; genus Morinoia; species Morinoia aosen. The sequence goes on from CM059574.1 coordinate 41,930,423, forward strand.
AGGATTATCTGCTCGCAAGAATAGAACAAGATATTTCCCACGGAGTGTCACAAGTATGCTTCCTGTTACAGTAAGCTCTCCATGGTGTTTTGTAAGTATAGATCACTGCACTAAATACCAAAATATTATTCGTAGTATTGACTAAATACTTTTGCCCCAACATATCTAAATACTTTTGCCCCAACATATCTATGTTTACTAGATTTTCGGGTTGCCGATAAATTTGGTTTTGCTCAGTCTATATATTCTTGTATAATGGAAGACCAACGGGTATTATTAGCTTCGATATATTAGCTTGGTGCCTGTTTCTTTCGTCTCTCTTTCACGCTTAATGATCGTATCTGTAATACGAGTTTTACCAGTGCTCAAGTGAGAGAATGTTTTTTAGCCCGAGTACTTTTAGGATGGATACATATATTCTTCATATATGTCATCCGACGTCATCCGATATAACAGTCGGATGTGACTGTTAAGGATAGTATGGAAGTAGAAGTGAGGCATCGAGTGAGTGAAGGCTGTAAGACATTGGGTGCAATCAGGAAAGTTTTTGAATGCAGGAGTTTGAGTATGAATGCTTAGAGGGGACTGTATGAAAGCTTGATTGTGCCAGTTTTGTTGTATGGAGCAGTGTCCTGGGGGTTGAGAGCAGCTGAGAGGAGGAAGTGGGAAGTGTTTGAAATGAAGTGTTTGAGGAGCATATATGGAGTAACAAGAAGAGATAGGATCAGGAATGAATTGGTTAGGGGGCAGACGGATGTTATCAAAAAGTTGAGCAGGCGAGTGGATGAAAGAGTGCTTGGATGGTTTGGGCATGTAGAAAGAATGAATGTTGAGCGGCTGGTGAAAAAGATTTATATGTCGGAAGTGAGTGGTCTTCGAGCGCGAGGTAGACCACTGATGAGTTGGATGGATGGGGTGAAACGTGCTTTGTATGAGAGGGGTCTGACTGTGGACTAGGCGAGAGGGATGGCTGCGGACAGAAGTGAGTGGGGGCAGTGCATAAGAAGGTAATTTTATTTTTGACGCGGTACTGGAAGTTGCCCGCGTGTGATGGGGTTGACCTGTCCTGTGCGGGGGCGGGGGCTGCACTCAATGAAGCGGTCGGGGTAAACCAGCTGTGGCTGTCGGGCCTGACTGTGTAAGGTGGTTGTGCTGGGCTGCTGCTGATCCTGGCAGGTCAGGTGCGGCCAGTGCTGCCTCTCTCGCCTCCTAGTGACTAAGTGTGGTGATTGTGGCCTGCTGTCGGCTACCCTCCCATAGGGAGGATAAGCCCGATATATGTATGTATGTACATATATTCTTCATCCAATTCCGGAAAATTGATTCCGTGAAATTTTGCATACCGTCATTTTTGACGAGCTGGGTACACTAGTTTACGTATAATTTATGTTTTTTAAAAGGTTATTCTGGCAGTAACTTATTTCTGATATGGTTCACTTATCAAAATTCCAAATAATACCACGAAAGAGTTATTCTAAGGTTAACTACAAATGCAAATTTCTGAATGTATTTCTAGAAAATGTTTTGATGAATTCAAAACAGTGATCAGGAAAAAAATTAATTCAAGTGAAAAAGTTTTTATTTCTTTCTAGGATGACATTACGTCGTGCGTTGTTTACATTTAGGTTAAAAATGAAGCATTGTGAGATGTGATCACTTCCGTTATCTATATATATTGTTCTGACAATTATGTTATCTATAATACTCATATACTGACTATTACATTATTTAATATTCAGATATTATTAGGTTCTTTAATTAACAATGCACAAAACTTTCATTAATTATATGTTTCATGAGTATTTCTACGGTAATTTTCGTTGTTGGTGACATTTTATTTCGTTATTGATGACAGGTCCGTAGATTCACCGACAGTTCCTAAAATTATGAATCCTGCCTTTGGTAAGCACTACATTAGGACAGAAAAACAATGGAGATAATGATATCATTGTATTACCCTCAATAATATGTTCTAAATACTAACTCTGTACAAATATAGGGAATCACTTTCATTTAAGTCCAACACCACGTATTTCCGTGCTCTGTTTATTCGAGGAACGGACAACGAGAAAGATAGCCTTCTCCAATACCTTAGCATTCTCAGTGTAAGGAGAATTTATTTTAACGACTGAAAAAGTTTACTTCTGAGTTAGTGAATGTGAAAAGTCGAAACAATTCAAGTTTCACACCGAAATAGAATGTAATGACACTCAAGATTACGCTAAGAAATAGATGAGCAATATAAAATTCAATTGTGACGCTTTTTCTCAAAGTGATGAACATTTATTTCCATTTTATAATGGAAGTATTTTTTAGATACAACTTTATTGTATACATTATTCGAATGATGAATCAGTGGATGAAAGAGAGCGGCCTCTTCTTATGGAAGTGTTACAACTCCTGTTGATCAACACATCGCTTTTTTCTTGGGAAAAGAAACTGAGTTTCTTACATAGTGATATACGACTTTAAAAGCATACTAAATCCGTACAAAATAGTCTTCGTCTCATTTGAGAATGATAATATGTATTAATTAGGTGACAACTTTTGTTCTTAATTACTGCTTTAATCTTCAATTCTTGCAAAGAATAGACGAAAAATGCAATTCGAAATGCCTGTCGTGGGGACGTGCGTTGGCCATTTTCGTTTTTTTTGTTTTAGGTCAGCAATTATTGGTAAACTTTGAATCAATGTATTTAAGAGCTTTTTCTCCTTCCCTCGAAGTAGAAATCGTCAACAGGGAGTGCGCTTTTGATAAAAATTTCCAGGACAAGAAATTCATGAAAGCGAACGTTATAATGGAGAAAAAGAAGACAACTTTTTCAAAATTGTACGAGCAAATTATTGTTTTTCTTTTCGCAGTTTCATCTTTAGCAATTTTTGCAAGCATGCAATGGGGATTATGGCGAGCCTTCCTGCACAACAACCCGGCGTTCCCAACACTGACAGGATGATGCTCCACGCTGCTCCCCATCAGTATGTTTGCGGTGCCTCCCACCGCTACAACGGCCCACATTTCAAAAGGCAGAGCCATTGCAGTTGAAATCAAAAACGCGAGCAAACGACGAAAAAAGTCGTTTATTCTGGAGTCTGACTTCCAGAAATGCTTGGTCTCAGAGCATGACCAGAATTTTGACACGGAACTGTTATAATTCAAAGAAACGTTGGTTCCCTGTCTTCTGTTCCGTGGCCGGACGCATTTTGCGGGAGCCAGAAAATGACGGGAACTGCGCAGCTCGAGTTGCCGCGGCCACAGGCTCGCGCGCCACGTAGAGGCGGCCGCGTTGGCCAGCTCAGGTGTCATGGCCGCCGGCGCTTCTTCCGCTGTCAAAAGAAAAACGGCTCAAGTGGCTCAAGTTTTAGGGTCAAATTAGTCCACTCGCAAAGCTTTTGGTGGTGAACGTTCCTGCAAGGGAACGTGAATAATTTTACATGAATAAGGGAATGGTTTGACCGTGATAGTATCCGAAAGCTTTTGTGGTACGTAAATTTTGACTACAGCAAACCGTAAAAGTCGGGTTTCAAATTTAAGAGATCTGGTGGTAGGAATATTATATAGAATGTTCATTATGTTAGATGGCTCAAAGAATATTGAATATGATTCCCTGGATAATTCCCTCTAAGTGTTATCACAGGATAAATTTTCTCTAATCCTTTTAATTCTAAAATAATATATTAATGCTGTGTGCTATGAACTAAATGAACAAAAACATTGCTACGTTTCTAGAGGTTGGCGTGGCTTACTGAAAACGCTAACAACCACCGTCAAACACGAGTGTTTGCGACACAAAAAGAAATTTCACAGTACATAAAACAATTTATGCATATTCTGAAGTATACTTCTGAGTTCTACATCTCATTTTAATTTGTATTTAGCTTTTGATGAAATGAAATACTCCTCAGCACGCTAGAAGCAGTTTTATGAGAACAAGCTTTTATTCGTTCAGGTCTGCTCATGGTTGTTAGTGGTGGTCTTATTTTCAGGCCAATATCTAAAAAAATGCTCTTTTTGATGAAATAACGGCATCAATTGTGTCTCGTTTCTGTTTTCTATTTGAAGAACAAATTACAGGATTTTGACTCTACAAAAGGCTGATGAGGCAACCCTGTCAACTCATAATAGCCTTAATTAAACAACCTAAACCAGGAACCTAAATCCTTCACAAGCGTATCTTTAGCTCAGAGAAGTATTTTTCTATGACATATTCGTTGAAAGATTTGAACCGATCTCAAGACAACGAATGTAATGATGGCGTTCGAAATTCCTACTTCGAGCACACCACAATCGCATCATATGTTGAAAACAATGTACTGAAAACCATGTCCATCGTAGAAATCGGACAAGAACAGCAACTTAACATCACTTCCCAATGAAATAAGTTAGAAAACCAATATGAATAAATAAAAGCAATAAGTAAGTCTGAGCAGTCCTAACTTGAAATAACGAACGTCCATGTCATCGAGGTAGTGAAGCATTCCCGTCAGAGTAGCGCCACAGATGAAATGTTTTGGATTTCCTGAAGCTTTCCAGGGGACTGAGAACGCCTCAAGCAACTCTAAGCCTCTCGACGGAAATATCATGGCCACCCAATACGCTAAAAATACAACGCTAGAAAAATGATCCACGGAATTATTCTGAAAGATTCTGTTTTTGGGAGCGTCTTCCAGCCCCTATTCGTTCCAGAAGATTCACGTGACTTTACTTCTAAGGGTTTACTTGGTATGTAACTGAAGTGCTACCGAGTATATTGCGTGATCTACCGTGAGGTTAAAGTAATCTTATGTGATACCATGTGGGTTGTGTGATCTGCCATAAGGTTACGGTGATCTCTGGAGCTACCATGTGGGTTGTGTGATCTGCCGTGAGGTTCCAGGGATCTCTGGTGCTACTATGTGGGAATGTGATCTGGCTTGCGGTTACAGTGATCTCTGGAGCTACTATGTGGGTTATGTGATCTGCCATGCAGTTACAGTGATCTCTGGAGCTACTACGTGGGTTTTGTGATCTGTCATAAGGTTACGGTGATCTTATGTGACACCATGTGGGTTGTGTGATCTGTCATAAGGTTACGGTGATCTCTGGTGCTACTATGTGGGTTATGTGATCTGCCATGCGGTTAGAGTGATCACTGATGTTACCATGCTGGTTGTTCAATTTCATTGCGTCATTTTTACGTTACGCTATACGTACGCCGCTTAAATGTGCCTCGTAAACTTCACTACCGATTTGAGCTACCATTAAAGTTTCATACAATTCATGTTCTTCCATTAACTGTAAGTTGCAGCAATTTTAAAATTCAGCTGATTTATTGCACTTGATTTAAAAAATACCTGCATGAAATACTTGATGTGATTTATATGCCTAAAGAGTCTTGATCCTCAATCTTCATTGCATAAATTTGCTTTGACATTTAATTCTTATTTTTAAGTTCTACGCCGAAATCAATATAACAATTTGTTTATTAAAATCATCGCACGAAATAAAGGCTAAAGCTGGATTTTATTTTTCAAACTTTCTTTGGTTTCTTGTCTTGGGACGCATTATAAAACTTTAAGGTTAGTTCATGTATTCAACCCTCTACTACAGTTTCGTACGTAGATCTAAATAACTCTTTCGCATGCGGAATGTTGGCTATCTGCAGCATAGCATACAACGTAGATAAATCAGTGTCAGTTTCGCATATGCCTAGTTTGAATGAGACAGTTCAATGAGATCCCTACTGGGAATCATGAATACTCGTTATCAAGGAAAACTATTACTAAATGAAAGGTGAGGGTTCTTTTCTCCAGTTGTACTACAGAGCTCCCGTTTTTTACTTGAGTGACAAGTTCACTTTTCCTGGAGGATAATTTTCCACTTACAATATATTTTGACCAAATTATACTCAGAAATGACAATGATCTCCTAACTATAAGTTTACATAAGAACTGAGGGTTATATAAATATATTCTCAGGTTTACGTGCTTATACATTAGTTAGACGTTTCGTAACCAAGCCTTCATCTAAATAACATCTTTGTATTTTTGTATTCTAATAATAAACATATTTGGAATAAAATATTAACAATTATATAAAACAGGCTTTGACTTCGCATATAAAGCTAACGACGATCATTTTGCGCTAGAGTAAAGAATTTTAAGCAACCTTTAGTTTTCTTCGTCACAAATGTTGCAGTATTAGTATTAAAAGTTATTTTTATGAAAATTTTCCATTCTCCTAGAAAACATTTATGCACGAAATTATAAACAAAAACTCTCTTATTAAACTGCATTTCTATCTCATTGAAGTATCACGCTTCCTGAACAGTTTTGTCACTACCGTTTTTCTTCTCATGTGTTGAATAAACTCTCCATAGAAATATTATAACTCTTTTCGTAACATGATTTATTTTCAGTAAAACGTACTACGATTACAAACTATCCGCGTTGTTTTCTCATTTAATGCTAGTACATGTTATCGATGTTGACTGCAGCCACAGTTGCGTCGACAAGATCAGCGCACATGGGATGAAGACGTCAGGAACTGCTGAGATTTGGGACAAATGTCCCTAGGGCTGTAGAACCTAATGTTATGGTGCCAACAGTGTCAAATGCTGCAAAATTTGAAGATAATAATTATATTAAACGTGTCAAATAATTCAAAACGAAACGTTATTGCACTAAACGTCAAATGCAGTCAAATTTAGCGATATGATTCCAAACGTACCAAATAATACAAATAATAAATACAAATAATACAAAACCTAACTTCTCAGGGCCAAATTTTACAAATGTTGTAAAATCTAGCAGTATGGCAAATAAGATGTGTAAATAATGCAACTTCAGATATTGGGAATAAATACTAAGTTTAAATCTTTAACTTGTGTCAGTATGCACTGTTAAGGAAGTTTTTTATACAATTTTTTGAATGTTTAGGCCTCAAAGTGATATTCAACACGAATGTTCCGTGGATAAAATGTACGGTATTTTGATATATCCCTTTCATCAACCGCATTCGAACGTTCATATCTGCAATTTCAACTGGTAATGAAGCAAATTCATAAGCCAGTATTAAATCATTATTTTAGTGCTTACACTTACATAGTAGTTCTAAAATTTACGCTGATATTCCAAAAGTAACATTTACTTAACACACAAAGCCACCACTACTCGATCTAAGAACTCTCGATCTCAAGTTCACCTTCAGCCAAAGGTTTTTTTTTGCCCGAAAAAGTTCGAATCTGAGCACTGGAAACACCCACGCGCCTAAAGAGCTCCGTGAAAATTGAAAGTCATTTAAATTCATGCGACTGCAGCGCCCTCCCCTTCGTTAAAAATGTGCGTTCTATTTCACGCTTCTTGGACCATGCAGAGGCCGAGAAAAGTATCGCACTCCTCTTAAAAACAGAGCAACAAATCCTCTGCTCGGGTAAAATCTTCAATTGGGCGTTTAAGTGGCAGAGAAATGATCGCTTCTTGTGGCCCATCTAAAAGTTATTCCATGTTCCGAGCACGAGTGACTTTTTCTCAAAGGAACTGTTTTCACATCGTAGACAAGGTAACACATCATTCAATTTTTAAATGGAGACCCAATCCTGAATATATTTTTTGTATATTAAATTCTCGATAAGAAATTTAATGAGGAATGAGTAGTTACTCGTGAAATACATCTTTGTAAGCTAGTGAAGAATGCGTTTCTACTTTTTAAGTTATCCTTTGTGCGTACATTTGACGAATTCAGCAATTACATGACACAGCTGAACGATCTTCCTATTTTTATTAAACATTTTTATGCATTAGAATGAACTCTCCTTTAGATACGTAAATAGAAGCCATAAAATATTAACATCGCCAACTCTAGATTCTTGATAAATTTCACAGCAAAGCTTCAGACTACGTTTTTCCGCCTAAATATTTCAGGTCACGAGGATGCGTTTGGGTTTTAGTTTACCGTGAGTTTAAAGTGACGTTTTAATTAGGTGAATGATTTCTCTTGATGGCTTTAATTGAATTACAATGAGAGCGATCACTGACCGAACAATATAACGTTGCGTCAGGATGCGGGCTGTCGCTTCCCTTTTTTGTCCTTCCGCTAAAAGAACCATCATTATTGAATTCACACTCCAACTGTGTGAAATTGTTTCCTAACTTCATGTATTTTGCTGCAAGTAACTGATCGTCACCACTCTGGAATGTGGATGATTACGTGGGAATTGAAATTCAAAAAATGCAATTCACTTTATTCTCGTTCGTAGAGAATGAGTTAGTGAAGGTATTCAGCGGCTCTAGTGAAATTTGTGTTCTTGCCAGTAATGGTGCAAACCCGTGAGTTTTAGTGGAATTCCGTCACAACACTTTTTGTTGTTGGAGGAATTTTAGTGGATTTTCTGGTCAAATTATGTTGAGTTTTTAGTGGGTTTCCAAGGCAACGATTTTGATTAGAGGGTGAGTTTTATTTGGTGTCCGTGTCAGCAATTTTTTTTTATTAAGCTTATACCCTTTCTACCAGTTCTTTCGCCTATTCCAAAGTAGAGGTATTTTGAATACGGATAAGCTACAACCCTCGATTTCTTTTCAGCTATGCGGAAACAAATTGATTTCGATCAACATATGTAATGATCATAGTGCGATGCTAACAATAACAATATAACACAACGTTTTACACGAAAATGAAACATTCAGGCACGTCTATAGCACGGTCACCAGTGCGCCAGAATTAAAATGGGAATTTAAAGTTAAAAAATTTGATGTTTCCTTTCCTTTTTTTTTTTGTACAAGGGGCGGAACGGGAGGAAACACTTTGATAATGATGAAACTGAGTTTAATATCACAATTTTCGATTTAAACCCTGATTTACGTTCAGTGAAGGCAGCTATTAAGTGCATATATCATGTGCAACGGTTTCAATGACGTGATGAGAGACTTCATTACAGATAGAACTAAGTTTGATATCCAAAATTCTAATTTCAAGGAGGATTTATTTTCAGAGAAGGCAGTCACAATATGCTCAAGTCATGTATAACGTATCGCAAATTCTAATTACAAAGAGGATTTATATTCAGAGAAGGCAATCTCAAAATCTCCATACCTTGTATGACGTTCTACAAGCCCTAACTTCAAGGAGGATTTATATTCAAAGTCTGCTGTCTTTCAACATGAACATGCATACCTTGAATATACAAAATTACCATACCTTATATACCGCACACCAAATTTTAACTTTAAGCCAGATTAATATTCAAAGAAGTCAATCACTACATACCCATACCTTGCATATAACTATACAAATTCTAACTTTAAGGAGGATTTATTTTCAATGATGTTAATCTCAAAATGCCCATACCCCGTATTAAGATTACCAAATTTTAGTTCAAAGGCAGCCAGAAAAAGCTTCTACCCATTACTCAACGCACCAAATTCTGACATTTAGGAGAATTTATATATTCAAAGGCTACTGTATTTCAATATAAATTAACACACTTTACATGTACAAAGTGCCAGAACCTTTTATTAAATGCATTAAATTCTAACTTCAAGGATGATTTACATTCAAAGGCTGCTGTCTGAACACAAATATAGACACTTTGAACACACAAACTAGCCGCACCTTGTATGACGTGGACGGTGACGTGGGCAGGGACGGTGTGGGGAGGAGCGCAGGAGTAGTTGCCAGCGTCGCCCCTGGCTGCCCTGTCAACAAGGAGCCAGCTGGTGCCCTGCTTCCTGTCGGTGACCAGCTGCACGCCCCCGCGGTCGCTCGACTTGATCTCCGTCCGCGTCACCTCACCTTCGGGTCGCACCACACGGCGGGGTTAGTTAAAGAATTAACTTGACTTGTCTACCGTATTTGACAGCCATGGGATAAATGCGTTTTGGTGCATCCTATACGACAAAGTTAGTTGTAAACTGGTTCCTTTTTAACTTGTTTATCATAAATGATAGCTATCGGATATATGCGTGTTGGTGCATCGTATACAAGGTTAGTTGGAAACTTGTTCCTTCTTAACTTGTCTACCAAATAGAATCTCCATCGGATAAATGCATTTTGGTGAATCTTATACGACAAGGTTAGCTGGTTGTGTGAAGTGTTTATCTATCAACTTATATATTATACATGATAGCTTCCAAATAAATACGTGTTGGTGAATCATATACGACAAGGTTAGTTGGTTCTTTGGGAACTATTTTTTTCTTTACTCACATACTATATGTGGTATCAATGTATTGAATAAATACTAAAGTTGGTTGGCTCAGTGCGAATTTTTTCTTTCTTTGCTTTGATATGATTTATGATATGCATCGAATTACAGCGTTTTGAATATTATACGCTTACGATAATTTTTTAATTAATTTATGCTTAACATTCATTAGGTTTAATCTCATGCTATAAAAATCATAGGTATTTGTAATGTTATTCGAGTTTTTCAAAATTGAATTCACGAGATAAAAATCATATGGCAAAGTAAAGTCCCGCTTTGATATCAAAGCGCGCTGGTGCTGCACTCTGTACTTTCATTACTTCCAATGTGCTGCAAATGTTAACTTGCGTCGCAATATACAATTTCGTTGGTAATTCAACACTCGTTGTAATTACGAAAAAAGTCTTCGGTATGTCATGTTTAAGTTCAAAAGGCCCTTTAAATCTTTCTTTAAAAAACTAATCCGAGAGAACATGTTTTCATGCGTACATGTAAAGCCTTCTGCTTGTAATTCGTGAACACCTTCATTAATCGTTATGATAATCACGTTTTAAACTGACCTGAAAATATTACTACACTCAGCTGATCAAGATATAAGTGCAGATTCCTCTGACATTGATTTGAGGCTGGCGTAGACCACAATTTGCGCACCAATCCCCTGCATCACTAAAATTATACAAAAAAATCATCGAATCAGATTGGAAATCCATACCTTATATATCGTTCGTACATTTTGAACACAGATCTTTCGGGCGCAGTTATGCCAGTTGTAAGCCAGTAAGATTCAATACTGAAATTTTTCATGTTGCCAAAAAGATGGACAGTTTAGCGAAGAAAATGATCTGTGTTTGAAAAATCTAACAGTTTTTGTCAAGAAAATGTACGGTGTTGCCAAAAATGTCCGGTTTTTCCGAAGAAAGTATATTGTGTCGTCAAATAATCAATGATGTTACCAAACAACGCTCGGTGATACCAAAATTGTAAGGTGTTACCTAGAAACGCTCGGTGTTGCCAAAAACTTATGGTGTTACTTAAAACGCTCGGTGTTGCCAGAAACGTATGGTGTTACTTAAGAACGCTCGGTGTTGCCAGAAATATAACTTAACCATCGGACTTTGAAATTTTGCCTGTCTGTCGCTTTCTCATAAGCGCGAGTTTCATAATAAATATATGAATCGAAAATGGGGTATTTATTCAGAAAAAAATAATGTAACTCATTCGAAAAGTACCTTGCATAAAATGATGAATGTTGGAAGGACACCCATTTGAAGTTTATAAAAACTTTGGTATTGTAATTTTTTATTATATTTCATTTATAGCACATTTATCTTTTCCAGAATTCATACAGAAAAACTTTCATAATCATATATAAAACCAATGTTTTTCTCTTCAAAAATCTTACCTGCGCTTAATAACAATTGAAAACTTCCCTTGGATTCGAACCCCGAACTCTATTCTTCATTTTCCTATGCGATACTCACTTGACTATGGGATCTCACCAAGAAAAGCCCCAATAAGAGGCTCTAACAATGCCCAAGTTAACGACTTAATTTCTAAAACAAATATATTCATGTCTTCCCCAACACGAAAAAACATCAATAGTCTACGGACTTTACAACCAGCATTCAAGTAACTTTTCATGTCTATCATACGGGATCTCTTATAAATGGTATCCATTATTTAATGCTTAAATTGCTTCAATGTCCAACATTTGTATTAGCTTGTTATTTTCTGAAAGTATATTTTCAGCATCACTGCGTCATGTATGAAAAATTTACCATACACATAAATCTGTTACCACACAAATGTATGTTTCACTTTAACTTCTGGGCTCCTAACTGTGGCAATTCCTTGATGTATCAATGCCTCCTCAATATCTAATTACGGGACACTCATTCGACTACTATTATATTGACGCTTCTTACATAAGTCTCTGAATCATCATTATTGCACTCAAATTCATTTTTTTCAACTTTTGCCTGCCAAGAAGAATAGAAAAACGGAAGGTCTGGAGATAAATAGAGGTCGGAGAGTTCATGTCATATGATATGAACTGGAGGAACGAAAGTAAATTGGTGCGGCAGACATCCGATGAAACGGAACTGATTTTTTTGGAAGACATAAGAAACATCCAGTGGTTTGGTCGAATGAGTGTTGAAAAATCACTTCTCGGTAATTATCTCTGGTATGACGGGAAAGAAAAACTAGTCGAGCATGTTTGGGCAGTGTGTTACCTGACACCATGACACTAAATCATTCAAATATAAGTCAAATTTACTCCAGCGCACTTTTTTGATGCGTCAAAGCAGAGTTGGATTTTTCGTTTGTCTTTGAAGCGCAAAAGATATACTAGATGAAGGCCCCATCGCATCAGATCGGTCTTTTTGTAATTTAAGAATAGATTTACACAAATTCGAGGAGTAATTGCGTTTAGTGCAATAAACAGGTTCTGAATTTCCTCAAAGAATGTAATGCGTCTGAAGTTTAATTATCAAAAATTTCTAAAATTGTTGTATGATTTCGAAGCAATGATAATTTAGTTTTCACGTTGAACCAGTATAGTTTTAATCAACTTAAGTTCGTTTTAAGGTAGTCTTTGAGTTTCGTGCGGCTGATGATTTAGAAAATTATCAGAATGATACAAATTTCAAAATTAAACTCAACCTAATAAAATTAAAAGCAATGAAAGTATTAAACATGAATTAGACATAAAAGTACTGAACTTGGTGCGTCAAGTGCATTTTATTACTGAAACTCTACTTAGTAAATAAAAATACTGATGACTACACAGTTATTTGACGGTTTGTCCATAAAGGTAGGTTCGTTGAAGATTTTTATTTATTAATTTATCAAAATTTCATGCACAACATAAATATTGTCAATTTCACAAATGCAACGTAATAAATACTTCTTTAGCAGTATCAACTACATAGCAATATCTGTCATACATATATATATATATATATATAAATAATAAAGCTCCTCAAAAAATGTACTCATTTATTCACTACCCGTTATGCATACATGTTCATTTGATGTAGGTGTTTATTGACAGGTATGAATTCGAGTCGGCCCTTGTTTGGTGATGTTTCTCATGGTGTCCTCTAACGCAGTCAAACTTTCTCGCCGGGGCATGCATGTTTTTAGCCGCCTAATTGATTTAATAACTGGATCGGAGTAACACATGCATGCAGGCGGCGAAAAAGTTAGACTGAGAAGCTTCATTCCACATTTCTTTAGTTAATACAAGCAGTAATATTTTTTCAATTTCACTAGGCGCTCTTTTTTATGGCATTAATAATCAATATTATTTTTTATAATAATTATTTAATGTGTCAACTTCGGAGACGATCTTTGGACGATGCTGACCCCGTCAGCAGCCACACTATCCCTGGTTTAGCCTAACCCGCACGATGCAGGTCAACAAAATCTCCCGCTCATTTTGTTTCATGCGTTAAGTAACATCAAATTTTCAGGAAGTGTGAGGAGAATTGAAGGTATCCCTCAATATTAATGGACTTTTTCTGCCTTAATAAAGTGATTTTAATAGCATTCTAATTTAAGTTGGAAATTAATCCAAGAACTTTGCCAGCATTTTCTAATAGCTTTGCGAAAGATTGAAGACGCTATGCTTGTTTTGGCGTTCTTCGGAATCGTTGGAGTTAGCCGCAGTAAGTCGATAAAGAGGGTTTTATTTCAAAGTTTGGTCATTTGAATCGTTTAATCGTTTCAGCTGCAGCCGTTTTCGTTATAGTGTGCTACACAGAGTTAATGAAGGAGTCTTTTTTTAAAGTTGAACAATTAGAATCATCATAATGTTCAAAAACGAGATTCTAAAGGATTTTTTTAGTAAATCGTTTGCTTTTGGAACTTAGTTCTTTGCATTTTTCATGTCTACGTTTGGTTATAACGAATATGGAACTTATGACGGACACATATCACTCCACGCTAAAGAAACTATGGCATTCAATAATATCAGTGCTTCATGTTTCCCAAAAAAAACTTGATTGCTAAGAAAGATTCATGAAAATAGCCCATTAGCTTAACATTGCGTTTTTCGACATCATTTACCTTAAAAAACGGAGTGTGTTTTATAAAGTATAATAATAGCTAATAGTTGAACACGGTAATGAGAGAAAAACATGAAACATGAAATTGTGATTTCGGCAAACACGACTGATATGCAAATTACTTTAGTTTTAAAACTGATTTATCAAGTGCAAAGCCGCATATTAATCTGTTTTCAGCAGCATCAAAATGCATTGAATGGTTTACAGTAAGGTCGAAACAGCTCTGGATGATGGCAGCAGGTTGCTGCAAAAATAAAGTCTGATTTTTATAACGGATTTTCAAAATTAGATTTTAACATTATTTATGTCATAAATATAATATATTTATGAGATTAAAATGAAAAATTTTCTTTCAGATTACGTCCGCTACATTCAAAGTTTCCTTAAATACTGACATCCATGTTTGTCTCATCTGAAAATCACATTTGAAGGTGTTTCATAAAGTTGTTAGTACATGTGAGGCAGCAAAATCTTTTTAAAGCACTTATAGGGATGACGCAGTAAATGAAGGAAGTTTCAGGAGAGGGTTTTCTCGTTTTCGACGTGGTGATTTCAGTTGAAAAGATGAGCCAAAGAAAGGTCATTCAGGAACTCTTGATTCTTATCAGTTGAATGTTCTTGTTTTCGAGAATCCTACTGTTACCACGAGGGAAATGGACAGACAGTTAGACGTGGCCAATACTTCATGCTTCTTGTTACCATTTGTTGGGAGGACTACAGAAGCATTTTAACGGACTTAGGCAGGGAACACGAGGAAAGATCATGAAAGAGTTTATTTTGTGTTTTGATTCTAAATTTACAGCGAGGCATTTATAACCTTTATGAAAGGTGGAATGAGGTCATTGACAGCAATGAAGAGTATGTTACTGAACAAATATTTCCATAGTCATTGTTGGTTCCTTTTCATCCAATAACTTCAAATCGGACATTTGTTTTACACCACCCTGGTAACAAAGAGAAGAGATGAAACGCTGATGAAATACGCTTTGGAGGACCTAGCATTTATTTACACTGACCTAAACTTTTTTTCCCAATTCTTGAACGTGTGAAATGAATAAATGTGATCGGGCCCTCCAACCCAACCCCTTTACCCAATCCCTAAAAAAATTATAAAATTAAAAAAACAATGAATGAGTGTTCAGCCGATTGAATCTAATAATTTAGTTATGCATATCAAGAAGTAACTTATGACAACTGTGAATCAATCAGAGCGAATATGCTTTGCCAAAGAATAAATTGATTAAATTTTCAACCTAAATAATGCAGACGAAAATGTTTTTGAGAATGGAGAATGATTTAGGGCTATTACACAGAATTCTAGGTGGCACAAACCATTTACGCCACGAATAAAAGCACTGGTATGTTTTCAGTATTCGTTATTGATTTCTCTGAAATGCAATGGGCAGTTAATTATCACTTTTACAAAGTCGGTGAGAGCAATCGATGAAAAATAATTTACATTGTAATCTTCAATGTAACTTCACTTAAGAACTAATGTCGTAAAATTCTCATTTGTTGAACTTACAGTACAATGAGCCACAGTCAACAGTCTGATGAAAACTGCAGGCGTCAAAGCAAATGACTCAGTAAAGACAACGTCTAGATTTGAAAAGAACAGTCGAAAGACCATAGGAAATTTATATACCAGAGCCAAATGTGTGGTCAAATGCAGCTTAGAATTAAACTTTTTTTCAATTTTTGGTTTCTGTGAACGATAAATTTCTTCTCAAACAGAGGTGCATTTACTTTTAGATGTCGATGAGCGGTCTGCGACTCTCGTAGAAGACAATATATATAGATGCAATTGAAGTTTTCTGATGAGATCAACTTTATTTGAGTGTTGGTTTACCAAAAGAAAACGCATGGTTTTCAGTCTTCAATTCTTTCCAAAAGTTGTGTTCGACTCAAGAGGCCGTACGGTATTTCAAGAGGTTCAGACTTGTATGGATTTTCTGCTTCCGGGCTCATTTCCACAACAACTTAAAAATCATTGGCGCTTTTTTCGAAGTAATCACTGTTTCAAAGCGCTCGTCAAACATAAGCTTCCTGGCACAAAATGTAATCCCAAAGCCTCTTATTTTTGCCCTTTCTGACTCGTTATGAAAATCTGGAAATGCTTTTTACAGTTCAATGGTTCAAGCGCTCGTGGTGATCCGCTTTCGTAAAATCCTCACTCGAATAAAAAGGCGCATTATTGACGCTCTAAAGCAGGAACAAAACTGTTGTGTTCCACGTCCTTCTATTTTGCCAGTCCGTGCAATAGAATCGAAAACAATTCACCGCCTGAGCTTGGAATATTTTAGTGCGATATTTTATTAATTGGAGCATAATTTACGGATATATTTTCTAATTTACACCAAGTAAGTTTAAAATCATGTACATCTCTATCTAGTCATGTTTTACTCTACGGGGAAAAATACAGTAACCGAAGTTATAGTTCGTTATTAGTTACATAATTGAGCTAAAAAAATATCAAAATGATAGCGTAAATCTCTATTTAAATTAATTCAAACTGGAATATTTAGCAAACGCGACTGAAAGGCAAGTCATTTTAGTTTTTAGAACTGATTTATTGATTTCAAAATCACACTTTTATCAGTTATGAGTAGCATCGAAATGCAACTGTGAGCGGTTCATGCATCATTTTATAAGGCAATCACAATATAACCAAATCATAAAATCATAATCATAACCAAATCATTGCTGTGAAACGATAACTTAATGATAAAAGTTTATTCTTGAAGAGTATAATACGAAAAAATTGATTCATAAATTACTTGTTTTTAATTTTCACTATTTCATAGAAATTTAATCATTAAAGTTCACTCCAGAAATTGTCCATGTCTCAGGAACAAATCTCAAAATTACTTTAAAATAATTTTTGAGTGATTTTCGTCAGCCGAATACCCGCTATTTTCAATAAACACTTTATAGGGATAATTGGTGGGGTAAAACTATTAAGAGTTCACAACCAATCAACGAATACACAATGAAGGCTTTGCAATAATTAAGTGGGACACCGTCATGTAATATGTGTGACTGAAGTAAAAGATGCTGATGTTACTACAAGTACTCTAGTTTCACATACCATTAAGCACATCATTTTACCTTAGCTTCACACTCATTAAGCGTATCATTCTACCCTAGTTTCACTCATCATTGACATCTACACCAGGAAATACTCTAATTTCACATACCATTAAGTGTATCATTCTACCTTAGGTTCACATACCATTGACAACAACACCAGGAGCTACCCTAGTTTAACATACCTTTAAGCGTATCATTCTACTCTAGTTTAACATACCATTAAGCGTATCATTCTACCCTAGCTTCACATACCATAAAGCGTATCATTCTACCCTAGGTTCACGTACCCTTGCTGTTGGCGGTGGAGTGGAACCACACGACGTTCACAGGAGGGGTGTGCCCAGTCACGACGCACGTGATGTTGATGTCGCTGCCCATCTTCATGTACACTTCAGAGCTGCCGACGATGCGGGCTATCGGCACTGAACGGCAGATTAGGTAATGCGAATTACTCGCCTCAATGCTATTGTGATTAAGCTTAGAGATAATGTCAATTAATGGCCTCCGAAGAGTGATACGGTTAGTTTACAATGTGATGATGAGCGGTGGTGGTGATTCATGAAATCATTGTACTCGAATCATAATTTGCTACGGGAAATTGGTGACACAAGCAGATCTAGTACTTCGAGACAGCCCAAACGTTAGTAATGTCTACTCACCTCACATTTTGATTTTAAAATCGGTGGCCAGCGCCAATTCAGTATTTCATATCACAAGATTAGCATAACCGATCAATATCACATGTAACAGTAAAAATTGGCAATAGACCTCATTTACTATTTGTATGGTAAACGAATTCAGTAAAACAGACCGAAATGAATAACACGCTGATACTCTAAAACGAGTGGTAGTGACAGAGTTTGAAGGATGGTTGCCATTTTTTCCCGCTGATTACAAAGAACTTCATGAGCAGAGCTTAGTTATAAGTAATCATTTAGAAGTAAATAATGAACATATTTCCTGCCCAGACATCGGTTTCCTGGTCTCAGATTGCACTAATGTCAGATTTTTGCCAGTACTGTTAGCGGTCGGGTACAACAACAAAAAAAAAACACGTTTATCATCTTAACCAAGTATAGCGAAAGCACAGACATGTGCCGTAACATTCCTACTTTGATATACGTCCGTTAGGTAAAGAAACGAAAGCTAGTAAAATAAGAAAAGACTACTGATATGAAACTATCTGAGCAGGTAGCAATCAGTTAGTTACCCAGCACGTTGCTAAACATCGTCAGAAAAACACAGTTATCTCCATGACCTAACAACGAAGAACAATTCGGAGATGGTACAAGATTTCTCTTTAAATGTAGTCAAGGCGCAAGAGGAAAACAGGATCGATGCCTCTTGGCAGTGAAAGACCAGATCCGTTCTTTAGCCTCGGCAGAGAAAAAGAATGCATTGAAAAAACAGGCTGGAAGAGCAGAGTCAGTTACACGGTTCCGTTTAACGAAGTGAAACTCAGCTCAGTGGCTTGCAAGAACAAAGAAGCTTTTATTTGCAGGTTTGCTTAATTTCTCTTAAGATCTTCCGCAAATTTTGTGAGAATACTTTTTCCTCTGTAGAAAACTTGATGCTTTCCTAGCTTTTAGTCAGTATATCCGCTCTATGCAGAACTAAGCTGGTCAGATATTGAGTATATATTTTTACTACTTGGATGCACTTAGTTTTGAAGGTGAGTAGGATTATTGATTCCCACAATCGTAGAAAAACGACCAAATGACTTGAATTTAATTTAAAAGTTTGAACATGCCCGGTCTGTCAACGGGAGTGATCACTTTTCGTTAACGCTTTAGTTCCTCCAAGGTTATCATAATTCCACCCACACATAAGCAATCATAAAAAAATCCAGAACTAAAATTCACAACGCAGGAACTTTTGAAAAGAATCGTCGAAACCATAAAGATTGCAAGGTTCAGTTTTTAATAAACAAACTGTTGAAACTTCATTTTTTAGTAGAATATTTCCTCTCCCTGAAACCCCGTCTGTAAGTTACGTTTACACTGGGTGTCACTCCCACGCATCCAAGAGCCCGTCGCACGGCTGCTCAGGCGTAAAATAGGAGCTGTCAAAACTGCCTGGCTTGCGCACTTTGCAACTCGAATGAGCATTTTATAAAAGCCTTGCGCTACAAATGAATATTAGGTGGATGTTTTGCATGCAGGTAGTTCACTGCAAATGAATATTGTGCTTGTATATTGAATGCAGCTAATACACGACAAATTATTGTTGTGTGTGCATGTTGAATTCAGCTAATACGCGACAAATTAATATTGTGTGTGCATGTTGAATGCAGCTAATGCACGACAAATTAATATTGTGCGTGTGCATGTTGAATGCAGCTAATACACGACAAATTATTGTTGTGTGTGCATGTTGAATGCAGCTAATACATTACAAATTATTGTTGTGTGTGCATGTTGAATGCAGCTAATACACGACAAATTAATATTGTGTGTGTGCATGTTGAATGCAGCTAATACACACAAATTAATATTGTGTGTGTGCATGTTGAATGCAGCTAATACACGACAAATTATTCTTGTGTGTGCATGTTGAATGCAGCTAATACACGACAAATTATTGTTGTGTGTGCATGTTGAATGCAGCTAATACACGACAAATTAATATTGTGTGTGTGCATGTTGAATGCAGCTAATACACACAAATTAATATTGCGTGTGTGCATTTTGAATGCAGCTAATACACGACAAATTAATATTGTGTGTGTGCATGTTGAATGCAGCTAATACACGACAAATTAATATTGTGTGTGTGCATGTTGAATGCGGCTAATACACGACAAATTATTGTTGTGTGTGCATGTTGAATGCAACTAATACACGACAAATTATTGTTGTGTGTGCATGTTGAATGCAGCTAATACACGACAAATTATTGTTGTGTGTGCATGTTGAATGCAGCTAATACACGACAAATTATTGTTGTGTGTGCATGTTGAATGCAGCTAATATACGACAAATTATTGTTGTGTGTGCATGTTGAATGCAGCTAATACACGACAAATTAATATTGTGCGTGCATGTTGAATTCAGCTAATACACGAAAAATTAATATTCTGCGTGTATGTTGAATGCAGCTAATTCAGTACAAATAAATATTGTGAGTGTATTTTGAAGGCCTCCAATGCACAACAAATTGATATTGTGCGTGCATATGAAGGTATCTAATACACTACAAATAAATTTTATGCGGGTACTCTGAGTGAAACTAATGTACGAGTTTTACAGCAATATTTTCAGTGCTTTCACAATCCCTTATATTTTTTAATTCGCAGTTTATTGATTTACGTTTGTTATGTCTATAAGGAAACGGGAAAATTTGACAATTAAAATATGACTTTACAAGAAGGCTCTTGTCAATTTTCAGAGAAGTGAGACATTCACGCTTTGTCGTGTATGCACGGTACAACTTCTAAAAAATAAGGAGCTAAAAAATCCTTCCCTTCTCCGCTCTATAATTACTCGAGAGAAAAGCCCAGTTTTTGAAATACTACCGTCTGCCCTCTTATATGAAGCGTTGTCTTCACAGACACTATAATTTCTCACCAATACAGCCAACAAATCAATGAGGTAATAATTTTGAATTGACTAAGCTTTGCACAAAATATATTTTTTTCCTACAGGTAAAACGAACAAAAGATTTTTTAAAATTCTTTTTAACATGAATAAACTCAGTAAATGCAGGAACAGCGCTTGCCGAGACTAGTAAGCTCTCTCTACTATTCAACGTTCAGATACAATTGACTTTTCATGGAAAAACGCATTATAGCAATTCAGCATTGTGTATTTCATTGAATTCTGAATCAGTAGATTGATTTTAATTTATTCTCTGGTGCACTCGTTCATTCAATTCTTATTAAGTTAGTATAAAATGAATTAGAATAAGATACTTTATAAGAATGGAGTCTCAGAAATGACATCGGTTGACTGTGCAGAAGCTAAGTTAGTGGCTCCTGTGTTAGATCCGTATTCAAATGAATTTTTTTAATTTCTGTGCTCCTAACGGAAGAGGTCTTGTCTTAAAGAGTCCATTCTTTAATGTTTTTCGTAAGTGTGGCATAAGCCATTTGACATATACGCAAGATTGAAAATTTTCTCGCTTCGTTCACTTTCTTCCTTCTATTTGAAGGTTGTCTCAGAGATTTTCAAACGTCCTTCGAGTTGCAGGTTATGGAATATCACTCGCACCAGAATAGCGAATCAACCGATCATAATATAAGTACCTCAATTAATGTCCAAAATGGCTAGATCCAATAAACATCGCCAACTTTTTTTTTTTATGAGAGGATAATTCACCGGGCGATCCATGAAATATTTCGCGGTACTCGGAAGTTCCTGCATAATTTAGATCATAAAGTGGAAGGCCAGCGATAGTGAGAATATTATTTCAGGCTCCCAAGGCACGGCGGTAGGCCTCATAATTACGGTGGGTCGGCTTTAGAGCGAACGTTCCTGAACGCCACTTCTGAATTCGCTGTGAGAAGCCGTGGATTATACACACAAGAGTGAAATCCCATTTAATTCGTCCTAATGTTTTTGAATTATTTAACGAAAATTAAGCTGTTACATCACATGTAGAAACTTTAAAGAAGCTTATATTTTCCCCGAGAATAATCCAAAATTTTCATTTGAAATACAGCAGTGTTAGTAATGCTTCACAAATGAAAACTACATATGAGATTTCTCATATTGTTTAATATTCTTGAGAATTGTTTTTAAAGCTTCTCAAATGCGTTAAGGCTGTGTTTAGACCTCAAAGCATACAAGCATACTTCTTCTTACATAATACAGTATTGCTAACACATTTTTGCATCCTTCGGGCTATCTTCTGCATGCTGTTCTACGCAAGAGAAACTTCAGTTTATGGAAGATGAAAATGTACAGAGAGTGACGCCTAGCTCCTGGATATGGAAAATATTCTTCTCATCGGAACTTGAGATCTAATTTTAATTGTGTGAGCAGACGCATAGTCTTGCGCGATTTGATTTTCGTGGAACTCATTTTCCATTCCAGCAAGGCCTTCAACATAGAGGTTGAACATATGTTTCCTAGAGAAAAAAGAATTTTTCTTGTTACACGCGACAGCTCTGCAATCCACGCGACAACTCTGCAATCGAGTCAGCTCAACAGCCAGAGACTATGGGGGCGTGATGAGAGTTTTTGATTTTTCCCTACACGTCAACACAATTTTGTATGAGTGTAAAGTTGTGAGAGAAAAAAACTGGTAACATATATCTCAAAATATGAAAAACAAGACATTTCTAAGAACCTTTTAACTGCTTCTAAGCCACAGTCCCATCGTTTGCTGATTGAAGGTACTTGAATTTAGAAACAAAGTGCATTAAATAAATAAAAAACTATTTCCCGTACCACAGATGCAAGCAGTTGGAATAAGTCATTTTCTGAAATACATATTCGATTTTAGATAACTGTTAGATCCATACTTATTTTAAATGAATACTATTTTTAGCCAAATTCAAAGGAAAAAATTAGTAAGGTCATAATCTGTGTGTTCGCACTGAATTCCACTTCGTAACAAATTTTCTTTTAAAGTCTATAAGTGAATCAATTAAGGATTGAATATTTGAATTTTTGCACTGAAAATACGTAATTTACGACTAGTGGTGTTGAAATTTCATCTTAACACTTTTGAGGCCAATGGATACGTGTTCATTAATAGCTTGAACTATTCATTTAATCCGCCAATAAAATATCACATGCCCTAACTATCCATTAAGTGCCCAAAGTGTCTTTGAAATTCCCAAAATATTTGTCAAATACGAACATTGTTTATCAAATGCTAAGCTATACATAAATAACCCAAACATTCATACAGATGCACTGTCAAGTCACGTTATCTTCGAAAAAATATTATTTTAAAGCCACGATATCATCGAAATATATTATTTTAAAACACGATATTGATACGTCACAATTAAACGATCTGGAGTACCTGTAACATCGAGATGAAATCGCCGGTAGATTTTGGGCTGCGAGGCCACCTGGCACTCGTAGGTGCCCTCGTCTCTCGCTTGGGGGTTGTCGATCTCCAGCATCCAGAAGGGAGATCCCGGCACATGGGCCGCTCTGAAGCGCACGTCGCTGGTGTAGGTCATCGTATCTGTCGTCAGCACGTGCAAGTCTTTGCGTCGTATCCATGATACCTGCAACGATAGCAAACTTCTATGGGTTTTAACACTTTGACTGCGAAAGGTAAAAATGAAGTTTAATATTCAAATCAAGTTTAAAGTCAATTGTGGAAAGCAATATTGATAATGCCAAGCATTCACTGGGTTATATTTGAATTTGATTTTGGATAAGTATTTTCAAAAATTGGGTTTGTGACTACTGGATGGTGAGCAGCATAATGAAAACTCCCTCAGTGACCACATGGGGCTCACGTCGCAGTCAAAGTGTTAATGCCTAACTCCATCACCAACCAGCCACTTATCAACACCCTTGAACACTAGCATGAAAATGAACAAAGCGCATTTCTCTATTCTGCACACGGTAGAGGAAACAAGGTAGGGTCATATCTAAGGAAGAAAATACACCTCCTCTTGTTCGGCTAGCCAATTGAAAGGTTTCATTTTAAACAAACTTTGTGACGTCACTTAACCGCCATGTGGTTAGGCCAATAGTGGAGCCAGATTTGGGGGTAACAGTGCTACCAGATGCAAGATGAGCGCTGCTATTGGTTCGTTGTCGTGACGTCAGCAAACCCACGCCGTCACCGAAAAAATGACTGGTTTGAACCTACCTTGTTTCCACAACCGTTATCCTACACCTATCTTTTTTCGCTTCGCTTTATTTCTTCCCGACACTCTCAGTGTCAATTTCTTCTTCTGAATTTCCTGTAAGTATCGTTTATCATCATCAGTGCGTAACCTAAAAGCTTAGCTTTCAAAAACAGCCAAACGAAAAATTTAAAGTGGGTCATGAAAACTAGCCTACGTGTTACGTATCCATGATACAAAATAGCTGGTACCTACGATATCATGAATTTTTAAGACCAGGTTTTTGTATCGGGGTCTAGATTTTAAATAAGTGACGCTAAAACAGAAAGGTGTATTTGCAGTTAGGTTTTTAAATAACTCTTCCAGGTTAAGATATATATTAGGCCAAGCTTTCGAACTCACAAGTGGAGTTCGTCATCAGGGCTGAAACATTCACAAGAGCTGGACGCATATGGCTACACACGTACGTATCTATGATACAGTCTTCTAAAGTAATTATTATTAAGCAGGCTTCGACTTGGTACTGACATCATTCCAAGTACATATGCTGTCATTTTGGAGGTTATAATTTATTTAATTATCGGGAAATTACATTGGGGGATATCTTGTCTTCTATTAATTGATGTGGAATTTTACCTAGAGTAGCACGCTTCTATGAATTTTCTTGACATTGTTTTCGACTCCGTTGCTGAAATATTAAAATTTTCGATATTCATTTAGTGACCAGTTTCTTGCTGGTGTTGGAAAACGTTACTTGTTATTTATCGGAGCTGAATTGAACGTGTATGTTCCTCAATGCGTTACTTCGCTGTTCTCCCCGTCTCTCCTATGTATGATGCTGCACATTGGTTGCAGTCAATTTAGTATACATCATTTTTTCTCTCTTCCTTGGACCTTTTATCTTTCAATTTACAAAGTTGATTTTTCAGACTATGAGTGGATTTACTACAAAGCACAATATCCAATGGTTTGAGAATTTTTCCCACTCTTTCTGTGACTCCTTTAATATAAGGTACTGAAACAAATTTTCTACCATCGCTTGGCGTTGCTGGAGGCAAGGCTGGTTTTGTGACTAAAGTTGCTGATTTTTATATAATTTTAGAGGGGTATCCATTATTTCGCAGTTGTTTCTTTAACAAATTCAATTTTTGGATTTTTTCCTTTTCTTCTGTGCAAATCGAGAACGCTCTTCGTTATAAGGTTTTGACGGTACTCAATTTATATTACAAGGGGATATAACTTTCAAAGTCCAGGTAACGGTCATTTGTCGTTGGTTTACGGTAAACTGCGCATTTCAGTTATCCACTTGGTTGACGGTGGATTAAAACGTCTAGGAATGGGATTTAGTTGTCCTTTTCTACTTCTGCTGTAAATTATATGCATTAATCAAAGGAGTTTATATGGTTTAGGAAGGTTTCAATTGACGTCGTTGGTAGTGCTGTTAAACAATCATCCACAAAACGTTTCCAAAAGATGGGCTAGACGGGAGGGGTTTCAAAGAACTTCCTTTCCAGAAGCTACATCGTAAGCTCTGCTACGACAACGGACACCGGAGATCCCATAGGAACACCTTTGATTTGTCTGTAGAGAGATCCATTATATTGAAAAATACTGGCTTCCAAACAGCATTTGACAAGATTTAAAATTTCAGTAGGATTAAGACATGTTCTCTCAACAAGGGTGTCATCTCCACTAATTAAGGTTCGTACGCTTTCGATAGCTAAGTTTAAAGGAATGCTCGTGAATAAATTTTTAACGTCGAACGAGACAAGTGAATAATCAGCAGGGATGGTCAGAGATGAGACCATATTTACTACTTCTGGGGTGTGCTTTATTTTTTACTCTGCTCTGTTCGAAGTAGCGGTGAGGAGCTTAGAAAGGAATTAGGCTGTACGGTATGTCGGTGTATCAATGAATAGTACAATTGGTCTGATTGGGAAACCTATTTTATGAATTTTTATTGTTGCGTAAAATAGAGGGACTACTGCTGAATTTGCCTTAAAATAAAAAAGAAATCTTCCTGAAGACCAAAAAGAACGAATTCTTCAATAAATTTCTTCTTCTATCGCCAGTGTCAAATAAAAACACAATCTACTCCCGGAAGAAAGAAATGCCCTTAGAGCCCTAAAATAAGATAGCTCAATATCTATAGTTCCGACAGATAAAGGCCGTACCACGGTTGTGGTCGACACCTGTGATTACAAGAAAAAAATAGCGGACCACCTAAATGATGCCACTACGTATCAACTAATTGGGAGAAGTGACTAACCTAATAATGTCAACCAAACGGTGCAAAGGAAATTAAACAAAATTTTAAAATCTTTAAAAGATAGCTAAATCATGTCAGAAGAATAGCACAGGTACCTTTACGCAAATTCAGCAGTAGTCCCTCTATTTTACGCAACAATAAAAATTCATGAAATAGGTTTCCCAATCAGACCAATTGTACTATTCATTGATACACCGACATACCGTACAGCCTAATTCCTTTCTAAGCTCCTCACCGCTACTTCGAACAGAGCAGAGTAAAAAATAAAGCACACCCCAGAAGTAGTAAATATGGTCTCATCTCTGACCATCCCTACTGATTATTCACTTGTCTCGTTCGACGTTAAAAATTTATTCACGAGCATTCCTTTAAACTTAGCTATCGAAAGCGTACGAACCTTAATTAGTGAAGATGACACCCTTGTTGAGAGAACATGTCTTAATCCTACTGAAATTTTAAATCTTGTCAAATGCTGTTTGGAAGCCAGTATTTTTCAATATAATGGATCTCTCTACAGACAAATCAAAGGTGTACCTATGGGATCTCCGGTGTCCGTTGTCGTAGCAGAGCTTACGATGTAGCTTCTGGAAAGGAAGTTCTTTGAAACCCCTCCCGTCTAGCCCATCTTTTGGAAACGTTTTGTGGATGATTGTTTAACAGCACTACCAACGACGTCAATTGAAACCTTCCTAAACCATATAAACTCCTTTGATTAATGCATATAATTTACAGCAGAAGTAGAAAAGGACAACTAAATCCCATTCCTAGACGTTTTAATCCACCGTCAACCAAGTGGATAACTGAAATGCGCAGTTTACCGTAAACCAACGACAAATGACCGTTACCTGGACTTTGAAAGTTATATCCCCTTGTAATATAAATTGAGTACCGTCAAAACCTTATAACGAAGAGCGTTCTCGATTTGCACAGAAGAAAAGGAAAAAATCCAAAAATTGAATTTGTTAAAGAAACAACTGCGAAATAATGGATACCCCTCTAAAATTATATAAAAATCAGCAACTTTAGTCACAAAACCAGCCTTGCCTCCAGCAACGCCAAGCGATGGTAGAAAATTTGTTTCAGTACCTTATATTAAAGGAGTCACAGAAAGAGTGGGAAAAATTCTCAAACCATTGGATATTGTGCTTTGTAGTAAATCCACTCATAGTCTGAAAAATCAACTTTGTAAATTGAAAGATAAAAGGTCCAAGGAAGAGAGAAAAAATGATGTATACTAAATTGACTGCAACCAATGTGCAGCATCATACATAGGAGAGACGGGGAGAACAGCGAAGTAACGCATTGAGGAACATACACGTTCAATTCAGCTCCGATAAATAACAAGTAACGTTTTCCAACACCAGCAAGAAACTGGTCACTAAATGAATATCGAAAATTTTAATATTTTAGCAACGGAGTCGAAAACAATGTCAAGAAAATTCATAGAAGCGTGCTACTCTAGGTAAAATTCCACATCAATTAATAGAAGACAAGATATCCCCCCATGTTATTTCCCGATAATTAAATAAATTATAACCTCCAAAATGACAGCATATGTACTTGGAATGATGTCAGTACCAAGTCGAAGCCTGCTTAATAATAATTACTTTAGAAGACTGTATCATAGATACGTACGTGTGTAGCCATATGCGTCCAGCTCTTGTGAATGTTTCAGCCCTGATGACGAACTCCACTTGTGAGTTCGAAAGCTTGGCCTAATATATATCTCAACCTGGAAGAGTTATTTAAAAACCTAACTGCAAATATGGAACCCAGGCGTCAACTATTCACCTTGATGAGTAAGGTGTATTGTAAACCTTAACTATTCGTTGCTCTAAATGATACCTAAAACATAGGAGGAAACTTGAGCAGATAAATGAGTGAAAAATGATAAGTTATGAACGTGTATACTTATTTTGCACATGAAAAACGAGAATTCAGAGCCCAAAACTTTTCTGTCACAGCACTCGTGAGGCCAAAAAGAGAAAACTATAATAGAACAAAATGCAGATTTTTTTAACGGACCCCCGATGTTTGAAATAAAGTGCCGTGAATAGCGCTGAACAGCCTAGTTTTCTGACCGGGCTCTGGGTGCCAGAACCATAAAGATTCGGCGTAATCTGTTGAAGTCAGCTAGACTTGGCAGAGAATTAATTATAAAAGGTCTTATTTAGCAATTTGTAGCCTCCATCTAAAATCGTTAAAACAACTAGAATCTACGGGAAGTCGTAGAGGTTGTAAAGTTGTAAGAACTATTGCAAGGACTGGATGTTATAAAGTCTATAATCTAGTGCAAGTCGTAGAGGTTGTAGAGTCTAGAAGCTACAACAAGTAAAATAAATCTATCTTAGAAGAAAGTCTGCAGTAGAGCTCTGTGTCCTAACAAAGCTCTGAGCAACAAGTTGGTACTGATCCAAGAAACTTGCCGCAAAAACCGAAAAGTTTGCAAACAACGCACGAAAAAACTGGCATTTATTCATTCATTAGGCTGAGTTTCGTCTGAAACATTTGCGATGCACAGAATACGGATATGTTTGTTCAAATAAAGCTAACCAGTATGTTTCTTTGAACGTTGTAAAATAAGTTGTCATTGAAATGATTCTGATTAGTGAGTATCTAATTATTTTACATGGTCTTGTACGTTCTCAATGTAACAAACATATCTTATTTGCCTACGTCCGTAAAATTACAGAACCTCGTTGCGTTCGCTGACGCTTACTGCCTAATAGAATCATTAAGGAAAGTGGAAAGAGAAAGATCTATTCCACTCACAGACTTCACAATCTACAATGGGAGTTGTCGATATTCAACATCATCTCTTATGAAACTCAACTCACAATGGTAAAAATTAGTTTGAAGTAACCATAAATTCAATCAAAATTAGAGTTAGTTGAATATCTGGGACTAATTTTTATCCATGTGAGTTGAGGCTCGCGCACTGTGATGTGTAACTCGAGGGTATACTGTACATAGTTGACCTAGTCTTACTTTTTCGCCAGAGCATGTATGTTTTTCGCCGCCTAAGCGATTAAATTACTTAGGCGGCGAAAGACATGCATGCAGGCGGCGAAAACATTAGACTTGGGAGTATATAATATTTATGGTTCCAGTACCGTGACAATCAAGATCTAAAAGTCATTTTGACCTCCGCAACATGAAGCTCGTGAACAATTAAAGAATTTGATGCGCATTGAAAAAAATCGTACTTCGGAATCTCATTTTTCAGTCTTTTAACAATGTCGTAATATTTGTCGCACAAAATAGAAACGCAATTCGAAGGCAAAGTACGATCTCTTCGAATTTTAAACCCTAAATATGAGAACTTAGCGCTTGTGTTTCTTAAATACCTCGTAACACTTCTAGCTGTAGTGTCAAAAGTGTTAGCATTTACCAATGCCTTGACTTAACATGAATGCGGGCAGAATTTTGCAGAAAATTAAAACACAGCTGACTATAGCAAACTTTTTCAGAGCGCTGCTACAACACATAATAGATACGAGCTTGCTTTTCTTTTATGCAGAGTGAGTGTCGCATGGATCCTGACGAGTGATGTTAGAACATAACACAACTATATGACGTAACTGAGACGCGAGCAAAGGGAACAAAATCCGTTCTAAATACTGGATGATTAAATGATCTTACTATATAGGGATGAGGGTAGAAAAGTTGAAAACTCATACTAAAGATGATGTTAAAATGTTACTAAATATTTATGAGCGTAGAGAGACCGAAAACTAATATGATAATGATTAAATGGCGGTACTAAATAGTGATATAAGGTCACGATAGAGCGCTCCACTACAGCTAATGCGATGCTAATAGTAAACGGTGAGGCTTTTGGAGGGAGAAAATTCAGCGCCAAAAATTATTAGATGCCAATATTAAGTAGCGCTGCATTTAAATGAGTTGAAGTTTTATGCTAAAAACAATTAGATGCAACACTTAATGAAGAGGTATTTAGAAAACCGAAGTTTAATGTTATAAATGATTATATTCCAATACTAAATGGTGATGTATGTTGAGTGGTCGAAGCACAATACTTAAAAGCGATTGGATGCCAATACTGAGCAGTGATGTGCGTAGAGGCAACGAAAATCCCATCAACATTGAAAAGGACTAGATACCAAAGCCAAATGATGAGGTGTGTTAACGGAAAGAATACTAACGAGAAAGAAATAGGAAAAAAATATCTATAAAAACATATATTATTAATTATTGTAAGAATTTAAGCAAAGCTTCAAGTTGAATTCATTTATAGAATCATAAAAATAATTTAGAGCATATAGTTTGTGCAATACGACAACCGTGTAGAGGCGTTGTACTTTGGAAATATTTGTTCGGCAGAATTTTCCCAAAGGTTGGACACCGACTAATTAATTTTATGCGAAAAGCAGGCTGTAATTCATAATGTACGGTCTACAGGCGGGCGGCGAACCGCAGCTCGCGATAATCTTAGATCCTTGCGGTTGTTTATGATTGCTTGGGTCTACACGATGGTTTTTAATGCATTTCATCACTATTAATGGATCTATTGAGAAATAAGGAATTCTACTTTATGGAATCTCGCATTACCCCAGCCAAAAGAATGGAGTGAACGCTGGAGTTCTAAATGAATTCACCCTTACACTAATTGAAGACTATTTTTTGTAAATTGAAAGAACCAAATTGCATAGATATAACAGTTAAATGTTTTCATTAATATGTGTTATAAGTGAACTTGATAGGCATCACCCACGGCCATTTCCTTGAAAAGGCAAGCAAAAAAATCATATATTGAGCAAGCTCATGATTTAAGCTAGCTTTTGAGACCCTAGAATGAATAAAAAATGCTGTTCAAAAATAAACTCAGAAGCACAACTTTGCAAAACTACGTCAATGAATCGTATTTTCAACAACGACAGTATTCTAAGAACTGTAAAAACTATTGTACTTCTCAGTAACCACGAAATAAAATGGTTATAACTGATACGATGCTAATTTCCAACATCACATAATGGAGCTCAAAACTTTGCTTCACACACAAAAATTTCTGAAAGTATGCTAGTCTGAAATATGGAACTATAATAGATAAAATAATTTGTTGATGTTCATTGCTCCCATTAACGATTTAAATAATTTTACAAATGGCTACCTTCAACTCGAAAGTTTTGAGAGAGCCCCACCAATAAATGATATTACAAATTCCCTTCTTGAGAAAAACTTTTAAAGTCGTTGAGGCGGACGACGGAACTCCATCCCGTCAGGTGCTTTTTAATGTGCCACGTAGCCTTGCTTACGGTTCATCAGATGAGTGAGAGTCAAGTGCACGGTAGAGGAAACAAGGTAGGGTCGTTTCTAAGGGAGAAAAATACATCTCCTCTTGTTCGGCTAGCCAATAGAAAGGCTTTATTTTAAACAAACTTTATGACG
Source organism: Morinoia aosen (assembly GCA_030386875.1). Classification (NCBI taxonomy): domain Eukaryota; kingdom Metazoa; phylum Arthropoda; class Malacostraca; order Amphipoda; family Talitridae; genus Morinoia; species Morinoia aosen. The sequence goes on from CM059574.1 coordinate 41,962,196, forward strand.
TCACCAAAACGCCATGTCGTTAGGCTAATAATGGAGCCAGATTTGGGGGTAGCAGTGCTACCAGATGCAATATGAGCGCTGCTATTGGTGCGTTGCCGTGACGTCAGCGAAACCACACCGTCAACGAAAAAAAGACTGGTTTGAACCTACCTTGTTTCCTCTACCGTGGTCAAGTCAAAGTAACTGCTGCTCTTTTTCGAAAATCAGAAAATTGAGACACCAAACAATCGGCGAGATAAAATTTCCGTAGTTATGCCATGTCTTCTCTATGGTGCTAGCGGAACGCATCGCTCTTTGGACACAAAAAATTCTGGTTCAGTTCCAGCGCCGCAACTAAATAGAGTGACAGCAGCTTCTCTGACGATTATTGAAAACGGAGAAGACGAGCAGAAAATGATACAGAAGGTTACTGTATTCATTGAGCTTGTATTAGCCTCGTCTCCCTTAGGTGAAGAAGTGGATAAATCATTAAACAGAACAATTACAATAAAGGAGCTATCAGTGAACGATATCAATATACGTGAAAGAGGATTCCATTTTATTTAGATGATTGTGACTTATCACGAAAATGAATTGTATATTTTTAGCGCTGTAATTTTGGGCATTCATATGATCTCAAATATTAATTTTTATACACATTTATACATCATCTCGCATGAATTTTTCAATGCACTTGTGCCCACTACACTAAAATTATGAAAGTTATAAACACTGTTATACCTTCCCCTACTACTATCGTATAAGAAGAACACAATGCACACTCAAAACTTGCAATTACATCTAAAGTGATTAGCTTCATTAAAATGCCTACGTACCCTCGTATTGAGAGACCAACCCGATCCTAAGCAGGATACAGGAAAAGAATTCCCAGGTCCCCTGAGTCAGCCATTTTAGGCTCCGTAAGCGCCGCTCGGAGACCGACGCTCACGCGAAAAAGAGCCAAAATTTAAGATGTAGACACATGTGATAATTAGCGCCGTAAAGCTAGCCTTTGGAGGCCATTTATCAGATGCTGGGCGGTGTTTATCACTGTGAAAAGCACTATAAGCGCGCGCAATTTATCAGTGTGATGTAAAGAGCCCGTGGTCTGGCCACCATAATGAAGATCTTCATGAATCTTGCGCTCAAACTGATGCCCTTTCCACGATTGCCGCATCTATGGTCTTCTTCACAGGGAATGGCTGAGGGACATCCTTTCTTCGTGCATTTATGCGAGACAACAGGAAGACCTTAACGGATTTTAATACACGTTATTTATAGCACCCAGAAGGCCTTGAATAGATGGAGGAAGCGTTGCTAAAAGAGCTTCTTTGTGCTATTACATGGAGCGTGGAGACTTCGTCCCTCGCTAGCCCTCCTAAGTCGCAAAATAATCGAGACGAAGATAACTGAAAACAGCCCAGCGTATCGTGGATACCACTGCACTGAGGCGGTTTTAGCGCTCGAATTGTTATCCGAACTGCATTGAGATTTGTTCATCAATTTATAATTGAAGGCCACTGTTATCTTGCAGAAACATAAACAAATGTACCGCCATGAATTTTCAACACGAAGAGAAGCGCTCCCCATTTTCACGAGTAGAGATGGTAAAGCAGATAATGATCATGAACTTCATGGTATTCATGGAAACTCGTTTTTTAAATGAGTGTTTATTAAAAAATTAGTAAAACTTGTTGATGCAAGCAAGATCATATGCAAATGGAATAATATGGAAAAAAATTTAACCTGATTAATTCCATTTCTAATCTTGCACAATACGCAAGTTTTAACATTTCTACGAACACTAATCCTAAGTCCAAACTGAACCATGATTTTATTATACTTTAAATTTTATTTTTTTCTCGATAATAACAAAAAAATAATCTTATAAATTATCTTATTATCTTTCACTTCAAATATTATCCTTCACTTAGCCCTAATATCCATAATACCCGCTATGCCGTATGCTGACGTTTGGGTTAATCATTAGCTGACGTAATCTTTTAACAATTAGAAACAATTTGTAAATATATTTCACATTCAAATTAAACTCGTTTTAGCAGCTTATAGAATGCTCAAAATCTAAAGTTGATTTATAATTCGTGTCATGCTTCGATAATATGTTATTCAAATCCATCAGATAACGTAAATTCCTTGAAAATGATGTTACAAAATCATTTTTCTAAAAAACTTCAAAGACGAATATTACCCGATTACACGAGCCGCACGAAGCCACTCTCACCACGGCCCCATTCTACAACTCCCGGCGTGTTCTCATTGTCTACAACATACGAACCGAACTAATTATTCAAGCAGAATATTAGCCTCGCTTTTTCACGGGAGATAATGAGTCGTGTTCGCTTGTAATTCGCACTACACAAACACGCACAAATGAAACTCGACTGAAATTACTCGAGGGATCTGCTGTGCCCGATGGCTACGGCCTTCCTGAGTGAAATAATTTCAGAGAACATGCCACGAAATTTTCAATTCTGGGTTTCTAGAATTCGAATTGATTCGAATGGAAATGTTTTCGCGAGCGTTCTTCAAACGAACATGTCTGCAAATTTGTGCATTGTACAGAATAGTTTGTGTTTATAGACTAAATTATGCGTGCACTAATTGCTTCAAGACTATGAGTAAATCTGCGCACAGGACGCGCAAAATTTTTTTATGAGCATGAAGTATGAATATTAATTAAAAGAGAGATTTTGTCTCACTAATTCGAGAGTTAAAGTAATTTGTAACCGCAACATTACAAAATAAATTGCATCACGTATGTAGCAATATATTTTATAGAGTTGTACAATCTTGAAAAACGAACACACGAAAAATAAGCACAACTTGAAATAGCTCAAAACGGCTGTGAAATACTTAATTTGAAATAAAACTCGACATCGAACATTATTTTTATTTTATTCAATATTTATTTTATTTGGCTAAATATAATTAAACTTTATTTGGTCCAGGGAAATTAAAAATACGATAATTCACAACCGTACTGAAAAATCTCCACTTCTGCATTTGGTAGAGACGGTACCTAGCGAAAGAGGGACTGGTCATAGGTCTGTAGCCTAGTAAACCTTACGGGGCTACAGTGTTTCGGTTGATTTTTTCTGAAATTTATTGCATTTTGTAGACAGGTGAGCTTTCTTCTCATAATGAACGGCCGTGGTGAGGTTCTGAGCAAACAGATCCCGACTGCTTTGATGCAGGGAAACAGTCTATGGTGCATATAGAACCATAGTTCTTGGTTGCATTTAGAGCTGTAGCTCAGTTGTGCATAGAGAGCCGTTACTATCTTCTGGAGAGATAGCCATCTCTCTGTAGTGCACAGAATGCCGTGGCTTTTTGTTGTGCAAAGAGAGCCGCAGTTTTTTGGGTGAGTCAGATCCGTAACCACGGTGTACCGTGGCCGCAGCTTTGTGGAGCAGAAAGAGCCGTAGTTATTTGCTTCAGTGAGAATCGTAGCTCTGTGGAGCAGAAAGAGTCGTACCTCTGTGGTGCAGAAAGAGCCGTAGTTATTTGGCTCAAAGAGAGCCGTAGCTCTGAGGTACAGAAAGAGTTGTACCTCTGAGTAGCAGAAAGAGCCGTAGTTATTTGGTTTAGCGAGAGCCGTAGCTCTACAGTATTGTGCAAAGAGAGAACCGCGGCTCTTTGGTTCTGACGCAGAAAGAGCCGTCTCTCTGTAGTGCAGGTAAAGCCGCTGTTCTACACGGCTGTGCCCGACTCTGTGATTAATAACGTCTGTTGTGCACGGTGTGCATCAGAGCGCCGGTCGTGACTGCAACACTCCAAGTCGCAGAGCCAAAATTTACTGCAGCAGCGCACGGAATATTAGAGCCAATCTATCCCATAAAGCTTTCACAGAACTTCCTGGTGAGTAAGAGACTTCATTCAAGCCAAGAAGTTTCTAAATGCAATTTCGGATAGAGAGCCCGCTGTGTGAAAATCAATTTTCTTTGGAAAATTACTGAGCTGCTGAGCCTTAGTTGCACTAACTTCTAGGAAAAATAACTTTAATTTTTTCTCAAAATAGAACCTGTGGACTTTCATTACTTCTAAAAAAATTAAATCGTTTAAAATTGTTTCAAAGAAAATTTCAATTGGCAGTTACTCCCACTTGTAATACAGTTTTACCTCTGTTGCTTCAATATGAGCCAAAAGATAGCAGTTTGTATTCTTACGAGCTAACCTTAAGTTAATAAAGAATTTAGACATCCGGCGACGACGGAAACTAGTCTTTTTTGTTAATAGCGCCGGGGCATTTGTCTCTACAGAACTGTGGCCTTCACAGAGCTGTTACGGTCCTTCGTTTGAAAGAGCTGTTAAGGGCTGTCACTTTTACAGAGCTATTAACGTTCGTTGCTTTGAAAAAGCTGTTACGGTCCTTCGCTGTGAAAGAGCTGTTACGGTTCGTCGCTTTGAAAGAGTTCTTATGGTGTTTTGTTGCTTTGAAAGAGCTGTTACTGTCGTTCGTCGCTTTGAAAGAGCTGTTGCAGTCCATCGCTTTTAAAAAATTCTTCCGGGCCCTTCGCTTCATCTCAAAGAAGAGCCCATAAGTAATCAACACATAAGAATTGCAATGATCTATGCCATCACCTGTAACACACTCTCAATCAATTTTATTTTTAACCAACATCCGCAAAAACTGTATCAACGTTTGTCACTTTTTAGTTTGTCCTGAGTTTCACTCTATTGTCCTAAGTTCGGGGTCTGAGTTTTTTGAAAAGTTACCTTCTCAGGCAAGGGAGTGACGCACGAATTGTTCAAAAACTCCCATCATGCGTTGACTGCTGAGCAATGAGAAGTTTCTCATTTCTGAAGGTGACGTTTGGCGCAGCGGTGCCGCTAATCCGATTCAGTAACAGCTTACTTCAGGTAAGCCGCTTTTCAAACTCTTGCTGGCACAAAGACGCTGTCTCTTCTAGATTTTGTCGCATCGTCGCAACTTATTTGTTCATTCACATCTTGGTAACGTTGCACTGCTTTGTAATTGTTCTTAATGGGCTCAGTTTTAATTTTTGCTAAGATCTTAGCACCGTTGCATAGTTTTGAACTTGTTCTTTAGGGTCTCAGCCTTAATTTTTTTCCTTCACATCTCAGCAACGTAGTACAGTTTTGTAATTCTTCTTCGTGGATCAGCCTTAATTTTTACTCCCATCTCAGCAACGTAGCACAGTTTGGCAGTTGTTCTTCATAGGCTCCGATTTAATATTTACGCTTTGAAAATACAGTTTAGTGGCATTCACGGCTACCATGGCACCTGATACGTGACGGTAATTCAGAGTTGCATTCTACGACCTTCCGAATGGCGCTTTGGAGACTACGCGTGTGTGCAGTCTTTCTTTCTCTGACTAGTTAAACATTAATTTACTGCAATACTTTTAAGGTAGAAAAAGGAGAATATCTTCGTTTAGGCGAATGTTTTGACATTAACTTTTGACGGGGAGTGAAATACGAGTAGTTCATTGGAGGAAAAGTGCTCAAGCTGTTAAGGAGAGAAAACGATTCACGAGGAAAAACCGACTTTTGTAATATCCTTAATCAAATTCACGCGCGTTTGTTTGATGACTTTCAAATTCTAAGTTGAATGAGCAGTACAGGCGTACTTCGCAATCCTTTTCCTAGTTTCTTTTCTCACGTTAAGGCGAGAGTCAAATTTTTTATTTCCATTTCTTGCATCAGAACACTGTACTGCTGTTTCAACCACTCTATTTTTGCAATTATAATGCCTGTAATATTATGAACTTCTTCACTTTCACTTATAAGTTTCTTTCTGCTCTAAATAATTCTGCTCTGTTTATGATTTCCGACTTCGCGTTCGTTCGCGTCAACACAAAAGTGCAATAACTTAAATGCAACCTTTAAGTGCAAATTTGTGCATTTTTCGTAGACTATATCGGTGATTTCTGTGCGATGCACGAATATTTTCTTCGCGATAAGAACACGGTAAATCGGGCAAGTTTGAATCAGGTTTGGACAAGGCAGCTCATAAAGTAGATAAAATATAATTATAATATATGTAAAATGTAATTATAATGTATGTAAAATGTAATTATAATTAATGTAAAATGTGATTATAATGACTGTAAAATGTAATTATAATGTCTGTAAAATGTAATAATTATGTATGTAAAATTGGTCGATAATCATGTAAAATTTAATTCCATAATTCGAGGTTGAAATATAAGGGGAAAATTAACGTCGAGATTAGTGTTAAAGCTGAATTGTTGGGTTGGATTAGGTTAGCAAAGTTAGAATGATGTAATGATATCGTAAGCAATCAAAATAATTTAACGCATTTGAAGGGACCATTTTGATCAGGCTGACAACACTAAAAAATGGTCCTGACTAGACTTATTATTTTCATTATTCCAAATTCATGTTTACTATCATTTTTTCTGCGCTTGTAATTTGGAACTCATGAGGCCTAACTCAAACTTTTATTCAATGTATACAATTATTACAGTAATTTTTATCCCATGTACGCAATTAATACTTCAATTTTCATCACATGTAAACAATTACTACAGCAATTGTTATCCACTGTATAGCATTAGTACTGCAATTTTTATTATATGTATAAAACTAATACTGCATTTAAAAAAAATCCCTTCCTGCAATGAAAATGTATTGTTTTGACCGTGATCCTGGACTGGGCAGGTTGAGGTGTGATTTAATTCGATTTTATATAAAAAAAATTCAACTAAATGTTACTAGCAATCTGCTCTAATCGTAGACCTCTCTACCGTACAGGGGCTGCTGTAAAATTGACCGTCACTATCGCTTTTCTTTCATTTAAATGCATTATTTTTGCATTTCAAATGTTCATATGTATTTGGTAATTTTATTTCGTGCCAAAGAAAAGCTAGTATTATAAAAGCATTTTGAATTTAAAGCATGACTCATTGATCTTTTCAGAGACTCTCTCAGTCAAAAAGCTTAGATGTGACATCGTAGTCGTAAAGTTATATATTCTTGTCTTAGATTCTCTTAATAGTAGGCGTCAAATAAGAACAAATTCACGTCAAATTTCGCTGTTCCGTAAAATACTCAATTTCTTTGCAAATAAATGTTGTCACTCAAGTGTCTCAGAAAATTTAGTTGAACTCAGCCCTGCTTGTTTGATGCTTTTAGGAAACAAACGTGCACGTTCTTTTAATTTTTTTTAGCACGAGCGTAATTTAAAGAAAACAAATGGGGCAATATACCAAAGGTTCAGCGATAAATTTATGAGGGCAATTTAGTTTTTAATTAAGCAATGAAAGTTAATTTCCGACAGCAAGAGAGGGAATATTAAGTCACTTTCAGCTGAATCCATTACTCACTTCGGTTCGCTCGATGGCGCTCTACCTGAACTGATGAACTTTGCATCTGCATATTATTCACTCTGAAATTAGTCACGGGTTTCCTAAGACCATCATCCATTCGAAATAACTCGCCATGCATTTCGATGCAAAAGAATTGAATTTTTTTACAAACTTTGTACTGCACTCAACTTTGGTACCAAGGAAAAAGATATATTTGCTCATTTAAACGCGACATAACATGCTTGATTCTTATTGCGTTGTGATTTGATTGTTATTTTTACTTAAATTCTAAGACAAAAGATGAAATTTTCAACACGCCTCGTTTAAGAAAAAGACGGCACAATAGCATCGGTCTTCATTATATGACGAAGTTTTTAAAGAGTAACATACATAAATGTTGCATAGAGGAGATTATTATTTTTGTTTATTATTGAACTGAACATAATTTTTGCTTCACAAAATGAGCTTTGGCTGATTATTATGCAGTCAGTTTTTCATTGTTCGAATAGCTTTCGTAAATTCAGTTTGAGAAATATCGCTGAGGGGATCTTAGTAGGATTGTGATGAACAAATTTTGGAAGCCGAAGAGTAAATGATACAGATCTTTATGTGTGTATGATCATTACCCTGTTCTGAAAAATTATCACACGAATATTATTAACCGTAGATCAATGGGATGAGTTTAAATCCTGAATGTTGCTAAGAAATAAGAAGTTTTATTTGATTATTTTCGTCAAAATCAGCATTTCGAGCATCCAGAGCTGCTGCTAAGTCTAAGAAGCGGTTCTTTCGTGCTCTTGCAGTGACCGTCAGTCCAAAACTCGTACATGTTTGCCATGGCGCTTTTTTCTCCTCTCGAGTTGATAAATTACAGCCCATCTTTTTGTCGAGATCAGGACGTGGGTCTTAGCAAGAGTGCGACATGCGCGTACCTTCAAAGGCGAATTGAACGTTCCATACACGCAATTGCCTGAAGAATTATCCCATGATGTTAAGCCTTATCATGAAGGGAAAAATAGACATTTGCATTTGTGTAGAATCATTGACAAATTTGAAAGATAGTTCACTGAAAATTTCGTTTTCGATTAATGTGTTTTGTTTAAATGATGAAAAATGTGAAGGAGAAAGAATTACTCGTTACTGTGTCTTACAATTTCTTGTCGTTCTAACTTCCCCTTAGAATTTGATTCGCTTTACTTTCTCTTGGTTGGCATTTTAGTTCTAGCAAACGTGAGCCCTTCCAGGAGTCAACTTGAACACAGGGGAAAACACAGCACAATTTTCACCTTTAACGTTGAAATTTCCCTGCATTTGCGGTTTGTAATAGACGCAACATAATCGAATTCAATTGTAAAATTAATTTCCCCTGTGTGCGAAAAAAAAATTTTCGAATATTTACTAATAATGCGAATAGTTAGTCGTGTTTTTGAGCAGAGCCCTGCAGATGAATATAAATGTCGGTTATTAATATTCATGATCTGGAGAGCACGTCAGAAATTCAAGCTATCAATTTCAAAAGAAAATCAAAATATAGATTTGGCATTCCATCTTTTGCGGTGTCACCTGGCTGAGGACACGTTTATTTAATCATAGGTTGAGGGGGAGCCCAATGTCACGCATGCTATTGAAATGTTTGCTCAGAAATGTTAAAAAAAAAACTTTGCGCGGGATTGCGTGTCCAACTTACGATGCTCTGTTAGAACCATTACTCACTAAATGATGCGAGAACTGTAAAACAGAGTTTATTCCTTTCCTTGACACGCAGACAGATTTGCAGGATAGAGGGCTGGACGAGTGCCTCGGTGGAAGGACAATGCTTCTGTTTTTCCCGGACGGTTTCTGGCACAAAAAAGTTGCTTTGCTCTTCTGACACAAACAGTGTGTGGTGTTAGTGTAGCTTCAGTTCTAGTGGTGCTCAGTTTTAGAGTGGCTTCAGTTCTACTGGTACTCAGTTTTAGTGTCTCTAGTTTTAATGGTGCTCAGTTTTAGAGTGGCTTCAGTTTTAATGGTGCTCAGTTTTAGTGTCTTTAGTTTTAACGGTGCTCAGTTTTAGAGTGGCTTCAGTTCTAATGGTGCTCAGTTTTAGTGTCTCAAGTTTAGTTTTAGAGTGGCTTCAGTTCTAATGGTGCTCAGTTTTAGTGTCTTTAGTTTTAATGGTGCTCAGTTTTAGAGTGGCTTTAGTTTTAATGGTGCTCAGTTTTAGTGTCTTTAGTTTTAATGGTGCTCAGTTTTAGTGTCTTTAATTTTAATGGTGCTCAGTTTTAGAGTGGCTTCAGTTTTAATGGTGCTAAGTTTTAGTGTCTTTAGTTTTAATGGTGCTCAGTTTTAGAGTGGCTTTAGTTTTAATGGTGCTCAGTTTTAGTGTCTTTAGTTTTAACGGTGCTCAGTTTTAGTGTCTTTAGTTTTAATGGTGCTCAGTTTTAGAGTGGCTTCAGTTTTAATGGTGCTAAGTTTTAGTGTGGCTTCAGTTTAAATGGTGCTCAGTTTTAGTGTGGCTTCAGTTTAAATGGTGCTAAGTTTTAGTGTGGCTTCAGTTTAAATGGTGCTCATTTTTAGTGTGGCTTCAGTTTTAATGGTGCTCAGTTTTAGAGTGGCTTCAGTTTTAATGGTGCTAAGTTTTAGTGTGGCTTCAGTTTAAATGGTGCTCAGTTTTAGAGTGGCTTCAGTTTTAATGGTGCTAAGTTTTAGTGTGGCTTCAGTTTAAATGGTGCTCATTTTTAGTGTGGCTTCAGTTTTAATGGTGCTAAGTTTTAGTGTGGCTTCAGTTTAAATGGTACTCAGTTTTAGTGTGGCTTCAGTTTAAATGGTGCTAAGTTTTAGTGTGGCTTCAGTTTAAATGGTGCTCATTTTTAGTGTGGCTTCAGTTTTAATGGTGCTCAGTTTTAGTGTGGCTTCAGTTTTAATGGTGCTCAGTTTTAGTGTGGCTTCAGTTTTAATGGTGCTCAGTTTTAGTGTGGCTTCAGTTTTAATGGTGCTCAGTTTTAGTGTGGCTTCAGTTTTAATGGTGCTCATTTTTAGTGTGGCTTCAGTTTAAATGGTGCTCAGTTTTAGTGTGGCTTCAGTTTTAATGGTGCTCAGTTTTAGTGTGGCTTCAGTTTAAATGGTGCTCAGTTTTAGTGTGGCTTCAGTTTTAATGGTGCTCAGTTTTAGTGTGGCTTCAGTTTTAATGGTGCTCAGTTTTAGTGTGGCTTCAGTTTAAATGGTGCTCAGTTTTAGTGTGGCTTCAGTTTTAATGGTGCTCAGTTTTAGTGTGGCTTCAGTTTAAATGGTGCTCAGTTTTAGTGTGGCTTCAGTTTTAATGGTGCTCAGTTTTAGTGTGGCTTCAGTTTAAATGGTGCTCAGTTTTAGTGTGGCTTCAGTTTTAATGGTGCTCAGTTTTAGTGTGGCTTCAGTTTTAATGGTGCTCAGTTTTAGTGTGGCTTCAGTTTTAATGGTGCTAAGTTTTAGTGTGGCTTCAGTTTAAATGGTGCTCAGTTTTAGTGTGGCTTCAGTTTAAATGGTGCTCAGTTTTAGTGAGGCTTCAGTTTTAATGGTGCTCAGTTTTAGTGTGGCTTCAATTTACAAGTAAATCCACTTCTGCATAATTGACCCAATATCGTTCAATAACGCGTAATATCTTTTATTTTTCAATTTTTTTGTGCTAGAAGTACTGAAGTTTCAATACCATACAAAACGTTCATTGAATTGATTCAAATGCAGCGTCAACAAAATTAAACTTGCACGTAATTTGAACGATTTGGTGTTACAGTTATAGTTTGGAAAATGCGGTACTGAAAACTTAGGAATTCTCGAGAACCTCGAACATTTGCCTCATGTGAACATGAGACAAATTGTTCCTCATTTCTAAGCTTGCTCACTGTTGTATCTTTGAAAAAAGTCTCTATATTCCACACTAAAACAAGAGAAAAAATAGAGTTTCACAGTGATGAATATTTAGAGTACGCGTAAAAAAATCCTATTCCTCAGTATCCGTACGAAACCTGCGGCAAATCTGGCTTGCAAAATAGAAATAATGTATGGAATTTACACTGTTGGAGTTCATCTGTCACTTGCATTGGATATATGTATAAAGTTTACTCGATTTTTTAAGTTGCTTTTCCTTAAAGATTTTCAGATTCTACAATACAGAACCTACTAATCACAAGCTTCATAAGCTTTTAGGTTTACTGTCTTTGTGATTTCTAAAATTCTTCTATGGCATAAAATAATGGAGGCGATTACTAGGTATGTATTTTATTACGTTTAACGAATAGTCGAGCGGCAACTAGGCAACAGCTGCAAAGCAGCAGTTTCTTTGTAAAGTGTGCGAGGTATCTGGCACATCATTAAGCTATAAACTCAGTCTAATTTTTTCGCCAGAGCATGCATGTTTTTCGCCGCTTAAGCGATTTAATTATTTGAGCGGCGGAAAACATGCATGCAGGTGTCAAAAAAGTTAGACTTGGAAATAAGTGAGTATTTCATCATATTTAACGAATAGTCGTCAGGCTTCAAGGCGACGGTTTTATAGCAGACACTTCTTTGTAAAGATGTGTGAGGTATCTGGCAAAAGATTAATGAGCAAGTATTTTATTCAGTACGATTGGCAAGCAAGTATAAATATGCAAATATTTCACTCAGCACGATTGATAAGCAAGTATAAATGAGCATGTTTTTCATTGGGTTTAACGAATTGTCGTCAGGCTTCAAGGCGAAGGTTTTAGAGCAGCAACTTTTTTTTGTAAAGATGTGTGAGGTAATTTGACTCAAGACTAATGAGTAAGTATTTCATTCAGTGCGATTACTAGGCAAGTATAAATAAGCAAGTATTTCATTATGTTTACCGAATAGTCGTCGGGCTTCAAGGCGAGGGTTTTGCTGCAACACTTACGCTGTAGAAATGCATGAGGCATCTGACTCTAGACCTAAGAGTTTCCAGGACATAGGCCCGTGCCCCGTTCAGTCGTGCTTAACCCCGACCGTCATTGATCTGTCTTGCATATCCTACATTACTTAGTAATGTTCTACCAGATTCCATCGTAATATTCTAAAGAATTTCGCAATAATGTTCTAACAAATGTCACAGTAACGTTCCAACAAATTTCACCCTAATGTTCCAACAAATTTCACAGTAATGGTCTAGAAAACTTCACAACGCTAGAATAATATAGATTCCTTATGGAGGCAAGAATTATTTAACAATATGCATTTAGAGCATCGGACGACTTAAGAACATTGCGTATCTAGAATACACTCGCTGAACTTTCTTGTACTTGCGCAGTTAATTTTTCATCTTACAGGATTTTACTATAAGAGTGCTGAAAAATGCTGAATGAAAATGCAAGATTTGAAATAGAGGAAACTGCACAATAGTTGAAATAGTACAAATGAGAAGATAGAGATAATAGCATGATACAGAAAATAAAGAAAATAACCCAATAAAGAAAATAGGAAAAATCTAAAGCATTTGAACTAATAATTCTTAATACACTGAACACTAATTTAACATTTTCGATTTCGTCTAACATGATCCAGTATAACTGCTTTAGGAACCATGAAATTTCTCGCAACTTTATAACTATGACCGAATAAATCTAAGGCTCATTTGACGCGATATAATATCTAACATCTCCACCTGCAGAAAAAGCTCTTTAGTGTGCAAAATTCGATGAATGAGTCAGTTTTTCTAAATAAATTCCCATGACTTCTAAGAAAATCAATGAATTTACAAATTGATTATAATCCCTCGCTTCTGTTTACAAAGAAAATTGCCTAACTGTATATAATCGCAGATTTATTAAATGATAAAAATCAAACTTGAAATTTGTGATAATTATTTGCTTCTGCTTACAAATAAAGGAATCAAAGGGACTTCTGAGAAACCTACATTACCGAGAGTCAAAATCGAAATATTTTTGTTTTATTATTATGATTATCATCATCATCATCATTTCCCATACGTTAACACGATGATTTTAATTTCACATTGCAGCAACATAAAATAAATTCCTCCCGACACAAATAGGGATGACGACACCACATTTGAATGCAAAACCTGGAGAAATCGACACTAAGTCCGGAGGCTGGGCCAGTCACAATCAGCTTTAATATTAGAGTCTCAGGGGAGGAGAAAATTCTTGAGCTCGTAGAAAGACAAGACTCTTGCTTCCTGTTTTTCCTCAGGAATGGCCGCCCATTTTCCAATTTTTCACGACAAAATACAGTAGAATATGGCCGTCCGTGTCGCTACCTTCGCACGGCTGGCGCGTCCGACTCGTTAGAGTTCAGCCTGAAGTGTTCGTCTGGGAAATACGCCGGCGGTTGACTTCCATTCTGGGAAATTTGAAGGTTTGGTTTAAATAACGCTCTCACGAACACATTTACTGCGGCTAGGAAGGCTTAAAATAACTTATGTAATCTTGCTTATTGTGGAGAATATTGCATTTGACTGGCTGATATCTTTGGAATACTCGATGCGTGAAGAAATGCGATTGATTTGTATGATGAGAGTATTCTGATTTCATGATTTTGAATTGGTTTGGAATTTAGCGGAATCTAGGTATTAAAATTGCATTAGAATGGAAAAATTCAGAAATTCAAAATTTGGTTATTGAGTTTTCAGGTCTTACATTTTATTTCATTCGAACGGTGAAAAAATACCTTCTTCAAGTTGGAATAAAATTTCGATGTTCATAAATAGACTTCATATTTTCGGTGTCATGTCTTCAAACTTTTTTCAGTTACATCATGGCTAAATACAAATGTTTAAACAGTGGAAAACGAGAAGCGTACTGACAAATTGATCTTCTGATTCATTCCTCTATTTTACGAGATTTTTTCGAGTTTCAATTCTGCATACATTGTTTAGTGTATCCTACTCCAAAACCGTTATTTTTGATTGCATGTAAAAAATGTTTTACATGCGTTGGCCGTGATTTTTCAGTGGTGAAATATTAATGGAAAAACTAACTACATTGAGATATTGCAACTGTATGCTAACATTTTCGCTGAATAAACACTATGAAAGAACCCAATAAGTGGTTTTGTTTTGTTAGAATAATGAGCCCCACAAACGTCAAGTGAGCGAGACAGATCAGCTCTATATTCCGCTCTATTGATTTCACAGACCACAATCATTTAAATGCTAATGGAGTACGCGTTCCCTCAAAATTGGCGGAATTATTTTTTTGCTTTTCAATCTTAGTTTATTCTAGAATACTGAAAACGAATAAACCGAGGAAACGGTCGCACCACAGCAACCCTATTGTACTTATGAACGGATATGAAGTATACTTAAATCATGTATCTATCCTACGGACTTGAACAAGGCACGTTTTTAAAAAACGATAGACAGACAGTTAAGACTTTGCATTAAAACGTAGAATGCGTTGTAATTCCTATAAATTGAATGAGTTTAAATACTGATGGAGTAAAATTTTGGCAGGAACCGCCCAAAAAATTTATTCACTCGGACCTGTTTCGTAAATTAAATCTTCCAGCACGTAGTCTTATGCTGGAATTTGACGACAACATTTCTTGCGTATATGAATAATTTTAATAGTAAAATTGACATCAAAACAAAGAAGAAGAATGAAAATAATACTTATGGGTCAGTATTGCAGATATTGGTAGCAACAGCGACCTTATTTTTGGGTGACCCAATAAACCAACAATTTTGTTTTTCGTGGGCAAAATTTTGTCGTTGTCCTCGTTAATTATTTATCTTCTCACCTTTAGTGGCTGTTTTTGCATTACTTCTAACTTTCATTACCTTAAAGAAAGAAATGAGAGCTTAAATGATATTTTATTCTCCCATTTCTTCTGATTTTTATTTCCAACAAAAACGCGTGGTATGAAAGTTCGCGCAATCTTCGCTTTATTTTTCTTCTGCTTCACTGCTTACTTTCATTTCTTCGAAATACATGAGAGTGTATATTAGCATTATTTTTGTATAACTTACGAACATTATTTCCTGAAGAAAAGAAAGACATGAGCGTTTGCATGATCATTGGTCGCGCTTCATGTCACGCTAAAGACTGTTCCCCTCAGCCTGTCATTCTCCCTCGATCAGTCAAACCAAACCACCGTCAGTAGCTCGAGCCACGCTGCAGTTAGCTCTTAAAAGAACTTGTTTCAACATTTATTCTGGCGCCTCCAAAAAAGATAACGGAATTTGGAGCCCGAACTGAACAAACTTCGACGCTCTATTGAGTATGAGCTCTCTGTGTTGTGTGAGTCATCAATCACCTGCAACTTTGACTGAGTGAATAGAATCGGTCCGTTCGAAATGGTAATTGCAGAAATTGCCACTAATTTATCTCGTATCAGAGGCACCAATTCTTTGTTTGACGAGTTAAAAGAAAAGAAAACGTGATAATGCAGATCACTTGAATTGGGCGGTGCCTTAGATTGTGTTCTGAAATGTTTCTCATTCAGGAATTAATGTTCTTTTCATCGCGGCCACAAAATTAACTCTACCACATGAAGTATAGGTAATATTTAAAGGGGAGTCTTGAGCGTCTACACGCTATTGGCGTTCACACTAAAGTGACGTAACCTTATAGGGTTAGAAAGTAGGCGATACTTACAGCTAGTATACCGAAGAAATATTTAATAGCATGTACTTTGATATTATGATACTTAGTTCACTGTAAATCTGAGCTTGTTATTTTTCAAATACGATATGAATCATATCTTGGATAATTCATAGACTCTAGCAATTTTATATTGAACTGGTGAGAAATTCATGATGGATTTGAATGACGGTGTTGAAATGCACTACACATTTAATTTCAATTTAAAATTTTAAATTTTAAATACTAAGTTTCTGGCTCAACATATTTTTTTCTGCTATTGAAACAGATACTTGTTGAAAATTTAGAGCAGACAGTTTACAAATAAATGAGGAATCTGAGTTAGAATAAATTACTTCTATACTTATCATTATTCACTGCAGTAGAATAAATTTTAACGTAATTTTCACAGAAGACTGAGGAATCTCAGGTGAGTACTTTGCTGTGAGACTTACTCGCACGCTCTGGACAACTATCCATCTATTTCTTGAGCTACAGGCATGCATTCTCGTCTGTAATCAAGTACAGCAAAATATAGCAGTGGCCAACAAAACACGACTCTTATATCACTCTTATTAATGTATCCTTGATACGCTCTTGTTTCCAATGATAATAGTCAGCGCACGATGCAATTAATTTCTGAGTATTTTCCATATGACGTCAGAGTCTGTAGTGCTGCGTGACTGGCACTTTGTTGAAGCAATTGTATTAACGAAGTTGGGACCGTTGAAATGAACACTTTGTAATCATTAACCACGTGGTCGAAAATATTTCGATAGAAAGTTGCAAGAACTTGAAATTTTTAGCCGGTTTTCTGCAAGTTCTATTGCGTCAAAGAGTGAATTTGTTGTATATGTTGGACATTTTATCTGCTGAAAAGGTATTAACGACACTGGAGGAAGTATGTACATCTTTTTCACTTCAAATTAATCTCAGTCAAGTTCAATTTAATCCTAGTCAAGTTCAATTTAATCCAAGTCAAGTTCAAATTAATCCGAGTCAAGTTCAAATTAATCCAAGTCAAGTTCAAATTAATCCAACTCAAGTTCAATTTAATCCAAGTCAAGTTCAAATTTATCCAAGTCAAGTTCAAATTAATCCGAGTCAAGTTCGAATTAATCCAAGTCAAGTTCAAATTAATCCAAGTCAAGTTCAAATTAATCCAACTCAAGTTCAATTTAATCCAAGTCAAGTTCAAATTAATCCAAGTCAAGTTCAAATTAATCCGAGTCAAGTTCGAATTAATCCGAGTCAAGTTCAAATTAATCCAACCCTCAGGTGAGTTATAAAATGACATAATAATTTGTTAATTTGAGTTTTTTGTGTTAAAAATGAATCTATTGGATTTTTTAAACAAGACTGTATAGAGGATATATTTACAATCGTAGATATTTATATACGTGAAATTCCACTTTATCACATCTATGACATCATATACATGCAAATACAATAGGTTATCATTGAACGATATGTAGGCTTAATCTTTAGAAGAAATATACAAATACGATTCACTTAGTACTAATGTACGATTCCGTTTGATTACAATTTATACTTGTACATTATTACCCAGATACATTCATGCATTATCAATGTAAATGTTGCCATCCATTCTAATTCTGTGTTAGTCAATGTGAAAAAATGTAGAATCCGCTTACAATACACAATAATAATACAAGAAACAATGTTTCTAACTTAATACTGATTTTATTTGTGTGTTCACAATTCAATATTTAATACTTTCAAGACTTAAATATTCATAAAATTATTATCATGAAAGGTATTGAAGTCTTAAAAGTATTATATATTGAATTGTAAACACCCACAAATGAAATCAGTAGTGAATTAGAAACATTGTTTCTTGTATTATTATTATTGTGTATTGTATTTTTTTCTTTTCTTTTTTTTGGAAGTGGGTTCTACATTTCTTCACATTGACTAACACGGAATTAGGACAGACGGCAACATTTTTATTGCTAATGCAGGAATGTATCTGGGTAGTAATGTCCAGTAATTAAACGGAATCGTACATTAGTACTCAGTGAATCGCACTTGTATATTTCTTTCAAAGATTAAATCTACATATCGTCCAATTATAATATTTTGTACTTGCATGTATTTGATTTCATATATGTGGTAAAGTGGAATTTCACGTATATAAATATCTATGAGTGTAAATAAATCCTCGAAACCAGTTTTGTTTATCACATCCAATAGATACATATTTAACTCAAAAAACTCAAATTAAAATTTAAAATTTACAAATTATTATGTCATTTTTTAACTCAACTGAGGGTTGGATTTATTTGAACTTGACTTGGATTAATTTGAACTTGACTCGGATTAATTTGAACTTGACTTGGATTAATTTGAACTTGCCTCGGATTAATTTGAACTTAACTCGGATTAATTTGAACTTGACTTGGATTAAATTGAACTTGACTTAGATTAATTTGAAGTGAAAAAGGTGTAGTAATGAAATAACAGATACTGCATGTAGACATGAGCACCTAGCGTACGTGTACCAAATCCAAACATCAACAACAAGACACCCATATAGACATGCCTCATCGCGTCAAACAATCGTATAGCCCACACCAGGGATAGGGTGCAGACGAAGCTTTTGCAGAACACAACCTGAAGGAAGACGCTGTAGAGTGTAGATGATTGTGAGATCCGAATATGGAGTAAGAAATTTTGGATCAATTTCAAAATAATCCAACCACACGCATTCGTTCTGCTGCATGTGTTTTACATGCAAGTCAAACTACAGCATGGGAAGTGCTTTACGATAATGGTCTACATCCGTTTCATTTTCAGCTTGCATAAGAATAAAGCAATAAAAACTTCCCACGTCGTTGTTCAATGTGCGAGCTTGTTTCTTCATAAAGCAGTTGAGGACTTTTGATTACAGCAAAGATTTCATTCATAAACAAAGTTTCATTCACGTAAAAAAGAATAGTTAACGTCCATAATCTGCACTTTTAGTTTCATGTCAATCCACCTGTTGCATAGCAAAATAAACATTAGGTCAGATGCTCAGTAAATGTTGGTGACCATGTGGCTGGGCCACACGTAATACCGGAAACAGGGAATGGGTGAAAAATGTGGGTGAAACTTCTGGTGTCTTCGATCGCATCCGGCAATCATTGCATCAGCGTTTGAACGCCTGCATCGCAACAGATTGGCGTCATTTTAAACAAATTTTGCAAACATGAAACCTAATTGAAAGAATTTATTGCTTGAGGTTCTAATATAATTAAGGCTGGTAGTTTATTTCTGTCTCCATAATAAAAATGCTATCCTAACTTCTACATTTCAGTTCCCTGTCACTCGCAATGAACGAATTTTTCTCCAATACGTTTCAAATTTCAAGTTTTTTCAACTGCTTAGGGGAAAATTTTCGATTACATGCTCATGGAGTAAAAGTGTTTATTTCCAGGGTAAAAACCTTACTTTAAAGTTTTTCTGAAAAGCGCTGGTGACTTTGTATTCTCTCGATTCACGTGCTGTCGCCTGTATGAGGATGGTTCCAACTTCTGCTCCAAAACCTAGTAGATCCAGATGAAAACAACGCTTCTTGCTTGAAGGTTAAGAGCCGCTTAGTTTTACGTCCTCCTCTCTCAAACTGAACATCTAACAGCAGCGGGCGAACGCGCAGAAAGGAAACGAAGCGTCGAAGATGAGCCCTGTACTTTCACTGTTTCTCGAAGAGAATTGAAGCAATACTACAGCAATTCAATGATACGGTTACTCGTATCGCTGCAGTAATTCCGTATAACTCGTATAACTTTCCGTATAACTCGTATAACTATAATAACTCGTATAGCTTCCGTTACCCGTATAACTCTGCTGATCGGAAACAAACTGCAGAGGGCCGCTATTAAGTAATGTTCACTATTGACCCATAGTGTCTTCTGGTAGCGTGTACTGCTATAGCTAGCGAATAATGTTCAGAGTTAGAGTTCTTCACACGCGAATTTCGATATCTCACGTTCGCTATAGGAATACTGTTTAGTGAACACTATAGTCTTACGTACAAAACCTTTGTTTTGACGAATAAGTCGCATCTAAGTACTTTACCATAATTAATCGCAGCCAAAACTTTTTTACACCGTAGAACTGGCCAGTTCTTCTCGTTAGCTCCAGGTAGTAATTTCTCTTTACAAATAAGGGTTGAGAAATCTACTTAAGGTCACCACACATCTGAAATTCATGCTAAATCTCACAGGTAAACGCTTCCCAACTCGTCGTCTGTTAATTTCGCGAATGTATTTCGAACAGCAGTACTCCGTAGCTCGGGGAAAAGTTTGAATAAACTTTTTCGGCATGACTTTTAACTTTTCATCTGCCAGAAACATATTTCCGTGAATTTTTAATTAGTCTACAAAATCAGTTAGCTAGACTTAGATATATTTCTTGTTCACTCGCCTGGCCATGTTCGTCTGAAAAAAATGAACGTTACAATTTTATGGTAAATTTCGTACCAAATTCAGCTGTACTGTTGAAAAAGAAACGTAACATTGATTGTACGCGGTTCAATTGAAAATCTGATGAAGCACATAAAGACGAGATTTTCATGTGTCAAGTTTTTAAGCCATGATAAGACTATAATGATCCGTATCGACAGGATGATTCATTCATTTGTGTCGCCAATTCTCCACTAGAAATACTTGGTTTCACTGGCTGGAGTTAGTTCATGTTAAACTGCGCAGCAGACAAATGATAGAATCTTATAATAGAACATATAAAAACAACTGAATGAAATATTTCTGCAATTTAGTTAACAATAACAATAACGAAAGCTTCCGAAGTATCCCTTCTCTTAGTTTTGCTTCCGTTCAAGTTATAAGTCGTGCTCTACGTCTAAAGAAACTTAGAATTACGTATACATGAGCAATAGTTTGAATCGCAGTGTGATGGATTGTCATCATAGTGTGATGGATTGTTATCGCAGTGTGATGGACTGTCACCGCAGTGTGATGGATTGTTATCGTAGTGTGATGGATTGTTATCGCAGTGTGATGGATTGTTATCCCAGTGTGATGGATTGTTATCGCAGTGTGATGGATTGTTATCGCAGTTTGATGAACTGTCATCGCAGTCACCACAACGGTGACTGCGATAGCTTAAACTGGAGTGTCATATTCGACTGAAATTGGGCGACAATTGTAGTAAGTAATTTTAAAAACTGCCATTATCAACCGGATTGTGATTTCATTTAGTTATGATTAAGTATCATGTTCATCAAAATTGAGCTCGGGACTACTGGTCAGTCAGCTGCGCGATGAAAATTCCCTCCATGTACACAGGCGGCTCAGGTCGCCGTCAGAGTGTCAAGTAATCATGAATACTTTAATTTATCACTAACTTATAATTGCGTATACATAAATTAAGGTGTTTCTATTTAGGTAATCATGCAAATTTTAATAATATAAAATGTTGTTATGGCTTCAACATAAACGATGGCGTTTCTATTTAAGTGATCATGTGCACTTTACTTGTTTATAAACTCAAGAATATTACATACATGAACAATAGATTTTCTATTTAGCTAATCATATATACTTTACTTATATAAAAACTTAGAATTACGTATACATAAACAACGGTGTTCTAGCCCCGCTGTTCTTTTATACATACAAACGTCTGCGTGATGAGAACAATGCATCTCGGTGGGAAATGAGCAGCTTCAGCATCGGAATATTTGCTGACTCGTCTCTGAATCATCTAATACGTAACAAAAATACTTCAGTTCTTGGAATTGAAGTTTGTTTGTCGGTAAACAAGAGCGCTGTTTAGCAGCCTACACACACAAAAGGAGCCTACTTTGTTGCAAACTTTAGCGCTGATTTGCTGATGTAAATTGTGCTCGAATGCGCTCTGTAATTCTGAGGTTATGATCTCGATATCATTCTCTTCTACTTTACAGTGTTTGTATCGGAAAAATTTATTGCGTACTTGGCAGTTTTATTGAGGAAGGTTTGAAATTTTTTCGCTCAAAATGGTGATATTATCTGTTAAATAATTATGCGGGAATATCGTAGATTCTAGTGAATCTTTTCCCGATGATGGAACGAAGTGGATGTATTGAACAACGTAAGAACGTTGCAACAATGCAGATTTTCAAGTATTGTTGCTCGAAAAAATTACCTTGCAGTGTGACGCTTTCAACTAGGAACTATTGCTCGCTATGGCGGCACTTCGTTCAATTTTCGCCCCGTGAGCGCGGACAGCCAAGCTAAAGGTATCAATAAATATACGATACTTACACCCCGATTCTTCCGCTCCCACTGGCTTATCTTCACCCATTACTTTTTCAGGAAAATATTATTCCAGGCAATCATAACTTGCACTCTGTCGCGTAGGGCGATAGAAAAGCACCGCTAGATTACGACTTCTAATCGGAACACAATTTATGTCATCCCGTTAGAAGCAGCTCAGATTCTGCGGACGTTCCGCAAGCATGAGGTGAACATCCCAACGTGCCGCGTATTGTACCAGGTGTTGGAATTTTGTGTCTAAGGAGAACTTTGAACATGAATTATTTTCTACCGATATTCCAAGGCGTTGGAGTTTTGAAGGTACAATCACCTTTGAACATAATTCAATTTACACTGATTTTTCTAAACTATTTTGACGACGTAGCTACTTCAGTTTCGGGTTTAATGGTTCACCTGACAGAAATCTGAATTTCCATTATAATGGCAGAGATTTTAATTGTCATTTTAATGACAGAAAACGGTGGTTCTCAAAACGCCTTCGGTATTTATATCTAACTCTCGTTCTCTTACGTTCGAATGAGCGAAAATTCTTACATTTCATGTTCTCGGTCTGCTGATGTCGTCTTCCAGATGGTAGAAAATAAATAATCTGCTGCCAAATGTCTGCTTTCTTCACAGATACGTATGTTCATGTGATAGCTCTGTCCACTGACCTGAATGTCTCCCAGTCACCAATACTCCACCACACTGACCTGACTGTCCACCAAACTGTCCTGCCTGTCCACCACACTGACCTGACTGTCCACCGCACGACCTGACTGTCCACCAAACTGTCCTGACTGTCTACTACATTAACCTGACTGTCCGCCACACTGATTTGACTGTCCGACACACTGACCTGACTGTCCACCACACTGACCTGACTGTCCACTGCCTTGACCTGACTGTCCACCGCACGACCTGACTGTCCACCAAACTGTCCTGACTGTCCACCACACTGACCTGACTGTCCACCACACTGACCTGACTGTCCACCGCACTGACCTGACTGTCCACCGCACTGACCTGACTGTCCACCGCACTGACCTGACTGTCTCCTAACTGGCGGACGCCACAAGTCAGGTTGACTGGAGTGCCAACTGAGGTGCGCACAGACGACGTCGTGTTGATGAAGCGCGGGCAGTCGTGGCAGCTCTCTGGGTGTGACGGCGGGCTGTGGCCTGTGGCATGGGAATGTTTTTATTATTGTCATGATGATAGTTATTTTTGTTTTTGTGATTCAGTAAAGTAATGAAGTTCTTGTTGTCGCTACGATAGTTCCTTTTGTTGTGTGATTCAGTAAAGTAATGAAGTTCTTGTTGTCGCTACGATAGTTCCTTTTGTTTTGTGATTCAGTAAAGTAATGAAGTTCTTATTGTCGTTACGATAGTTCCTTTTGTTTTGTAATTCAGTAAAGTAATGAAGTTCTTGCTGTCGTTACGATAATTCCTTTTGTTTTTGTGATTCAGTAAAGTAATGAAGTTCTTGTTGTCGTAATGATAATTATTTTTGTTTTTGTGATTCAGTAAAGTAATGCCATTCATGTTGTAGTGACGATTGTTATTTTTCTTTGACCTGCTTCAATAATAAAGAGGCGACTCTGGCTTGGGGCAGAGAATTTGCCAAACTGAAGAAATATGTCATTTAACCCTTAAGTGAAGCTGGGTCATTTAAAATCAAAATTGGCTGATTGTTCATGAGTGCGCAGTGCTCGAGCTATTTTTCTGGGATATCTGCAGAAAATAATAAGGAAAAAAGGTTTAAAATTCTCAATAAATCAAATGTGAAGTGTCGTTATTAAAATTAGCACCGTTTATGAACTTAAGTGTCGTTATTAAAATTAGTGACGTTTATGAACGTTACTGCGTTCAAGAAGTGATGGTGTTGCTCAGTTTTAGAATTTCACTGCATATTTTTTACGTAATATAGGTAACGTTAAACGAATAAATGTGTTATTGTGTAATACTGATTTTGAGTTCATCTTTTATCCAAATTTCACAAAGTTACGAACTTTTTTATGAACCATAAATTCATTAGCCCGATAAATATGCCCCGCAAAATTTATGGAACGCATATTCCCACAAGATGCAATTTATGAGATAATCTTTGAACCAAATACACCCCAAGTTGTAAATAATACATAAAATACGCATGTTAAAAGTGTGTTCTAATCGAACAACTCAGTAAACATATTATACTAACAAGCGAGTGCCAAATAATTTCAAATTATATGTTCACGATCACTTCCCATTTTTCTGTAGTCTGTTGCGAGCAAAAACTCCGGTCTCCACTCTACGCTGCATTTTTGGAAGCCAAGTCCATGCTTTCCTAGCTCATCCTTTTTTGAGCTCGTCTGTGGAGGACACTCGACTGCTGCTGGCACTTGAGAAGAACGTACGCTGCGAGTCCCAGCTCAGCTGCTCCAAATATTCGACAGAGATCGAAGAATTTTCTCCCTGCGGTCAGCTAAGCCAGCGGGCAATCTACGATATCAGCTTACGATGTTCCAGAGTCAATATCGCCATCTTGGATATCAGCTTCTATGCTTCAGGCGTCAATATCGTCATCTTGGATATCAGCTTCTATGCTTCAGGGGTCAATATCGTCATCTTGGATATCAGCTTCTATGCTTCAGGCTTCAATATCGCCATCATGGATATCAGCTTTCATGCCTCAGGCGTCAATATCACCATCTTGGATATCAGCTTCTATGCTTCAGGCTTCAATCAATATCGCCATCTTGGATATCAGCTTCTATGCTTCAGGCTTCAATCAATATCGCCATCTTGGATGTCAGTTTCTATGCTTCAGGCGTCAATACCGTCATTTTGGATATCAGCTTCTATGCTTCAGGCTTCAATATCGCCATCATGGATATCAGCTTTCATGCTTCAGGCGTCAATATCACCATCTTGGATATCAGCTTCTATGCTTCAGGCGTCAATATCGCCATCATGGATATCAGCTTTCATGCTTCAGGCGTCAATATCACCATCTTGGATATCAGCTTCTATGCTTCAGGCGTCAATATCGCCATCTTGGATATCAGCTTCTATGCTTCAGGCGTCAATATCGCCATCATGGATATCAGCTTTCATGCCTCAGGCGTCAATATCACCATCTTGGATATCAGCTTCTATGCTTCAGGCGTCAATATCGTCATCTTGGTTATCAGCTTCTATGCTTCAGGCGTCAATATCGCCATCATGGATATCAGCTTCTATGCTTCAGGCGTCAATATCGCCATCTTGGATATCAGCTTCTATGCTTCAGGCGTCAATATCGCCATCATGGATATCAGCTTTCATGCCTCAGGCGTCAATATCACCATCTTGGATATCAGCTTCTATGCTTCAGGCGTCAATATCGCCATCTTGGATATCAGCTTCTATGCTTCAGGCGTCAATATCGTCATCTTGGATATCAGCTTCTATGCTTCAGGCGTCAATATCGCCATCATGGATATCAGCTTTCATGCTTCAGGCGTCAATATCACTATCTTGGATATCAGCATCTATGCTTCAGGCGTCAATATCGTCATCTTGGATATCAGCTTCTATGCTTCAGGCGTCAATATCGCCATCTTGGATATCAGCTTCTATGCTTCAGGCGTCAATATCGCCATCATGGATATCAGCTTCTATGCTTCAGGCTTCAATCAATATCGCCATCTTGGATGTCAGTTTCTATGCTTCAGGCGTCAATCCCGTCATCTTGGATATCAGTTTCTATGCTTCAGGCTTCAATATCGTCATCTTGGTTATCAGCTTTTATGCTTCAGGCGTCAATATCGCCATCTTGGATATCAGCTTCTATGCTTCAGGCGTCAATATCGTCATCTTGGATATCAGCTTCTATGCTTCAGGCGTCAATATCGCCATCTCGGATATCAGCTTCTATGCTTCAGGCGTCAATATCGCCATCATGGATATCAGCTTTCATGCCTCAGGCGTCAATATCACCATCTTGGATATCAGCTTCTATGCTTCAGGCGTCAATATCGTCATCTTGGATATCAGCTTCTATGCTTCAGGCGTCAATATCGCCATCTTGGATATCAGCTTCTATGCTTCAGGCGTCAATATCGCCATCATTGATATCAGCTTCCATGCTTCAGGCGTCAATATCACCATCTTGGATATCAGCTTCTATGCTTCAGGCGTCAATATCGTCATCTTGGTTATCAGCTTCTATGCTTCAGGCGTCAATATCGCCATCTTGAATATCAGCTTCTATTCTTCAGGCGTCAATATCGTCATCTTGGATATAAGCTTCTATGCTTCAGGCGTCAATATCGCCATCATGGATATCAGCTTTCATGCTTCAGGCGTCAATATCACTATCTTGGATATCAGCTTCTATGCTTCAGGCGTCAATATCGTCATCTTGGATATCAGCTTCTATGCTTCAGGCGTCAATATCGCCATCTTGGATATCAGCTTCTATGCTTCAGGCGTCAATATCGCCATCATGGTTATCAGCTTTCATGCCCCAGGCGTCAATATCACCATCTTGGATATCAGCTTCTATACTTCAGGCTTCAATATCGCCATCTTGGATATCAGCTTCTATGCTTCAGGCTTCAATATCACCATCTTGGATATCAGCTTCTATGCTTCAGGCGTCAATATCGCCATCTTGGATATCAGCTTCTATGCTTCAGGCTTCAATATCACCATCTTGGATATCAGCTTCTATGCTTCAGGCGTCAATATCGCCATCTTGGATTTCAGCTTCTATGCTTCAGGCTTCAATATCACCATCTTGGATATCAGCTTCTATGCTTCAGGCTTCAATATCACCATCTTGGATATCAGCTTCTATGCTTCAGGCGTCAATATCGCCATCTTGGATATCAGCTTCTATGCTTCAGGCGTCAATATCGTCATTTTGGATATCAGCTTCTATGCTTCAGGCTTCAATATCGCCATCATGGATATCAGCTTTCATGCCTCAGGCCTCAATATCACCATCTTGGATATCAGCTTCTATGCTTCAGGCGTCAATATCGTCATCTTGGATATCAGCTTCTATGCTTCAGGCTTCAATATCGCCACCTTGGATATCAGCTTCTATGCTTCAGGCTTCAATATCGCCATCATGGATATCAGCTTTCATGCTTCAGGCGTCAATATCACCATCTTGGATTTCAGCTTCTATGCTTCAGGCGTCAATATCGTCATCTTGGTAATCAGCTTCTATGCTTCAGGCGTCAATATCGCCATCTTGGATATCAGCTTCTATGCTTCAGGCGTCAATATCGTCATCTTGGATATCAGCTTCTATGCTTCAGGCGTCAATATCGCCATCTTGGATATCAGCTTCTATGCTTCAGGCGTCAATATCGCCATCATGGATATCAGCTTTCATGCCTCAGGCGTCAATATCACCATCTTGGATATCAGCTTCTATGCTTCAGGCGTCAATATCGTCATCTTGGATATCAGCTTCTATGCTTCAGGCGTCAATATCGCCATTTGGGATATCAGCTTCTATGCTTCAGGCGTCAATATCGCCATCATGGATATCAGCTTTCACGCTTCAGGCGTCAATATCACCATCTTGGATATCAGCTTCTATGCTTCAGGCGTCAATATCGTCATCTTGGTTATCAGCTTCTATGCTTCAGGCGTCAATATCGCCATCTTGGATATCAGCTTCTATGCTTCAGGCGTCAATATCGTCATCTTGGATATCAGCTTCTATGCTTCAGGCGTCAATATCGCCATCATGGATATCAGCTTTCATGCTTCAGGCGTCAATATCACTATCTTGGATATCAGCTTCTATGCTTCAGGCGTCAATATCGTCATCTTGGATATCAGCTTCTATGCTTCAGGCGTCAATATCGCCATCTTGGATATCAGCTTCTATGCTTCAGGCGTCAATATCGCCATCATGGTTATCAGCTTTCATGCCCCAGGCGTCAATATCGCCATCATGGATATCAGCTTCTATACTTCAGGCTTCAATATCGCCATCTTGGATATCAGCTTCTATGCTTCAGGCTTCAATATCACCATCTTGGATATCAGCTTCTATGCTTCAGGCGTCAATATCGCCATCTTGGATATCAGCTTCTATGCTTCAGGCTTCAATATCACCATCTTGGATATCAGCTTCTATGCTTCAGGCGTCAATATCGCCATCTTGGATTTCAGCTTCTATGCTTCAGGCTTCAATATCACCATCTTGGATATCAGCTTCTATGCTTCAGGCTTCAATATCACCATCTTGGATATCAGCTTCTATGCTTCAGGCGTCAATATCGCCATCTTGGATATCAGCTTCTATGCTTCAGGCGTCAATATCGTCATCTTGGATATCAGCTTCTATGCTTCAGGCTTCAATATCGCCATCATGGATATCAGCTTTCATGCCTCAGGCCTCAATATCACCATCTTGGATATCAGCTTCTATGCTTCAGGCGTCAATATCGTCATCTTGGATATCAGCTTCTATGCTTCAGGCTTCAATATCGCCACCTTGGATATCAGCTTCTATGCTTCAGGCTTCAATATCGCCATCATGGATATCAGCTTTCATGCTTCAGGCGTCAATATCACCATCTTGGATTTCAGCTTCTATGCTTCAGGCGTCAATATCGTCATCTTGGTAATCAGCTTCTATGCTTCAGGCGTCAATATCGCCATCTTGGATATCAGCTTCTATGCTTCAGGCGTCAATATCGTCATCTTGGATATCAGCTTCTATGCTTCAGGCGTCAATATCGCCATCTTGGATATCAGCTTCTATGCTTCAGGCGTCAATATCGCCATCATGGATATCAGCTTTCATGCCTCAGGCGTCAATATCACCATCTTGGATATCAGCTTCTATGCTTCAGGCGTCAATATCGTCATCTTGGATATCAGCTTCTATGCTTCAGGCGTCAATATCGCCATCTTGGATATCAGCTTCTATGCTTCAGGCGTCAATATCGCCATCATGGATATCAGCTTTCACGCGTCAGGCGTCAATATCACCATCTTGGATATCAGCTTCTATGCTTCAGGCGTCAATATCGTCATCTTGGTTATCAGCTTCTATGCTTCAGGCGTCAATATCGCCATCTTGGATATAAGCTTCTATGCTTCAGGCGTCAATATCGTCATCTTGGATATCAGCTTCTATGCTTCAGGCGTCAATATCGCCATCATGGATATCAGCTTTCATGCTTCAGGCGTCAATATCACTATCTTGGATATCAGCTTCTATGCTTCAGGCGTCAATATCGTCATCTTGGATGTCAGCTTCTATGCTTCAGGCGTCAATATCGCCATCTTGGATATCAGCTTCTATGCTTCAGGCGTCAATATCGCCATCATGGATATCAGCTTTCATGCCTCAGGCGTCAATATCACCATCTTGGATATCAGCTTCTATGCTTCAGGCGTCAATATCGTCATCTTGGATATCAGCTTCTATGCTTCAGGCGTCAATATCGCCATCTTGGATATCAGCTTCTATGCTTCAGGCGTCAATATCGCCATCATTGATATCAGCTTCCATGCTTCAGGCGTCAATATCACCATCTTGGATATCAGCTTCTATGCTTCAGGCGTCAATATCGTCATCTTGGTTATCAGCTTCTATGCTTCAGGCGTCAATATCGCCATCTTGAATATCAGCTTCTATTCTTCAGGCGTCAATATCGTCATCTTGGATATAAGCTTCTATGCTTCAGGCGTCAATATCGCCATCATGGATATCAGCTTTCATGCTTCAGGCGTCAATATCACTATCTTGGATATCAGCTTCTATGCTTCAGGCGTCAATATCGTCATCTTGGATATCAGCTTCTATGCTTCAGGCGTCAATATCGCCATCTTGGATATCAGCTTCTATGCTTCAGGCGTCAATATCGCCATCATGGTTATCAGCTTTCATGCCCCAGGCGTCAATATCACCATCTTGGATATCAGCTTCTATACTTCAGGCTTCAATATCGCCATCTTGGATATCAGCTTCTATGCTTCAGGCTTCAATATCACCATCTTGGATATCAGCTTCTATGCTTCAGGCGTCAATATCGCCATCTTGGATATCAGCTTCTATGCTTCAGGCTTCAATATCACCATCTTGGATATCAGCTTCTATGCTTCAGGCGTCAATATCGCCATCTTGGATTTCAGCTTCTATGCTTCAGGCTTCAATATCACCATCTTGGATATCAGCTTCTATGCTTCAGGCTTCAATATCACCATCTTGGATATCAGCTTCTATGCTTCAGGCGTCAATATCGCCATCTTGGATATCAGCTTCTATGCTTCAGGCGTCAATATCGTCATCTTGGATATCAGCTTCTATGCTTCAGGCTTCAATATCGCCATCATGGATATCAGCTTTCATGCCTCAGGCCTCAATATCACCATCTTGGATATCAGCTTCTATGCTTCAGGCGTCAATATCGTCATCTTGGATATCAGCTTCTATGCTTCAGGCTTCAATATCGCCACCTTGGATATCAGCTTCTATGCTTCAGGCTTCAATATCGCCATCATGGATATCAGCTTTCATGCTTCAGGCGTCAATATCACCATCTTGGATTTCAGCTTCTATGCTTCAGGCGTCAATATCGTCATCTTGGTAATCAGCTTCTATGCTTCAGGCGTCAATATCGCCATCTTGGATATCAGCTTCTATGCTTCAGGCGTCAATATCGTCATCTTGGATATCAGCTTCTATGCTTCAGGCGTCAATATCGCCATCTTGGATATCAGCTTCTATGCTTCAGGCGTCAATATCGCCATCATGGATATCAGCTTTCATGCCTCAGGCGTCAATATCACCATCTTGGATATCAGCTTCTATGCTTCAGGCGTCAATATCGTCATCTTGGATATCAGCTTCTATGCTTCAGGCGTCAATATCGCCATTTGGGATATCAGCTTCTATGCTTCAGGCGTCAATATCGCCATCATGGATATCAGCTTTCACGCTTCAGGCGTCAATATCACCATCTTGGATATCAGCTTCTATGCTTCAGGCGTCAATATCGTCATCTTGGTTATCAGCTTCTATGCTTCAGGCGTCAATATCGCCATCTTGGATATCAGCTTCTATGCTTCAGGCGTCAATATCGTCATCTTGGATATCAGCTTCTATGCTTCAGGCGTCAATATCGCCATCATGGATATCAGCTTTCATGCTTCAGGCGTCAATATCACTATCTTGGATATCAGCTTCTATGCTTCAGGCGTCAATATCGTCATCTTGGATATCAGCTTCTATGCTTCAGGCGTCAATATCGCCATCTTGGATATCAGCTTCTATGCTTCAGGCGTCAATATCGCCATCATGGTTATCAGCTTTCATGCCCCAGGCGTCAATATCGTCATCATGGATATCAGCTTCTATACTTCAGGCTTCAATATCGCCATCTTGGATATCAGCTTCTATGCTTCAGGCTTCAATATCACCATCTTGGATATCAGCTTCTATGCTTCAGGCGTCAATATCGCCATCTTGGATATCAGCTTCTATGCTTCAGGCTTCAATATCACCATCTTGGATATCAGCTTCTATGCTTCAAGCGTCAATATCGCCATCTTGGATTTCAGCTTCTATGCTTCAGGCTTCAATATCACCATCTTGGATATCAGCTTCTATGCTTCAGGCTTCAATATCACCATCTTGGATATCAGCTTCTATGCTTCAGGCGTCAATATCGCCATCTTGGATATCAGCTTCTATGCTTCAGGCGTCAATATCGTCATCTTGGATATCAGCTTCTATGCTTCAGGCTTCAATATCGCCATCATGGATATCAGCTTTCATGCCTCAGGCCTCAATATCACCATCTTGGATATCAGCTTCTATGCTTCAGGCGTCAATATCGTCATCTTGGATATCAGCTTCTATGCTTCAGGCTTCAATATCGCCACCTTGGATATCAGCTTCTATGCTTCAGGCTTCAATATCGCCATCATGGATATCAGCTTTCATGCTTCAGGCGTCAATATCACCATCTTGGATTTCAGCTTCTATGCTTCAGGCGTCAATATCGTCATCTTGGTAATCAGCTTCTATGCTTCAGGCGTCAATATCGCCATCTTGGATATCAGCTTCTATGCTTCAGGCGTCAATATCGTCATCTTGGATATCAGCTTCTATGCTTCAGGCGTCAATATCGCCATCTTGGATATCAGCTTCTATGCTTCAGGCGTCAATATCGCCATCATGGATATCAGCTTTCATGCCTCAGGCGTCAATTTCACCATCTTGGATATCAGCTTCTATGCTTCAGGCGTCAATATCGTCATCTTGGATATCAGCTTCTATGCTTCAGGCGTCAATATCGCCATCTTGGATATCAGCTTCTATGCTTCAGGCGTCAATATCGCCATCATGGATATCAGCTTCTATGCTTCAGGCTTCAATATCGCCATCATGGATATCAGCTTTCATGCCTCAGGCCTCAATATCACCATCTTGGATATCAGCTTCTATGCTTCAGGCGTCAATATCGTCATCTTGGATATCAGCTTCTATGCTTCAGGCTTCAATATCGCCACCTTGGATATCAGCTTCTATGCTTCAGGCTTCAATATCGCCATCATGGATATCAGCTTTCATGCTTCAGGCGTCAATATCACCATCTTGGATTTCAGCTTCTATGCTTCAGGCGTCAATATCGTCATCTTGGTAATCAGCTTCTATGCTTCAGGCGTCAATATCGCCATCTTGGATATCAGCTTCTATGCTTCAGGCGTCAATATCGTCATCTTGGATATCAGCTTCTATGCTTCAGGCGTCAATATCGCCATCTTGGATATCAGCTTCTATGCTTCAGGCGTCAATATCGCCATCATGGATATCAGCTTTCATGCCTCAGGCGTCAATTTCACCATCTTGGATATCAGCTTCTATGCTTCAGGCGTCAATATCGTCATCTTGGATATCAGCTTCTATGCTTCAGGCGTCAATATCGCCATCTTGGATATCAGCTTCTATGCTTCAGGCGTCAATATCGCCATCATGGATATCAGCTTTCACGCTTCAGGCGTCAATATCACCATCTTGGATATCAGCTTCTATGCTTCAGGCGTCAATATCGTCATCTTGGTTATCAGCTTCTATGCTTCAGGCGTCAATATCGCCATCTTGGATATAAGCTTCTATGCTTCAGGCGTCAATATCGTCATCTTGGATATCAGCTTCTATGCTTCAGGCGTCAATATCGCCATCATGGATATCAGCTTTCATGCTTCAGGCGTCAATATCACTATCTTGGATATCAGCTTCTATGCTTCAGGCGTCAATATCGTCATCTTGGATGTCAGCTTCTATGCTTCAGGCGTCAATATCGCCATCTTGGATATCAGCTTCTATGCTTCAGGCGTCAATATCGCCATCATGGTTATCAGCGTTCATGCCCCAGGCGTCAATATCACCATCTTGGATATCAGCTTCTATACTTCAGGCTTCAATATCGCCATCTTGGATATCAGCTTCTATGCTTCAGGCTTCAATATCACCATCTTGGATATCAGCTTCTATGCTTCAGGCGTCAATATCGCAGTTCCCGATATCAGATTATGCAGGATGTTTCAGAATAAGAGGTTCAAAACTGCACACCAATTGAAAAATGGCTAAGTAAACACTGTTCCTTCAATGAAATTTTTCGAAAAAATTCTGGTTATTCAGATATTAGCTGTTTATTGTTTTAAAGGATGAAATTTAATTTAACAATTTCTCTTAATTTTTATTTTGAATTAACGTCTGAAACATTTTCATTCTATAAAAGTTTACGATATTAAAATTTAGTTTTACTGATATTTTGTAAAAAAGTTTTATCAAAAAGTTGCAACACCAATTGAATCTGCGGAAGATGTGGCCAGAATTGCAATGGCTGCAGAGGAGATTTCTGAAATGCCAGACGTGTGTCCTAACATCCGGCAGTCGTTGAGGCAGAATTTGAAGTACATCGATGTAGGTGGAACACATTTGAACAATTTTTGAAACCTAATTCAAAATAAACATTACGAGTTATTTTTTCATAAAATTTCATCCTTTAAAAATCTCAAAAAATTTCATAGAAGAAAAAGTGTTCACTAGACCATTTACTACTTGGTGTACAATTTTGTACCTCTTGTTCTGAAACACCTTGTATACTTCAGGCGTTAACATCGCGCTTCACGATACCAGCATGATGCCTAAAGTGTAAACATCCACTTTTACACCATCTTTGGATACTTAAATATTACTATTAAAAGTGTTGCTAAATTGTTATTAATCATTATTTACCCAAGTTTTAAATTTTATACATGATAGTCATCCCTGTAAACATGTACAAAACTTTGAGTGAATTACCATTAGTTAAAAATTCAATATTCAGGGAATTAAAATTTAAAAATATTATGTTTAATAATTGTAGCCACTAACAAACGTGGTCTGAGTTTCTCACACAATATTTGTCATGGATGTTGTTTTGCATTGATATTTATTTGAGTAAATTTATTCATGCAATTTACTTATTAGGCGCAAATAATTGCTTTTGAAATTGCCTTGTTCGGAAGCACAAAATCAACATGTGAGATGGATGCATTGTTGCCCGGAAACTGAAGGAATCGCTCTAATGCTGCCTATCATTCTACAATGCATGTATATTTCATTTTGGTCGAAGACAAAATATTTTATATATTTCATTTTTGGTCGAAGACAAAATGAAATATGAGGTAGGTATAAAAATATTAACATGTTGGAGTCCAACAGAGTAAAGAAAGATTGAAGGATCACGACTTATTTGAATGGAGATAATTGGTAATGTCGAAGAAATTCGACGAAATGAATAAGTGTAGGTAAAGTGATCGCCTTCTTGAATGAAGAAAGCTCTATAAATTGAAGAAAGCTAAAGAAACAGCACAAAAGGCATACTTCAGTGATGACGCTTTAATATTTCGTGAAAGAATTAAAAAAAAGAGTTATAGTAATGTTTATTAATTCGTATTCCAATGAAGGAACGATTTGATTTACAGGTAAATTAAATTCTTAGAAGCCACAACATATGGTCTTTTATCTAACCTGTCCTAGCTTTGCAGCACGAAAATTAACACTTCATTATTATTTTTTGTGGGCATAGAAGTGAGTGATTTGAGAGTTTTTTGCATGCAAAATAACATGATCATTTAAATTAAGATTATAAGATGCATCAAAATTGATTTCATGAGCTATTTGTATCACGAAGTTGAGTACAAATTACAGTTTTACTTTCAATGTGTTGCCTTCATTAAACGTTAAAATGTAATTCATTAAGTTTTGTGCCACACCCTTGCTAAAAATTTGGGTCTATATTTTTTCATGCCCAGCATCTAAGCCTTCTGGAACCTCATAATATTTTCCCTTTGAATTAGTCTAAACAACGCTGCGTATGGCCCACAACCAAGCTGTTCCGGCAGACAGTGCACCAGATGATTGCAAAAAACCTCGTGAAAAAGCAATTGGTCGCTCGATCAAAAGTCCATTTCTTATCGTAGGGCGGCCATCCAGTGGCCATGACGCGGTAATGCTCTCATAACTTCCTTGTAGACACTACAAATGCTCACAGCTTCGCTTCCCTCTCAACAGGATCGACAATCGATGGTAAAACTATTAAAAACCTATCAGAGTTTCTCCAAGCTTTCGTGCCATTCTCTTAGTCTTCACAGAAAATTCAACTCCTCGAAACATTTTCATCTTCAGCATGAAGGTTTCCATGATGGTGGGAATGAAAAGAAATGCCTCCCGACATATTGACGAAGCATTCTTGGGTATGAACACGTCTTTTTTCTATGTTACATATGTGAAGGAATTTAACAAATGAGGGTTTTCAGTTTCTCTGAATTACCACCTCTGTTGAACGCTAATTTTTGATGTGATGAGATGACAACATGTTGGTATGCAACCAAGAAAAAATAGCACTCCACATTATCATGCATTGGAAAAGGTTCATCGTGATCATTTGTTAAAGCGTACTTACTACGTGACTGACTGCTGTTCCTCAGTTTTCTTTTGCTTGATTCTAGTGAGATAACATGGGTTATGAAGATTTTTCGCTGGATTCTAGAAGAATAGCATGAGTTATGAAAAAGTTTTATTTGATTCTAGTGGGATAACAAGGGTTATGAAGAAGTTTTGCTTGATTCTGGTGTAATAACAAGGGTTATGAAGAAGTTGTGCATGATTCTCTTGTAAAAATAAGAGTTATGATCAAGTTTTGCTTGATTCTATAGGAATAACATGAGATATAAAGAATCAAAAATGCATGAAGAAGTACGATGGGAATGCGTTTGAAAAGATTCCCCTGAGAGGATCATTTATATTATTCAAATTTCACTTCAGCACAGGATTTTACAAAGCTATTTCCCAACGCCCATGTCAGAAATGTTGACTTTTTAATTCAGCTGCATATGTAGTAATAAAATTCTTGAGTACAACATCGGTGAAAATATTTAATTGAAATCTATTAAAATATCATATAATATATAGAGAATGTGCTTATCCTTGTCTGGTTGGTTCAGGCTGCTTATTCATATAAAAACCAATCGAAGATTCAATAGAAAAGGTCTAACACAAAATTAACATATTCTACGTATTTAAATATCTGTATATTTACATAATAGAGAAGAAGGAATGAAATTAAGGTATGACAAAGAAACGGGAATTTTCTCCCGAGTACAACAGCGCAAGTCTAAACTTATTTGCAAAATGATTAAAAAGTTTTGATGGCCTTACGTTATTAGCAATATAAGCCCTTTTAATTTTCAAATATCTTATTTACAGAAGAAGAATGCTGAATTTTGTTCCATACTATTACTGAGAGCACCGTGCAGAATGCCGCTCAACATAATTGCTGGACGGAGAATGATGAATTTCTCTTTTTTATGGCTAAAAGTTGCTGAATTACTGCGTGCTGAATTTTTTCTAATGTTATTTCTGTACGTAGGGTACTGAGTTTTGCCCGATATTATTACTGGTAGGACGGTGCTGAATTTCGTCCCATGGTACAACTAAAATCAGGGTACTGAATTTCGTTCCATGGTACAACTAAAATCTGGGTGCTGAATTTTGTCCTATGGTACAACTAAAATCAAGGTGTTGAATTTTGTCCTATGGTACAACTAAAATCAGGGTACTGAATTTTGTCCTATGGTACAACTAAAATCAGGGTACTGAATTTTGTCCCATGGTACAACTAAAATCAGGGTGTTGAATTTTGTCCTATGGTACAATTAAAATCAAGGTGTTGAATTTTGCCCCATGGTACAACTAAAATCAGGGTACTGAATTTTGTCCCATGGTACAACTAAAATCAGGGTACTGAATTTTGTCCCATGGTACAACTAAAATCTGGGTGCTGAATTTTGTCCTATGGTATAACTAAAATCAGGGTACTGAATTTCGTCCCATGGTACAACTAAAATCAGGGTACTGAATTTTGTCCCATGGTACAACTAAAATAAGCGTGATTAATTTTGTCATTTTTTATTTCTGAAAGTAGATTTTTGACGATGACAGTCACCACACCAGCAAACAAGTTATCAGCTCAAAAAGATTATAAGAATTGTAAAGTATATCATGTACATTCACGTGCAACCCACTAGATCAAGTTGTTTATAGAAGTAATTTTTTTAACTTAAAAATGATTAATAATCATATTTTTCTCGAAGGTAAAATGCAGTTTAAGTAGTAAAATTTAGGTTGGGTCAAACCTCCGCGGGAAATACCTCTTCCAAAATGAGCAGTTGCGATGAACCATATCTAAAATACAGTTCGTATGAATAATTTGGTGCTTCAGACAAATGAAACCTGAATTACTCCCGACGTCTCTGTCAAATTCTTAGATTACCTGTAATATAGATAAATAATCAAATTTTCTGCAAGTTATTGGAAGCAGGATTCTGAATTTTTCTATCTTCATTACAGGAAGACAGCACTGAATTTTGCCTTAAGTTATTACTGAATGTACAGATGGACGATGAAATCGAGGCAAGTCTTCTGCTCATCAAAATAATTAAAGTTGTACTAGAGGCATTTTGATAACGGGAGACTCAAGTTATTACTGAGTGTACAGATGGAGGATGATATCGAGGCAAGTTATCAGCTCATCAAGATAATTAAAGTTGTACTAGAGGCATTTTGATAACGGGAGACTCAAGTTATTACTGAATGTACAGATGGACGATGAAATCGAGGCAAGTCTTCTGCTCATCAAAATAATTAAAGTTGTACTAGAGGCATTTTGATAACGGGAGACTCAAGTTATTACTGAGTGTACAGATGGAGGATGATATCG
The DNA here is from genome assembly GCA_030386875.1 of Morinoia aosen. NCBI lineage: Eukaryota > Metazoa > Arthropoda > Malacostraca > Amphipoda > Talitridae > Morinoia > Morinoia aosen. The sequence continues at coordinate 42,000,576 of CM059574.1, forward strand.
AGGCAAGTTATCAGCTCATCAAGATAATTAAAGTTGTACTAGAGGCATTTTGATAACGGGAGACTCAAGTTATTACTGAATGTACAGATGGACGATGAAATCGAGGCAAGTCTTCTGCTCATCAAAATAATTAAAGTTGTACTAGAGGCATTTTGATAACGGGAGACTCAAGTTATTACTGAGTGTACAGATGGAGGATGATATCGAGGCAAGTCTTCTGCTCATCAAAATAATTAAAGTTGTACTAGAGGCATTTTGATAACGGGAGACTCAAGTTATTACTGAGTGTACAGATGGAGGATGATATCGAGGCAAGTTATCAGCTCATCAAGATAATTAAAGTTGTACTAGAGGCATTTTGATAACGGGTTAGACAAACTGATTAGGAAATTCATTTGGTTCAGAGATATTAAGAAATTTTATTTAAGGAACAACCGAATCTTGAACTGGGGTTCTCAGATCGAAATTTCGATGAGCTGTTCACTACATCATGTGAATGTAGCCACTCATGGGAACATTAGACTGTACTTTTACGAAATATTAGGGGCTTTGTAATTTTATTAAATAGTTTAAATATTATGGAAAATAAATTTGTACTGTTACACATTATTACATTTGTAGGTATTATTAAATAATGAACATTATCCTGCTCTAAGCTCCCTCAAAAAATTTTGCTTAAGTTCAGAAAATAATATTTACGTTCTTTTAATCCCTGATTAAATAAATAATAATACTTACGGCTTTGTTGCCTCCTATGAGGCCTTGGAAACCAATCAGAAGTAGCTCTTACATTGCATCTGACGACACTGCTAGCCCCAAATCTGGCACCCCTATTGGCCTAACGACATGTTCCAAGGGTGACATAAAGTTTGTTTGAAATGAAGCCTTTCTATTGGCTAGCCGAACAAGAGGAGGTGTATATTACCCACTCTACCTTCTTTCCTCCACCATGATTAGAAACCTTAAGCTATTGAGTCTATTCCCAATCCGGTAATCACTTGACTGCTGACTTTGCAAAGTTATGATATAGTATTAGATATAAATGATACCCAATTTTTTCAAAATGTTCCACTCCCGGCATAATTAACTCGCGCATCCGGTCTTCATGGAGAAAATTAGTCTACGGATTTTACCACCAGTATTTAAGGGGGTCCTCCGGAATGGAAAATTTTTTGATCCGATTGGTCTGAAACTTGGTGAGTATATGTAGTTTTGCAAGACAAACATATTTGAGCTTGAAATTTTTTGATTTGGGCCTTAGTTTTTCCGAAAAATTTGAAAAATAGGTTTTTTGGGTCATTTTTATGCATATTTCAAAAGAATAGATGTCATTGAGTTTTTATGCTAGAACAAATTCAAAGACAGTTTTGGAATCCTTTAAACATTTCTAACAAAGATATATTCGGGGATTTTGCATTTTTTTTTTTAATTTTTTTTATACGCGAAAATTTACCAATGAATAAAAATAAACGAAATTTTTGGATTTGAACCATTATAAAAAAAATTAAATGTAAAAACGGAAAAAAGGGGAATATAACTTTGTTAGAAATGTTCCAAGGATTCCAAAACTGTCTTTTTTTTCTTCCTAGCATAAAAACTCAATGACTTCTATTCTTTTGAATTTTAAGAATAAGTGACTTTACAGTATAGGCCAAAAACTAAACTTTTTGTTTTAGTGTGATATAATGGAAAATTTATGTAATTGAATGCTGTTTTCATTTCTATTTCGATTATCTCCATGCATAACATCATATTCACACTGTGAATTGTAATTTCCAAAAAAGAAAAAAAATTAAAAAATTTTTTACTTATATCATAAAAATTATGAATTTTTTTGTTTTCAGTTTGATTCTTATGAAATTTGACTATTATATGTAACTTTTGAAAAGAAACACAATTTCTTCCATACATTTTTTTGATTCAGGTCTTAGTTTTTGAAAAAAATTTACATATTTGTTTTTAGTCCACTGGTATTGATATTTCAAAAGAATAGAACTCATTGAGTTTTCAGGCTAGAACAAAAACAAAGACAGTTTTAGAATCCTTGAAACACATCTAACAACAGTACATTCGCAAATTTTTTATTTCTTTTTTTGTTTTCTTTTTATATGGGGTCAAAATGGGCTCGAAAATTTAAGATTTTGGTCCCCAAATTTTAGATTCCCCTTAATTTAAGATTTTGGTCCCCCCTGGGGGGGGGGATCTATTGTCCGTAGCGCCATAAAATTTTAGGACCGAATAGTCCATCACCTAAGGGTTCTTTTCCAACAATAAAATGAAAAATGACCATCGGAGAGAAAAGGGGCCCCGGAGGACCCCCTTAAGTAACTTTTGATCAATTTCACATCTCACACACTCTTTTAGCTAAGTAAACTGTATGGCTCCTGTCATTTAACGGACTGATTTTTTGCTGTTTATCACTTTTCTCACTGTGAGAATGAGATTTATTTTGGGCAAAATTTTAAAAGCAACCTATTCAAAATTTTCCGAGGTATCATGCATACCGTTAACAGGTTATGTTGACGTCTACTTAGCGTGTTATTCGCCTCGTAACTGGCTTGATTTTAGTAGGCAGATTTTCTGGCTAAAAAATTTTCATTTCTAGAGGAGTCAACGTTAACTCGTCAATGGACTGTGGAGCGCAGACGTCTTTTATTCTCCAAAATAGAATTCATAACTTACAGGATTTTGGAAACGCACTATACGTCATCGCCGCTATAAACTACTTAAAAGCAAAACTGAAAAATGCGAGTTTCTTTATATAGGCTAACTTTGTAAGTAATTGATATGTCCTTGAATTACACATTGATGCAGGAAATACGCATTAAGCGATCCATAGACGATCAATTTAATTGTCAATATAATTATCAATATTGAATATTGACAATTTAATTGATCGTCTGTGGGCTTGATTGACGAGCGTCCAATAATCGACTTAGTGGGCAAAAAAATTTTTATCAAGATATTGAGTCAATGATATTGACAAGTAAATTGAGGGTCTATGGGCCGCTTTAGTCGTTGTGCAACAAGTATATTCTTCATCAATACACAATAATAAGAGCCAGTGCGTCAATCTCTTCTTTTATTGTGTCTCAGCAGACCATCAGGCTGTTCGTCTCAGCAGTCTGGCTGGCTGTTCTTTTGTCACACGTAGAAAACATTACGGTATAAGGTGGAAAACAGGGTTACTTGTGACACGGGTGAGATACACGATAGAGATACTTCTTTCCATGCGTCCCTAAATATTCTATTCTAATATGTTTAGATACTTTCAGATGCTGAAAAACTATTAGGACAGTACTGGTTCTAAATTAATGGAAGCCAAACATCCTACAAAACTTAAAAGAAACAGAGAAAGTGAATGATGCGAATAAAAAGATACTGAAATTCTGGTTGTGAAGACCGTAGACTATAATAGCAGTGGTGCTGATGAAATCATAATGATCGATCATAGAATTAACAAATACGTGAAACGTAGCCATCATCAACAACTAATATTGTGCTCACACCTGGCAAGGTTTTGTGGTTAAGTGGTCACCACATCGGGGCATGGAATTGAAAGTTTGGAATTTTAATCCCTGACAGAGTAGCGCTTAGCTATACTAGATGAGTAAGAAGCGCTATTTGAATATGAAACTTTCTACTTATATTATAAATAAGAAGCGAATAAGATGAAAGATTAATAATTCCAGAGGTAAATATGGCAGTTTCAAATTGATTTTTCTAGCAGACAGTCAGGAAAAAGTTAGTTTATGACATGGAGTTGCTGCTCCGTTGATGACACGCGTTGTTGTCCAGGTACAGAATTTCTTCGCGTAAAACCTTGTCCTGAGTGTGATGTTTAGAGGCATATCTTTTTTCTCATGAGTTCGCCTAATCTAAGAAAACTTTTAACGAACATTCAACCTTTGTGTACCATACATAAACGTCGTCGAGCATTTAATTATATATGTATTTGTATGAACGCTCTTGAAGTCATAAATGGTTGTGTCATGTTATCGTATACAACATCGTCAAGAAAAATCCTTTGTGCCTTTTAGTAGCTACTAGTGCATCCGTGCTGTGAAAATTGAATATTTTTTTCAAACTATGAATCATTTTTGGTTTAATTTTAATGAAAGAATTTAAATTAACCCATTCTAAATTTTTTTCTCTAACCCTTCCTAACCTGGCTATCAATTTTCTTCGCACATAATAACAGTTTCGCAGATAACTGGAGGGAAGGGGAAAATTTTTATCAGGGGATTTGCGAATGAGATTAAATATTAGTAGAAATACTAGTGTTTCTTCCATGACTGTTGGTAACACAACAAAGGAAAATACCAGAAACAGAGAGACTGTATGCCATAATTTTTTCCGCCCTGATATTTCTCAAATTAAAGTAAATTAGACATTCACATGCACTACAAAAATAATCTTGCTTTTTGAAAACACCTTATTTTACTGTTAGAGATGAAAAAAATTGTAAACTGGTGGAATGTTGAAAATTTCTGCATTTGAACAATGATGTTCAATAAAAACTAAATTCATTTATTAATTCCAAATGAACAGAGGAGATGTGTAACAAAACATTTTTCTCTATTATGGATAAGCAAATTTTTTTATGGCCGCTTAGATTTTCGTACAATTTAAATTCTTCAATAATAAATAAATTCATAAAAGGATGCGTGACAATATACAAAGATCAATGTTGATGAATGGAAATGTAAATGAAAAATACTCCATAAATGATCAAGCTTCTATAGTAAGCAACTAATTTTATCCAACAATATTCAGGCATTAATACATTATAAGGAAATAAATATTCTCTAATGTCTATAACATTTGAACACATGGTGTACTCGTACAAAAGAGTAATAACAAAAAAGGAGTGGAATAACTTTTGTTCACTTTCGGAACTAATTACTGTCGGACGGACGGACCTACGTCGCTCTTGCTGTTGTGTTGATGTCTGAAGCAGACAAAAAAACATGCACTGAAATGAGCTCGTTTTCTCGAATCTAATGTGCTATAAAGCACGTAAAACATCAACTCTTTTCTATAATAACAAGTTAGTCTTACTGTCTGGTTGTTTGCGACTGTTTCTCTCTCCTTCTAATTAACTGTGACACATAACAATGTGCACGAGAGCTGAACCCGCCCCAAAGAACGAAACGTAAAGAAAGCAATTCTCAGTACTAAGCAAAGTTGTTGTATAGTACCAAACCATGGCTGAAATGTAATTTTGATTTCAAAATTGTACACAATTACAATTTTTTAATTTACAGTTTTTCCGCCGCGTTCACTACTAATTATGTAGAAGTATCAAATGAAAAATAATTATGGCTTGTTCTGTTTTTTTATAGTTTCTGACTTTGAACTGATATCCAGGATATGAGAACTTTGAAGTAAGGATTCATCAAATGGATCAAATCAGTCACATTTTACTGTAATGAGTGCAAATCACTTGAAAACTAGAATATCAGTTTAAAAACCATCATATTTACTTAAAACTTATTCATCAATGATGAAAAAACTGCCGACCACAAGGCAAAGCTTGAGACCAAAAATCCTTGTTTCCTAATACTCCGGCCTGGTAGAATAGCTGCAAACACAAAAAAAAATGCACGAAAGATATTGAATAACACTTAAACACCCGTGACTCACTTTGTTGCTACGGTGTACTATTTTTTGCGAAGTTTTGGCCGTAAAATAGGTAAATAGTTCGATATATATATATTGGAAATATTTTTACTATTACTCTACTGAAATGATGATCGGAAACATTGTACAGAAAATATACACATGTAACAGACCGCATCAACAATGCAAACTACGCTATTAAAATTAGGTGCGTCTAAATGAACACGAATTTCACCCATTTTATTTGTAAAAAGACTTGCGTTATCTAAAGTGTTATAAAAGAAGTTGAATGTTGTCCTATATAATTACTGATAACAAAGAGTTCGACTTTGAATTGGTATGAACGGAAACAGTGTGAACGCTAACTAACCTCACAAGAACATAAATACGGTTAACAGAGAGATGTTACTGTCTTACTCCCGCATTACGGTAAATCGATTTTGATCCAAATTTTACGATGAATTCCTACGGGATGGAAATGAAAGTACACCTGCATAAATTCATCGATAGCACCTCCTCTAATGATTACACCGGGAGTAGTAATAATTCGTACGCGAAGAGGGTGCCTAGTTTTCAAGTGCCGTAGATATGAACGTGCTAAAATGCCGCACCGGTAGCAGGCGAGCGTGCTAAAATGCCTCATCAGTACCAGGTGAACGTGCTAAAATGCCGCACCGGTACCAGTGAGCGTGCTAAAATGCCGCACCGGTACCAGTGAGCGTGCTAAAATGCCGCACCGGTACCAGTGAGCGTGCTAAAATGCCGCACCGGTACCACGAGAACGTGCCAAAATGCCGCACCGGTACCAGTGAACGTGCTAAAATGCCGCACCGGTACCAGTGAACGTGCTAAAATGCCGCACCGGTACCAGTGAGCGTGCTAAAATGCCGCACCGGTACCAGTGAACGTGCTAAAATGCCGCACCGGTACCAGCGAACGTGCTAAAATGCCGCACCGGTACCATGTGAACGTGCTAAAATGCCGCGACGGTACCAATGAACGTGCTAAAATGCCGCATCGGTCAACGGTAACCAGCACCTCCATCGCGCGCTTACACTGCTTACTGTTCGGTTATAGATTGCTTTCAGAAGAGCCTAGGAAAACCAGTGACACTGAATTTCATTAAACGTAGGTTCGAGTATTAATAATCGGTACCAGGCTCATCAAACAAATATTAAATAATAAAAATAATTCACAGCGTCTGTGGAAAGCCGCAAGCCATAACGTAACTGTATTGTTAAATATAAATCGATGCTTGAGAGATGCAGGTCGGTCTCTACAATATTTGTTCAGGAAAAGAAGTATTTTAAGTCTCTGCGGCGCAGGAAAATTTAATTGCCTATTAGCCTGAGCTATCAAAGATACCGAAAAAATCGGTGGATTCATATTCTATATTTATGCCTCTCTTTGTCTTGAGCAATAATCCTTGCTCAATGAATATTCAATTTAAGATTTAAAGGATTATTGTTCACCAAAAAAAGTTCAGTCGTATAAAGCTATTATGTCCGGGGGCTGTGGATCATTAGACGCACGCATATCAATTATTAGATAAGCTTAAACACGCGACACGTCAAAAATGACGAAATTCAATATTTTCCTTTAATAAATTTTCCATATGGGAATGACCAACGAATGCATCCATCCTAATAGTAGCCTTGATTGAAATATTCTTGTACTTGTGCACTGGTGAAACTCGTATCACAGATACGGTCATAAAACATGCTTAAATGCGTGATAGAGAGACCGAAAATGCGAACACAACCGAATATATAAATATATAAAAAATCAACACACCGGGGGAATTATGTATTAATCAAGATAATAAACTCATGTCCTTGTTTTTAGTATTTTATTCTTTTCTTAGTGTAAACTGGTTTAGTGCTATGAATTGAGTACGTTTTGATATTACAGACAGAACGTGAAATGGAATGTCGTTGATGAAAAATGCTTCTTACTTTCCTCGGATATGAGCCGTTATGAGAAGATGCATTCCGAAAATGTTATCATTCAAAGTGTTTTATTTCACGAATGATCATTTTTGCTATTTAAGAGACTGATCAAAACCAAAGACGTGACATAGTGCTGGTTACGATGACATGGGCGTATTCCATCGTCTACCGTGCCTCTATTCTGTTCTGAACTGTTCTTATATGTCTTGTAATATAGAAGTATAGTCTCTTATTCATCTTTTATGGAGAATCACATTAACTTGATTTTTAAATATTATCCGTCAGGAAAATAGAAACAGATTTTCTTTGTAGGTTTGGAAAATTTTATTCATTTTATCAGAGTAAGAGTAATTTCTGTAGAACAAACATCTAACGACATCGGTCAAGCTTTAGGTTGGTTACAGCGTTGATAAGTTTAAGCATTATAGCTTAGAATTTAGTGAGTTTTATTTGTGATGTGCAAACAATTTAAATGCAATTTAAATTTCAAACAGGTTGGTGAAGACATTTTTACCAAAACCGATTTGAAGAGCTTGATCAAGGCATTTCCATTGGTCTTGAAGATGTGCGCAATGGTCTTCATCTTGAGCAATGTATCCTTTAAAAACACAATGATACTCTCACAGAAAAAGAAAACAACTTCCCGTAAAATAAGCACGAGGCGTTCCACACACAAGAAACAGGTTTTCCACAGGTACAAGAAAGCAGACCGACAGAGACAAAGTGAGAGCGAATGAGCTTCGCACAATGTGTGTAGGTCTCCGAAATCTTATTTCCTCCATCGCTTGGTGGAAGACATCTGCTGCGCTAAAATTCCCTGCGTTAAGACCGCCCAATTCGGCGTTCGGACGCCTTTACGAAAGACGACCTCAAACCCATTGTAAAAACTTGTCTACGGAGGCAGGCCGCAAATTGTGGAATCAACGAGCTTTTGCGGTTTGTTCAGGGTACACACAGCAGATTGGCTCTTGTTTAAAATAGGATAGAATACCTTACAACAGTTTTTATTGAAACTAAGAATATCGAATATAAACAAATAATCTTAAAGTGACAATGAGGATTGTTCCTATCATTAATATCATTGTTTGTAACTATTACTGACATTTATTGTTATTCATCACATCCGATCTCGACCCTCAACGTGACACCATCACACCGAAGTTCACAAAGAATTCATCTACGAGTTCCACTCCATAATCGATTCAATCAAATTGAATTTCCCACATCAGCACTGTTCTTACATAAATCCATAAGGAAGTATACAATTTTATCAATTTCACATTTTTATTTAAAGTTCTCTCAATCCAAAGCGCGGCGTTATGCAACAAATGTTATTACTTTAAAGTTCACAGCAATCCATGCAGCAACTAACATCTCCACAGTTCCGTACACGAGGTACTCTTCTCCGTGCACGGCCCGGCTCGATACGCCGGCACGCTCGCGGCAGAGACAGATCGTTTTTTTGCGTGATGCGCCAGCGGTGACGCGGTATCAAGGCTACGCCGCCTTATGTGCTTATGCTGCCCAGCTCCTGTCGCTATTGAGAGCTCCATTTCCCTTGCTTCCTTATTGTAGCAGCCCAGTCGTGCCTCGATATTCGCTCTATTCCTGGTTTGGTACTCAACGGAGTTGGGGGTAGAGCATGGTAGAGGAAACAAGGTAGGGTTATTTCCATGGAGGAATATACACTTTTCTTTTTCGGCTAGCCAATAGAATGGTTTTATCTCAAACAAACTTCATGACGTCACCAAAACTCCATGTCGTCAGGCCAATAGTGGAGCCAGATTTAGGGCGTGCAGTGCTGCCAGATGCAATATGAGCGCTGCTATTGGTTCGTTGCCGTGACGTCAGCAAGCCCACACAGTCGACAGAAAAAAGACTGGTTTAACCCTACCTGGTTTCCTCTACAGTAAGGTAGAGTAACCTAATGATGCTGTGAAATGAGGCTACAGCGGTTGGTTTCAAAATTGTTTTACTCCTAGTCCAGGACTTCGTAGAGTTGGAGAATAGAGTAAGAAAATAATGATGTAAAATGAGTGAACGGTTTTTATTTTAAAATCATTTTATTCATAGCTTAGTAGTTCACGGAGTTCATAGTAGAGTAGCCAAATAATCCTGTAAATTGTGCGAACGGTTGTTTGTTTCAAAATCCTTCTATTCCTCGTTCCCCAATTCATTGTGTCGAAAGTGAAGTTTCCAAATAAGAATGTCATATAGGTAGACAGTGTTTATTTAATCACTAGTGTGCGCGGCCCGTCAAAAAAGACGGGTTTCAATACCTTTCTTAAACAAATTTTCCAGATGTAGATTACAAACAAATACATTCATCCTAACAGTACCGGCAATAAAGAATTCACAGAGAAATTCTCGTTATATCTATCCTTATGAGCGTGACAGAGAAATGGAACAAGCGGACTCCAAATAAATAAACTAAAGGTATCATTAGGTAGTCGCCGGACCCGTTGAAATTCCACGGACAATGTCATCGTCAAGCTATGTGCACCCGTGAAAAATTCCGTCTACATAACCTAACTTATGCTAACCTAACCTATCCTAATCTAAAAGAGGTACAATTTATTTAGTTTAAATATTTACGTAGATTTAAGAAAAACTGATATTTCCGAATGTTTCTAACCGCAAAACCTTTGAATTTAAATGTAATCAGTATCCATTATACCAAACAAATAAAGATACATCCAATGTTTCTTAAGAAGCTGACACCAAACAAATGTATAAATAAATAATTAAATAAACACGCAGCGGGCATAATTAGATTAGATTTCTATGTTTTTAGCTTCCTTTTTCAAGGAAGTGAAAGAAACGTTACTGAAAGCAAGTGCTAAAAGTGTACAAAATTTAAAATTTATATAAATAGACACAATTTTTTTATTTGCGCGGGTTCAATAAGGATCCTTTGATTGCTGTTCTAAAGAGATTAGTTCATCTGTTTGTAGTGATTTTTTTTTTAAAAGCATGAAATATGAACAAAGTTTGTTCCCTCACACTTCATGTACATTATTCTTAATTCAAAAGCTATCAAAAAAAAGGAAAAACTCCCTGGAATTTTCAGACAAGATAACATCTTTCCAGTTCATCACGTGAATATCAAACTAACTGCAGACGGGTGGTAATTCTTGCAAGTTCTCCTTGAATATTATTGACCTTAACACATTTCCTGCGAAGTGACCCACCAGTGGTCACTTAGGGGATTTTCATAGCGCTGCTGACCCACCTGCACTCACTAAATCATTTTTCATTAATACTCAATAAAAGCTAAATAAACGCCTGATCTAGTTAATGTTTGCTATTTTTAAAGTTGATTACCACAATTGACTTTAAATTTGAATTAAATATTGAACTTCACTTCAACCAATCGCAGTTAACGTGTTAAATGAATTCGCTTTTTCGTTCGCTTATACATACATTGCGAAAAAAAGCAGCACGCAATTTCCAGACCCAATAGCTGAAAAATTGTGGTCAACTGCAGGGCAACACAAAGTCACCAAACTTTTCCTCACTATTGGCGGACTTCCAGCCCAACAATAGAATTTAAGCTTTTCATTCGAGTTCAGTCACGCAAATTGGAGATCGGCACAAAGCAGAATGAAGGCAATGAATGGTATTATTAAAATAGCTCCGAGTCAATTAAAGCAACTTTGGCGGGCAGGAGATGGATGATTGAGCCCAACTGAATAATAGAACCAAGCCTGGCGTACGGGCAATTGGCCTGAAGAGCTGACCCGAACAGTAAGGAGAAGGTCACAATCGGCTCAGGGTACGGCCGCCAGAGAGAGAAAAGACGACTATGTTCGAGAGAAGCAGATCGCCCTATTGTCTTTTTTTCAGGGCAGTATCAGGTATTTTGCGTTTTTCTATGTTAAATTTTAGCATCAATCATCAGCGACCGGCCCCTCTACATACTCGATTTTTTGGGCTCAATTCATTGGAACGCTACGTGGCAAAATTTTATCTGGAAAATGCGAACTTCAGGACTTTGTCCAATAAAATTTTGATCTCATAACCTTGGTGAAGAAAGAAATTTTCGGGGATTGCTCCTAATGGGCAGCGAAAGATGTCAATCGAGAATAGAAAAACATTAAATTGCAATATATTGCTTGTCATTGCTTCATTCAATTCCACCACTTTTCTCACGACAACTTTGCAGTGAGCTCTAATCTTCATTACATCATACGTAATACAGATGGAAGAACAGAAATTCTCAGGGAACAGTATAATTGTAAGTAATGATGAAACATTCCGTAGACAGCCCGTCAGAAAAAAGAATAAAGATAACATCACAAGACTTGAGAGAAAACGCTTTTAATGTCGAAAAAGCGTTAGCTGAGTGCAAAATAAAATGACTGTAAAGCAATCATGACCTGTAAGAAAAGGTAATTATTACGGGGTGTAATTCTAGAAAATGCGAAAAAGATTTGAATAGCAGTAAAAAAGAAAGAAGTAAGAAAAGTGCATGAGAAAAAATCAACGCAAAAAGTAAGGAAATACAAATTTTAGAAATTGACGTAGAAATTAAGAAAAAGGTAGCAGATTGAGATGCCTGATAACCAACAACAGCAGGCGGGAGTTCCAAGACATGGAATGAAAAATATTACAGTTTTGTGTTCTAGAGATAATTTATTGACGCTGTTATCGAAGGCAATATTTTCGCTTGAAAATTGGTTTCACGAGCTCACAGTGACTTTATTCAACTAGAATGTATGTTCTACATTACAAGACTCATAGAAAATGAGTTACATATTCCTAAGGAACTTATTGACAGCATAAGATAGTTGAAACACAGCAATTGTATAAAGAAACCTGATAAATCCCACTATGGAATTTCCGGTATAGCAGTTAGGTTATATTTTACAGCCGTGAACAATAAAGTTTTTGGACTTTTCAAATGCAGTGCGAAGAATCATTTTCTGCCTCGGTACGGAAGGCTAAAGTCGTGAGCTGACGCTGGAGAGCACCAGGCAGAGCTGGCGGTCGATGAGTTTCAATCGGCTTTCTTCGAATTGAACACCGCTCTTACAGTTCTCGGGGGAGAAATGCCTTTGAGAAAAGGATGTTTACTGTCCATGGTAAACCAGTCGCAACAACCAAGGTATGTGAATTTACGTTCATTTCCAGTTGAAGATGGGTGGGGAATGGGGATATTGATGCTGTGGAGGCATAGCAGCACGGCTAAATCTGGTCGTATTTGACAGAAAATGAGGAGTTTGAAATTCGTGTTGGACGAGTCATTGAAAATGAGTAAAAAATTCGAACTTCCTTGAATGAAAGATAACACCTATACACTTATAAAATGAGTCTACATCGAAAATTGTTGCTTATGTGAAATAATTCTTTTGATTGCTGCGGAGAGCTAATGGAAGTCCGATAATATCCCAGGCTGACTGAAAAAAATTGTGAAAGTGACAACTATCTAGTGTACGCCTTTTTCATTCTTCAAAATGCCCATATATGTGTATTCCAACTTTCAAAGATGTAGGTTTTATAAGAAAAAGTATTTTTGCGGTTTAGGGTCCCATTAGAGCTACACAAACATTAATTTCACTGCTCCTTCAAAACCTCGATATAACGCAAGAGCCTCTAAATGTTGTAGAGTTTGTGGACCAATAGAAATATACTCATTGACCTCTACATCCCTCAGTTTAGGAAATTTATCTCCGAAGCACCTGAGCGCCTCTACTGCCTGGGTCATCCCTGTGACATTTCACTTCATCGACCCCAGGGGCGGAAGAAGAAGAAAAGGCTCGGCATCGACATTTCAATGGCTCGTTAAACAAGCAACCCTTTTTTAGCGTAGAGTGATTTCCTATTCCTGCTGTTTCATTTTTGCATGTAAAAAGCAGCATTACATAGTTAGTGCGCTCTTATTTGCACTCTGAAGAGACCCGGTGTCGACTTTTGGGTCATCATCAATTTTCATCGTGTGTTGATCTTTTATTAAAGGTCGAGGGTGGATTAAGTCGAGGAAAACGCTTGGTCTGTGGAAAAAAATATAACTGAGCGTGCAAGAAAAAAAGACTAATGGCATTTAAGAAAATGTAACTATAACGAGGTGGTTTATAATTATATTGGTCGAGATAAAAAGGAGAACCAACGTAAAAATATACATTTTCATTTGTTTCTATTTTGGCCAACGTTTCGCAATGTTAAAATACTGGTCGAGGGTGGAACAAGTGGAGGGTTGTCCGGATGGCAAGCGTCCTTCATATGAAATGCTTGACCAATTGCAGAGCAATAATACAGTTCCTAAAATTAAGCTTCCTAAGTACATGCATAGTCTTCATTCAGTTGGATTCAATTAAAACAGTTTAATTAAATTCAAACGTTTCGCCAAACATTAAAGACGCAGCTATCATTCACATTGTTTTTCGTCCCAAAAGAAAAAATGCTCAGCTCCCTCGGAGGTTTTTTGTACTCTGAAACTCATATATCACGATAGAAAAAATTGTTTGAACCGTCAAAGTTCTGCCTTTTCTTTTGACGAGTGAAAGTCTGGAACAAGATTACTCAGTTCTCCTTGACTTGGCTGCAAGGAGTGTCATCTTTTCTCTCTAAATCAAGGTCATTGGATGTTGAAGGTTTGTCGGGTTATTTTTCTTCAACACTTATCGTTCTTTATGTCAAACTCATAGGGAGTAGGGACTGGTGTTCTATCTGAATGCAGGAAGGATCGAATAACAGAGGGAAGATTTGGGCCTTCAACAGCTCATTTATTCCTTATTGACAATCCTGTCTAAGCAAACGTATGTAGAGTCAAGAGGGAATAACGATCATCTGCAGAGTTTGTAGGTTTTCACTAAGCCATACGCTGTGCAAGCATCGTAGATTAGTTTTAAATTCTCACCAGTCCTTGTAGTAAAAATGAACATTAGTTGTTCTAGGTATTGAAACTCAAGTCAAAGTAAGATTACTTGAATGCAGTATGTCCCGCAAATACTAGAATCGAGTATTTATTTTTAAGTATCAGTAATACAATCATAAGAATACCATGAGCATTTAATTTCTAGAAAAAATTATCCTCCAAAATTAACCGAGAAAAAAGGTATTACTGATTATGATGATATTACTGATACTGGAAAATAAATACTCGCCTCGTGTTTTTTCTGGGACATGCTGTATATTGTGGGACACACTGTAAAACCTGAGTACCATCCTATACAGTATAGCCTGGTATATTGAAAAACGAATTTCTATCTGGCTTCATGGTAGTCAGTACATTGATGTGAGCGGTATATGCATTTCTAAAACAAAACACCTCCCCAACTAAAAATATTTGCAGACTACATAAAATAGTGTGCCACGCTAAAGCGAAAATCGGTTGCTTTTAAAAAGATTTCTGAGTTTAGCGGAGAGAAACTCAAACGAATACGCTGATTTTATCATGAAATATTCGCATTTATGGCAGAAGTTGAATAAATGGCCAGATTAATTTTTCTGCACACAACTATCAAACATCACTTTAACAAACAAAAAATATCCGGTGAGTTCAACGTCCGAAGTTCGTATACCATTCTTATTCCATAGATTTTCGAAAAGCGCTTTCAAAACCCTGAAATTTCGCTATCCCAGTTTTGTCTTCAGTCAAAAAAGTATTCACGAGTATCTAAGATACACCATTTTTAGCATACTATTTAAGATATTTAGAACGGAACAGCTCGTGGTGCTGTTCGTAGAAACGAATTTCATGAGTTCTCTTTGAGGAAGTGCACCATTTTAAATCTTTTTTCAATAGACTTTTCCCCTGCGCTTTTCCGAAGTACAGCCCGGATGATTTCCGACAGCTCTCAGTTGTAGCAATATTTTATTTCCTTGCATGGCACAAAATATTTAACTTTGTTTTGTGATGTAAGCGGAAGCACTCAGCTCGCAATCAATTACCCATGGAGGAAAGAACTGGAGCCATTGGGAAGCGTTCAAATGCATAGATAGGTTTATTTTGAAATGTTTACAATGATAGTTGTTACTACGCTCCTTGTTTCTTCGAGTTAGAGTCGCTTCAGTATAATAAGTTCAGGTTAGATCACTGCCTCTGATGTGTTCATTGCGATCCAGTCGATAGAAGCCAGCGTCTCGGTCTTCGCAAAATGTATTTGAAGTTATTGCAATGCGTCTGAAATAGCTGTTCTTATTGTATTCCTGTGTAATCACTCTGAAATACCTCGCGTTTATCTCCCACCATATTTTCTGTACCTTTTCTTTTGTTGCAAATTGTTCTCACAAGAATTTGAAAATAATAGTGTTCGTTTTCTTACTAAAATACCTTATGAACCATGAACTTTATAACTGCGCCTGTTTGATAACATGTCATTCACTACTAGAATTCTCTACGAAAGTAATCATGGCTCTCAGATTCAACTATTAAATTATTGATCTATAAGCAATGAAGGTCAAACCGAAATTCCGCGCTTTCAGCAGCTGATTGAGTAATGGTGCCCGTTCAAATTCTGTCATAAAATCTCAAAAGCACACTGCAGTTAAAAATTGTTCATCGTAGATTTTTATGGTTCCTGTTTTTTCAACTGGTGATAAATTAAGTCTTTCGATGTTTATGGTTCAAACTATCATCTTGCTGCTTTACTGGGTGAGGAACAGAAGCATAAGTCGTCCTCACATTAATATACCGACTAACAAAAAAAATAGAAGTTCGTTTTTCAATGTACTCTCCTTTTGCTTTGGTTCTACAGTAGGGTTGTCTAATGAAACAGAAATCATCTTCAAATTAATTTACTATCAACCATGAAACCACATAGGAGTTCATTTTTATATGCTCCCTCATTTTGCTTTAATTACTCTCAGAAGTCCTCCTCTGAAAATATCATGAGAGACATGGAGTTTCTCTTGCTGTATTTTGCCATATGTCTTGTCTAGGGACGAGCTGTATCAGAACACCTGCTGCTAAGACGATTCTTAGCTTTGCTAATTCCCTCAAATCCGGTCACGTCATCATATATAGTTAATTAATTCCTCAATATTTAGATGCTAAAATAATTATTGCTGACTGTGAAACACCCGTGCGATGATCATCAATAACGGCTTGGTGTTTACTCATTTCCAAAATACTAACGGCAAATTCTGTCTGAAACATGAGAGCAAGACATTAGTAATTAATTGAATGTTTGCTTTTAAGGACAACTATAGTATCCTTTATTTCAAATTGGAAAATAATCCAGGGATACTTATTCCACCTTGCAAATTACACCAGACTAACTTTCGTGGCAGGGCACACTAGGTGAACTGAACGTTCGGTAATTGCTTAAGCAAAATAAAAACGCAATACCACTAAGTGGAAACGTGCAATGGCGCAATTTTATGTCAGGAGCGTTCCCTGTTGCTGCAAGCGCGCTCCCACCGGCAAAAATATCGGCGTTTTGCTCATTGAAAATCAAAACTTCTTTATGAAACTTGATTATACGTGAACTGTTCAGATGCATTTCCTTTCTTTGTTTAGAACATTAAAAAAATTGTAGTCTAAATTAATGAAGTTGCATTTAAAAATGTTGTGGATATTATGTAGTGTTCAAGTGCCCAGTTTTCAGAGTGGGATTAGGGATGGACAGACAAAGCAAGGCTATAACAAACTTTAAACTATTTTATAGATCGATTTCTTAACCTTGTTCCAAATTAGGAACACAACCATCAATATCTGTAACTCCATGTAGGAATAAATTTACGAAGAATTCTTACTTTTTCAATTCAACTCAACTACGAGCTGTTCAAGCGTTCAAAATTACTCCAGATCTGGATAGTAATAATCGTCTACACAGGTCATCAATTAAAAGATTTTTGGCCTGGTTGGTGTACACTGCATGATAATTCTGTTTTTTTTCATACAGTAGGCGTATGAAGGATGACCGCTATTTCTCAATTATTGAGTGAATTTAAATGATAAGTTTGTTATTTTTCTTGATTAAGGCTTTGCATACAAAAAATAGATAAAATAATTATAAAATATTCTTAGCAGATATATTTTGATTTATATTTTATTCCCATAATTATAAAGCAATATATTAAAGTACGGACAACCACGAAATAATTAGCGAGAATGGTCTTTAAAAAAGACTCCCGGGCTTACCGCGAAACGGTGATTAAATTTTTCGCAATTTTAACTTCATTGGAGAATGAAGGGCAATTTGGAGGCAGCAGGGGGCAATTTTGTAGTTGAGGCTCATACAAACTTGCAGCATCGATCTTTGTGGCCAGTGGCGGCGCTTCGTTTTGCCTCGGCAATCCTTCAGGTTATCTAGGCGGCTTAAAGAAGTGCCTTGCCCTTTTTTAGATGAGTCCGCCTGCGTGCAGTTTTGGACCATCAACAAATTTCTGACCATGCTTTTGATTTGTTTTAGCACTTTTTCGAATTATTTACGAGCTCATGGAGTGAAGATTTCCTCAGTGACATACTGTTTTTTGTAAACCTCATTAATATATTAATGTTAATCCATTGAGAGTGGGGATTTTCTGTTTTTTAGGATGCATTTTGAATTATTGCGATATTAAGTTTGAATTCGATGTTGTACAAGTGTATGCGTGGGTACCGTCTGAAAGGGAGTATTTTCCCGTTCCAATTTTTCAAAGCAATCTTTTCCACAACAAAAAATCATGACCCGAAAACTTCGATAAACTTTCCTATGAAGAAAAGTTGAAGTTTTGAATGAAAAAAACTTTCATTCTCTTCGCAAGAAAAAATATTTTTCTAGTAGAAATGATCCTTATTTCGATAGCTCTTGAGCTGGAAGCTGTAAAATTGGCCCCTTCTATTGAAAACAAGATTATCAACAGGTAATTTCAGCATCCTGATTTATATCAGTTTTATAGGTCAAAGATTTTACCGTTTTTTTTGTTCGTCAATACTGAACACGTCACTGAAATTCTTTCAAATCAACTAACTGTTTACGACACCCAGTTTTGATATACTTGAATTTAGCCAAAATGCATAAAAATTGTAAGCGCCATAAAATGTTCAAACAAAATTGATTGCCGTTGAGTGGAAGGTGACTTGGCGAACGGGATGGCAAGGCTGACAATTTATCATAGTATTCACTATGTTTTGAATGTGTGTAGTCCCTCAGTCGCATAAAAAAATATTAAAAAACTTCCTGTAAATGTATTCGTTCCATCAAACGTAAAACTACATTTAGTTACAAATTAATAAAAACACTGCAAACATGAACGTTCACATAATTTACGTCAAGTAACTCGTTTTTCTCCTTTGGTTTCGTCATCTCCACAGATGAAAATAAATATTCCAAATGCAATACATTTGCATTTCAAAGCAGCAAAATATAGCGGTGCTCATTCATCAAACCTGATTTTTATCTCTCTGAGGATGTTGAGAACATTTTCCAGTCGGACACGGTCGTAAGGGTCACATATACTTTAGACTTTAACTGAGGACAGGACCAGAAGTTTCCTTCATTGGTACCTTCAGGAAAGCTAAATCAAGGCGGTTGCCGTCCGTAGACTTCCTGTTTGCTGCGCCCATGGACGCTCCAGAAGCGAAGTTGACGGAACCGCGACGGCCAAGAAAAGATGCGCAAAATTGAAAGTTGACTTGAGTTTATTTGCTGTGGAGATGCAAAACATTCTTAACCAAACTGGATGTAGTTTGCACAAGGTCTGCCTGCAGGAGCAAGCTGAAAACGAACCTTTTAGAATGAAAAATATAGTTTTCCTTGCAGACTCCCTCCTAAGCAAGATTGTCCGCACTTTTTTTTCTAAAAGTTCATTTACCAGAACCCAAAAAGGCGTATGTGAGAGGTAGTGGGTGTAAAAAGGAAGTTTAAAAATCAAAACGAAAGTTACATTCTGGGGAAGGGAATCTGTGTATTCCCCTGAAGTAAAAGTTCGAAACAATTCCTTTAAAAATCGTTCAAAATAATTCGCATGAACACCGAGAGGGCAGCGCTGTCTGAAAACTCTACGGGTTCCCTTGTAAACTTTTCACAAACTTTCACTAAAGAAGAGTCGCTATTTTACTGTTGGATCTGTATCGTTTTTGAGTTCTGTTGGTTTTACAGTTCAAGGAAAGAGAAATTTTACTCTGCTGGAGTTACAGTTAGCGGCAAAATTATTCATACAACCACCTTTAAAGAATATTTGCGAGTCGTTTCTCAGAATTTTCTAAATCAAACTAGAGTTTGATGTAGGTAGATTGAGGAACATTAAAGATGTTTTAAATGCATGAAAAAAATGTAGAGCTTCATTTTTTGAGGAATAGATTTAAAAAATGAAGAAAAATTGATTAGTAGATACAGTTTAAAATTTACATTAAGAAACGTTTCTAGAGTTTCAAAACTTGTACCATAAGGAGCTTACATCTTTATTTCAGGAGTGAGGTTCCCTAGAATATTCAGCCATTGAGATGTGCCAGCAAAGAACATTACGTAGAGCTAAAAGTGCCATAATTGTCGCTCTCACGTTAATGGCTCGATGAGGAAGACAATAGAGCTGAGTTGACTCAGGGAAGAGGATTATTTGATTTTCTCAAGTCAGGAAGTAGTTACGGCACTATTTCAAAATAATAACGTGTCCCTAGATCTACGTTGCAGATTATCATAAGGAATTTTGAGCTGTTAAGCAGGAAGAAGAGCTTGCAAACAAGCAGAAAGAAACTTAAATTTGAATTTTGAAGTTTTTATCTTGAAATAAACGACGAAAAACTGTGAAGCGAAGTTAATGGAAACACAGGAGCTTTGGTGAGGAATGTCATGCGTGCAGTCACTAAAACACAAATTATCAGCTCAAATGATATTTTTTCACGGCTTGGTAAGGTTAGTCAAGAATAAAAAGAAAAAATTGAGTGCAATGATCGCTTCTGCATAAGTCATGTCGCACTGTCGCAAATAAAAACTTTCACAGCATAGAGACAACGAAAATAGTTCAAGCTGAAAACTGTGAATGACTTCTTTTGGCATTTTTCAATGACATAAACAAAATTTGGCGGGTGTAAAGATGAGATGCCTTCAAAGAACACAAGGAAATGAACTTATTAAAAAACGGAGGAGGTCTATGTAATCTTTATTTGGGGGGCTTAAGCGTTAGCTTAACTGCAAAATTGATTGCAACATGCGAAAAATGAAACCCAAAGATTTCACTGTAAAAAAGGCGAATTTCAAAGCCGCATTATATTGAAAAAAGATGCTAAAGGCTCGAAAATTTAGTTGAAGCGTGCGATTTACAGCCCTGTGAGCTTGTCCCCCAAGGCAATTACCTAGTATTTACAGCCCTGTGAGATTGTCACCCCCGGCAATTACCTAGTATTTACAGCCCTGTGAGATTGTCCCCCCCGGCAATTACCTAGTATTTACAGCCCTGTGAGATTGTCCCCCCCGGCAATTACCTAGTATTTACAGCCCTGTGAGATTGTCCCCCCCGGCAATTACCTAGTATTTACAGCCCTGTGAGCTTGTCCCCCCCGGCAATTACCTAGTATTTACAGCCCTGTGAGATTGTCTCCCCCGGCAATTACCTAGTATTCACAGCCCTGTGAGATTGTCCCCCCCGGCAATTACCTAGTATTTACAGCCCTGTGAGATTGTCACCCCCGGCAATTACCTAGTATTTACAGCCCTGTGAGATTGTCAACCCCGGCAATTACCTAGTATTTACAGCCCTGTGAGATTGTCCCCCCCGGCAATTACCTAGTATTTACAGCCCTGTGAGATTGTCACCCTGGCAATTATCTAGAATTTACAGCCCTGTGAGATTGTCAACCCTGGCAATTACCTAGTATTTACAGCCCTGTGAGATTGTCACCCTGGCAATTATCTAGAATTTACAGCCCTGTGAGATTGTCAACCCTGGCAATTACCTAGTATTTACAGCCCTGTGAGATTGTCCCCCCCGGCAATTACCTAGTATTTACAGCCCTGTGAGATTGTCCCCCCCGGCAATTACCTAGTATTTACAGCCCTGTGAGATTGTCACCCTGGCAATTACCTACTATTTACAAACCTGTGAGATTGTCACCCTGGCAATTACCTAGTATTTACAGCCCTGTGAAATTGCCACTCCTGGCAATTACCTAGTATTTACAGCCCTGTGAGATTGTCACCCTGGCAATTACCTAGTATTTACAAACCTGTGAGATTGTCACCCTGGCAATTACCTAGTATTTACAGCCCTGTGAAATTGCCACTCCTGGCAATTACCTAGTATTTACAGCCTTGGGAGATTGTCACCCCTGGCAATTACCTAGTATTTCCAGCCCTGTGAGATGGTCATCCCTGGCAATTACCTAGTATTTACAGGCCTGTGAGATTGTCATCCCTGACAATTACCTAGTATTTACAGCCCTGTGAGATTGTCACCCTGGCAATTACATTGTATTACAGCCCTGTGAGATTGTCATCCCTGGCAATTACCTAGTATTTACAGCCCTGTGAGATTGTCATCCCTGGCAATTACCTAGTATTTACAGCCCTGTGAGATTGTCACCCTGGCAATTACCCTAGTATTTACAGCCCTGTGAGATTGTCACCCTGGCAATTAACTAGTATTTACAGCCCTGTGAGATTGTCACCCCCGGCAATTACCTAGTATTTACAGCCCTGTGAGATTGTCACCCCTGGCAAATAACTAGTATTTACAGCCCTGTGAGATTGTCACCCTGGCAATTAACTAGTATTTACAGCCCTGTGAGATTGTCACCCCCGGCAATTGCCTTGTATTTACAGCCCTGTGAGATTGTCACCCCTGGCAAATAACTAGTATTTACAGCCTGTGAGATTGTCACCCTGGCAATCAACTAGTATTTACAGCCCTGTGAGATTGTCACCCCTGGCAATTAACTAGTATTTACAGCCCTGTGAGATTGTCACCCTGACAATTAACTAGTATTTACAGCCCTGTGAGATTGTCACCCCTGGCAATTAACTAGTATTTACAGCCCTGTGAGATTGTCACCCCTGGCAATTAACTAGTATTTACAGCCCTGTGAGATTGTCACCCTGGCAATTAACTAGTATTTACAGCCCTGTGAGATTGTCACCCCCGGCAATTACCTAGTATTTACAGCCCTGTGAGATTGTCACCCCTGGCAATTAACTAGTATTTACAGCCCTGTGAGATTGTCACCCTGGCAATTAACTAGTATTTACAGCCCTGTGAGACTGTCATCCCTGGCAATTACCTAGGATTTACAGCCCTGTGAGATTGTCACCTCTGGCAACTACCTAGTATTTACAGCCCTGTGAGATTGTCACCCTGGCAATTAACTAGTATTTACAGCCCTGTGAGATTGTCACCTCTGGCAATTACCTAGTATTTACAGCCCTGTGAGATTGTCACCCCTGGCAATTACCTAGTATTTACAGCCCTGTGAGATTGTCACCCCGGCAATTAACTAGTATTTACAGCCCTGTGAGATTGTCACCCTGGCAATTAACTAGTATTTACAGCCCTGTGAGATTGTCACCCCGGCAATTAACTAGTATTTACAGCCCTGTGAGATTGTCACCTCTGGCAACTACCTGGTATGCAGCAGCTGCTTGGTAACTGAATGCAAAAATTCAGGTCATTCATGTTTTTTTTTTGTCATTGGCTGAATTTAACTGAAATTTATTGGGAAGTAAAAAAATTACTTCAAATAAACTTGTTAAAATGTCAGTAATTATTATGTACACAAATGATTCATCAACCAATTATGTTGTTCTTAAAGTTTATATCATGATTTCTATTGATTCTGTGATAAGGTCATAAGTATAATTCTCTCGACATACATGCTATATTTCACCCATTCTTAAAAAAAAATAAAGATTAATTTCAACTTTTATGTCCTTCATACAAGGGAAAAAAATTATGATATTTAAATAGGCTAGTGAAATGAGTAAAAATGTTGAATAAAGGCAAGTACGTGCATAATTTTACATTTAACTGCACATGGGGAGTCTAAACCAGCCTGTAATGGCTCTCGATGACTCAATAAGTAAAAGTGTTGGGAATAACTAAAATTGTTGGTTACATAAATAAATAAAAATGAAGGTACATGGTTACATAGAAGAATAAAATAAAAATAAAGGTAACATGGGAGCAAATTGAGCAGAGTGCTTATACTCGGTAAATCTGTCGTTTTTAAAATTATGATTCAATTCCATTTATTTTTATTTTTTGTATTGTTATGCATTATGAGTCCATCATCCAGTGAAAATTCAGGAAGCAATTAATTCGGGGAAAATTAAGATAGAGTTTATTATCAAAGCAGCACATGTCAAAATTAAATAATAGCGTTCGGCGGTTGGAGTAGCTGCTCGAAATATGAATTATATGAAGATACAAGTAATATGTAATTATTGTGTTGCTAGAGTGCTACTACAACATAAACATGTGATAAGCTATGAGTTTAATTATTAAGATTTGACGAGCATTAACGAAATTAGAGATGAAAACTTTATCAAATTTGCAAATTTGATAAACAAAGTCAATTCTTTTCACCATAAGAAAATTAAATTTTCGGATTTCTCAAATTCGTTGAATCGTCAGGGTCTGCATCGTTAGAGGTCACCTTTTTTTTCCCACCTACCATCGCACACTTGCATTGATTTCGAAGAGCACAACGCCATTTGCAGTCGTACACTTCGCTCATATCCAGTAAAAAGCCAATATTTTGCCTAAGTTCTAAGTGCGAAACGCTCTATGTTGGAGGACTGTAATGTTTCCTGAAGAAGACGTTGAGGTCGAGCCCTGAATTTCATTCTCCTCTTTTCAAATTTTCACAAACTTAAGAGACACTAAAATTTTATCACCTCGCTGTGCCTGCGAGTCGTAGCCACTACCATCGCAACAGTCTTCATTGAATGCGAGCGCGTCGATAGCACTAACAGTTTCTCCATGAGGCCGGGTTGATTCTCGTCGACAGCCTGAAATGTGTCCCGACAAATACCCTGCAATCGGGCAATATACGAGCGGAATAATGGCGAGCGTCGCGTGCTGATTTGAAGGCATTGTTGGAGACAATTGTTCGTCATGCGCCCTGCTCTCGCTGGCCTCCGGAACTGCGACTAGCGGACCAATTTTGTCTAAAATGTTTTTACGGAAAATCGCTACTGCGAGACTGGGAGGGACGGAGTTTTGTTGCGTCTTTTGTCGCGTGCAAATTGACGAGACGATAAATGTTGTCCCTCGGTACTGCGAAGTGAATTTTTTTCACTCACTTCAGCTTTCGTTGCTAAGTTTTCATGAATGAAAAACGGGGTATATATAAATTTAAGTCTTACTCTTCAATTTGTATGAATATTTTACTTCTTTGTTATAACGCCGTTAGAAATATTATGGTCCAATTATTTAATTAATTTTCTGTGCACATATCTTCAACCCAACTAATGGCGAACGAGAAATACACGCAGAACAATCATCAACGAATATTGAAAAATTCATTTAACTTATAGGTGATTATGTCTCGCGTTTCTTGCGCCATCAGAAAAAAAATAAATGCTAATCTGACATGAAAGATAAAGCTGATCTCCATTTTAAAATGATGTATTCAACATATGGCTCCACTTGTATTCGCACCTACACATTTCTGCACAATAGTAAAAGACATGCGTAGAGATAAATAAAACGACTCAACCGTGGACATGACTTTCAAGAACTGGTTTCGACCTAACCTACGATATTTATTTCCTGGATGTTTCTTTTACCCTCTGAGGGAAGCTGAAGCAAAGCCTCGTTCTTGTCGAGGGATTCCAATCACAAGTTTGATCGTTGGGTGAATTGAGATCGATTTGCTGCTCGGTTCATGCGACCGAGATGACATCAGCAAATTGCCTTGACCAGATACAAGGGTCCGGCGCTGGCAAAAGAGGGGCAGTGGATTGCGAAGACTTCGAGCGTTGACTGCGCTATCTGCATTGAGCGTAATTCCGACAGCAAATTGCTGCGTGGATTGTGCTCACCCCAATCCTTACTGCGACGGGCTGGGCGGATTGTGCTCACCGCAATCTACACAGCAACTTGCTGGGCGGATCCTGCTCACTGCAATCTGCACAGCAACTTGCTGGGCGGATCCTGTTCACTGCAATCTACACAGCAACTTGTTGGGGTGCCTGTCTTCATTGGAGCTGTGTTGCGCAAGTTGGATCGCCTTTGCAACTGTGCTGTAAACCTCTAACGTTGCTTGATGTACAGGTATTGTTGTACTAGGATCGTGTTTGCGTTTCGCATTCACTTCTACAAATCAGATGCTTTACTTTATTACAAGAAATATGGGACTTATCGCGCAACTTAAATTTCAGTTTCATTATGATGTTGTTGAAGTTGTAAGTTCAAACTACATAATCATTCACATAGTTTAAACATAACTTTCATGTTCGAATAGTTGATGGTATCAACTTTAATATGTTTGGAATATGGAATATGTAATAAATTTGAAATATGTTATTTTGAATATGATGTATGTAATTACAATCTTCTGAAATTTCAACAGCTCTAATTAGGAATAATATATATTTATTATATTACTCAAGCCCAAAGAAAATAGAGATTGTGCGCCAACGGTAATATTTTCTACATTCCGTTAGAATAATTTTTTAATCATTTTATTCGACGGTTGTCAATAGCTGTATTGAAGGAAAACTACTCTGCGAGAGTTTAATTAACGGTGTGAAACCTTAATAAGACAAGACACTATTCCCTACCTTGAAAAACAAATGCAAGTCGTAGTTGAAGGGCCGATTTTTTCGTTTTCACTATTTTTATTTTTTAAATGAAAATAAGACTGAAAATGAAATTAATCACGGAATGATATTGCTTAGGCAAATACTCGACATGTTTGATTTGGCATGTACTTGTAAATTTGAATATTTAACTCGTCATTGCATTTTATGCGCTAATAGGAAATCTTTTAATTCTTTCAATTAAAATGATGTTTTAATCTCTTAATTGCGTTTGACTAAGCCGTAGCAATGAAGCTATGCCGCAAATTAATATACCAAGCAAGGAGTATGGCTTTTAGCATGAGAAATTATTCAGAAGCCTTGACGTGCACCTAAGCCTTGAAATAATAGCGACCAAGCATTAAATAAAGCCATTTTTTTATACTCAAAGTCCCTCTAGCGTCGCAATAAAACAACGGGTAAAGCTTTGAGTGCAAATATCAGAATAGGAGGTTCTGAATGTGTAGACGTTTACAATTTTTTTTGAGAAGTTTAAAGTGTGAATGACGTCAACTTGAAAGTCTTTTGAGAAATCTCGCTTCAACGATGAACCTCAGAATACGAACTGGCATGGAAACTTCGTATATCGCATTTTTGAATTTACACAGACATAATCTCCCCATATTCTTGTGCTGTGCCATAAGCCGTGAAGATTCTCAGATGCATGGGAAGTAAAGCGTTACCTGACGTAACCAAGTTTGGACACAACGTCTGGATTAGAGAGCAGGGCGTACAGGCTACAGTAGATCCACGGGCGAGGTAAATCGAAGGTTCCATTGAAGTATTTGTTTTCTTTCAGAGATTCTTCAAGGACGACATTTGTTAGCCAGAGAAAAATGGCGACGGGGTAGAAAGGAGTAGAGGAGTGCCGAGTGAAGTGCCTCATCAACTACGTTGGTGTGAACATTATTATGAGAGTGGATAATGCTGCGCTGTGCTTCAAAGTGAGATACTAGAAGTCACAATTGCCTTAGGAACTTTAAGAGCAAAATAAGGCAAGACTAATGGTGTAATTCTAATACGCTATAAAGCCTTACAAAATGTTATGAATGTGAAGTCTATCCATGAGCTTTCCCAAGTGCTTGTAAGCCTGCTCATTGCTTGCTCAATAATTCTTCGCATAAACATGAGGAATTTCTCGTTACGTGCAGTTTTGTGTGAGACTTCGCTTCATTTCTCTTTAAAATTCTTTCACGAATTAAAGGTGTAATTTGAGCCGCTCATCTGCTGCGATCGGAATAAAAGTGCAAAACTGAAACCTTTCAAGAGAATTCCAGAAGGGGCGGGAGATTCTTTGAAGCTTTCAGCTTGAAATGACGGCGACTTCATTTTAGAACTCCTCTAAAATGAGGTGCCGATTTTTCAAAAATGGAAATGAGGTAATGTTTTGGTGTTAAAAGTGATATTGAAGACCAGTTAAATAGTTAATTTTTTGCCGTTTGAACGCTTGACCAAATGAAATAAAACTTATGTGTTAGTAAATCGTTCAATATTTGAATATTGCGATTCGGTTAGCGAGTTAAAAAAAAAATACCTAGAATTCGTAGCAAAATAACGTAAAATTATCTAGTTCCTATTAGCAAGGGTTTGAATTCAGTTATTTAATAAGAAATAACATTTTATTTATCTAATACTGAAAAAACGTAGTGGTTGTAGTAGCTTAAGCGCTTTTGCACCAAGAACATTCATGCACATCGTACCCAGCTTAGATTTTTGTAAATGATTTCAATTACCTTATTAAATAGCTGAAGCTATTGCCATCTCCAAAATGCATTTATAATTATAATTCATCCCAACGTTTGATTAACATCAACACTAATATGAACACTGGGTATATGTCAATATTGAGAATAGTGCATCTACGTACACTGTCGACTGTGCAGGTATAATTTGGAAATCAATTCTTGTGCATGTCGGTTCCCTGCACTCGTTGACCTAAACTTCAGTGCAAAAAGTGTGTAAAAGAAACTACGCTTTAGATCGCAAGCAATTACTGTATATTTAGCCATTGCCCAGGACTGAATTTTCAAATAGTGTACCTCGTTTTAGCAGCATAGCTGGCAGCGTAAGTTCTTTCAAGTCGACTAGGGTATTTTATAAAATACAGTGATCAGATTTCGAGCAGACCAGATTTAAATAGTAAAATATTCAATGCTTTAAACGCCTTTTGAGACATAGTAATGTGGCCAATCGTTGTCACGCTGACTTTCTGAACTGCCATGATCAGTTGTGTCTGTTATCTCAACTATAATGATTGATTCGCTCGGAATTTCTACACTCTGATGATCAGCTTCTTGTGAATGCCTTAATTATGAGGATCGATTTCAGACGAACTGCTTGGCTCTGGCGAATAGAATCTTCGAAATTGTGTACTCCTTTTATTTTATTTTTCCCCGAATTTTTTAACTCTTATCACTAATTTCTCTTTTAATTTTTAACTATGATGATTAGTTTTTCACGAATTTCGAAGCTCGGAACAGTTTCTCACGAATTAGGCAGTATTTCACTTAGATAGAATATTGCTCAATGATTCCTATACTTCATTTATCTCAATTCGTAAAATTTATTAACTTCTCATATACCTCTGCATTCTTCTTCTATGTATTGCTAATGAGCAGAATTAATAATTTAACAAAGGACTCGAACAAAAAAATACTACATGTCTTCAGTTTTTTTCATTATCTCTGCTCTTTTCGTGCACCGCGGGCTATATTAACTCTCTCACAGTCTGAAATTTCTATTCGTTATTAAAGCCATCGTAATCAGACTGCCTTTTTGATCAGATTTTCATCGGCATCAGAATGTGGAGGGACCTGCTACTCGCCAGTGAAATTCAAAGAACCCATTAGGGTACAAATTTGATAATCATTGAAATATATTAGAACAGTTTGCAAAAATGAATTTGAAATCCCGCGCGACGGCAAAAAATGGAAATGCTCAGCCAAGTCTCAATTTGGTTACGTGTTACAGCCGTCCAGACCACCGAGCTGGTCCCAGGTTTTATGCAAGACCTGGTGCTCGTGAAAAAATCCCATTCCATTAATGAAGTCTTTGATAAGCCTTCAGCTCATCGACCACGCCAATCTTCGGAGACTCGTTGAGAGGACCTGGAGACTTCATGTTAGTAACTGCTCTAAATATTGCAATCTAATATCCCAGGGAGAAGAAGTTTTCCCCAGAGATAGGGATGGCCGAATTTTGCAGGACTTTTTTCTCATCCTGAATTTCATAAGGATATGTCAATGAATGATGCTAATGTCGTAATTCCTCTAATTCTAAAATCCGATATCACAAAAGTGTAATTTTGAGCCGAGTACTCGATAAAAGAACATTTATTTATATGAACCGTCCGAAACGCCATATAAATTTCAATTACTCACTTTTATTCGAAGCATAAATGCAGTAACGCAGTTAGTATTTTTAACTTTCTTCGACTTCACAGGGAATATCTAATGGAATTCTCAGTCATTCACATCGTTAATGATTAATGACCTGTGATTAATCCGTAAAATTTGAGGTTCGCGTAAAGTGATTTTGTTTAACTCAAGGAATTATTTTTTTCTAACTTTTCAGCCTTTCTGAATTTTTCCAGATCATCAAGCGTTAATAAACATGAAAAAATAGTCCCTTAATGAATCTTCCGTTAGCATGACTAGAAAAACCCTGAAACAAAAATTATGTGCGCACAAACACCAAGGTTCTATTTTTAATCATTTCCTTATTGATTATAGTTCTAAGCCCTCGAATGATGATCGATATTCAAATGCTAAAATTTTATGTCATGCTCTTCAAAAAGAGCATATTCAAATAATAGAAGCATTACATGTTCATAAACTTAAGTCCGGTCTCATTGAAATACTAATGATTTTCGCTTTAAAACTATTCAATAGGACTGTAGCTTAGAAGTTGGAAACATCCTCTTGATCGTCCATTTCGCCCTTTTCTCTGGTGCCATGAACATGTAACCGTTGTGAAGCGTCAACAAGTCGTCTAGCAATCAATATTACTATTGTACAAAATTTTCCCTGTTTAGTCATCTCACAATGTGATCTGTGTATTTTTTTCATAGCGCATGATATTGCATTTGCTTTTGATTTATATTTTTGTCACTGTTACCGTAAAATTTATCCCGTATTTTTCGTCCTGAAGATGATATTCGTACATCGAAACGTTGCTTTTCAGAAACAGACGGGGATATAAAATTTTAAAGAATGAGTGTTTCGGTAATAATGCTAAGCAAATTTCTTCGTCTTTTGACTCGTGATGAGCTCGAAGTAAGATTGTAAGGACTATAGCTTCCTAAAATGAACCACTCATATCTATGCTGCGCATTTTGTCTTTATTTTGCTCAAAACGCAAATGTGAATGCTAGGACTAGGAATATTTTTCAAGCAAATGATTACATTTCTGACTACTTTATCCAACAATTTTCTCCATAGGTTTTTAGGTGGTAAAGATTGTCAAGGTGCTGGAGGAGCAACATTGAAAGGAACTATTACCGTCACAACTTAGCCTTCTAGCCTTCACTAACTTGAGTTCCGAGTGCGGAGTTGAGTAAGGAGCAATTATCGTAGACAATAAATGCCAAGAATTGATTTACTTGGCTTGTTCTTGACTTTCTGATCTTAATTGTATCCCACACTTCTCCTACTTTGTTTGTAACAAAATGAGAGAGTGGTTGCAGTGTACGAGTATTGTTGAACCGCTGAAATTGTTTAAACAGCTTTGAGCTGAAGAATAAAAATTGGAAAAAGGAGTAATTATTTTCACTCTCGTAACGTAATCTAAGCTTGCTTGTTCACTGGTCAACTAAGGTTTATATTGTACGTGTGATTTAAGGACGCGAATCGCATTGCTCAACGGCCTGTGTATATTTTATAGACAATTAGATTGGATGCAAACTTTTGTCACATACCTTAAGTAACCAATTTAAAGAGATACTGCATTGAAATTACCTTTTCTGCTTCAAAAAGTCCTTTCCTTCAACGGTTGTCAACCCGACAATGGCAAAATTTCCCATTTTTGCGTACCATGCAGTTCGAACTCTCATCAAAACAGTCTTCAAAATATGCATGAGTATTACTAGCTCTAGCAAGTAATCCGCAACTAACCCCACAGTAAACGCCGTAAGTTGAAGCGCCTGAAGCTTCGTTCGTCTGCATTTATTCTATCAAACCCAGAGGTGTCACAAACGAAGCACACCAAAAGGCTACCTCTAAAATCTCCTTTTGCAAGCGAACACATAGCGGTTGGAAGTGTCCCAAATGTGTCCAATGCCGGGATGCGATCCGTTGAGCCGTTAAGTAAATCACCAAGCCAACAATAACATCGGTGTCATTAATTGGGAGTAAGGTTTACATTTGCATTAGGTTTGGCACATAACATCAAAATAATAAAACACTTTTAATGGTTTAACAATTCCCGGAGACCCTGCCACGAGAAGCTTTTTATTGTGTCATATGAACACAAAAATACTAGAGGCTAATTGCATACGTTTTTTATTTATATTACTTTTATCACAGAGTGCACAAGCGTTATTTTGCTTTCATCATGCATTGCACAAACGTTATTTTGCTTACATCACGCATTGCACAAACGTTATTTTGCTTACATCACGCATTGCACAAAAGTTATTTTGCTTTCATCATGCATTGCAAAGACGTTATTTTGCTGTCATCATGCATTGCTCAAACGTTATTTTGCTTTCATCATGCATTGCAAAGACGTTATTTTGCTGTCATCATGCATTGCAAAGACGTTATTTTGCTTTCATCATACATTGCACAAACCTAATTTTGCTCTCATTTCACTTTGCACGAGACTGTACTTTATAAATAACACCGTGGGAAAAGGGGACAGCTGCTCTTCGGAACTTAGATTAAATTAGCTGCTTCTCTCCAGGGCACTAGCATTATAAACACTCTCCTTGATTCCTCTCCGTGAACATTCACACCAATTCCCGAGAGCGGCCCAACTTTTTGTACTCGAGCTCATTACGTCCACGCTGCTACGAACTGAATTACAGCGCGTCAAGTACCCGTATTGTCCATTGAGAAAGCTCGCCCTTTTCAAAGTTTTTAGGCTAATGAGACCCATGACACCAACCAAAAAACACTGAAAAACTTTTTTGCTTGGAAATTTGAAGTCCTAAACGTGCTACTTTTAAAATGAAGAGTATTTGATACTTCTGTTGGTATGCATAAAAACCTCATTGCTACTCGTCCAGTGTGAACTTTTTTAGCCTGTTGTTAATTCCAGTTATTTAATTCTTCGTTTAGAGACGGAGAAAACCGGAGCTATTGCTTTCCTAACTTCCAATTATTTTTTTGCTAGCTTTCGTCATAAAACACGAGTAAATTAAGACAACGAAGCGGCACTTGAAGTAATACGAGCGATAAAAATATAAATGAAACTAAATAACTGCATCACCGAACCCGACACATAGCCTCTGACCTTCACCTATTGTTTAACACTGCCAACTTTGATTCATACACGGTCCTTAACTAGTACCTCACCTAACTCTCTGCTCTTTGTGCCAAGTCAGATACACGGTCCACAACCACCACCCACTTTACACTCTACAAAACCAAGTCAGATACACGATCCACAACCACCACCTCACCTTGCACTCTACACAACCATTTCAGATACACGGTCCACAACCACCACCTCACCTTGCACTTTACACAGTCAAATCAGATACACGGTCCACGACCACCACCTCACCTTGCACTCTACACAACCATTTCAGATACACGGTCCACAACCACCACCTCACCTTGCACTTTACACAATCAAATCAGAGACACGGTCCACAACCACCACCTCACCTTGCACTCTACACAACCAAATTAGATACACGGATCACAACCACCACCTCACCTTGAACTTTATACAACCAAATCAGGTACACGGTCCACAACCACCACCTCACCTTGCACTCTACACAACCAAATCAGATACACGGTCCACAACCACCACCTCACCTTGCACTCTACACAACCAAATCAGATACACGGTCCACAACCACCACCTCACCTTGAACTTTATACAACCAAATCAGATACACGGTCCACAACCACCACCTCACCTTGCACTCTACACAACCAAATCAGATACACGGTCCACAACCACCACCTCACCTTGCACTCTACACAACCAAATCAGATACACGGTCCACAACCACCACCTCACCTTGCACTCTATACAACCAAATCAGATACACGATCCACAACCACCACCTCACCTTGCACTCTACACAACCATGCACGTGTATCTCCGTGTATCTGAAAGACTTTCGTTAACCAGGCTCCTACCAGAAGTCACCAGACGCGGCCAAAAAGCACTCACTAAGATGCAGCAGCTGCAGAAAGTCAGAGGAACTTACCTCTCATAGAAGCCTCAAGGCGGAAAGTTAATGCGGCCATCATTATTAACAGAAGGACGAGAGTCGCGAATAAGTCCAAAATGCATTTCTATCGCATAATTTACGAGGAAAGAAAGTAGCTACGACCCTACTGCCTCTGGGTTAGTGCATGCTGAAGCTAATGGAAAAAAATTATACGAGCGGGAGTGCTCCTAACCTCATGAATATTACCATCGCTGATGTAGTATACTTTGATACAGCGGCAGAGTAAATGACGCTACTTGGAACACACAAACCTCAAAAATATCGTTACATTAATAAGAAGAGGTAAATTAGATCACATCAAGCATGAAAAAAATATTTTACGCTGTAATTCATTGTCTTTCGAAAGCAAAACAACAGAATGTAAAGTGGCGCTGATACTTGGCTCTGTATTATCATCCCTTAAGAGCTGGAATCTGCAAGCCTGGCGGCGGCTGAGCATGGAAGAATATTCCAGTGTGCCAGCTCCGGCCTCTGGCACTCGTACTTTCATCTCACTTTGCCGACCAAGCCGCCAGCTTTGTAACTCTGCCGCTTGTCAGGAATCAAAATCGATGTGCTTTGGGCGAATCGAGAGTTTGTGGGAGAGCTTTCGTCTAACTCTAATCTGAAGTTGAGAGTGCTCAGGACTTAGACCAGCTTTGATGGTTGTGAACTATTTAGAAGACGTGGGCATCAATATCTTACTTGAAATGAGCGTTGACAGCTTAGTTCAAGTTATCATCAGCATTCAGGTTCATGAAAGTAACATAGAAAGCCTCTGAACATTATCCTTCGGTGAATATAACAGCAACCAAAACACACTACAGAGGTTGAAATAATGTATGGTAGAGCATTGACCGGAATACAAATGAAAACTCAACATAACTTAATTGTAGATATTCCAGGTGGTGGCCAGCGGAACGAACTAACGGTTTTGAGAAGATTATTTTAAGCGGAATGTAATGTAGAGAAGTGCATTTACTCCAAGTATTTTTCACTCTCAAAATTACCAAACAAAGGCACTCTGGTGCATCACGTTGCCCCCACACCAGCATCGATGCAAGGCATTTTACAATCTCAAAATAACCTAACAAAGCCACTCGGATGTATCACGTTGCCTTCACACCAGCATCAATGCCAGGCATTTTACACTCTCAAATTAACCTAACAAAGCCACTCTGATGCATCACGTTGCCTTCACACCAGCATCAATGCCAGGCATTTTACACTCTCAAAATAACCTAACAAAGCCACTCTGATGCATAAAATAGCCATAACACCAGCATCGATGCAAGGCATTTTAAGCTCTCAAAATAACCAAACAAAACCACTCGGATGCACCACGTAATCCTCACACCAGCGAGTCTGAGGAAGTGCAGGCAACAGAGAAGAAATCTACTGTAACAAGCCCTTCAATGTGTCCCAGAAGAGGGCTACTGGGGTCGATTTAACTTTTAATTGCTCGCCTCAAGTGCCTCTTTCCTTATCACTCTCTATTTTGTTGTCAGACTCACTTGAGTGAGCGAAAACTGCATGCCTGCCTCATACGTTCAGAGTTGCCTCAACTTTGCTCAAGTTCGAAGCTCCGTAAAAATTTCGAGGAATTTTCGAGGCTTCATAAGACGGGGATTAAGAAAAAGCTTAAGCCACCAGGACACCGAACTGAGCGGAATTTACGCCGCAGAAAACCGCTGCTTTATTTGTTGAAGTATGCGTAGTGGTTGAGCTACGTGTAGGGCTTGTCGAATGATCTCACTTTCGCAGCCCCTGACTTGTTTGTGAGCGCGTCCACAGGAATAACACCGGCATAAAATGTCGCAACTTTACAGTATTTTGCACAACATAAATCTTGTCTTGCAGAGTTTTTCTACGGTCTAAATTGATGTATTTATAACATGTATTCAAATTCATATTGAGATGTTAAATAGTAAGGCTCATATGATTAAATTTGGGGTGTGAATGACTTATTTTCTACCGTTGATTCCCTTTTTATGTATTAACGTTCAATTTAGCGACGAAAAACTTGAATAAAACAGCAAGTTTAAACAAATTATCCAAAAAATAGCAGCCCGATGAAACCAACTTTGAATGTAATTATCCTCCATAAATTATTGATAACAATAAGCTGAGCGTAACGATATCGAAGAGCACCGATTCAGTAAAGGCTAGTTTCAAAAGTTTAAAGCTAGGTTAAACATTACAAACTTGTGCAACCAGCCTTCACCAAGGCGCTGCACTTCAACATTCTCAGGCAGAAGTTTTAAAGAGAGTATTGATCGCTTCTTTCAAACGAGCTTTGTTAGGGACAAAGCGTGCCGACCTTATTTTCCTAATTGCGGCACATTCAATGAGCGACTCTCGTTCTTTTCCTCTGCCTTCCTCTAACTCTCTTCCTCCTTCTTCTTCCCTCTTCCTCTCTTTATCCCTCTCTTTGTCTCTCTCCCTCTCTCCCTCCCTCTCTTCCCTCTCTCATGCTTCCTCTCTACCGCTTTATTCCTCCTTCCCATTCTCTCTCTCTTTATCAGAAGTCTTAACTCTGCAATGGCCTTCAAAATCTATGGAATGTGCTTTTACACCGATCAACTCCACTACACGAGATTGGACAGCAGATAAAGTTATATTTGGTTATATGTATAATTAGCCGTCAGAGATTGCCCTTCTTTTTAACTCTAACGACCAGTATCAGCTCTGAAATAATGAAAAAATTATTCGTTTTTTCAGAATATGTACGGCAAAAGGAACTGAAACATGAATTAGATATTCTTCTTACACGACAGATATGTAGGTCTTTATTTCTGTATTTTGCTTGTTTGACAGGAACATGGTCGAACGTTGCTTTAAGTGGCAGCTGAGGGTCAAAAAAATGAAAATGTCTAAACCTGAATAGTTGTCCTCTCAAACAATGACAAAGCGTCGCATGAAACGCTTACTAGCTCTCTATAACTTTTTATTAATGATCATAGTCGCGCAATGTGATAGCATTGCTAACTACAGCTTTGTTCAAAAGACGCAACGTCTCAGACCTCAAAACGCATCATCTCAGACCTCACAACGCATCATCTCAGACCTCACAACGCATCATCTCAGACCTCGCCACGCATCATCTCAAACCTCACAGCGCATCATCTCAGACCTCACAACGCATCATCTCAGACCTCACAACGCATCATCTCAGACCTCACAACGCATCATCTCAGACCTCACAACGCATCATCTCAGACCTCACAACGCATCATCTCAGACCTCACAACGCATCATCTCAGACCTCACAACGCATCATCTCAGACCTCACAACGCATCATCTCAGACCTCACAACGCATCATCTCAGACGTCACAACGCATCATCTAAGACCTCACAACGCATCATCTCAGACATCACAACGCATCATCTCAGACCTCACAACGCATCATCTCAGACCTCACAACGCATCATCTCAGACCTCGCAACGCATCATCTCAGACCTCACAACGCATCATCTCAGACCTCACAACGCATCATATCAGACCTCACAACGCATCATCTCAGACCTCACAACGCATCATCTCAGACCTCACAACGCATCATCTCAGACCTCGCAACGCATCATCTCAAACCTCACAACGCATCATCTCAGACCTCACAACGCATCATATCAGACCTCACAACGCATCATCTCAGACCTCACAACGCATCATCTCAGACCTCACAACGCATCATCTCAGACCTCGCAACGCATCATCTCAGACCTCACAACGCATCATCTCAGACCTCACAACGCATCATCTCAGACCTCACAACGCATCATCTCAGACCTCGCAACGCATCATCTCAGACCTCACAACGCATCATCTCAGACCTCACAACGCATCATCTCAGACCTCACAACGCATCATCTCAGACCTCACAACGCATCATCTCAGACCTCACAACGCATAATCTTTCCTCATTACCAACAGTACATCACATTCCCTCGACTGTCAGTATCATTCGAGCACAACTGACTACTGATTACTGATCTAACCCTCAAACTTCTTGTAAACTAAAAGGAGAAACTTGTTTAGGCAGAAGCAATAATTTCAAAACTTTTCTTGCTTTTTTCATAGCATATATGCAAAACTCGGAGGTCGCGTCGACATCGCACGACCCGGTATGTGGGACGCGGACAACTAGCGATTATTTCTGTCGCTCACCTGAGCACGCCACAGGCTGGCCTCTGAAGGCAACCTTCCGTTGGCGTCCGCTGCTGCCAATTTGTTAACGCCGAATACTTATGATTTGCCAGGTTACGTATATAATCATAGTAAATTTGCAAATCTCCTGGATAAATGAAGTTTGTGGATGTTCCTGGGTGTATGAAGTTTGTGAGTGTTCTTGGGTGTATAAAGTTTGTGTGTGTTCTAGGGTGCATAAAGTTTGTTAAGGTTTCTGGGTTGTGAAGTTTATGAATGTTTCTAAGAAAATAAGGTTTATGATCACATATACCAAAATTTGACTTGGAACAAAAAATACTTGAAAGCTGTACTCCGATATGGATATTTGTATAAATCAGTTAATCCTTGAATATTCTTCAGTGGTTGATTCGTTCTACAGAATTTTTAAAGTTAAACGTTAACATTTGATCTTGGCGATGCTTGAATTGTTCTTGCAAAGGAAGATAATAATAAATACTTGCTAGAACTTCTAGTGTCTTTTAAATCGGTGGCAGGGGAATCCAACTTTTATATTTATGGGAATGAGCGCTCTCAGGGGAAATACGTGAGGCCCGGAGCTAAAAGCTAGATAAGCCTTAATTTCATTGAAAAAAATAACTGGTTTTTATTTTGTTACGGACCATCTTTCTTCAGTTCACTGCTGTCCTGTTTTTCCGCGCCTACAACTTTCTTCTTCAACTTATATCTTGTTTGAAAAACTGCTTTCTCAACTTATTGTTCCCATGCCCCTTGTGCAAAGATTTCGCGTTCCCTTAACTCCATACTAAATGGTGCCTTCCACCTTCCTCTTTCCTATGTCTCCTTAACCGCCTCTGTTGCGGTTAGGGAAGCATAAACTTACATCTAATCTATTCAAATCCACTTTAATTCAAATTTAAATTTAGCCTTTTTCGGCACATTTTAGCCTTTTTAGCCTTTCAGCCTTTTAGCCTTTTTAGCCTTTTTCGGCACATAAGCCAGAATATTAAATTTTCATAATTCTATGATAGTAAAAAATGTTTCGATGGCAGCACAAAACTAATGCGTACATCCGGAGTTTTTTAGTTTCTTACAAATAAATCCTTTTTCTTACATGTTTTTCAATTCATATACTGATTTACGGATCGAGCACGGTTCGTAAAAATGTAGGTTTCATCACATTTCAGTGAAATTAAAATATACTACAGAATGTCAATACGCAGTCCAGTTTTTTAAAATATATTATTCCTTATATTTGTGATATTTTCTTATTCAAAATAGTCCAATTAGACCGCGCCTCATTACTTACTTCAATCAGTGGTTCCTAAAAATGCTGAATGTTTGCCCTAGAAGTCGCTGAACTTGTTCGGGCCCACAAGTAGCTATACTCAAATTTGACCATTGTACTAGGCTTAAGAAACATTCTACCTCTGTATTACCTGTGGTAAATAAATTGTTTAAATTGTTAAAAAAATGTTATCCGATGGATTAATGAACCAGACACATGTAGGCGAGACTTTTCGGGAATTTGTTAGCTCAGCTTTTGCATCACAAAGTTGCTGCAAATCCTGTTAACTGAGGAACCCTGTGTCAATTGCACCAATTTTTCAAGGCCTGAACAGTCGTGTAACTCGATTTTTTTGGTAAATAATTTGAATATCTATTACAATTGACGACGAGGCTTCGAACTTGCGAAGTGAATTTGAACTTTAAAAGTGCTCTGAAATTAAGATGGCGTATTCTACAGTCTGATGCCCTCCGTTCGACGTGGAAGTCGAAACAGTGAGTGAATTCTTGGAGCGCTGGAAAGTACAAAGTGCAGACGCTCTTCAGAAAGCAGGAAATAATGGCGGTAAAAAGCTAGTATTTTAATCAAAGCTTTGCCTGTAAACATAATTACTGATCTACAACGAAGAATTAAACCTACGTTACTCACTGAGGCTACATATGAGGAACTTGAAGAAAAATTAACACAGCAATTTGAAATTTAAAAATCCATCGTCGGTGCATCGGTTACATTTCTAAATAGAAAACAAGGTGCTAAGGAATCCATAGAAAGTTATGCTAAAACGTTAAATGACTTAGCATCTGCATGCAATTATGGTAATTGCTGTCGTGATCGTTTATTAAGAGATGCCTTCGTGGCTGGGCTACACTCAGCGCACATTCTCAGCGCGGTTCTACAGAAGTGCGATAGCAAGTCCTTCAACGAATGCGTTGAACACGCAAAACTTATCGAACAATTAAGCTCCGACGCTCAAGATATCATTCGTGAGGATTCATCTTCATCGTATTTCACTACAGAAAAACTCCCGCCGAACTACATATGCATTCGCTGCGGAACCAAGCAAAAGCATCTTGCAAAGAATTGCTATGCATTGAAATTGAAATATCACACATGTGGAAAATTAGGCCACATCTCTAAGGTTTGCAAATCTACAACTGCAGCTCGGCCTCCTCCTGCTATGCCTACACGAAGGGGACCTACACAAGGAAAATTTGACGCAGCTCGCACTTACACAGTGCAGTCGGGAAGAAGCGGTTGCTGTGGCAACGTTGGGAGAGAAGACGTGTTAATGAAGAATTCACGGATGCCTCTACAGAAGAACGAAGCTGTGTTGCAAAAACCTGGGAACGAAGGTGGTGACGGTAATCATCTACATGAGTGTTCTGATTATTCCCCAAATGATTCTAATTTTTTAGAGTAAACACCACTGTAATTCCCGTCACTAAAGAGCCCACTATGATTGCATGCAACTTAAATAGTAAACCTGTTGAATTCCTGTTGGATAACGGCAGTGCCGTGTCAACTATACGTAAAAGAGATGCAATCAAAGTTGGTGCTGTGGTAAATCCTACATGCAGCAAAATTCTCGGGTACAGTGGTGTCTCGGTAAACCTGCTTGGTCAAGCTTCAATAACTGTCATGTACCATAACGTTAGTTTCAATCATAAGTTTCTCATTGTGGAGGATGATAGAATCAACTTACTGGGCCGAGATATTTGTTCTAAACTAAACGTAAACATTTTCATTCCTGATAAATACGACTCCATAAATAAAACGGATTGTCATAGTTTGCCGAAAAGTTTGTCGTTAAAATATGACGAATATTTGTCATCTGATTCACAGTCTAACGTTAAAGAGACAGTTCATCTTGATGTGTTGCCTAATGCAGTTCCTGTATTTTGTAAAGCATGCCCGGTTCCTGTAAGACTAAGAGACTCTGTCAAAACCGAACTGGAACGCTTGCAGAGTATGGGCAAAATCACAAAAGTGTATGATAGCCAATGGGCATCTCCTACCGTTAATGTTCTAAAGTCTGGCGGCAGTGTGAGAATCTGTGGAGATTTTTCAGCTTCCATTAATAATTTTCTGAATCCAGTTCAATCTGTACTACCTGTTATTGATGATGTCATTTCTCAAATCGGAGACGCTAAGTTTTTCTCAAAAATTGATTTGTCTAACGCGTTTTTGCAAATTCCGTTGGACGAAGAATCAAAGAAAGTTACGACCATTAACACCTCTGAAGGTCTATTCATGTACAATTACTTACCTTATGGTCTACGTGCAAGCCCCGGCATTTTTCAAGCATTCATGAATAGGACTCTGTCTGGCATCGATAACATCATTGTGTACCAGGATGACCTCCTCATTTTGACCTCGTCATATGATGCTCATTTGGAAGTTCTTGACAGGGTCCTGTCTGTCCTAAAAAACGCGGGAATTCGCTTAAATCTGTCTAAATGTGCCTTTCTAACTGATCGTGTGTCTTATCTAGGGTACGTTTTCGATAACAAGGGTGTTCACCCTAACTCTGAGAAAGTAGAAGCTATTCTCAATGCTCCTGTTCCTAAAAACCTCAAACAGTTGCAAGCTTTCATCGGATTGTGTAACTTCTACAGTCATTTTGTACCCAACTTTTCTAATGTCATGCATCCTCTGTATTCGCTGCTTAAGAAAAATGTACAGTTCCGGTGGACTCCAGAACAGGACGAGAGTGTCCAGAAAATCAAGAACATCTTTCGTTCGCATAAACCTCTAAAGTTGTTTGATCCCAACCATGAAACTCTTCTTGAAACTGATAGTTCGGGTTATGGAGTTGCTGCCATACTCATGCAACGCGTTAGTCCTTCTCATGATTGGTGTCCGGTTCAATTTGCTTCGAGATCTCTGAATAGTGCGGAACAAAACTACTCTAACATTGAAAGGGAGAGCCTTAGTGTGGTTTTCGGCGTGGAGAAATTCAAGAAATTTCTACTTGGTGCTAAGTTCATTATCCATAATGATCAGAAACCTCTTTGTAAACTTTTTGCACATGACAAGGGTGTACCTCTCAACTGTTCCGCTCGAATTCAGAGATGGGCTCTTAGACTCTCCCAGTTTGACTATGTTTTCAGATATTCGAAAGGCAAATGTAACGTAAATAGCGATTGTCTCAGTAGGCTGCCACTATCTACGACTGTAAGGGAGCTAGAACCGTACGAAATGATTTTTGCTGTGAACACTCTTGATAAAACTCCTGTCACGTGTGAAAATATAAAAACTCATACTGATATGGATAGCGAACTATGCCAACTTAAACAATACATAAAGTTTGGCATGCCTCCTAAACATGATCCCAATTTTTCAAAATTTAAGAACCTGCTACCTCAGATGACCATCATGAAGGGTTGCATACTTTATAAAGAACGGGTTTTTATTCCCAAGTCACTGCGTAGTTTAGTCCTTGAAACATTTCATGATGGACATCCTGGCATTTGTGGCATGAAATCGTTGGCCAGATCTGTTATTTGGTTTCCCGGAATGGACAAAACTATTGAAGACATCGTAAAATGTTGTCCCCAATGTCAATTAAATCGAGCAAAACCTAAGTCTAGAAATGTAGAATGGCCTACTCCTTCTCGTCCTTTTGAACGCATTCATGTCGATCACTTTTTCTACGAGAATAAAATTGTTTTCATTGCTGTAGATGCATTATCTAAATATATTGAATGTGAAGTGGTACCATCCACGAGTGTGTCAGATACTGTCGATGCGTTGAGAATGATTTTCAGCAGAAACGGGTTGTGTGATGTGCTCGTAAGTGACAATGCTTCTAACTTTTCGTCTCAAGACTTCAAAGATTTTCTTATTTCCAACGGCATTGAGCACCTCACACCTCCGCCCTACTCTCCAGCAAGCAATGGTCAAGCTGAGAGGGGGGTAAGAGTCATTAAAGACTTGTTGAAAAAACTATCTTCTTCCGAATCGTTCAAATCCCGTCTAGCGAAAGCATTATTTCAATCGCATTGTATTCCGCATAGTGTTACAAAAATTGTTCCCTCTGTTGCGCTGAACAATCGTAAATTTGTTACTTCCAAAGATAGAGTTCATCCTAAATTTTCTGTGTCCAGGTCTAAGCCTATGTATGTAACTCAATTTGATGTCGGGGATCATGTTCTCGCTCTGAATTTAAAAAATGGTCCCAAGTGGTTGAAGGGAATTATTGTTAGTAAAGTTGCCGTTAATATCTTTCATGTTCAAATATTAGCATTAAATGTAATCTGGAAGAGACATTCAAATCAGCTGTTGCACAGTAGTTTGGAATCTACCGGGAGTGGAGCAGCAGAGACTCCTGCTTTTCAG
The DNA here is from genome assembly GCA_030386875.1 of Morinoia aosen. Taxonomy (NCBI): domain Eukaryota; kingdom Metazoa; phylum Arthropoda; class Malacostraca; order Amphipoda; family Talitridae; genus Morinoia; species Morinoia aosen. Next base: position 42,043,975 of record CM059574.1, read on the forward strand.
CCTGTTAACAGCTCTCCTGAGCAAAATGAACCTCGTAGATCAGGCAGAATAACCAAACCTGTAATACGAATAGGTTGTTGAGTTCCTCCTTCCCTTTGTCACATATTCATCTAAAGGGAGGGAAGTTGTTGTATAGTGACGCTCTTGGGATATTTATGGAGGTTCCGGCTGCGGAGATTTATGAGTCTCGCTCGCTCGGAGTTTCCGGCGGAACCGCCGATGCGCGCCTGGTATTTACAAGCGCCGGATAGGTCGGAAGCGCGCCTACTGCCGGGCGGAAGTTCATTGTTCGAACTAGACTTAAGAGCAAGCTGTGTGAACTTGAGATCAGTACAATACTAGTAGTCCTGCTGTTCGTTTCGCTATCCTCTTCCCTGGTTTACGGCTAGGCTAACCGATCTACAAGTGCTGTCCAGTAAACCTTATATCTTGCTGAAATTCCAAGATATTACAATATCTCTAATTGGTTGACTTGTAACTCATATTCAAAGCGATGAAAACAGCAAAGTTAAACATCTGCAATAAAAAACCGTTTCGATGTTCTCACCTGTAATTCTAAATAAAATTCTCGATTAAAATCCAACAAAGCACGAAGATACATTGACATTTCACTGCAAAATTTGTCAAACAATCGTAAGCGTGAACGCAAAAATTGCAAATAATTAGCATGAAGGAACTATCAACACATACCTACATTATTCTATTAAATTCGAGCACCCGACAAAACTTTCCTTATTTCCACGAGTCCATAACTCTATTGCATTGCTTCGTGCAAGTTGGAGGATGTTGGTCATGCACTACTCTCATATGTCTACATGAAATAATGTAAAATCAAAATAAATATTTGCCACAATGTCTACAAAATCTTTGGGGGAAAAAATTCACTGCTTGCAATTCACTTTAACTCTTAAACATGTAAGAAGCCATTAATAGACTTTTTTATAACTCCTTACTCGTAATACTCTCGTAATTTGAGGACACAAATGTAGCTCATTCTATAAGGTATAGAATTTTGAAAGCAACATTACTGAATCCTAACCAAGAACATGAAAATGAGCTCTAGTGCGAAGACTTCCACATACCAGGCAAAAAACTTCGGCACAAAAAACCCTCATTACAGAAAACTGAATTCCTTTTGACAGGATCGAATTGAGATAAGTTTTCTCTACAGCTAATATTTTGATTAAGTTCTCACCAGCCTTACTCTACAGGGTGCGACAATGAACCCTGCATTTTCTATAAGACTGTGGAAGCCTAAAATACAGGATTGACTGCTGCACCTTGTACATCCATGTATGTTTTGAAAGAGCAGCAGGTCAACCAGATCTTGTGACAATGAGTTTGGCAGCTGGGAGAGGTTGCTCCGATAATAAAATTCATGGTTATCTTTCTATCACTTCGTCCGTTCTGATTTTATTATCGAACTTACGAGTCCAAACGCCTAGGTGAAAGCGATATCGGTTTTAAAAGTTTCGAAACAGGAATTTTGAGCTCCTGTGCACCTTAAAAAGAGGTAATGATGGAATACAATTTATAAATGATATACATTAGACCTGTATGGGGAGAATTGGTGTCAGAAATGGTATTAAATTCCCCTTTCATAGGTACGGGCAATCATTTTTTCACACCACCTCAATTCTAACTTAATTCAGCAAAATGCACCATTTTCAGAAAATCCTTTGTGAAAATTTGCTTAATAGACATTTATTGTCAACTATCCCGTGGATGGCTATACTTAGAGTTTATCAATTTCACAGTGTATCTGTTTGCGTCTAGGAACAGCACTTCAAGTTTGCCAAACACTGCACAACCACATAAGAACAACAGTGAAAAATATACATACATATTTTCAATGAGTATATATTTTATACTTTTTCAGAGCATTTTTGTTGAGAATGACTCATTGAGTCGGAACGCTCAATTTCAGCAGTAAAGCTTTTAATATAAAATGCAAAGTTTCAAAGCCTTATTCCTCGCTATTATTTTCTTAGTTAAAATTTATAAAATTACAAACCGACACGTACTTCCATAAGAACAACAGTGTTCTGCAACCAAGGACCCCAAAGCAACCTTGACAAATTTAGACCCCATATTAATTGCTCGCTCCTCAGAAATAATTGCATTAGTTTTCTGAATCAAAAATAAAAAACTGTTCCCCGACCGTAATGTGAAGAAAATCCAAGGGATTCAGTAATGACAATTCGAAAGCATAAATGAAGAGATTTTGTTTTAAGGATGAATCATTATAGAGATGTCATGAAGTTCTTATCGGATTTTTTTAGGAATTTTTACGCATATACGTGATTTTTTTTCCATGTCCACAAATAAATCGCCGAAGTTTGTGCATGAAATCTAATTTCTACAACAGCTTCAATTTTTTACAGTGATACAATATTTCTAAACACAACTCAAACCTTTTGCAATTTCATGCAAATCCTGTTTTCTTTGCGAGCTTGTAGAAAACACAGTAAAATTATAAGTGAAAAAAATTACTTCATCAATGAGTGAATTAATTTCAAAAGAAAATTAGCGTAACAGCAGGAAACCAGGCAAAGTTTTACCGTAAAAAGATCAATAATAAAAAATGTTGTACAATTTATAGTTATAGGTACAAATTTCATTTTTTTTATTCAGAAAAGAAGAGGGAGAAATTTTACTCTGTTCAACAGGCGTTGGCACAACTGCAGCAAAAAAATAACACCGCCAGTAAAACTCAAATAGAGTAAAATATAGCTTATCGATATTTGAATTAAAGCTGAAAATCAATCAAGCAAACACTAAACATTTTTATCATTAAGAACACCCACACCACCACTTTACCCTCTACCGCTGCACTAACCGTGCACTACTGCTCTAACCGTGCATCGCTGCTCTAACCGTGCATTGCTGCACTAAGCGGGCACTGCTGCTCTAGCCGTGCACTGCTGCTCTAACCGTGCACTGCTGCTCTAACCGTGCACTGCTGCTCTAACCGTGCATGGCTGCTCTAACCGTGCACTGCTGCTCTAACCGTGCATCGCTGCTCTAACCGTGCATCGCTGCTCTAACCGTGCACCGCTACTCTAACCGTGCACTGCTGCTCTAACCGTGCACTGCTGCTCTAACCGTGCACTGCTGCTCTAACCGTGCACTGCTGCTCTAACCGTGCACTGCTGCTCTAACCATGCACTGCTGCTCTAACCGTGCACTGCTGCTCTAACCGTGCACTGCTGCTCTAACCGTGCACTGCTGCTCTAACCGTGCATCGCTGCACTAACCGTGCACTGCTGCTCTAACCGTGCACCGCTGCACTAACCGGGCACTGCTGCTCTAACCGTGCATCACTGCTCTAACCGTGCATCGCTGCTCTAACCGTGCATCGCTGCTCTAACCGTGCATCGCTGCTCTAACCGTGCATCGCTGCTCTAACCGTGCATCGCTGCTCTAACCGTGCATCGCTGCTCTAACCGTGCATCGCTGCTCTAACCGTGCATCGCTGCTCTAACCGTGCATCGCAGCTCTAGCGGTGCATCGCTGCTCTAACCGTGCATCGCTGCTCTAACCGTGCACTGCTGCTCTAACCATGCATCGCTGCTCTAACCGTGCATCGCAGCTCTAGCGGTGCATCGCTGCTCTAACCGTGCATCGCTGCTCTAACCGTGCATCGCTGCTCTAACCGTGCATCGCTGCTCTATACCGTGCACCGCTGCTCTAACCGTGCATCGCTGCTCTAATCGTGCATCGCTGCTCTAACCGTGCATCGCTGCTCTAACCGTGCATCGCTGCTCTAACCGTGCATCGCAGCTCTAGCGGTGCATCGCTGCTCTAACCGTGCATCGCTGCTCTAACCGTGCACTGCTGCTCTAACCGTGCATCGCTGCTCTAACCGTGCACCGCTGCTCTAACCGTGCACTGCTGCTCTAACCGTGCACTGCTGCTCTAACCGTGCACTGCTGCTCTAACCGTGCATTGCTACTCTAACCGTGCACTGCTGCTCTAACCGTGCATCGCTGCTCTAACCGTGCACTGCTGCTCTAACCGTGCACCGCTGCTCTAACCGTGCGCCGCTGCTCTAACCGTGCGCCGCTGCTCTAACCGTGCACCGCTGCTCTAACCGTGCACCGATGTAGCTTTAATGATTTTTTCAGTGCAAAAACGTGAACAAAGTGTGTTCATAACATCGCGTGAACATTTATTTTGCCCTGTAGTTTATTTGGCAGTGGATTGTTTGGCAGTGGATTGTTTGGCAGTGGATTGTTTGGCAGTGAATTGTTTGGCAGTGGATTGTTTGGCAGTCAGTTTCTCTTACATTGACTGACCGCATTTCTCCATCATAGGTACGCGAGATGGTTTTGTGTGTAAGTTTACAGCAGAACTTAGCGAATCAGTGTAAAATAAAATACTTAGGTGACGGTGAAGCGTTGTGCTTTGTTCCCGTACGTGTGTAATTTCGAACATTATCAGCTGAATTTGATTTATATATCAAAAATTGTGAACTGGATTTCGTCACCACTCTTAAAGCTCAGCATTCTCTTGAAACTCTGACGAGGATTTATAAATGAATTGAACTCAACTTCAAGTTTATCATTTTCCTTATTAGATTAAAAGTCAAGAAACCCAAGCTTACATAAATCTGTGAAAGTTAGGATGCCCGGAACCTGTAGAGATCTGTGGAAGTTAGAAAACTCAAAATCTGCAGAGATTTGTGAAAACTGGTTAGTTCATCTATACTTCAGTGTTTGATAATGGACTCTATTTTAATATTATATTTCAAAATCCTGTGGATATCAACAAAAATACGATTTATAAGGAAAGAATACAGTATTAGATTCTCGGGCGTGCACAGCGATGCTTGCTTTGTTGCGAGTCTTGCATAAAAAACTCAAAAAACTTGCGACCGGATACCTTTCTGCCTTCCATCCACAAACCCGTTTTCTTTTTTCCATTTAAAATGATTTAATACCTACAAACCTTTTCTGTTTTCTCCACAATCGGATTTTCACTTGCTTGTTAACTTAATGACTGAGGAAATGACAAACCGTTGCTAAATCATGTTCAAAATTGATATCGTTTTGAAAAACGAGTTGAATTTGACGAAGATTCCTTCTGGCCGCGACGTGTCCTAATCTATCGGAATGACACACTGCGCTGGACAGTGTAGTGACGGATGGGCTCAGTATATTTCAAGGTGAGCTTCATATGGAGTATCATCAAATTGATTCAACCGATAATATGGTGAGTACACGTGAGAGTACGTCACGAAACTTAGTTTAACATAAGGACGCATGTGAGTTGGGTTTTTAGTTTTACTTATTTTATAACTTCCAGTCATGCAATTTGCATTTATTCTTCAGTGTTTGGGAGCTATTCGCGCTCTGAATGTTTCAATATTAATTTGAATCATTCAATTCTGTTTTACTGAAAGTAAAAAACCTTCAATGCACATATTCGATATAAACATCAATTACATCCTGGAAATTTGTTAAACCAAATTCTATTTATCTTTATTTTTTCTTGCTTAGTTATTTTAATCGCTCCAGGCGAAACCTTTGAGAAAAACCAAGCTACTGTACTTTACAGTCAAATGTTCACCCTGCAAAAACAAAGAAAACTGTCCCTAAAATTCTGTTGTTTATCAAACACAAACGAAAACCTGACTGACAGAGACTCTCACACAAACTTCACGCTGGCAGTCATTCGCTACCGAGCTGAAATGTTACTTAATTTATCAAACGTATGTACGTCCAGCTGTTAAAAACTTAACATATAATTATCATTTATATCGTAGAAGTTATAATTTATTTATAATTATATAGTTACATAATTATAATTTTTATTTATATCGTAGGAGTTGTAATTTATGTATCAAAAAATATTGCAATATCAATTACCATTCATATCGTAGATGTTGTAATTTACTTATAATCATAAAATTACCTAATTATAACTCTTATTTATACTGTAGAATGTAGTTTGATTTGCTTACCTAGAGCAGGGTTGTTGTAAATGCCGACCAGGACGAGGCTCACTCCGAGGCGTAGCTTCAAACCGAACAGCATTTTCATGCACTTTTGAGCCTTCAACTCCTCCTTGCTGGGAGATGCGCAGGATTAGCTCATCAACAGGTCACTCTCACCAAACATTCAGTTTGCGAAATTTCAAACTTTTTCAGGACCCTTGAGTTGATGATGTGAAATGTTTGTGTTTAGTTTTTCACTATTCATATAATTTAAATCTTTCAAGGTCCTTGAGTTGATGATGTGAAACGTTTGTGTTTAGTTTTTCACTATTCATATAATTTAAATTTTTCAAGGTCCTCGATTTGATGATGTGAAACGTTTGTGTTTAGTTTTTCACTATTCATATAATTTAAATTTTTCAAGGTCCTCGAGTTGATGATGTGAAACGTTTGTGTTTAGTTTTTCACTATTCTTATAATTTAAATTTTTCAAGGTCCTCGAGTTGATGATGTGAAACGTTTGTGTTTAGTTTTTCACTATTCTTATAATTTAAATTTTTCAAGGTCCTCGAGTTGATGATGTGAAACGTTTGTGTTTAGTTTTTCACTATTCTTATAATTTAAATTTTTCAAGGTCCTTGAGTTGATGATGTGAAACGATTGTGTTTGGTTTTTCACTATTCATATAATTTAAATCTTTCAAGGTCCTTGAGTTGATGATGTGAAACGATTGTGTTTGGTTTTTCACTATTCATATAATTTAAATCTTTCAAGGTCCTTGAGTTGATGATGTGAAATGTTTGTGTTTGGTTTTTCACTATTCATATAATTTAAATCTTTCAAGGTCCTTGAGTTGATGATGTGAAACGTTTGTGTTCAATTTTTCACTATTCATATAATTTAAATCTTTCAAGGTCCTCGATTTGATGATGTGAAACGATTGTGTTTAGTTTTTCACTATTCTCTTTTCTAAACTTTTTCAAGGTTTTCAATTGATGATGCTTGTGGTGAGCCTTTTCCAATTCTCATCAAAGGGAAAATTGTCCCTCGGATTTTCAGAATTTTTATGAAATTCTTCTATCCCTAAGATGCTTTCTATTCCACACAAATGAAAAATAATCGGCAGCGCGTACTCACCAGAAATGCCACATCAAGTCTTAATTAGCCATGTTAACTTGAGAAGTCTCTTGCTTAGTTATTTTAATCGTTTCAGGCAAAAACTGGGAGAAAAACTAAGCCACTGTACTTTACAGTCAAATATTCACCCTGGAAAAAAAGTCTCTAAAATTTTCTCGTTTATTAAACACTAATGAAAACCCGCTTGACACAGAAATGCTCTCGTATATTAAACATCAGAAATAATTACTTGAGAGAGATAAGCTCGCGTAAATTGAAGCTTAAAAAACTATCCTGACCGAGAAATGCTCTCGTATAATTAAACTTAAAAAATTCACCTGGCATAGAAATGATCTCGAATATGTAATTCTAGAAAAAAACAGCCTGACAGAGAAACGCTCTCGTATAACTCTGGAGAAAACCAGCCTGACAGAGGAACGCTCCCGTATAACCCTAGAGAGAACCAGCCTGACAGAGGAACGCTCCCGTATAACCCTAGAGAGAACCAGCCTGACAGAGGAACGCTCCCGTATAACCCTAGAGAGAACCAGCCTGACAGAGGAACGCTCCCGTATAACCCTAGAGAGAACCAGCCTGACAGAGGAACGCTCCCGTATAACCCTAGAGAGAACCAGCCTGACAGAGAAACGCTCCAGTATAACCCTAGAGAGAACCAGCCTGACAGAGGAACGCTCCCGTATAACCCTAGAGAGAACCAGCCTGACAGAGGAACGCTCCCGTATAACCCTAGAGAGAACCAGCCTGACAGAGAAACGCTTCCGTATATTTAACCCTAGAGAGAACAAACCTTACAGAGACCTATTGTTTATTCGGTGAGCTCGTATCATCAGAGGAATCCCTCCGTGAGCCCAGAAGCCAGTCATTCCAGCTTCAATTTAATAACCTTAAATGGCGCACCTCCAAACCTGAGCTCCGCTAATCCAATTTCACTAAAATTACTGGCAGGAGCTGCTCAGATACAGAACAACGCTTGCAATGATCGCTCACTTGGCAGGGCTGTGACTATTGCGCTCAATACCTACTCGATGTGAGGCAGGACATGTGCCTCGAACGCGCCGACAGACGCACACAGTTGACCTGACGGTCGACTGAGAGCTGTGGACACTTTATTTGGAGATTTTTGACCACCTGCGATGTCGATTATTGGAATGCTGATTGGGATCAACCATTAGCATCTAAGTTATTTCACTTATTTTTAATTGAAATAATTATAGGATTGTTTTAACGTGATGTATTAATTTGATATTTTTCTGGGATGTCATGTTGTTAAGTGTGACAATGCTAATTGAAAATATCCCAACATAGAAGTTAACTTTTTTAAGTGAAACTACGAAATTAAATTTTTATTCAATTTTGTAAATTTTTCCTGAAATTCAAAAATGTTTAATATTAAACTCAAAAAACAATAAAAATAGTAGTTCACTTTTTCTGGGTTTTACAATTTTCTAAGAAAAGCACTCTACTCTTCAACCACATTCTTGATTAGATTAGTACCACCTTCATGTGTGTGTTGCTGCACATGTGTGTGTTGCTGCACATGTGTGTGTTGCTGCACATGTGTGTGTAGCTGCACATGTGTGTGTTGCTGCACATGTGTGTGTTGCTGCACATGTGTGTGTAGCTGCACATGTGTGTGTTGCTGCACATGTGTGTGTTGCTGCACATGTGTGTGTTGCTGCACATGTGTGTGTTGCTGCACATGTGTGTGTTGCTGCACATGTGTGTGTAGCTGCACATGTGTGTGTAGCTGCACATGTGTGTGTAGCTGCACATGTGTGTGTTGCTGCACATGTGTGTGTTGCTGCACATGTGTGTGTTGCTGCACATGTGTGTGTTGCTGCACATGTGTGTGTTGCTGCACATGTGTGTGTTGCTGCACATGTGTGTGTTGCTGCACATGTGTGTGTTGCTGCACATGTGTGTGTTGCTGCACATGTGTGTGTTGCTGCACATGTGTGTGTTGCTGCACATGTGTGTGTTGCTGCACATGTGTGTGTTGCTGCACATGTGTGTGTTGCTGCACATGTGTGTGTAGCTGCACATGTGTGTGTAGCTGCACATGTGTGTGTTGCTGCACATGTGTGTGTAGCTGCACATGTGTGTGTTGCTGCACATGTGTGTGTTGCTGCACATGTGTGTGTTGCTGCACATGTGTGTGTAGCTGCACATGTGTGTGTAGCTGCACATGTGTGTGTTGCTGCACATGTGTGTGTAGCTGCACATGTGTGTGTAGCTGCACATGTGTGTGTTGCTGCACATGTGTGTGTTGCTGCACATGTGTGTGTAGCTGCACATGTGTGTGTTGCTGCACATGTGTGTGTTGCTGCACATGTGTGTGTTGCTGCACATGTGTGTGTAGCTGCACATGTGTGTGTAGCTGCACATGTGTGTGTAGCTGCACATGTGTGTGTTGCTGCACATGTGTGTGTTGCTGCACATGTGTGTGTTGCTGCACATGTGTGTGTAGCTGCACATGTGTGTGTAGCTGCACATGTGTGTGTAGCTGCACATGTGTGTGTAGCTGCACATGTGTGTGTTGCTGCACATGTGTGTGTTGCTGCACATGTGTGTGTTGCTGCACATGTGTGTGTTGCTGCACATGTGTGTGTTGCTGCACATGTGTGTGTAGCTGCACATGTGTGTGTAGCTGCACATGTGTGTGTAGCTGCACATGTGTGTGTTGCTGCACATGTGTGTGTAGCTGCACATGTGTGTGTTGCTGCACATGTGTGTGTTGCTGCACATGTGTGTGTAGCTGCACATGCGTGTGTTGCTGCACATGTGTGTGTTGCTGCACATGTGTGTGTTGCTGCACATGTGTGTGTAGCTGCACATGTGTGTGTTGCTGCACATGTGTGTGTTGCTGCACATGTGTGTGTTGCTGCACATGTGTGTGTAGCTGCACATGTGTGTGTTGCTGCACATGTGTGTGTTGCTGCACATGTGTGTGTAGCTGCACATGTGTGTGTAGCTGCACATGTGTGTGTAGCTGCACATGTGTGTGTTGCTGCACATGTGTGTGTAGCTGCACATGTGTGTGTTGCTGCACATATGTGTGTTGCTGCACATGTGTGTGTTGCTGCACATGTGTGTGTTGCTGCACATGTGTGTGTTGCTGCACATGTGTGTGTAGCTGCACATGTGTGTGTTGCTGCACATGTGTGTGTTGCTGCACATGTGTGTGTTGCTGCACATGTGTGTGTTGCTGCACATGTGTGTGTTGCTGCACATGTGTGTGTTGCTGCACATGTGTGTGTTGCTGCACATGTGTGTGTTGCTGCACATGTGTGTGCTGCTGCACATGTGTGTGTTGCGGCACATTATTTTATGTGTTACTTTTGTATTCGTTTCTCGGTGGTTTTAATAATTAAAAGTTATTATAAATTCGCAAATATAATTTATGCAAACAATTTTAATGCGCCATTTTAATTTTCTACTTTTGTGTCTGAGTTACTTTAGAATAAAATTCAATGAACATGAATAAGAGACAAATTCAAAAACAGAAGTTTGCAGACATTTTGTAGGGTCCAGGCTTACAGAACTTGACTGGGATTGAGGAGACAAAGTGAGCAGATAACAAAATATCTAGATCTTCACGAAGGCCCCTTTTAATTTAGAACTAGCGGTCTCCCCTTTATAAGACAGGTCAAAATGATAGCCGAGGTGTCATCCGGTGAAACTGATCCAAAGCATGCTCTACAATACCCAGTTCTAGTTTGAATCGTTCACTCGTTCATACACAAAATCGTCGTCATTTTCAACATTATCTCTATCAAACATTATTTCCCATCATTTCATACTTAAGAACTTTTCGGCCCATCTAGTGCACTTAAGGATAAACGTTCTAGATTGACTAAAACTATCTTCGTTGGAAAAAGTTTTTCTGAATACCCTAGAAGTTAGTGATTAGAAATTTATATATATCAAAATTTATAAAAGGAATACCCTAGAAATTACTGAACGTTGTCGGGCTCACAAGTAAATATTTTTCATCATGTCTTTTGCAATAATTCTTAAATGATAATTTTATTGCTGCATAGCTTCTTGAAATAAATAGTTTAAATAAATGAAATTATTTAGAGAAATAATAGCATTTACTTAACAGGGTGTTAAAAATGACGGAAAGACCAAGCACGTACACAGACAATCAGGGAATCGGGCAAACGCGCAAGCAATCAAGCAAGCACACAGAAAATCAGACAAGCACGCAAACAGTCAAGCAAGCACACAGGCAATCAATCAACCACTCGAGCAATCAAGCAAGCATATCGGCAATCAGGCAAGCACGCAGGCAGTCAGGCCTACAAACAAGCAAACAAGAAACAGTTTTCAATTGACAAGAGGATTACTTCATCTCTGTCGTATCAGGGACTGCTTGGCTGTTCATTAGACATGCGTAGCAGCCAACGCTGGTTTGTACTTTACTATCAATATTGCATAGAGGAAGCGAAGCCTCGTCGTCAATGCTAGTCTTTCTTAAAATGTTGCAGTGCAAGTGTTTTGCTGGAACCTCGTGAGGTATAAAATTACTGCTCTCTCAGATTGGGTTGCCCTTGTAAACTAAATAGGTCATACAAAAAGCTTTGTAGAACTTGTTCACATTGTAATTGGTTTGTGTACAGCGGTTGTTGATTTTCCGTTCTGTAATAATTAAAATCAATATAAATTAAAAGTTGCATCAAATAACACATATGTCTTGTTGGTAGTCAAAATGTTTTTTAGTTATACGAGGCTCTAACGAGTGGGGAACTTATGTCAGAGTGCTGTGTTTAAGGTATGAAGATAAAAATCTATTTGCTTCATCATTTTGATCGATGCACTCATTCAGTAACGCTGTTTGGTTGTATGAAGCGATTTAACTCTTTTAGGCGTGTCGAACGGATTTTTTCTGCTTTTTGCGGTGGAGAATATAACTAATTACATATTATTATTATATTTCCAAGCTATTTTTATGTATGTATCAGTCTGCTAGAATCAGTAATAAAAAAGAATTCGATATGCAGTGCATACGAAGTCCAGAATGCGGAACAACGCCTGAAATGAATTGTTTTATATTGACGTTTATTCGGTAGGAGCCCTCCAATTCACGATGCCAAATATTTTAACTCAGACGACAATATACATTATGTGCCACAATATACATTACGTGCCACAATATACAGTATGTCCCACAATATACAGTATGTCCCACAATATACAGCATGTCACACAATATACAGTATGTCCCACAAAAAACCTGAACCGAGCATTTACTTTCCAGTATTAGAAATGTCATCATTATCAGTAATACCTTTTCTATAGGTTAATTTTGAAGAATAATTTTGCTAGAAATTAAATGCTTATGGTATTCTTATGATAGTATTGCTGATACGGGAAAATGAATACTCGGTTCGAGTTTTTGTGGGACATACTGCATTTAATTTACGACTATCAGTAACGAAGACCATTGGTCATGATAGTAATGAATTTTTGAATGTTCATTTCCTGGAGAAAAAACTTTGAATTTTGTATGTATTTTTAGATGGTTCAATAAAAATTCTACGAGGCTTTTAGATTTTTTGAAGGCCATACTTTTTGAAATAAGAAAATCGGTTAGATGTGAACACAAACATCGTTGCTCTTCATGAGAAAAGCTCACTCTTTGATGCTGGCTTGGGTGATTTGTCCGTCACATCCTGTAAGGTGGATACCAAAAAATTCCATTTTGACTGCACATTTTATATTTTTTGGTCGCAATATGTTTGAATTGACTGAATTTCATTCGAACGTCATCCCAGGACAGAAATTAAAGTGTGGAAAGAAGACCGGCCATGCTTCCAAATAGCTCGTTCAAAATCAGTATTCAAAAACAAGTTGCAGCTCACACAGAAAAAAACACAATTTTTATGGATACGCAGATGGCATCAAATAAATACCTTATCAGTTCATGAACGCGTATTCCAGAAACAAGATAGAATTTAAACAAAATTTCAATTCAGCTTCCTCAAAATTAACCGTTCACATCTGGCATCACTGCGAACATTACTGGTTCTATAACGACGGAACAGGTCACTTATCTGAGCAGCAAGAGTTAGAGGGCATTAGAGGCTCTGCGCCAAGTGATGCCATCTGCCATCCCAATGCAGGGCTGCAGGAATTTATCGGTCATAGCAACACATTCTCCAAACTCCAATTCTCGACCTCCAATGTTCTGCTGATAGTGCTAAAGATAAATCGTGACGAATGCATTGAAGATACATGCAAGTTTCTGGGTAGGTTAAGCCGCTTAATTTATCATGTGGAATCATTTCTTGAAACATTGAAGCGCATAATAGCCTGTTTTGTAATCTATCATATAACTACGGAGGCGAGTGTTTTTGTAGTTATTGTTGTTTCGGTTTGAAATTATTCACATTAATGTAAGTATAATATATTTAGTTTTATAAGCTGTTGCCTCTCAACAGCTTGTTGTTCTTGAGATAATCTTTAGCTCTCTCTTCTTTTTCGCTCTCAATTCAGTTTTGTTTTTGCATTCGAGTGGAGTTTCCATGGTCAAGCTTATTTCACAGGTAACTTATGTTTCTTGCGATTGTAATAAACACTTAGAATACAGTATTTTTGAACCGCAACAAAAGTAGTTATAGCCATTCGTGTCATATCCTAGATACGGAAATTCAGCATTACTCAAAGCAACTACGAGCTTGTGTATGTATAATGTGATATGCAATACTCCACCGAGTTCAGTACCCTCGATATGGACTCGAGTATATAAGGCTCTGAATCACTCCGATTGTTTTGAAAGTGACTTATTATAGTGCACTTGTCTAGTGAAAATGAGTGTATTAATTTACAGGTGAACTGAAAATCAAGACAGCCAGTTCGAATTTCTTCCTATATATTTTTAGGAACGTAACACAAAACATATAAATTAATATATAAACACACGACGGTCATTTTTAGAACTAGATTTGATAGTTACCTGTTTTTTGTTACATAGTTCCAGGAATTATTTATTTAGAAAAACATTTTTAAAAATTTACGGCTTGATCGCGAAACATTTTCTTTCTCGATGCTCTCGATTTTGTTTAAATAAAAGATGACTGAATTTTAAACTTCACATAGAAATCGAAATTGATAAAAACTACAATCTCTACGTACATTTTAGGTCTCCAATTTACCAAGTGGCGGGAGGGACAGACAAACCAAACAGGTAAGCGAGCGAACAACAAAAACTGTTTTCTGAAATTTTTATCAATTTTTAGAACCAAAGTAAAAACAATTCTTAGAAGAGGAAGATGTCATTCATGACTTTCATACAGTGAAGTTTAAATCAATGTTTTCTATTCAGTCATGACTAATTTTCGTGTTCCCGAGTCAAAACTGTTATCAACATTTATGCAGCCAGCGATACCGAACGTTGTTAATGAGTTCTAACGGGCAAGGTTTTTTCTTTTTTTGAAGGCATAAATTGTTTATTCTTATAAGAAATAAAAATCCCCGTTTTTATTTTGAAGACATGAAAGACCTAACATCAAAAAATGTATAAGAGTGGAATAAAATTGAGAAGCTAACATACATTAAATAAAGTTTAAAGCAATGAAGGACCGTTTCCAAAGACATGGATAATTCAACCGACGATAATTTCAATTGTTCAATCGGACAAAATGCCCATTTTCTTTTTCATTTGGTTTGTTGAGCAGAAAAAAACAGCATTTACATTTTAGTGTGTCCCTATCATGTACAATTCAACATATCCTTAACACATAAACATTCCAGTATGTCTTGAGACATGTACATCTCAGCACGTCATTTGAATATGTATATTTAGCATATCCTTAAACCTTGTGTATATAGAATATTTTTGATACATGATCATTTCAACATGTCCATGAATTGAACATTTCTACATGTCCATGAATTGAACATTTCTACATGTCCATGAATTGAACATTTCTACATGTCCATGAATTGAATATTCCAATGTCCTTGAAATAAACATGACAACCTCCACTACAAATAAAATTCAATTCAACGGTCACGTGTCTTGGGAAAATTTTTCTTTTTTGTAAAATATGACGATTTAAAAACTGATAAAAGATGTACAAAAAGAAAAATAAAAAAACTTTTGTGCTCACCAAACACATTTTTCTTCGATTTTTTTGCAGGAAAATAGTTACTTTATAACAGTCACATGCAGGAAAAAATTCATTACTTTCATATAAAGTGTACTGCTGTGGGCAAATGATATAACGCTCATTTTATAAGCTTCAAAACCATTATATACGGTAACAAAATAAGCGCAAATAATTTTAGATCGACGTATAATTTTTATTCATAACCATTCAAATATTCCTTTTTTGGCTTTGTCCAATTTTTTATTCCATCCATACCCATTAAATATATTTGGTCATAAAAATTTCGGGAAAAAGCTCGTAACAAGAAATTCAAAATTCAACTCTGATAATGGAAACAATTTCCTTCTGATCTCAGTCACTGGAGGCGCGCCGAGACACTGCCACGTCGTGCGACGCGACACCACCACACCCGCACTCACTGGCTGCCATCAGCCGACTGATGGCCAGGCCTGCTGTAGCGTATCTTATAATTACGGAGCGTATCATAGAGCTGAAAATAACCAATAACTCAATATAGCCATGGCTAAATTACCTGTGGAGAATGGTGATTGATGGAATTTTTTGCTCAAAATGATGACTTGATTGTTTTTTCTATCTTCCTGTTGTCAGAAATGGATCGCAATCGACCTCTAGCGAAGGATTCTGATAAAATCGCACATCTGTCATCCCGAGATGCCGATGAATTGTCTAAAACTCCCCGTTTATATTACCCATGCAAAAACAGTCAAAATCGAACAACCGAATCAATGTTTGTTGGCAAGAATAAGGACGGAAGCCAAGGCCAGTTGAAAATAGTCTTCTTAGCGTAAATTTATTCACTAGATTTGCTAGATCACCTTTGCTGTATATTTACCTTTTTGGAATTAGTCAAGCTATTCGGCTACAGTAAAAGAACATTATGAACTTGAAAGCGCTTCATGTTGTGGTCGATACTTCACATAGAACTGCCCTAAGTCATTTTTTGGCTACTCTTTGTATTTTCAAAACCATATAAAGTATTTTAAAGCAAATTTGTTACTTAAAAACTTAATGGTGAAAAAATCTGCTTTAGACCTTAATTTTTGATATGTCTTGCTAACTGGTGGAGAAAAAATAGCAGCCCAGTCCAACATTTTCGCCGAACCATGCATGTTTTTCGCCACCCAAGTGATTTAATTACTTGGGCGACGAAAAACATACATGCAGGCGGCGAAAAAGTTAGACTAGGAATGAACGATTTCATACATCATGCTTCCTCGTAGTTTTGCTTTTGAGTTATTTTAGGGACCCACCGATGACGGCTCGCTCCATATCGATAAGTTTTCGATTTTTCCAAATCTTCTTTTTTAGAATTTTAAAGGGCAGTTCTGGTTCGTAATATTCATTCTTATAAAGCGTTCTGAAACTTGAGAAGTAAAAAGATTCGTACCAGCTGTAGATGGCGATAAAAATTGCATCCAAAGCTCTCATATGCAGATTAACTGACTTGAAGCAACCCTTCACTCAACACTGGAGTGCACACTTCTTCACCTAGCTCGCTGCTATCCACAATAATTTCAATCGACATCTAAATAATTTTTCAGCTTCCTATGCTAGCTCGAGTTCAAGTTTTTTTTATCTCGTTCGTATCTATCAACAACAGATTCTGTGGACTCCGAAATAATTTTCTCACTACCTAAACAAGAGATAATCTTTGTTGCTTTCTTTTTGAGAAACAAAAGTAACGAATGGCTTCCTCATTCTGAAGTTATGCCAGCAGCAGTCAATGAAGATAAAAAAAAATTCTTCAAAGAGATAGATTTCATTTATGACTTAAACCTTGACCCGTGATGAATATTTTTCTTTTTAAACCTCTATGAGAACATCATTTGCAAAGCAAAGGTGGTAAAAGAAATCTGATCGCCGCAGCCCAGTCCAACTTTTTCGCCACCTGCATGCATGCTTTTTGCCGCTCAAGTAAATAAATCACTTAAGCGGCGAAAAACATGCATGCTCCGGCGAAAAAGTTAGACTGGGTGACATAGCACTGAGACAGGAGCTGCTACTTGGCAGGGAACTTCCATGATCACTCGAATGCATGGTCAATGCGATAAGAAATTATTTACATTACAGTTTTCTACACAAGTGTATTTTGGTTCCCACATCGACTGTGAAAAGTGAAAAATAATGTCGATATTTTAGAGTTTGTAAGTTTTTCAAGAAGCAAACAATTTTTCAAAGTAAAATGGTGTCCAAGAGCATGAAAACTTTACTAAATATCACCACAAATTTCTTATGCTTGAGATCTTTCCAACTGTAACCAAGCAATGCTATAATTTCATGCATTTCACAATTATTTCAATTTATTGATTTCCCAGTAGTTTAGATTGTTAAATTAGATGCCGAAGACTCCAATGTTGTCTGATTATGGGGATTTTTAATGTTTAAAAACATTTGCAATAGCCATTGTTCTACAGCCCTTGAAAACATTGAGAACATTAAAATTATCTGAGATTCTTTCGATAAATCGATCGGAAACATTACAACAGTGAAACCATCACTTGCAGCCTTTGCCTCAATCATATTTCAATTTAAAGCAGCGTAGTGCGGGTGAGCAGTACCGAAAAATTAATTTCAATCATCAGTGAAGGGAAGCCGAAACTCTCAACTCTCTGTTGAAATTCCTTGTCGAACTTGCAAGCCAGTGTTTCGTACGTGCCTCCACACAGCCAGCTCACACCAGCCAGTAGAAATGATATAGTATTGAGATCAATAGCCACTATGCCCCAGTAATGGACGAACAGCCAGCTATTAGTGAACAGAAAAAATTATAAAGTATTGAGATCTGTAGGCACTATTCCCCAACAATGGACAAACACCGTGCTATTAGTACCCAGTAATAATTATACAGTATTGAGATCAATAGCAAATACGACCCAAAACTGGACAAACAGCCAGCCATCAACAGCTAGTATAATTGATACATGATAGTATTGAGATCAAGAGCAACTATGCTCCAATAGTGGAGAACAGTATTGGACAGTACAGAACCATGTCTCCAAAAATATACTCTTTTTTGACAGTTGTTTTAAATTGAGTCACTAGAGAGTTGTTCATCGTGGTCTAAAAATGACTTATTGGTCTCGATAAATTATGTGATCAAAGATCAGCACACATAGCGATGGCAATTTACAGAATGATAATTTTACTACACCTTCAAATTCAGCAAATTTCCAGCTAGCGGTCATGTCAGTTGGAAAATTATTCTCTTGTTTATATCATTCAGTTACCGCACCTGAATGTAAATATTTACAAAACTCTATCTATGATGTAATTGAAAATTCCAAACTGTGGTTACCAATAAAGAGTTCTCGTTGTTCAGAGAACGTATAAATACAAGAATATATAGACTGAATCAAACTAAATTTCTGATAAAATCGCACATCTGTCATCCCGAGAAGCCGATGAATTGTTAAAAACTCCCCGTTTATATTACCCATGCAAAAACAGTCAAAATCGAGCAACCGAATCAATGTTTGTTGGCAAGAATAAGGACGGAAGCCAAGGCCAGTTGAAAATAATCTTCTTAGCGTAAATTTATTCACTAGATTTGCTAGCAGATTTGCTAGATTTGCCGTATTTTTCATGATAGAACTTACGTAAGGGAGAATTACTTATCACATTATTGTCTGCCTGGATGTTACATAGATATTTTCAGGAAAGATTGGTACTCGGGAAAATATACAAGTGTGCAATGTTTAGAATCTTTACCTAAAGATTTTCTTGCCAATAAACGCATTTTTAAATGGGAAAAAATCGTTCAGACACCGTTGGGAACGCATTCGTTGCTTCATTTTTGTACTCATTTCATTTGACTGCACTTGTCAAATGTTGCGAAGAACGCAACATCAATGACAGTCGGCAGACAAATCACTGATGCAGCTGCCGTAAGTCAGCAGCAGCAGCTTAATTCTAAAGTCCGCACGTTTTTCACACATTCGACTTTTCTTCCGTGTTGCCCTCTAAAAAGATAGTTGAATATTGGCATTGAAATCCGTGGACTTTCAACTCCTAATCTCGGCAATAAGTTGGCCCCTGAAGAGGTAGTTGAATACTGGTTTTACACTCCGTAGACTTTTTCTAAAGGATGGATGGTTTTTGCTGTGTTGTTAATCCATTAGTAAATGAATCCTGGTTCAAGGGAAAAAATTAATATTATTCTCGATTTTATTTCTTGTTTTTTATAATTTTTATTCACTTAAAAGTTGCAGTTGACCTCTCTAACAGGTAATTTTGAAGGCCTGTGTGTGTGTGTACCAAAATGATACTCGGTGTCCAGAGTCATGCCATACATAGATTTGCTGACCACAAATTTTCATGATTGGGTGCTCTAACTTCATTCTGAAAAGCTCCATTTTGAATACGGAAATAATTCTTGGAATTAATTTTCACTAAAACCCCAACATCAGTGCAGGCTCTCTTTCATGGCCTATGTAGTTATTAGGGAATAGACTTACTTCCCTTTACCCAGCGGTTCAATAAATTGATACTAGCCGTGATCACTCGATTTTTCATGAGGAACGAACACACAACTGATCACAGTCTTATGAAGAGAGAGTTTCAAATTAAAGAGGTTTCTGAAAAGATGAAGACTAAAGCTAGGTAAATAGGCAAAACACATAGAAAACAAATATCCACGTGCCCGTAATATATAGATATCAGTATGAACAAACAAAATATACCCAGACATGAACAAGGAAAAAAATGCTGAAGTGAACTGCACGTTGGCTAGCGAACTAATTGGATCGATCTAGCTTTGCTGAGCCGGGTTCCCCAATTCTTTGAAGCAGTTTTTAAGAAGCACGAGTGCACACGGCCCGTCAAAACAATGACAGGATTAAATATAGGACCAACTGAGCTTCAACATGGTTTTCCCCATGATTTCCCATGCTATTATATGGCTTTCCAATCCTTTCCCAAGTCTCAACCGCTGATATTCTGTACAACCTAATCTAACCTACCAATACACGTGATATTCTATACAACCTAATCTAACCTACCAATACACGTGATATTCTATACAACCTAATCTAACCTACCAATGCACGTGATATTCTATACTACCCAATCTAACCTACCAATACACGTGATATTCATTCCGACTCCCAATCTGCTGGATGAAGCTTGTATCACAGATACGCTCATCTCACACTGCAGGCTGGTGGGTGTGACACACGGACGGACGGACGCGGCTCCTTTTATAACATAGATGGATGGCGTCAACAATAAGTATTGTTCCCTGAAGAGGCCGTGCATGAGTGCTGTACAAGCACCAACTCAATCTCAGTTATTCCCTCAAGCATTTATAATTTTAGCCGCTCAAAGCTGAGGCTAGATTTGGGTGGCTAAAATCATAAAAGCTGTCGCGAAAAAGTAAACTGAGAATCTTCTGTTCGTATTGTCATAATGGAGTTATACATTTATTTTACATGCATGACTTATGTAAGAGAAACGTCAGCTGCCGAAGGTTTACTACCGTAAGTACTCTGGTTTTCATGTGATCATTGATTGAGTGAGAATTTTTTTGTATAGTAATATGTTTTCTCAGAAATTAGTTCAATAATGTTTGTCTCCAAAATGCCGGAGTATATTTCAATGAATTTTTTTGTTGTTCGTGCAGGTGAGATGTGAGGACACTGTGAACTCATTATACCATTACAAAAAAAATTTCTGGAGTTTCTGCATCAGCCGTATTTTTCATGATAGAACTTACGTAAGGGAGAATTACTTATCACATTATTGTCTGCCTGAATGTTACGTAAATATTTTCAGGAAAGATTGGTACTCGGGAAAATATACAAGTAAGCAATGTTTAGAATCTTTACCTAAAGATTTTCTTCCCAATAAACGGATTTGTAAATGGGAAAAAATCGTTCAGACACCGTTGGGATTCGGCTCTGGTTAAAAAAGCTTTTTCTTTGAATACTTGCAAATTTTTTAAGAGGCTTAGACAAGAATTCGTTACTTGTGGATATTCGCTATGACTTCAAATAACTTTAAATATCTCATTCGTGAACTCAATTTGTTAAGCAATTGTAGTACATCTTTAAGCCCTCTACGACCTGAGCATAATATTAAACTGCTCAAGCAACATTAAAATGTCATTTGTTCAATATACAAAGAGAATTTAAAGCTAAATGAGTGCAAAAAACGCAATTTAGTGGGAAATTTTTGTACAGTGATGTGCTCAGAAAAAAATAGAGGCAAAATTAATTATTTTCTCAAACACAAGTTTGGGGGCACAACACGTTCGCGAATGAATGCGCTACTTTGCTGGCTCAACGAGTAATGTGAAGCTCTGTTGCTTCATTTACGTGCTCATTTCATTTGACTGCACTCGTCAAATGTTGCGAAGAACGCAACATCAATGACAGTCGGCAGCCAAATCACTGATGCAGCAGCCAGCCAGCAGCAGCAGCAGCCAAATAATACTCTCAAGTTTTAGCAGAAGAACTACGATCTCCGCAGAATTAAGGCCATTAATGATTCACTGCCTTACGTACCCCGGCGCATGCAAATCAACAAACTTTGCGAAGTCGGAAGTTCATGTTCGTTTTCGGAATAATCGGTTCCAAACGCATTACGGAACAGAATGCCGTCCAAAAGCTCTTAGCATGATCTGATGCGCGGAAAGCATATAATTTTCGTTGAACATTTCTGCTGAAACTATGTTGTTCATTGATTATTTTTTAATGCAAATTCTTCTAGGTGCAACATTCCACCGGCACCATAATCCGTTAGCAACATTAAAAATTTTCGTCCAACGTTTCCGTTCACACTACAATTTTTTGGCAGTAAAAAGAGCGCTGATTTATTCCTCTAGGATGAAAAAAATTAATGGCGATAGCGATATTGACTTACGTGTGTATCGGCTTGTTGGATTTTCGCTCAGGCACAAAAGGATATGTCAAAATGTACATCACCTCGAAGCACCAAATGAATAAGCAGCTGTACGCGGTAGAGACATTTTCTGTGTTAGTTGTTCATTCAAATTTAACTACAGGAAACGCGTTTCATTTGTTATCAACTACACTGACCGTAGCTTCCTGCTGAAAATACAACAGTAACCCTCAAGCAACACGTCAGAAAAGTTTATTATTTAAGGATATATCATTATGTATTAAAAGATGCATTATCATGTATTAAAAGATGTATCAATATGTAGTCAATGTATAAGAGTTTGAATTTAGAACAATCGGTTCATTGTGCTCGTGAAAGCACAGTAAGTTCCTAATAAAAACCATCCTATATATATAGTTCATATAAAGAGTCTCTAAGACTTAGTCCTACAGCGTCTACGTATTACCCTCTTTAGAGAAATCTTTACCCGTAAGTTATGCACGCGAATCTTACCCTAACTTTGCCGCTCTAAAGTTTTAATTGCTGCCAAATCTTCCCGATCATGCCCTTTGAACTTACACCCATTTTAAAATTCTAGTGCCTATTGAGCGAGAAGTCTGAGCGGCTCAATTTAACATGCAGGGAGATGTGAGTTTTCTTTCCAATAGTATGCGAGAATCATTTCTGAAATAAAACACAGACGAATATTCTCTAGCCATAGTTTTGTTAGCTTACATTTGCTGTAGATTGTTGATGTGTGATTCTTTGCGTTGCCATTCTCTGTGGTTGATTGGTAATTCAAAGTCCTGACTATCTGGACAAAATATTTTAATATTGCCATCGCACGAACGTCTAACGAAAGTTAGCATGCTTGTGTGTAGGTAGAAATGACCGGCAGGCCGCAACCGAGACGGTACAGAAACAGTTTCGTGGAAACTACAGAAATTTCTGGATAGACCTATTTGACTCGCGACGAACATTGGGAAAAAAGTTTCGGGAACTTCGCTCCCTGCCTGCCCAGAAACAGTCAGGAATGTTTCTATGTGTCTCGGACATAGCAAATGTTTTGATATTTCGTTTGAGAGTAATTTGAAGTCGATAGGTGCAATATTTCTCAAGTTGCAAGCCGGTAAAATTGTGTTACGACGGGGCGCTTGTCGGAGATGAACATAAAGAAATTTCTGTATTTCCACAAAACCATTTCTGTAACGTTTCGGCTGCGGCCTGCCGGCATAGAATTGTCGCATTCACTGCAAGAGAACAGACAATAAATGTTAGCAAAATTTTAAAGGTTATCGTTTGTTTTTCATGTATTTATGTGGTTGAATATATGAATAATTAAGCGCAAAATTTATATTTTCCATTAAGCTGATAAGGTTCAAAAGTATCAAATCCCATCAAAATAATGCAGGTCAATGTGGTAGGCGGTGAAACAAAGCAGGTTACATTTTTTTAAAAGCATTGTTGGAGCGTTCGTTTCTTTGTTCAGATATGCAATTTAAATATGAGTAATTGCACATATTAATTACGGTGATCAGTTCCACCGTCAACGAGAATTTGTCTTGAATCCAACATAGATGAAAATTAGAGTACTGTAAAGCTCACGTTTTTTTTTAAGATATCGTGAATAGTGATAAGAAAAAAGGGAAGTGTTCTGACGAGATATAAATGCATCTTTGCGTCTTCAAAGAGCATTTTGAGTTAAATTTGGATTCAAGTCAATTTCCGATTATCACTAATTCTTTGCCAAAAATAAAATCCTCTTGACAATAACAAATTAAATTCAGTGTAAAACAAATGAAGGCTTACAAGGATTAAAAACCAAAAATTAGTTTATTTTAATTTTCTTTGTCAGTGCACTAATGCGCATTGTTGTGCTTTTTTTTATTGAGTTGATGTTGTATGATTTTTCAGCACGCAAAACTGAACGAAAATCGCCAATGATTTCTTCGTTATCGTCGGCCGCTTCCCTTTCACACTTGCTGTAATATGCACAAATGCAGTGGGGATTTCCTTTGCTCAAAAACACACACTTCCGTGCAGTACAGAATGTAATAAAAGTAGACAAATGAAAGTAGAACTTTCAGAAGTTCCCTTTTATATAAAGTAGATATGTAATATTATGAGTGGCGAGTACAGTCATCGGCCCTTATTGTAACACAAAAAATTCAGATGGGCTTAATTTATTGAACTCAAAGGCAAAATTAAAATATTGCTTCCAAACTATCCCTCTAATGATTTTATTATTACTTAAACTCGTCACTGATATTTATTAATATTTAAAACACGAAAAAAATGCTGCTTAAATTAGCTATTTTATTCTAAATAAAACGTTACAAAATCTTCACAATTTCTTATTTTTTCAGTTAAAAGACAAATTTTATCCCTATTTTTTTATTGCTTATAATTTTTTACGGCCATAATCTTGACATGACACCTGTGAATTTTACCCTGAACATCTTTTGATAGAAGTACGGGCATCAGAAAGCCAATAAAAATGCTCTATGTGCTGAAAGCATGGACCAAATTACAGTGAAACAAATGTAACACTAGGAAAAACTTGCCGCTATACTTCTAGGACAGATTGTAAGGTATTTATTATGGATTGAATAATTTATAATGACGAACTGATTCCTAATTATTACTTCTTTTCGACATATTCCTCGTGCTAGAATTGGTTAATTTATTGCGAAAAACTGGATAATTAATTGCTAACTCCAATGATTATTTTACCATCTCACATCGCCGACTGGAAGCTTTGTTGTTTTTCACTTTTAACAATTTAATATTTCATACCGACTATTTGCTTATTTTATTATTAAATTCACTCATCGGGGGATAATATTATGAAGAAAATAACCTCGATGCATACAAGATAAAAATTCCCGTAAGTGCATTAAGTCGATGAAATATTTTCAAATGTGTTTTTTACCCTTGCTTCCAATCCTCTTTTCTTTGTTGACTCCCTTTTGAGTGTCTAATCCGTACGAACATCATCAACTATTACACTTTTTTGAAAATAATATTACACTCGTTTAAAGCAGCCCTGACAGTCTGCGCTCATCACAGTTCCTGCTTTTGGCCGATTTTGGCTTTTTATTTCTAGGTTGAGTGACATTTGGCTCCATGGAGCCTGCCATTGTAGGATGAGCCGGGGTCTAAGGGCAAAGTTGTACTCAAGGTTCGTGAAGAAGGCAATTAACTTCTTTGCCCCGTAAACGGCTGCTCAAAGCTAGAAAGAAAGCAAGAGCGACCCTTATCTTTAGAGGCAGCTTCGCCGGAGGGTGGGTCTCCAACTCGTGACCTGCCCAGACTTCCCAACAGAGCAGCATTCTCAGAGACAATTTCTCAAAAATTTGACTGAATGTCATTTAAGATGATGAAGTGCGAGGAGAATTTGCAATATCAGCGTACTTAGCTAGCGAAGTTGCGAATTGCAGCGCTTTGTGTGGGTTAATTTTCTCAGGCTGTCGGTATGACAGACTGCCTCATTGATGGTGTTAATAAACGCGTTGAAGTTATTTCAAAAAATGTAAATCAATTGTTGAGAATTTTGTAATTAAGTCTTAAGAATTTTCTTAAAGAATTTTCATCATGTTAAAAACCAGTGGTGTTGTTATCGGAAAAAATTGAATACGCATAATACATCGGGCTTTATGATCATATCAGTGAACTAGTCACTGTATATTCATTAAAATCTTGTTAAATCGCCACAACTGTTTCAAATATTGTTGAAAATAACTTTCCGTGTGTTTTAAACATGCCCACCAGGCAATATCAGAGTACAAAATTTTTTTCTACGGATTATCAACTCGAAAGTCGTTTTTTTTGTCTGTTAATGTACTTCCAG
Organism: Morinoia aosen; assembly: GCA_030386875.1. Classification (NCBI taxonomy): domain Eukaryota; kingdom Metazoa; phylum Arthropoda; class Malacostraca; order Amphipoda; family Talitridae; genus Morinoia; species Morinoia aosen. Next base: position 42,069,872 of record CM059574.1, read on the forward strand.
AAGAAATGGTTGACGATCCAAACTAAGGTCGTAAACGGGATTAAGAAAGTACGTGCATTTGATTAAAGAAGTAACTAAATTAAATTAAACTAAATTATAGAAGTAGTTAAATAAAATTAAACTAAGTTAAAGCAGTAAGTAAATTAAATTAAACTTAATTAAAGAAGTAACTAATTTAAATTAAACTAAATTAAAGAAGTAGCTAAATTAAATTAAACTAACTTAAAGAAGTACCTATATTGTAAGCTTCGTTGCTTGGTTCCTTGGCTGCTTGCTTGCTTCATCTTGAAGAAATTACATTTATTCATAACTTACTTCTTGATTAAAGAAGCACCTAAATTGAACTCGATACTAGATAGCTGCATCATGACATCTGACGCACCACCCCGGGCACACGCTTCCAAAAATACTCGCAACGACTTTAGGAATGCAGTACACATTTCGTAACGAGTATTCCCATGCCAGCCTCCCGCGCTGTGTGCGGTGCTGCCGGTTGTGACATTGATGACTACAAATCCTGCCGACAGGAGTCGATTAATTCCCAAAATTCTCACGAAATTAATCCCAAAATTCCCTCGTGTGAAGGTCAGTCGAATTCGAGCTGTTCGTTAACAATGTGTGAGTAATGATATTTCAATTGGGCGAATTGCAAAAAAATGCTGATGGAGTCATTCATGATAGTGACCGGTGTTTAACTTGAGGCAGTTTTTTGCTTTGAGCGACCAAACTTGCGTATTTCTCCGACCTGAAATGTAATTAGAAGTTAATCGTGATTACGTGATTAAAACGAGTAACTTTTATAAAAGATATTTAGAATTACACCATACTTGAACTTATTTCAGTTGAATTCTGAATGAAATCATCGTTTATATTTGAAACTAGCTTTGTGTCCTATACTTCTTGGTGTAAATTTAACAAAACGTGCTGTAAAATTTACGCCATCCATTTGCTAGTTTAAATGCGTTATAGTTCAGTGTTCAGAAGTTTGATCATTAGTTCATCACACTATAATGCATACTTTTTATTCTGGCAGTATAAACAAATTAAAAAACATTCAAAACTTCAATAGAAAAGAGGTTCTTAAATGCAAAAAATCGTCAACAATACTTGTGTTGAAAAAATAAAAGTCATAAAAGGAGTGTAAAATTTTGCCCCAGGGTACGACTACCCTTAAACCAAAAGTTTTTTATAATTGAAGAACCGTACTTTTCAACTTTTAATACTTTAAATAATATTTCTTCAAATAACATTGAGAGTTTAAGGTCCGCAAATCTACACCATATTCTGGAAACCTTTATTATTCAAGTAAAATAAAAAATCCCACAGAAATTGGCGGCTGCTTTGCCGTACTTCGATTTGAACTGTAAATTCTATGCTTTCGTTACCACGTTAATCCGACAGAATCTTCAGCAATAGAAATTTAGTCGGATCCTCGTTTTGAAAGCTCCGCGGAATTTTCAAAGCCATAGCCACGCGAAATCATCGCTGATGCTTTACGAGCACCAGTGAAGTTTTCGTTTCATTCCATCAGGAGCAATTGGCAGCATTTCCGATGTACGGTTGCTTCCATCTCTGTCCAGCGCCCCGGGCTCGGGCGATTGCTGGACTTGCTTACCATCCATTCTACGCAATTTAGAAAAGCGGAAATTTTTTAATCACAGCAAAGAAGTTGATTTCAAAGAGAACGAACGAATGAAAATAAATTGAAGGAAATGATATATTCGTTGAGAGTTTAGAGTGAGCAAAAGTCATTCCGTTTTTGGACTTGGGAGTGGAGTTAATGGAGATAATAATCAGTTTCTCAATTAAATGGCATCGGTTGAATTAAAAATGAGAGAAGTTGTCAGTCAAGGTAATGTGCATGGGTCTTTTGGGAGTTCTGAGTGCTCACTGGATTAAATTTAATTCATGAAAATCACTTATGCATTTTAGCTTTCAATGATTGGGAACGCTAACGGTTCTCCATTATAATAAAAACAATTATTTCGCATACTCATGCTTATTTTTCCAATAAAAAACCCTTTTCCATTTCTTGAAGCAAGCTACGCCAATCAAATTCAACACATTACATTGTCATTTGCTGAATCGGAAAATGAATTCACATACCCTTGCACATTTCTTCCACTAAAGGGGCCTTTCCGCTCCACAAAGCATGCCATACTAATTGGGTCGGGCAACTGTTTTCCGCTGAATTTGAAGCAGCGATGAACCAGGTCAGTAAATCCAAGATTTGATCTTTTCTTCCAAAGGTTTTCTTACACAAGGCACTCCGAACACAGAGTTGTACAATGCACTATTTATCACTATCGGAAAACTGTCGGAAAACTGTAAAACGCTTACCAAACAAAGATCACATGATACCAAACAAAGATCACATATTGGTACCAAACAAAGATCAACTGAACGATGCCAAAGTTGGCAGTGAAGCAATCAGTGAAGTGCGACAAACTATTCCTGGTCGTCCATCAGACGGTGCTCTGTATGGACATTTTTCTGCTCGAATCGCGACTAACACGCCGCCGAGCCTTTGTGACGGCAACAAATAGTTAAAAATTCAGATGAGTTTTAGGAAAACTTAAAAATCTGAGTCATATTGCGGTGATATTTTTCTACACCACAGTAACACCAATATTCTTGAGGAAGTTTTTTTCGTTTTGTGCTACGAAAATTCATTAAACATTCAAGAAACTAATCAATATGGTATAAATTTTCAACGAAGTACGGCATTAAATCGTTCAAGTAAAACAATGAAGCCTTTACCAAAGCCTTGAGAAGTTGCACCCATTCGAAAAGACTCTAAATTTAGGGAAGACAAAGCCTCCTTTCACTTGATCGGACACGCTCCCTGCGCTGTTTTGAAACTACAAAAAAATCTAAATAGCTTACTGCTTCTATGTAACATGTCTTTGAGAATGTTTAGTAAGAATTTAAACTATTTTCATTTTCCTATGGTAGTGATATGAGTCAAGCAGTGGAAATACCAAGTTCATAAAACTAGCAAAAACCTAAAATTGAAAAAGAACGTACGTACGGGGGATAAAATTTAATAAAACGTACGGAAACGGGGAAATAATTTAATAGCATGTACTGAAGTGAGTGTCGAATGGGGATTCAGTTTGCAGAATTATTCTGCGTATTTTGTACGTATGAGCTTGTGTTCTTTGAGCAACTTTGAAGCTTTATATATTAAGGCTGTTGAACTTGTATTTACAGCTCTGGTAATTGCATACAAATATTTGATGATTTCGCAAACGATGAAATAATTAAAAACAAAAAGCGTGTACGTGAAGGAAGTAAATGATAATTTAGTGCAGCGGTAAAAATAATTCTCAAATATGGGTGTTGTGCAAATTACATATTCCCTCACGACTGAATGTTGCTTCATCTGAATACAATACATTCTTTAAAAAGCTTTCGTTCTCTAACTGTCGTCGTGGACTTGCTTCACATTCTTTGGTATGGGAGATACTAGTTCACTTTGTTAGACGCTGACAGAACAGTTAACACTGTAGTTCTCTGTCGTACGGAGTAACGTCATATAATAATGCAAGAAATTAATCCCTCGTATTCCTGCCGTCTTTAATTTATGACCTTGCCGGGTGAGAGACGGAAGAAATTACGCGTTCTTCCTTACTAAGCTTGTTTGAATTTAACACAACTCATTCAACCGGATCTATTTTCTTAAAGTGCTTAAACCAACAAAGATTTCAGAACTGTTGAGTAAGGTTATAAAAATTTAATCATCAATTTGCAAAAGGTGTTGAATTTTTATATTTCATTCGCAATTTTTCGTACTTTAAAATTTTTTAAATGAGTTCCCAAATCCCAGCCATTACTTGAGAGACGCTATGACTTTGACGGTCATCAAAACAAGCGCCAGAGCGAGCTATCAACGCAAAGTGGTTCTTGCTCACCTCGCTCCAAGTTGAGAGGAAACCTGATCTTCTGACCTAAAAGGGATCTTCCCAACGACCGCTCATCGTGGAAGACAGTTTCCTGGGTCCAAATTTTGTGGCAGAAAAGAAGCCGTTTTGTGGCTTGCGAACTACACAAAATGTCTTTGATGCGGGACGTGAGTCCTCCTTACATTGACTTCTTTTTCTGCAAGTTTGCGCCCCAGTTTTACGATGAATAAAACAACTGAGATGGCGACACACGAATGTAAAAGTTTAATTATGAAAACATTACAAAGTTTAAGTGTAGATATGATCGGAAGTACAAAATTTTAATTTAAAAAATGTGTTGGGTCATTTTTCATGAGTGCGACTGGAAAAACATAAAAAAATTACTTGCTGATTATCTACCATGATGCTAACCCCAAGCATGTATTTAGTAAAACCGCAATATAAAAGGTATCATGCAAAAACATATTTTGATTGATCGCGGTCAATGACTTTGAGAAATTTGCATTTGCATCAAGTGCCCTCTTATGTTTCCCACTGCCTAACCTATTCTAATTTGATGTATCCAAACCAAAAAAAATCAAGTCTAACCTAATCTACCTTATTCTGTAATAAAGTAACTCAACCTAACCTAATGTAAACTAACATAACCTTACCTGACTAAGTTAATCTAACCTAACTCAACCTAACCTGGTATACCATACTGAGCCATAAACAAATCTAACCTACCTTACCCTAGCGTAAATTTACCTAATCTATCCTACCTTGCGATGCTCTAACCTATCCTTCCCTACCCAACCATGAACTAACCTAATTTAACCTAACCCGACCATATACTAACCTGACCGAACCTAACATAGTACTATTCTATATACTAGAAGAATGTCCTCTTGTTTTTAGGCCTGTTTTTTACAAGCGGTATGTTGATGACACCTTTGTTTTGTTCAGAGATAAGGCTCATGCTGACCTCTTCCTCCAATATTTAAATTCTCGTCATAGCAATCAATATCAGGAGTAATATTCTAACCTAACCAACACTGACTCAATCTATCCTCTTTTCCGTATCGGTCGTAAGCGACGGCACAGCGGGAAATTGATAGGAAACTGAACAACTTGCTTTCTCATTTATCTCCTTAAGAGAGTTACGAGGCGATCTAGTAAATTTTAACTCATCTGTAGTATAAAAACTATCTTGATAGCAGAAAAACATGTTCGTCGAAAAAACCTACGTTGAAACGTGTGGAAAACAGAAAACACATTCCCCCCAAGTATCATCTTTTCTTGTTTAAAAAAAAACTAAATCGAACTCATTGAATATCATTACCTACCTTAATTCTACCACACACATAAATACGCTTCTTTACTTTATTTTTGTTCCGATGAACCATTATGGGCAACGTTAAAAAATGAATGAGTGCGTATATGCATATACATGCCGTAAAATATATTATATTTCAAAAAAGAAGGAAAATTTTGCTTTGTTAGCAGGTACAATAAAAAGCTAAGATGGGTCAAGGCCCGAAAAGTTCGTTTTTTTAGAATTGACCTCTAAAAAATTTTTAAACAATGTGGGGTTCTTTGGTTTTTGCCCTTAAATTTTTATATGTTAAGTATTTTGATGCAAGTGGTGTTTCAGAGTTCTTTGATGAAAGTGCTGTAAATAAAAGGTGCCAGCAGTTGAACAAAGCTTAATTTACTCAGCGGAGGGCTAACCAAGAATGTTGAATATAAATATAGTACCAGAACATATACGTGAGAGCGCGTCATCGGGAAAATTTAAAATGAAATTTGGAAAGATTGGCGTAGTAAAAATGATGAGTTCAAACTTAGCTTGGTGGCCACCACAGGTTTTCGGAGTTCGGCCATCTGCTGCGATATAGGCGTAGGCGAATTAATTATTGCCGAGCCCAAGGAATAGCACCAGGCATCGCAGGCACCAATAATGTCGCCGAAAAGTTCTTCATTCCGACGTAGGTGTTGTTTTGACTCGTATAACAAACTCTTCAGGCGTACCAAAAAAGTAGAAGGGAGTGATGTTAACAAACCTGAGAGCTAAGAGACTGGACTGTGACGGGAGTTTGAGTTCGAACCTTTAAAATCAAACTTTGTTGGACAATCCTTCGTGAAGTAAATTATGCTTATTTAATCTGCAGGAACATCATGTAAAAGTTTCTTAAAAACATTTTTAAACACCCAGTATACAGTTAAATCTTTATCAAGGCGTTGAGAAGTTGCACACATAAGTTGTCTAAGCGTATGCATTTAGAGCTAGACAGATTTAGGTTCCAATTTATATTTTATTTGGGCACTTTTCGTGTGAGTTTTTATGACGATAAGATTCAGTTTCGCGTGCATGCTCATAAATTTCAATAGAATCACTTAAATATGTTAAGATTCGAATACACATCGTATAATATGGATCTAAAACTTGACCCACTCATCAAAATCGCCATGAATTCCTCATTTCACATCAATTCCCTGAACAAATCTTTACACGCGCGCAACGATGCGAATTTTGACCATTAACGTGCAGATTATTTTTTCTGTTCAATTTAGGCCGGAGGCCGGGCAGTTTTCAACAACTGGAGACGATGATCCTAGTTCTTTGTAAAAATTCACGTACATCTCTTAATTGAGGCGAATCAACCAATTAAAGCGATATTTCTAACACAGTTGGGCTTTTTATCTTGATGCATGTCTCTATGCTAAATTAATGCATGTAAGACCTACGTTCAACCTTGGCTCAGAAGAGTAAAAAAGCTTCACTATATATAATAAAGTAATTTCTACATAAAATATTGTCACATTCATTTTATCGAACAGGAATAATACATTTTCTGTGCCAAAAAAACAATTGCGATTCAGAGATTACGATGATTTTTTTCATAAACTGGTTGTTTGAAATAAATGCCGGCTTTCTCAACCAATTGAAACATTCAAAGTTGACGAGACTCATCTAACGTAGATGCAGGAACACCACCAATGAGAGTGAAGGCAATCTTCCATGAACAAAATAACGTCTCTCGACTTCATGAAAAAAATCCCTCAGTCGAAAAATTTTGGATAATCGGTTACAATTAAGCATTCGCGATTAAAAGAATAATGCATGCAAGCAATCCTCCGTCCGTTGAGTGGCAGAAAACTGAGAGATGCAAGTGCAGGGAGTAATTTCGCGCCGAGATAATGAATTGAGGCCAGTCTCTTTGAGAAGTTTTGCCGTTTGTCACGAGGCACGTATTAATCTTGCCCGTATTCTGGCTGAGCTGGGCGGCCTAGTCCCGCACGGAGTCGGCCAATAAAAAACGCGACATACGGTACAATTCGGCACAAATAGGAGCAAGCAGCAGTGCAGTTTGGTGATAGCACCGGTTTATACACCATGACAAAAAATTACGGGTGCTTTATCAACGCATAGTCGCAAGTATTGCCCGGCTCTCTTGGTGCAGTTCTGAGGAGACACGCACATTTCCGACAGAATGACTGTATATCGATGTCTATGACATGAATCTTTGAAAGGGGGATGACCAACTCCTCCATATGTCAGCATTCTATTTTTTTAAATTTAGATCATCGTTGCGCTGCTTGTAAAAAATTTAAGTTAAAACAAAAATCACAGTAATCAAGGCTTCAAAATATGACCAACCGACGTTCAAGCTGTAATAAAAACTTCATGTCTTTTATACAGCGACTGAAGCGCTTGACGGATCTGAACTTATGACTTTTTAATGGTTTCTTGGAATTAACGCAGTCTTAATGGTTGATTCAAATATTAGCGATAACACAGAAGCCAAGGGGAAAATAAATGATAAGAATTTGCTGAATGGATTAAACTCAATATAGGCTGGCGAGAATTTCTGGAAACACGTGAACACGGTTTTAAATCTCATTATTCCTTCATAAAAGGTTTTCTTCCTCCAATTGACTGTCATTACATGGGTTTACTGAATTTGTTTACCAAAATTCCATCAACTACCATAAAATCACCATAACGTTCATCTGATAAAATTTTTAATTTGCGGAGAAACTAAATAGAAACAAAAGAAAAGAAGTCGTGGGGAAACAAAGCAAATGCTGGCAGCCAAGTGAGTCTCTCACAGGCGGTCTGGCTGATGCCTCAAGAGAGTCCCTGTTGTTTGCCAAAAATGAAGCTTTTATTAGCGAGGTTTTATTTCCAACACAAATTGGATCGCCACCTTTTCGTTCTGGGATGACACTAGTTAATTTTTTCTCTGATATAAAAATTCCGTTAGTCTGTAGCGAATTTATTTTTATCTCCAAACTTGTGAGGAGGAGACAAATGTTTTTGAAGCCTCCAAAATCAGGAAATCAGGTGTGGGATTGGTTCCCTAATGTTTACTGCTTTCTCAATGACCCCCAATTAATTCACTCGCATTTTTCAAGACCACGTAACATAAAACTTCTACAGCATTGATTTGTTTCTAAGAAAAGTTTTCATGCTTTTTTGAGAGTATGAAGTAGGTTGTGCTGTCGGTTTGGCAGTTTTTTCGAAGAAAGCAATTCGACAAGTTTAGTAGCATATACTTCACGGTGGTGTATAAATGAACTTGAGAGAAAAATTGTAGTTTCAGAGATAGCATTTGTTTCAGTGGTTTCAAAATCGTTTAAGATTTTGATGGGGAAAATTATGGCTTGGCAGACAGCACTTGTTTCAGTGCTTTCAAAATCATAAGATGAAATGAACTGAAGCCTCGAAGGGCTCGAAAGTGAGGAGAAGTGATGCGAAATTCAAAAGCGGAAGTTTTGTGTACCTGCTGCATGAATATATGAAGATCTCTAATTTTTTGGCAAGTGCGACGCTAGCCGTGCGAGTGCACTGAAATTTTTTTCCCGGAAGAGGATATTCAATATGAAAAGAGCGCTTCAGTGTCATGGTCAAATTTTTACTCTACTCACAATCAAAATTAAATTCAATCACCTGTTTGAGTGTAGAGGAAACACAGTTTTGAATCTAATTTTCAGTCAATAATAGCTAGAAAAATCTTTTTACGAGTTTATAAATGAATTTTTGAAGATTTTCGGTAGTATTTGATGAACAACAAACATCCATTCTGCCAAGGCACCATTCAGTCTATTGATTCACTTAAAAACATCCACTTTCCCGGAGCACAATAGAACATCCATTCTAACGACGCACCTCAAATATCCTTTCCAGTGTTTCTATTCTATCAATGCCCCATGAAATGTTCATTGTATCAAGGACCAAGTGTAAATATTCATGTCTGACTCGAGAAGATGAACATCTTGGGTCAATAGATTCTGCTGTATACATTGCATCGATGGACCCAGTGTAAACAGTCATGTCTGACTCGAGAAGATAAACATCTCGCTCAGTGTGCTGGGTCAAAAGTTAGCGTCGTACACGAGTCGCATTAAACATGCACGCCACGTAAAGCAGCCGACGGAGACTTCATGTATAATTTGGAGGCCAAGATCCGTTGTTGCGTGCCTCGGCTGACGGGATGGGCATCAAATCAGAGGAGGACACTCCGGGAAACAAAATTATGAATAAAACCATAGCTAGCTATGGTTTATTTGCTAGCGATGCTCGTCACAAACGCGTCACGCACTACAGATGTCCGCAATAAATTGCCGTCGAGATCTGAGCAAAGTTTCTTCACATTGTGTGGCGCGATAAAGTTTTGTTCAATCAGAATGGTACTTCAGAGTTCTCCAGTTTGTTGTGTTGCAGAGAAGCTCCGTTAGATGGAGCTTCCTTTTGTGTTATGAATGGGTTTTGTTCTGTACTTCAAGTCTAGAATAACAGAGTGTCATTGCTGAACTCTTCGAAAGATATGCTGCGTGGTTTTTCAAATAATGTTGTGGCTTTTGTTTAATTCAGAGTATGTAACATGTGCGGATTGCTTCCTCGTTAGAGGCATCAGTTTCACTGTGAATGTGTGTGTTTCCAATGAGAATTATTAATTCAAACAGTCAATCCAGATGGTTTTCCACGATTTTGATTATGTTCTGAACAGTGAATAGAAATTCTCTATATGAATGTTATGAATCTTTAGAACGTAAACTTAAAATTCAAATTTAGATCTTAATAAATAGTACAAATTTGTCTTACTTTGAGATAGCACGGTTTTTAGTTGAATCATAAGTTATTTCAAATAAGAGTGGTTATTAAAACTGCAGAAAAACAATTAGTTATTCCTACGTTGTCAGAGTGTTTGACACTACATACCAAAAATGTTTGCGAAATTTCTTCCTAAACCTAATAAATAATTACTAGGAAATATAAACAAATACTGAGGGCTCGAGTTGTCGAGCCCACGTACTCAAAACACTTTCAAAACTGAACATTTTTAGTTTTTGTTTCTTTCATTTGTTTTTGCTTCTATTCTCACATGATTTAAGCATTTGATTTAAATATGACATTTGACAAGTTTTCTCTACTCGCTTTCTGGTTAATGACATTGGAGCTCGAAACGTTCCACATATTTTCATTCATTGACTTTCCTAAATAAAATTATGATCTCATTAAAGACGAGACGTGTATCTAGGCATTTTTATTTATAACCATCAAAGTTTGCTCTGAAAATATTGCTAAGCTGTTCAAATATAATTGAATTAGTGCTTCAAGCTCATCCTAAAGCTTGTCGCTTAGAATAAATGCAACATTTTGCACCAGCCTTGAACCATCGGTAAGAACTTGCACTTCTTCTGATGATAGTTTCCAACGGGACGGCACAGAGCGTATGATTGCACTGTCAAGCCCGGACGTAGAGCTCTCGTATATCCAAAAAACTCACGCGTATAGGGCTGTATATAAACACGGGGCTTTGCTCGCTGCTGGCTGGGTTACTTGCTTAGTTGCTTGCTGCTTGTTTGGTTACCAGCTTGGTTGTTGCTTTGTTAATTGCGTGGTTGCTGTTTACTTGTTGCTTGGTTTCTGCTTGCTTTTTTGCTTGGTTGCTGTTTGCTTGTTTACTTGGTTGTTGCTTCCTTGTTTGCTTGGTTGTTGCTTTCTTGTTTGCTTGGTTGTTGCTTTCTTGTTTGCTTTGTTGCTGTTTGCTTGGTTGCTTGGTTGTTGCTTTCTTGTTTGCTTGGTTGTTGCTTTCTTGTTTGCTTGGTTGCTGTTTGCTTGTTTGCTTGGTTGTTGCTTTCTTGTTTGCTTGGTTGTTGCTTTCTTGTTTGCTTGGGTGTTGCTTTCTTGTTTGCTTGGTTGTTGCTTTCTTGCTTACTTGGTTGTTGCTTTCTTGTTTGCTTGGTTGTTGCTTTCTTGTTTGCTTGGTTGTTGCTTTCTTGCTTACTTGGTTGTTGCTTTCTTGTTTGCTTGGTTGTTGCTTTCTTCTTTGCTTGGGTGTTGCTTTCTTGTTTGCTTGGTTGTTGCTTTCTGGTTTGCTTGGTTGTTACTTTCTTGTTTGCTTGGTTGTTGCTTTCTTGTTTGCTTGGTTGCTGTTTGCTTGGTTGCTTGATTGTTGCTTTCTTGTTTACTTGGTTGTTGATTTCTTGCTTGCTTGGTTGTTGCTTTCTTGTTTGCTTGGTTGTTACTTTCTTGTTTGCTTGGTTGTTGCTTTCTTGTTTGCTTGGTTGCTGTTTGCTTGGCTGCTTGTATGGTGCTTTCTTGCAGATTGCCGGGCTGTTTGCTTGCTAACGTAGTTGTTTGCTTGATGGGTTGGTTGATCTGCCTGTTACTCTCATCCTGTAAACTTTTATCTAAACACTGCATAATATTTGCAAATTGAGTTTTTTCCTTGCAATTCATGAATATTGATAGATATACATTCCTTTGTCTTTCTGCAACAAAAAGAAACAAGAATGGAATCTAATTAGGAATTGATTCAAAATAGTCATTTCCAAACCGTTCTCAATGATAAAATATAAAAATTATATTTTTACGGGCACTCTTCAGTGCTAAAATGTTGAAGTTTTTCGAATTAAACGGGGCTGGCCCATTTAGCCAGCGTGGTTGACCAACATTTTAGTCAAAGTGACCTTAAATCGGAGTGGCTCACCCAAAGAGTACTGGTGTTTTCAACCATGAACATATCATTAGGTATACATTTCATAGAAGTGTCTCTCCGTAAGCAATAATCGCTGGTAAAATATTGCAATATTTATAAAAAATGAGGCTTTAAGGCAAAGAAATTTCTCTGCCATCTAAACTTGTTCGAAAAAACTTCAGGAATTCAAGAAATTTGAAACAAAATGAGTAAAACTCTGAACGAAGTTTGAAATCAGGTCCCATAAATTTGTTCGGAATCCGTTACAAAACCACAACGTAATGAAACACCCAGAAAAAAATTGATTCAAGATTTTTCCCCGAAATTTCCTCAAATTTCAGCACACCTCAGTCGTAAATGCAAACAGTTTGCAGCACATCAAAAAAATGAAGAATGATGACACCATTGGGAGGGTTTCGTGAGCACAGAGACTGTCATTTTGCAGCAAATTACAGTCATTTGCCCAAACAGATGAGCGGGACGAGCTGCGTGCAGGGGACGACAGAGCCAGAGGCTCCAGTTGCGCCCGGTGTGGTGCAAGGAGGACCGGCGAAATATCTCAAAGAAACTAGCCCTGCAAAATTACTGTACTCAAGAGGCATCATTTAGAGCGTATCTATGGAGAAAATTAATTCGAATGGAGTGCGTCGCTGTGTCGTAAATTTAGCCTTAAATGAATGTCTCTGAAAGTAAGCAACGGTCTTGGGGAACTGGCTCCCGTCTAAACGAGAGCATGAGTTGGTTGTGCAATTATGAATGAGACCTCATATTAGTGAATACGTATAGTCATGGATGATTATCGTCATGACCTGATTGTGTGAATAAGCAGTATGGTTGTGAAACGTTAAAGATTCTTTTAGACTTGAATGCTCATGAGATTCAGTCAGTTACAAGTACATTTTTTTCTGAATCTCTGGAGCTTAAGTTAGCTGCTTTAAATTGTCAGTGTGGAATTTTTGTCCGTATTGTTTGAAGGGAGCTTCCATTCAAATTGTACGAGGGAACCATGTTTCTAAAAGTATAGGGAAAGTAAGATTATAACTTATTGAAATTCCCGTTCGTAGCTCAATAATTTTTACAACTCAATTTCCGAGAATTGATTTGAAATTTCGAATGTTATAAAAAACTCAAAGTACTGGATAAAAACTTGTATAAACCTACTGTAATTTCTGAGAGCATTGATATTCCCTGACAATTAGCACAAAATATCAGCTGGATACAAGAAAATCATGTTCATGCAACATAAACTTCTAGTCTCAACGAAACGTAATTTTGTCAATTTTTTCATGAGGATCAACAGTGATGCCTTGAACAGGACTGTAAAACTGAAAATATCGCGTTCAATCATTTATTACACTTCCCGCACGGATTTAAAATTGTGCGGGTCCGAGCTCGTTCTGACGCTATCATTTCGGTCACGTGGGTTTCAAAGACCTCACCTGCCGTTGACTCCTCCTAAGAACGTCAAGTGCATCCGACAGCTCACAAATCTTCTAAAATTCTATTATTCTGAAGGAGCAGGGACAAAAATATTGGAAGATTTTGCCCGAGGGTAAGTTGTTATTCGAAGTCCGAAGGAGAGAAGGCTCGAGGTAAAGGACGTTAAGCTGATGAAGACGGTTCGATTTGCCCCAAAATATGACCCTGGAAACGGAAGCCGCCGAAAATATCTTTGTTTAGGTGCCAAGTTTCAGGAGTAGGCAATTGCGCCAGTCCGTGAACAAACGGTGAAGGCATGAAAATGAGGCAATCCTAGAGAGAAAAGATTCCTTTTCCCCATATCATTCTGAGCATTTCGCTTCGAAATTCTGTGAGGTTTTTGGATTTTTCTCGCTTTAAAATTTCTTGCCACGGATTCATATATGTTATTCACGCAATTAGCGACGAAAGAGGGATTGGTTAAATCCCCTGCTAAAAATCGGAGCAGTGTCTGCAATAGTTTACTACAGTTCGGCCCAGTTAGGCGCTCAATTTAGAGCGGTACATTGAGCCAAAAGTTCTCGTTGCAGGAAGATCGACTGCAGTAGATAAATATTTAGTGCCGGGAAAACTACACCCGCGCTATTGCAGTACACACTGTCATGGTATCATACGATAATAAGGACTGTTGTAGAGCCGTACACTGCAGTTAGTTTCCGATCATTGGAGTTAACTGACGGAGTAGATACGAGCAGTCATGAACAAGAAAACTGTTCCACAAGCCGACCTGGCATTTGTGTCGCGTCACCGCACCGATTTTAACAGGGACGCTTAGAACTGTAAGAATTTCCCTCTCATTCTGCTGATAGTTGAAATATACGGGTGAGTTTTGTCTTGAACAGTATTTTAAAGCATACAAAGCATGTATGATCATAAGACATGTTTCATGAATATGCTCTATGAAAAGTCCCAAGTATTTTACGAATTTAATATTATTTCATCGGCTTTGAAATTATGAGAACGCGAATATCAACGAGTATTTTTCTCGGGCTACGTTTCATGTATAGCTGACATCCTGATTAGTTAGGATTTTGATATCAATAGCCGATATGATGAACTTGTTAGCACCCAGTCTAACTTTTTCGCCGAAGCATGCATGTTTTTTGCCGCCCAAGTAATTAAATCGCTTGGGCGGCGAAAAACATGTATGCTCCAGCGAAAAATTTAGACTGGGATATTAAGGTATACGTAGTGGAGTTAAGTATAGCGTAGTTTCCCAGTTCAGTGTGTAGTTTCCCAGTTGAGTGTAGATGAGCTAGTACGCAACGCATAACACTTCATGCAACGGAAAGATTTTACGACTGTGTGAAAACTAGGTTAATTTGAGATAAATGCTTTTAATTTTCATGATTGGAGTTTCCATGTTAACCGATAAATCGTTGCACTTTCAAATAAAATTGGCTTTCAAAATTTTAGTAGAAGTCCCCGAATAGCTGGTAGTAGAAGTCCCTGAATGGATGGTAGTAGAAGTCACCGAATTATTGTAGATCTGCCAATTCATTTTCAGGCGATTCTTAACAAAATTTGGTACCTAAATACAGCTCGAACTTTCTTCAGTGTCTTGATAAAATAAATAGAGTTCCATCATTCAAGTGTTGACGCGTCATAAAACATTATATGTTTTCCTCGCTGTTTTCAATTTTACGATCAGAGCATCCTGCTTTCAACCGATCACATTAAAATATCCAGGATTTGTTTTACAATTAACTAACCAATTGAGCAACGTTATATTTACCTGGGATAAAAATAAGAGGATTCAATGCCTGATTTTAGCATTAAAATCTTCGCAATATCTAATTTTTAAAGAACCGATTTGTTAGTGAAACTCAGCTTCAATGCCGACAAAACCCATGTAGACCAATTCATGCACGTACCTTGAACGTGACTTTCAAAACAGTGAGAATTTTAGTAGCGTAACACGGCTCTTTCAGAGTAATATAATTTCGAAAACCTTGCCACGTAAGAATCAAACCTTATAACTCTAAACTGTGAAATATATTAAAACTCTCTTCAATTCGGCTGCGATGCAAGTCACGAAACGCCCTATGAAGAACGTAATTTCGAGCAGAATAACCGTTGATCAATTGGCTCGGTAAACAGCTTTTCAGGAGGTGCCGGCCAAAAACGCATGATGGAGCTGGCGTCAGGGGGAGCGGCACGCATGGTCGGTGAAGCAAGACCTGCAGATTAGCGAGGTGTTTTTCGCCGGACTGACGCTGCAAAACTGATCAGTTAATCTCACGGCAAACTGAATCGATGAGAAAAACCTTAAAAGTGATCGACTCGAGCTGGGAAAACAAAATCGGATAGAGGGGCTGGGATTTGAAGACTCCAGAAAAGAGGATCAAGTGGAAGCTTTGCCAGATAATGGGGCAACTCCTTTGAAAGCTCATCGCGCTTAAAATTGGAAAGACTTAGCAGGCTAGTAACTTTTGGGCCGCTGATATGACGTGTTTACAGCTTCGCTCGCCCGCTCACCAAAAAGATATAAATGGCCTATCTTTTGGAACTTTATGCTCAAAAATTTCAGACAGTATCACAGTTTTAGATGAGCTCCACATTTGCAGAGCTTCTCATATAAGTTTCCCATCGGTATCGAGTGAGCGTGTGAACCATCAATAATTATTATACAAAAACAAGCTTACGTATAATTTTTATTGAAGACTGAATGTTGTACTGCGCAAATTTGAGAATGACTTTTCAATTTCAATTCAAGAAGGTAATTCTTCTTCCATTTGTATTGACATTGAGCGTAAATATTTAACATGCTGACTATAATTCATGCCAAAATTCATTTGACTGCCTTCTATTGGTTGTGTTACTGGGCATGCAATAATATAGCGTGGTTTTTAACTCCCAAACCCGAAAAAATCTTTTATAATTTGTGATACATTGATAGGATTTTTGAAAACAGAACAGCAGTAGAATCTTGAGATTTATATCTTTTATTTGGTACTTACGTATTCACAATACAGCAGTCAAAATAAAAATCAGAGGACACAGTAAGATTCACACTGCTTTGAAACTGCCGCCAAGATGACGAATTGGACGATGGAACAATTAGCTTTCATAAGCACTGCATACTTCCGTAATGGAGGAAGCATTGTCCTAGCCCAGCAAAGTTTCTAGAGAAAGAACAACCATAATAGAGTAAAACTTTGCTGGGCTAGGACAATGCTCCTTCCATTACAGAAGTATGCAGTGCTTATGAAAGCTAATTGTTCCATCGTCCAATTAGTCATCTTGGCTGCAGTTTCAAAGCAGTGTGAATTTGACTGTGTCGTCTGATTTTTATTTTGACTGTTGTATCGTGAATACGTAGGTACCAATTAAAAGATATAAATGTCAGGATTCTACTACCGTTTTTTTTCAAAAATCCGTTCGTTGTATAAAAATTTATTAAATATTTTTGCGGGTCCCGTATTTAAAAAACACCCTATACTTGGAAAACATGCAGCTCTCTCAATAGATTGCTCATAAATGTAGTGTTCCATTCAATTAGGTATGTATTACTAGATGAAGTTTTAATTTTTCAGTAAAACAAACACGGTATCGCATTTATAGAATTGTGCTTGCTGAAGTATCTTTATAACTTCTAACTGTGTTTTCTGTTGATAATTCGTACTCATTAATGGGTATGATTCAAAACTACATGGGATAACGCTTAGTGTTCGTGTGTCCGTAGTAAACTTCACTCTCCTCTAATATCATTTGAATTCGGTGTAGCAACACTGACTGTATGTTTGATGTGGAAGTCAATTATGAAACTAAACAGGTCTTTATTCATTTCATTTTTTCTCTATCTTAAGAAAGGGCTGGTGTGCCGTCCAAGATTCCCCCATAAAGTTTTCTATTCTAACTATCTCTCTACTTCAATTACTAGCAAGAGAAGATCCCCGTTTCTCACTGCTGCGCTGTATAAGAATTATGAATTCGGCATAAGTGACAAAAATCAATACAGCAGATATATTCTCGATGGTGATGCATGTAATAAAAAGCCACTACAGGAGAAGTAATGGCAATAAAATATGACACTCGTGCGTGAAGCACAAATCAAGAAGACGAGTTCCTCAACAATTTCGGTCCAAAAGGATTCTTCCAGCGTCATCCCATTTCACATCAGGAGGAAGGCAGGCTGAGATAAGTCAGCGAGAAAGGCCTGGCTCAAGTAGAGGCCATAGAGCGATACTGGATTCTCATACACACTCGGAGGCAGCATATTCAAGCGGCCGTTGCCGTGTCTAAACTTCCCTAACTTATGACCAAGCCGGGCTCCGGCGCAGTTGACGATCCCGGTTGAACTTCTTAACAACTGCTGCAGCCGTCAGGCTGGCTCGGTCTCACGAAGCTGCGCTGTAGCATATGGTGATAGGTCACGCTGATTTATACTGCTCCAACTGGATCGTGAATTTTTGGTTGCTTTTTTGACGGTGAAATTTCGTTGAGACTCAGCGTGATCAATTCCAGGATCCGTGCGCGTTAAAACTATTGATGAGAAAGATTTAATTTGCATTTTATTGTGGAGCTCTTTGAGATACGTTTTGTGTTATTTTTAGTTTGCAAAACCTCTTCCGCATTTACTTTAAGATATTATGATAATAACGCAAATATTTTCTATAAAAACTCACATTCTTTCTAGACTGAAAATTAGATTACTTCCATAGTTGCTGTAAAAAACATACATTCGTCCTAGATTCAAAATTAAATTACGTCCATAGTGCCTACACAAAAAACATTCCTGTCCAGTGTGTTTCAGAATACCTCGTCCGAATACTTCAACATTTTAATGCTTGAATTCCCCGAATGTGTTGTAAGTAGTAATGGAAAACATTTGCATTTAAGTATATAACGTCCGAAGATGAAAATTTGCTTGTATTAAAGTGGAATGCGGCACCCACATTAGTTCACCAGTAGCATATGATGTACCTGGTGATAGGATGAGTGAAAAATGGCAGTATTGTGAAAATCCCCTCCGTGACCATCGATGGCTCACATCGCTGTCAAAGTTTGAAGAACAAAAGCATTTGGTCTTCAGCAATACAGTTCTGTGTTTCTTAATTGTAAACTAAATGCAGCGATGGTTGTATTTACCCACATGTAGCCTGGAACCACGCTACGTCAGTTGTTTGTACGCATGTCCGCTTTGAGACCTCATTATTAGTGAGTTGTCAGTTGTCTTGAGGCCACTCTATTTCCGTTGTTTGCACGGACGAAGAGTATCTGATAACACCCACGTCAGTTCTTCGTAGGGTCATATGTCTTTGGACTTCACTATGTCGGTTGTTTGAAAGAAAGAAAAAAAGAAAAGAAAGAAAAACATTTATTTCCAATAAAGTACAAACATGAAATGTCGATACATTGGTTTTTAAAACACCTTAACATTAACATCCTTAAATGATTATAACACATTGGTATCGTAATACCCGTGTGAAATTTTGAAACAAAATGATTGATAGAAAAGTACAACAAAATTGAGTTCCTTTCCTTGCCTAATCTGATTTTGAACTAGGAGAGCACAATCCTCGCGACAACGAACGTAAGGTTTGAGATAACACCTACGTCAGCTGTTTGTACGGACGCATGGCATGAGAAAACATTGTCAGTTGTTTGTACGAACGTTTGGTTTGGGGTCACATTACATCAGTTATTTGTATAGACGTATAGTTTAGGATAATACCACTCCAGTTTTTTGTACAGTCGTATAGCTTGAGACACTCCGACGTCGGTTGTTTGAATGGACGTTTGAACTGAGACAACGCAGCGTCAGTTATTTGTACCCACGTTCGATTTAAGACCAATCACCGTTAGATGTTTGTACACAC
Source organism: Morinoia aosen (assembly GCA_030386875.1). Classification (NCBI taxonomy): domain Eukaryota; kingdom Metazoa; phylum Arthropoda; class Malacostraca; order Amphipoda; family Talitridae; genus Morinoia; species Morinoia aosen. The sequence continues at coordinate 42,089,045 of CM059574.1, forward strand.
ATTCGGTTTGCAACAAAACATCGTCAGTTATTTATACGCACGTTCGATTCAGGACAAGGCTACTCTGAAGCACAGTATCGATGTCTGCGTCGCTCGGGTGTGTCTGAAGCACATCCTGCTTCGAGGGATCAATGGAGAGTCAAGGGATAGATGGAAGCCATTACTGGCTGACCAGCATAATGCCTTCGCCGACCCTCTTCTTGTCCGTGACGCTTCTTCGCTGACCTTTTTTTGCTGCTGTGACTTCCTCTTCCATCTTCCGCCCTGTCCATTCATGTCCTCTGGTATCTTTTTATACTTCAATTTGTCCTCCTCCCAGAGGTTTCATCCTATTTCTGTTTTTTATGGGGCGCTGTTTTCTATATGCGGTTGATTCTTTTACGATTTCACGAGAACAGTTTCATTTTGTCTATTGATTTATTGCTAAATGCTTGTGTTAATGCAAAGAAATTGCATCGCCAATTGCGCATTTTTAATGAATTTCACTCATGTGATGAAGAAGGACCAACGCGTTTACTCTCATGTTAACGGTGAATGTTTCGGAATTTAAAATTCAATCTTCAGTGCTCGAATAAGAGAACGATGGATCTTGAATGTGAGAATAATTTCAAAGCAAATAAGGTGCACGTGTTTCTCAAGCCTTAAACACCTTTTTTCCTTACATTCATGGACAAATTAAACACATATTCTTGCTCACGCACACAAAGACGCACACACAAACACATGCACATACATGCGCACATATAATATTTTCCATTTTTTAATCGAATCGGAGAAGATGGATTTCAGTGTTCACAACTGACGCTTTAATTAGCAAATTTGAAGTTAAAATAAGCCATTTGTATACACGCAGATTTTGGGTAAAATTTAAATTCAGGTCATGTTTCAGTTATGTTTTGTATTTTGAAGGTATAAACTAAAAATCATCCTAAAAGTTGCGATGGTTGTACTTTTCGTGATAAAAAGAGGTAATAGGAGAAATATGAGTCGGGTCACTCTGTCCGTAGTATTAATATTTTTTCTAGATTTCAAAAAGTCCATACTATCATAAATAGCTGAGAGGTGTTTATCATCAGTCTGGGAGCTATAATAAGACAAGAAATAATTTTATTTTCATGCTATAGAAATTTCTCATTGCGTGAACAAAAGATGCACAAAACAGTACAAACGCTCAAAGAAGCTACCAATCCGCTTTTGAAGTAAGTTCAACATTAATTTTCACATATAACTTTGAGATTCATGAGTTTTAACGCCTTCCATAGTACAGAAAACGCCCATCAGATGATAAATTTATTTGGCGCATAGGTTACTTTAACGAGTACAGAATTCTAAGATCGTTGAATAAATAAAATCACAAAATATTCCAAAAACGAACACACACCGTCCAGTCACCGCTGGAAAAACGAGCTGATGCTACCAACTTATACTTAAGAAGAACCAAATGATTTTACTCTACCTTGAAATCAACATCATCCCAGCATTTCGGGATTTTCCGTGCTGGATAAGGAAAATAAATAAAGAAAAGCTACGTCGTCACATTTTCCAGCGAGGAAAAGCAGCGTTTCAAAAGTCGTCCTATGAAAATACGGCTTTCATAAATGGCCCAGCAGCGCAATTTTACCCTTCGGAATGCCTGGACTCGACACTCCGCAGTCTTGGAATTCTCGGCAACTATTTTTTCTTCTGTCCTTTGACAATAAAGAATAAGCGTACTCAAGCATTCATTAATCTAAATAATTATTGTTTCATTTGCGCGCGTGAAAAGGTGAAGCAGCTTCATGTTCAGGAAGGCGAGAGATCGAAATTTAGAATTGTATTGTCACTTCATGTTCAGGAAGGCGAGAGAACGAAATTTAGAATTGTATTGTCACTTCATGTTCAAGAAGACGAGAGAACGAAATTTAGAATTGTATTGTCACTTCATGTTCAGGAAGGCGAGAGAACGAAATTTAGAATTGTATTGTCACTTCATGTTCAAGAAGACGAGAGAACGAAATTTAGAATTGTATTGTCACTTCATGTTCAGGAAGACGAGAGAACGAAATTTAGAATTGTATTGTCACTTCATGTTCAGGAAGGCGAGAGAACGAAATATTCATAGAATTTTAATGCCACTTTTCGTTCAGGAACGTGAAGAAATGAAATGAAAATATGTAGTTCCATTTTATGTTCAGGAAGGCGAGAAAACAAAATGTCCGTAGATATGAAGAGTAATTTCATGCTCAGGAACGTAAAGAAGACGAAATGAAGGAATGTTGAGCTATTTTCTAGTGAGGATGGTGAGAGAGACTATACACAACATTACGTTCATGCATGTTGGAGGGAAGTTTAAAACGTATATTTTCGTGTCAGTGTATCAGTGTAGCATCAAAATCGCAGACAGCAAGTCTTTAAAATTTCTCACTTCATACCTTCGTCTTGATGAGCGAAAAACGTTTCCGCTTCCCTATAAAAAGATCTTTTGTGGATAATTATTTAAAATTGTGATAAAAAATTCTAACTTATCGCAATTCAGAATCGACCTCAACAATTTTGAGGTAAAATCTCGACATCATATTTCAGAAGAATCAGGAAAAATTAATTTTTTTCACATCTTTATTTCAAACATCACAAACACGGCATGAAAATACACACATAAATCATACTACAAAATTTTATTAATAAATTTCAGCAAATTCAATTATCGAAACCAACTCTTTTCGAAGCTTTGAAAACACAAAACCAAAGGATTATAAGTTCGTGTACGAATATTTGCAGCACGTCATGAAATACTGCCCTCTCTTCCCACGGCAGGACTGCACTAAAGCCAGCACTTGTCACGCTAACAGCTCTTACTTCAGCAAATTGCAGGCGGCAGAGACACCGTGCGCCGTTGACGGAGGTCGTGGCTGCTGTGGCTTACACTGATGAATGCGCAGAGATCGTGTGCCGTCATTGCGCGGTGTCGCAATTGGGTGCAATGTGTCCACAACACCCGGTCGAAGAATTATATTCTCACTTAAGTATTGCAGATTTTTAATTTTGTTTTATTGTTGAATAAAATTGTATTTTATTGCAGGTGATGGCTGAGATGAGCGTTACATCCGTTTTGATGCTGGAAGAATGGGTGGTCTTTGCGTTTTATCTATAAGTGGTTTTAAAGTTGTTATGGTATTGGCTCATTTTTTCATGTATATTATATGAAAATGATGAAACTTGTAGGAGCAAAAGTGTCATATTCATTGAGTGTAAAATGGAAGAGAAATGTGAATCATAAATTTTTAGTAGCTGAAAAGTTTATCAGCATGCATGTTGAAATTACTGTTACAAATAGGCACGTGTACAGATTATGCATACATTTTGAGATGGTTCAAGTGTTGGAATGAAAATCACAAAATTTGAGTGTGCTGCAAAATAATAGACGTATAATGATTTTCCAGCAGGATGCAAGTTCCAGAAATTGACTTAAGTGTTAGCACTGCAAGCAAGAAGGGTAAACGCAGCATTCTTTCATGCTAGCACGGGTACCTAACATAGACTTGTTTCTATGTCGAGCGTGGTTGAAGAACTCTGCGTAGAAAAGGTGTAAAACACTTGAATTACATTCATTGTTTTTGAAAGTATTCGAAGAAAGCGCGAACGTTGGAGGGAGCAAACAATGGGAATAAATGTCCCGCTAAAATCGAGGCGAAAAGTGTCGACGAGAATATCGTAAAGCGGAAAGTACTTCGAGAATGTCGCAGGAATACCGTGCGACGAAGAACAATAAAGGGAAAAGTTCACGCTGGAAATTGTCTAAAGTCGTAAGCTGTGTCGGGTTCCGAAAGCCTGGTGAACAAAATAGCAGGCATGGCATGTGAAGGACCGAATTAGATAGTATTAAAAGAGTATTTGAGGAAATGACACCCCCAAAAATACCTGCTATCACCAATAACTGAACACGAAACAACTTAACCATCTGGAACAACTACATACAATCTTTATTGAATTCATATCTTCCATGTACATGAGATGTCTGTGAAATTTATCTTTCAAAGCTTTTTCGGGGTTATGAAAAAAATTCGTAGCAGTTCTGGATAATAATTTTACAGACATGTTGCTAGAAGAAATGAATAGTTTTAAACACCGTATGCCAGCAGTGAACTTTATGATACCAATCAGAACTTTAATGAGCTGCAGCGCTAATAATCATTGTCTATTTAAAGCTCCAGCGCTCAATAGACAATGAAAGACAAGATCAGTTTGCAAGCGCTGTGTTTCATGGAGCATTGCACACGAAACCTGTCAGTTGCCTTCAGTTTCAGGAAAATTTGTAATTTTCTTCCTTTTCAGTACTACAGTTGATATTTTCCACGTTTCTGTATAATAAATGTGACCCTGACTCCAACAAAATTTCTATACCGCCAACACGCAGAATTTTTATTTCATTGTAGAATTTTATTATTGATGCAGAACTACTAGATTGACTACTAGAAATATGACCAATCCATCATGTTTGTTTATTTAATTCTAAACCAATGTTTTTCCAAAAATTTCTTTGTTTCATCTGTTCTATTTTTGCTTTGAAGTTTTCATATCTTTACTACGCTAAATATTGCGGTTATACATGTATACGATTGGTGGTCTACTACAGAGCGTGTAACCAAACATGTTTCTTATTAGAACTTCTTTATATGTATAAAAGAACACGTTCCAGTCCGACATCAACAACATCGATATTGTGGCTTTGAGAGGCTCATTAGAATTCACGTAGCTCAGAGACTTCATATCTTTGCTCACGCGGTCATTTGCAGTTGACATCTAATTTTCAACACACTTCCTGTGGAAGCAAATAATGCGACTAAAATAATTTCAATAATTTTTATTTATTATTATTTTCCATCAATATCAATAGATAATTTGAATAATTTATGCCATGATTCTATTGCGATAGAATTCTTTATTAACCTTTTCGAATCGCGTATTGAATAACGTGCTTAGCTTACCTCAAATAGCTGAGAGCTGTTTTTCTATCAAATTCTCTGGTTCTGCCTGATCATCACTCTAACTAGTAATTCGTTTTTGCACGAGCATCGACGATGCTTTGCGACCATTTTATCAGAAAGTAGAAAATATTCACCTCCAAAATTAAGCAGCGTGAAGGATTTGCTAGTCAAATTGAACGATCTACACAGAAACGGACTCTATTGAACTTATAGTAAGAACCAGCCGAGCCATATTAACATGAATGTAAAATGAGCTACTGGATTAGCTAACATAACTGTATGACTTGCTGAATGTTGCGTACATATATCTGACTACAATTGGCACATATATCGGCACATATATCTGACTACAATTGGCACATATATCGGCACATTTACCTGCCTACAATCGGCACATATATCTGACTACAATTGGCACATATATCGGCACATTTATCTGCCTTCAATCGTCATATATACTCGTATTTGACTACAATTGGCACATATATCGGCACATTTATCTGCCTTCAATCGGAATATATATCTGACTACAATTGACACATATATCGGCACATTTATCTGCCTTCAATCGACACATATATCTGACTACTACAATTGGCCCATATATCGGCACAATTATCTGCCTTCAATCGGATTATATATCTGACTACAATTGGCACATATATCGGCACATTTATCTGCCTTCAATCGGCATATATGTCTGACTACAATTGGCACATATATCGGCACATTTATCTGCCTACAATCGGCACATATATCTGATTACACTTGGCACATATATCGGCACATTTATCTGCCTACAATTGGCACATATATCTGACTACAATTGGCACATATATCGGCACATTTATCTGACTAAAATCGGCACATATATCTGATTACAAATGGCACATATATCGGCACATTTATCTGCCTACAAGCGGCACATATATCTGACTACAATTGGCACATATATCGGCACATTTGTCTGCCTACAATCGACACATATATCTGACTACAATTGGCACATATATCGGCACATTTATCTGACTACAATCGGCACATATATCGGCACATTTATCTCCCTACAATCGGCACATATATCTGACTAAAATTGGCACTTATATCGACACATATATCTGACCTACAAAATTGCAACTCTCGTACTCGTTTAGGTTCCCCTGAGGCACGTTCTTCACGGTTCTATGCGATCGTATGTAGTTGATCTTCGAGTTGCAGGACACTATTATATAACATTATATACACCATTGATATATTATTCTAATATATTGTGCGGATAAAAACTAGTCCCTGTTATTAAAGTTTTACGGTACAGATTCAAGTTATTTAATACGGGGAAAACTTTTACAGAATTTTTTTGTCCGTATGAGATGAGTTTCTCGAAAGATGTTGCTGTATAGTCCGAGAACCTACTATGCATCTTTTTCCAATGGCTTAATTCGTATTTTTTTTATTTCCAGTTAAATGTCACCCGTTAGCTATTTTACTCAGTGCTACGATAGTTTTCTTTGGAACATTCCGTTGAAACTTTTTTATTTTTTTATCATCTTCAACCAAATCGTAGTAAAGACACCGTCTTCTCAGATTAATTATAATATTGGACCAGCCCACCGGTATATTTCTGTGTGTGTATGTGTATCTGGATGATGATGAAAGTGTATGAGTGTGTTCGTGTGCGTGTGTGTGTGTGTGTGAACGTGTGCAAGTGTGAGCGTGTGTATGTAAGTTTCGTTGTTCATGTGTGAGAGAGTGAGTGTACGAGCTGATTTCACACATGCAACGTGTGCAATTATTTTTGCCCGTATTCTACATCTGTTATCGCCGTGTCGCAGCGGCGAAAGTGTTCACACTTCCTATGAAGAATTCGAAGGTTCAAAACCCTCAGTGTAAGCTCAGTGTTTTTTTTCGATTAGAAGACCAAAAAAAATTAGCACCAATTCCATTTTTATTGAAAAAGCACCGGCTTCTCTGAGGTTAACGCTCAACATAATCTAAAGTAGATGATACGTATCAACTCGATTGAAAGGAAAAATCTCCCTTCTAATATTCACGATTCCAGGATTTCAAACAACTTTTATGGTCCTCTGCAAAATTTTCGGTGCATTCATTGATCATGAAATAAATTTTTACTTCAATGATTCACCAATAAGGATAATCGTTGGTAAAAAAAAATTCTTTTTTTAAGATAGAAAACGTAAATTTCAACTCTATTTTTTATAAATTTCCCTATATCGAAATAAATGAAAAAATTCATTTTAATAGAGCGTAACTAGAATAAAAGTATGTACGCATATATATATATATGAAAGCACATTTTTCCAGGAAAGTATTTGAGCAACAGAGAAGCATTTCATTTCAACTCTTAACTACTTCCAAAATTATTCCTTAGCTGACATTATAGGGTATCGACGTCGCCAAAAATAAAAAAATGATGTCGGTTGAAATTCCTCTTTAGAAAAAAGAGGCCATTTCTCTAGAAAAAATCAAAATGACACAAAGTTATTTCAAAACATCAAACTGAGTCATAAGTTATCAAAATAGAATTACATCCATCGAAAAATTTTACACTCAACTTGAACAATAATTGGTGCTAGCTATAGCCTGTTCTCCTTTTGTTGTGGCATGTGGAGGAAAATTAAGTTATTGGCATATGCTGCATTCGAACTTTTCCCGAGCGGTGAAATGGTACAATTTTTATCTGTTTTCGTTAGACTATAACACTTAGGGGAAAAATATAGCTACTGGCAAAGGCTATAACCTGTTCTATAACTCATGAAGGAAATTAGAAATTTAAAAGCGAGGAAAATTACAAGGAACTTAATCAAATTTAATTGGAAAACGTTTCGGAGTCCAGCTCCATCATCAGTTCAAAAATACAAGTCATTATGTCCGCAATAAAAGAAGAAACAAAATGTTGTAGACAGTAATTAAAAGAGATCACGAAAACATGTCACAAAAAATATAATCGACCAAATTGTCATCTAGTTATTATTTGCAATGAATATGAACTATCGGTATTGATGAGGGCCAATTTTCGTTTAAAAATATGTAAAGACTATAAAATCCTAAGGTCATATGAAGTTGGAGCAGAATCTAAGATTTTGAAGGCTTTGAAAATGAAGCAACTGGCGTAGGCTATATATATAACCAGTTCTCTATGGACTATAACTTGAGCATGAAAATGAAGTAACTGGGGTTTGTCGTAACATGTTCTTTTTGGGCTATAACAAATACAGGAAAATGAAGCAATTGGCGTACGCTATAACCAGTCCGCGAATTTAACCTTCCCTCCAGGCCTGGTTCGGAGGCTCATTATTCTCGCAGGCTCTTTGGAAAAACGTTCGCTGCCAATTAACTTAGCCTCGAGCACATGAGATGGCCCCTTAATAAGCAAACGCTGGAGATGGCGCGCCCCATGACGAATTAGACAGACGAAAACTTGAGCAGTTGTGACGAGACAGGACGGCCAGAAGTACGGGACTCAGCACATGGCTCTCGCTGGCGCTCCGATTGTGGGAGACTGAACGAAGCTGGTGATCAACTCTGGCAAACTGAGGAAATTAACACGAAATTCACGAATCGAAAGCTAATGCAAATAGCATGTGGCGAACTACTAATTTTTTACCGGGTGAATTAGCTCGAGCTTCGTAGGAAATGGAAAGGTATTTTAGAATTGTGGCGAGCTAATAATGTTTTTTACCGGGTGAATTAGCGCGACCTTCGCGGGAAATAGAAAGGTATTTTAGAATTGTGGCGGGCTGTTATTTTTTTATTGAGTGTATTGGCAAGAAATTCACAGAGCAAAAGGCAATGCAAACAACTTGTCGCGGGCAGCTAATTCTTTTTACTGATAGAATTAGCACGAGCTTCGTAGCAAATCTAAAAGTACAATAATGCAGAATTGTGGAGGCAGCTAAATTTTTCATTTGAGTGAATCAGTACGAAATTCGTTGAGAACCTAAATGTTATGCAAACAAAAGTTATTGCCTGGGGTAACCGGGGCATAATTTACAGAGGCTCTTGGAAATAATGTGAAGAGACTCACGTTGGGTGCTTTTTATACAGAGGGAATTAGCGTATAATTTATAGAAAATAGATACATGATGCAGGAGACTTGAGTCGGGCAGCTAATTTTTTAACGAGGGAATTAGCACAAAACTCGTAAAGAATCGTTAGTCGGCACAAACTGACTTGTGCTGAGTTCATAACTTTTTCTGGAGAGCGAGTTAATTAGAACCTAATTTCAAGTGTGTTAATTGGAAGTTAAAATGTTATGTAAGTTTTGATGAATTATTTCGTTAAATGTGAAATTATCTACCTTTTCACAATCATCATTTTGAGAAAAAAGGAAAAAAACTAGAATACTGAATTGCATGATTAATAAACCTAAATTATGTTGAGTATTGGACACAATTAATAACGAAGAGAAGTAATTGACCCGGATGGATGCAAGGAAAGAAAGAATTATTCGTAAGAGTAAGAAATGATTGACACAAATAGACGCAAAGAAAGAAAAAAATATTCGGTAGAGTCAGAACGATGAGCTGTTTTGCACACTTTCCACAAATTAAAGGATAAACAGCAAGAATATATAAAATTATACTAAATTAAGAAAAGGGAAAAACATTGTTCAAATGAATGGAAATTGGTACTTGGAACACGACTGAAACTTTCTTTTGTTCGTCTGTTTGATAACTGTTGTTATTTCCAACATGTGGGAAGTCTGCAGTCACAACCACTAGAAAGTTGAAAAAATTATCACTGACGCTCTGAACCACGAACTGTGTCTTGCCTGTGCAATTCATTTACGAGTACTGTTGAAAATGTTGAATAAACGTTTAATTATGAATGCAGACAACATTGTACGGATTAAATTTTTTATTCCATGCCTATAACTTATTATCAATCTGGAACACGATTTGAATTCGCATATATTCCAACGACTAAAAATATTGCAAGCCAAAACATAGACTTTTCCGTAAGATCTAAAACCACCCAATGGTCCGTGGCACACCTTTAATGCTCGCATATTCCAGAAACGGAAAACCTAGCGAGTCAAAATACGGGAACCACGTGTGCATATTCAAAACATCCAAAATCATTCAATTATCTATGGCGCAACTTTAATGTTCGTATACTCAAAAAACGGAAAATACTGGGAGCCAAAATACTGGGACCACACGTACTTATCCATCAAAACCAAAATTATTCAAAGATCTATGACGCAACTTTAATGCTCGTGTATTCAAGAGACCGAAAACTCAGCGAGCGAAAAGGCAGGAACATGTACTTATCCATAACATCCAAAATCATTCAATGATGTGCACGGGGACCACATGTACTAACCCATTAAAACCCAAATTATTCAAAGATCTGTGACGCACCTTTAATGCTCGTATATTCAAGAGACGGAAAACATAGCAAGCCAAAAGATGGTAACAACGCGGAAGGACTCACGGGTGCTCGAAACATCCAAAAAGACGTCATTCTCCGCTGGCAGCGCACCAGAGCTCTCAAAGGCTTATTATCCTGCTTCCTGAGGCGGATTTACATTTGTTCTCAAGTGCAAGACGGCGAGACAAGCCCTCTAGCGTCGAGCCGTCGGAAAATGTAAAATTTCAAACTCTCTAAAAATGATATGCTGAACTGTGTGTCGAAAAAGATATCATGAACGTACGAAAATGTAAAGGATCTGATTCAAATATGTATTTTTCAGTGTCTTTATTCTAGCTAAGCAAATAGTTTTTTTACAGATTTGACAGATTTTTACAGATTATTTACAGATTTTTAAGGAAAGGTGTTTTCAGAAACGATTTTGACCGTCAACATATATTTTTTTAAATAGAAACTAAGGACATAATTAAAAACGATAGTTTTTATTCAAGGTCATGAACATAAGGAAGAATGTAGAAGAATGATTAAACATTCTTCTGTATTACACATAACAAAACATGTACAAAGATTTGCGAACGAGTATGGAGACACAGATCAGTAAACATGCAGAAGTAAACAGATAATGGCGGCGAAAAGCTGTAGACAACGATTTAATGGTAAGAAGCAGGGGCTAAACATTGAAAGGTAAGAGCTGTAGACAGAGGTCGCATGATAAGTAGATTTAGACTTGCATATTGAGGAAATTCCCCTGCACTAGATGAAGAGAGACAAATAAGAAAGTGAATACAGAAATAGAGAAATGTTCTGAGCTGGATAAAGACAGAGAAATTATACAGCGTAGACGGAGAGAAAGAGAAAGACAGAGAAATTATACAGCGTAGACGGAGAGAAAGACCTGAAATTGGGATTCGAACAAGAAAGTTTACACTAAGACATTGCTTCATCAGATGTTTGTTTTAGCTTCAAAATTACGGTGATGGTCGATGTTTATCATTGAGATGAAGTGAACAATTTAAAATTCGTTTGGAAATAGCAATCTTCAGGATCTCCTCGCAGGAAAGGAAGAGTCGTCGAATTGAAGAAATCAAATGACTAAAGCGTGTTCAACGTAGAGCGAGCTGGAAGCGAACTTAATTTTTTAGCAATATTTTGACTTCTTGAATAGGCGATGTACATTTTCCTCAGAAGTACAACCAACTGATCATTCCACTGTGCACGTGGTGTATCTGTAGGTCATTTTCACTGACCTCTGTTAGCTCTAAATCATTTTTAGTGATTTCGGTTAGCTCTAAATCATTTTTAGTGATCTCTGTTAGCTCTAAATCATTTTTAGTGATCTCTGTTTGTTCTAAATCGATAGTTTTTTATATTTTGAATTTTTTTTACCTATAAATTAACTATTTGGAAATCTCTGTCAGCTCTAACTTGATCGTTTGGCTAATCTCTGTTTGTGTTATCATTGATGATATTTTTATTTATATTTTTATAGCTTTCATCTTCGTTGTTAACCTTTATATCATTATACATTATAGTATGATATTTAATCTCTTTATCATTTCCTTTATCTTTATCTGTTGCTTTACCTTAATCGGTTTTTGTCATCCCTGTTGGCTGTAGCTTACTACCAAAGAAAAATGAATACAAAAAATATCTAAGCTGTCGAAAAGTTGTCTTGTGTTTTATACGCTGAAATCGCTCAAACTTCCACAACTTTTTCCTCACCTTTCATAACCTTTTGTCATAAAGCACTTACACGTAATGAATCCATATTAAAGTAAACAAAATATATTTTAATTCATAAGCTCCTGCTTCTGAAGTCTTACATTCTACTAAACGAGTAAGGGAAAAATTTACTATTCCGTATGCCCCCACGAAAAACCGAACCGAGTATTTATTTTCCCGCATCAATTCTGCTCATAAAAATTTCCCTTGTCAGTAGTAATCAGTAATACCGCATAATTTTACTTGACATTAAATGCTTATGGTATTCTTATGATGGTATGACTGACACTGGAAAATATCATATATACTCGGTTCGGATTTTTGTTTGACATACTGTATAAGGATTTATGATTGGACTCATATATCATTAGGCAGTTCGTGTTTTAATGAACAATTTATGAGTACACTTCTAGAGTCCTCTGACCATAGCCCGACCTAGATGTGCCACTTAAACCCAAAATGTTTTGCTATTGCACTCTTGGTCGCAGTCACGGTAGGGGAAACAAGGTAGGGTCATTTCTATGAGGGAAAATACGCTTCTTCTCATTTGGCTAGCCAATAGAAAGGCTTTATTTCAAACAAATTTTATGACGTCACCAAGACGCCATGTCGTTAGACCAAAAGTGCTGATGGATTTGGGAGTAGCAGTTTATAAGCAGTATAAGCGTTGCTATTGGTTTGTTGCCCTGACGTCAGTATTGCCACACAGTCGACGAAAAAAGACTGGTTTGACCCTACCTTGTTACATCTACCGTGGTCGCAGGTTACCGATGGATGTGTATCGCCGCACGGATGTGTATCCGTGTTATCAAAATCCCCTAAATGGAACGCTAGACAAATTGAATAATTATTCCCTTACATGGCAAAAGAATTGCCTTTTCTGTCCAATGATTTGAAGGCCATGTTACCTACACTACCTGAATGGAACGATTGACCAATGAACAATTGGAGGGCAAATATGCAGTGTCCTAACCCACAAATCAGAGGTCAAAACTGGAGAGTGGATTAAGTGATAATATCACCTCGTAGCGGCGTAGATGTCTTTCAGGCAGAGTGGCCTTGTTCCTAGTTCAGTTCCTAGTTAGTAACTTGGCTATGGAAAGCTTGTTTGGCAACCCTGCGATGAACACCACGCCTCTAACTTGAGTGTCCTAAAATTCTGTGTTTTGTGGGTAAGGACACTCTGCATATTTGCCCTCCGATTATTTCTTCATGCGTCAGTAGAAGTATCCTTTCTACTCCATGGTTATAATTATGAATATCATGTTACCGGCCTGACGTTGCTACTGCTAGACACACAGCGCGCTTACAAAATTCCATACTAGAAAGAAGAAGCTGCGCGAGCATGGTTCAAATTCCCCAATATCATAAAAATTTAGACCAGCGTTCTCCTAGAACGAATTTGGAAAATTTCTGTTGCCTAAACGGGAAAATTCCGAGCTACGTGGCCTGGAAGGAAGATTAAAAGCCATTAATAACGATAGGTATGCTTCATTTCTCCTTTGGTAGGCACAGGTTTACTCTCGAAAATAATCCTAAATACCTGGACACTATCACATTACGCTTTATACCTAAAAATAGTGTGTAATATTTACTGAAAATAATGAATTTGACATTTTGAAATACCTTTCAGAAACTTCTGTGAAATTTTTCTTAGTTGTGGTCAAACCAAAATGACAACAGCTAGGCAATCAAGACTGCTGTGATTTCGAAAGCCTCACATCTCTTCCTGTCGTGACATTCTTTTTGCAAGAACAGAGCAGCGCGAGGCATTTGCTTTTTCTAGCCAGAGGTCACAGCGGTCTAAAGTTGAGAGCTCGCTCTTCCTGATAAATAATAGCAAAAACCTCTTTTCTCGTTAGAAAGGAAATGTGTAGTTGATTACATCTCTCCACTCGACACCGGTGTACCAAATGGATACCAGATAAGCCAGGAGTAACCGCCTAATATATAGTGTCCTGCCAGCAGTAATTATGTGTAGCAGGAATTTTAGCGGATCGATATCACAGCGTTTGCCTTCCTTCACTTTCATAAATAAAAGAAACGAAGAAAAGATATTTAAATCATATTTTAGCACAATCATTTTGAAGCACACGCACTGAGTTGTCAAATGACATAAATTATTATTTATAAACTACATTTAAAATATTTGAAGCATCTGACAACTCAATGCTTGTGGATTAAAATGATTGTTATGGAAAAGAATTTGAATATCCTTTCTACGTTTTTTTGTAGATGAGAGTTAATGAAAGCAACCACTGTGCCTCGATCCGCTAATAATGAACACACATATGTTTCATAAAATTGATTCTAAAATTTTTAGTTTTTTGACTGACACAGAATTCAAGGAATTTGAACTCGAAATTTTATGCCTTAATTTCAAGAAAAACTAGAAGGCAATATTCTCTTCTCGTGAAGTTGGGCATCCATGTTAAAAACTCTGACTGCACACTGAAAAGCATACAATGCATTCGGGACATTAGGTGGTGGATAAGTAGTAGCAGGCATTTCTTTCTGTACTCTCAGTGGTGAAAATCTTCCTCTACAGGGACAGAGCGTCGCCCTGTCTAAGTTTCTTAGGCCTTCACTCTGATAGACAAATTTATACTGTTTGTACCCCTTGCACCTATGACAGTAAGTTTATAGCCAGACCAAAATACCTCATCATCGATCATGTTTTCTAAATACAGCAAGAAAATTACTCTGGCAGCAATAAGATAAGTTTTGTAATTATCTTCTCGTTTGTTTTTAACCTTCAATGAATTATCAGTACAATTACTATGCGTTCCTCGTAAAATTCCTCAGAGAACCAAGAATTTTTTATGTCATTCTTAATTGGTTTTGATTCATGTTTTTCTTGATGAACTTTATCGCGCTTGCTTTCGTTATTAGTTTTTGTCTAGTGCATATCTTCATGGATGAGTATTACCAACTTAATGTACATTTGAGCACATCACAGGCTAGTCTGCGGTGCTGCGACAGAGCATCGCACTTTGAAAAAAAGATACGGGTTCAATTTCAGTCCCTCAACCGCGGTATTTTACCGGGAATGAAAGCAGCTTCTCTGTTGTATATCGAAAACACAGAAAACAAGTAAAAATGTTCTCAAATAAAACCCTTCTACCTTCCATTGAACTTGCCCTTCTATTGAACTTGCATTTCCCTCTCTCCCTTTCTTCAGGTTAAGAAACTGAATCCCCATAGTACAACTGGTGCGTAATGAAGGAACGATCAATGGAGATGAAAATTTAAAGGTCCAGGAGATTTTTAACGCTGGTGATTTCATGTGTCATCCACGCATATATACATACGTGGAAAAAAGTTGAGCCAGTGGACTGTTTAGTAACTTGAATGCAAGAAAGTTAATGCTATTTTCGTAGATAAGTTCTTCTTAGCCTCGTCATCAGATTCATCAAACAACTAAACACGGTGAACATATACAAAGACCATCAGGGCTTAAACTGAAATTTTTTGAAGGTTACCATGATCGAGGTACTCCATTGCTGCACCTTTTGGACGCTGCAGTGAAGATATCGTTTTGAATGCAGTCCAGAGCCACATCCAAGAACCCTTTGAAGTACATCGTGTAAAGGATTGGCAAACACCTCCTCCGGACCATCGTTCCTGCAGTAAAATGACCGTTGTTCACACACGGGGGAAGCCGCCGCCGTGATGAAGCTTCGCAATAATTCAGGTTTTTGCGGACGCTGTCTTCAGGTGTTGACGAGGGCGAGTCTGAGAAAGGGATACATACTGTCCGAGGTGGGAAAGCTTACGAGTGTCTCCCTTTAATATGCACGACCCGATCTCGACGGTACATTTACAGTCTTTGACGCTTGTTTTTGGGCGGTGAAATTTTTTTCGTAAAACTAATTATAGTTATTGCCTGCAAACTAAATTTTCAATTATGATTTTATTGAGAAAATTCCGAAACAGAACGCGATGACACAGACTTATTCATGTTTTGACAGGAGAGTCTTGTAATATTTGCAGCTCGACATGCATTAATGCTACTTTCCTGGACAGATTCAGTGGTAATTACTAAAAAATATTGGCCGTGAGCACCTGACACCATAATATATTTAAAGATAAACGTCAAATCGAATTAGCAGAGACAAATCTTCTGCACCTGACCACACGCGTCATGCACGTTCACACAGCCCACAGTTTACACCATGGAGTCGGTTACGTATGAAATGAACTCCAATTTAAAAACAGCCTTTGAAAATCTGTCCCAACCTCAAATTGGTCATCCAGTTCCAATATTCATCAGTTTTCGCAGGTGAAACGTCCTCTCCTCACAAGCAAAACGATCGGGAATGGTTGTGCAGCATTAGTCACGGAATCCAATTGCTGCCGTGGGCATAATCCATAATTACGCGAGTCCTATTATGGAAAACGCGGCCTTTTGATTCACGAGGCTGCAGAAGCAAGGCAAGGGCAACATGAAAGAGGACCCCTGGAGGGCTCTTATTGGGAAGACGATGCCTCATAATAGCCTTACATGGAGGTCCCTGCTGAGGAATATAACGAACGGGTAGCGCAGACGTTCGCGACGCACTTCCTCGTTTGCTGGACACTCAACACAAATTTTTTGATGGTTTTGTGCGCTACGTTGTGTGTGCGACCATTTATAATGATTGTGTGACCGCTTAAAAAAATTTCTGTGACCATTTAGAACATTTGTGTTACCGTTTAGAACGATTGTCGAATTACTTAGAGCGATGATTGTCGAAAAATATGGCCTCCTGAACTCTAATGCTTACATCTCAACGAGGTACTTTCATTGAGAACGAAAATGGAATTGTAAAGTGAAAGTGCATCAAGAAGGCTATAACAATAGGATAAACGTTTGATCAAACAGGAGGGGGGTAAAGATGGAAGTACGGAAGCTGCAGATGGACCATATTATCAATGGAGAAAAACTATAATGAAAAGAAGTATTTATAATACATTTTTTCAACTATTTTTATTTTGAAAAATACTATCAGGCTCGTAATTTATTCCATTTTACGTTTACGTAATTTGTTAGAGAATACGAAGTATTGTTGCACTGCATCCTTTGCAGCTGTTTTTGGTTTATTTTCATCATTATAAGAAAATAAAAGCCACAACTATTACATTTACTAAGGATTTGGAGGAGATTCCATTTGTTTCTTCAAGAATTTTTGCTGTTCTTGTGGAGGAGTTATAGTCACATTAGCTTCAACGATCCAAAAACAAACGTAAATTGAAGTAACTGTTTCTACCATTAATCAGCATGGAATCACTTACTTGTACGGGCATTGTCACTCGTGCAAGCTCGAGTACCAGTGGGTGCCCCTCACACCTACACGTGTGTTCCAGTTTTCGTAAAACCTTTGAATTTAAAACCTTTAATCTCACTCAATAATTAATACTACGTAATCATTAATCATTACCTACGTAGCAAAATGTTTCGACTGTTTTCATGCTTGAGTAATTTCAATGCTTAAGTACTCGAACTATGACCATATTTAACCTGTATTTAATCCATATTTGATGAAATACTGCAACCATACTTTTAACTTTGATAATTGTCCCTTCGACGCACAATTAGTTTGTTGCACTAATTGTAGATCGACTTTTGGATCAGTTGGTTCAGGTTCTCTGGCTTAAATAGATTCTGCAATCGTTAAAAAAGGTAGATTTTCTCATCAGGACGTGTCTCAAGAATGTGAGTCACTTGTACTCATTTTCTTATTTCCAACTATCCCCTTAAACCCTTCAGTGCTTAATATTTATTTTCACATAAACGCTCCATTAACATTCCGACCGTATATTCACAATTTAGTTATAACGTTTAACGATTTCAGTCATTCCGCTCGGTTCAGCAGCTTTTTTCATCATAGTAAAAACATTTTTCTCTATTACTGAACTGTTATTCCGGAAATTAAAAGTATTCTGTAAAATCCTTTAAATATTTAACTCGTCTTCAACTTGCCTTTAAAGAAAGCTCAATTCCATCTGGAATTGATATTGCCTCGCCACTTAAAACTCCCGCGCAGGCAAGTTGCCGCTTGTTAATAAATTGCAATCCCAGTCATTCAGAAGTTGGGCAATTCGATCTCTCCCTCCAAATGAACCCCTTGGCCAACTTCTTGTGAGAGCACAAAATTTCTGCGAATCAAAGGCAAGCTTGTTGCCTTGCTTGTGCTCGACAATCTGAGCGTCGTGAAGTGCAAATTCAACGCTAATATCGAACGCATGGATGAAGAAGTCCTTGGCAGCGTGTTGTTTGGCTAAACTGAAGCAAATCAAACGATCTCATGAGACTTCCGTCGTAATGCAAATGACGGATTTTAAAATTTCCTGGCCGATATGTTGGATTTGACTAGCATAACATCGAAGGACTCTTGAAGGGTAAACATTTCAAATTGTTGCAACAGTTGAACGATGGATATGACTGGATGTTTCGTCCATGATGACTTACAGCAAATATCACTGGATTAATCATTTATGTTTATGGTAATTATATATTTATAAAAAAGTTTTTGAGTCTGATTTCAAATAGTTTTTAACGCATATTTTCAGGAGTACGAGTACTTCGGTTCAACTGCACGATCATAAGGTATTCAAGTAGCAGAGCACACTAGCGGGAATTGGCTCACAAGTCTTCCATTTCCTCCTCCTCTCCATGGACTAACTCAGCGAGACATTGTTGAATATCACTCTGCAAACCGCAGCTTAAAGAGCCTTTGTTCATAAAGAAATTTTTCTCTCGTGTTGTCCTAAATAGTTAAGCAGTTTTTGAATTTTTTTACAATAAAAAATTGAAAGCTCTTAGCGCGAACAAACTCGGATACGTTTGCAAGCATTGAATTTAAAGAGTGTTTTGTGTACAACAAATGTACAGGAAGTGGGAAAAACTGCATAATACCTACTCTATTTATTTGCATTTTTTTATTTTGGAATTAATTACCTTCAGGTAAGTTGTACAAGATAACATTATAGAAGTGTTTATCAAGTAGTAAACACCTGTTTTGAGAACACATGAAATTCTTTACTTTGATTTACGTCGGAGAAGTGAAGACCAGTGGACAGGATCTGTCAACATTTGATACAGGACGTGTCATTGGATTTCATCAACGTCTAAGGTCATCTGGAGACTTCTTTACAGTAACTGGTATAAATGTCAGAACGGTAAAGAGAGAAATAGCCCTCTGGAAAGAATATAGCGAACACAATTCATTTAGAGAAAATAGTGGCAAGCTTAACATTCTAGATGACAAAGGCACACGCTCTGTAAAGAAATTGTTGAAGAAAAATGGACGTTCTTCAACAGGAATTATAATTAGCGAGTTTCGTGAAGATTCATAAACAATAACGGAAAGAATTATTTTGCGTCAGGAGTTGAAAAAAATGAATTTCGGCAAATGTAAATCCACCAGGAAATCGTTCGTGTGAGCATTAAATAGGATAAACCATTCGTTATTTGCTCGTAAGAAAACGATTAAGCTGCTGAAGATTGGAAGCATGAAATGTGATTCAATGAGTCCAGATTCACAATTTTTCAGAACAATTGGGCGTTAGGGTGTGGGGACGCCACATGAAGCAATGGATCCATCTTGCATCGTCACAATTTATTGTTCAAGCGCCTGAACACAGTTGATGCTTTGGGACTGTTGGGATATAAAGAATATGAATCTAACGCTCTTTGAAATAACTAAATGAAAACTTAGAGCTATATTTCAATACTTTCTGACCGAGTTTTTCCTTTCATAGAGCTTTATCTTCTCGATGGCAACGAGGCTCTTATGAACAGCAATGCTCGCACCCACCGGGATAGTAATTTTTATGATTGGTTTATTCCGATTGAAGAAATATCTGGGCACACGGCCACCACAATCTTCTAATTTTAACCCTATTGAAAATTTATGGGAAGAGCTTAAGAGGAAACTGCGGGACTCATCGCCCCTTAGTTCAGCATCGACTGCCTCAGGACAGGTTACTTCAATTATGACCAAAATTAGATCTGTAGAGGATCCTGAATCTTTCAGAAATCAATCCTGGGAAAAGTGGCGATTCAATCGACTACTAAAACTTTTCTGAACCACGCAACTATTTTTGCCCGCTGAATGTACATAGACGCAACAAAATGATCTCTGCCTGTTTGCTACCCTATCACATTAGGAATATGATCTAATTTTTCCGAAAATTAATTCTGACATCAGAACACTTAGACGACAGTAATCTGAAGAGGATAAAGAGTGTCGTAATTCTTTGAAAAGATAGAAAATAAATAAATTAAATACCTTTCTGTGTATTTGAGTTCAAATATAATGCAGAAAAAAGTTAGAAAAGCAGTTTCGTAAAATGCATAGGCTTTAGGCTGACCTTTCAATTTAAAGTGTGTTGGGACAAAATGCAAAAGTGTTATTCATATACGACACTTTCAAATCCACTCTACTTATTTATGTGCGCGCCCTTAACTTCTCGTGAAAATTACGATTACATCGCCGCTTTTCAGGAAGGCAGTTTTAATTTGGCATTGATCTTCCATGTGACTTGCCGAATTGATCCTAATAATCGAGTAACATTGACTTCATTGAAGCGTCGAAGAGCTGCAATTATGAAGCCTCAGCAATTGTGCGCTCTGCCACGGCGGGACCGAACAGCAGCACTGCAACCTGCACCGCGGGCTGACGGCTGCTTTGAAGGCGCATTAGAGGCGGCCCGAGAAAAATCGCCCGTCGGATCAGAGTGAGTTTGTGATCCGTCAAGTGGAAGTTCGGTCACTAACTCGAGAACAGAGTAGTACGCGGTGATAGAAAGAGAACGCTCTAAAATAAATGAAGCGTTTTTCCAGATATACATGGACGAAAGTGAATCACCGCAATTTATTTCATTTCAAACGACAATCTAGGTAGAGAAATATACTTCTGCTTGAAGTATATTCCTTCGCGGCCAGAAGCCATGGAATTAGGAAAGAATTGGGCAAATTTAAAAATGAAAGAGTTGTTTTATTTTAACACAGCAACGCACTTACTGTTGACAAGAATCGGGAATGTCTCGTAATGTATTTATAATTTAATATTAGGAATTGAGATGAAAATTTCAATAATAAGGATATCCGAAATGAAAAATAGATGGCGCAAAAAATTAACATTGGATTCTATTCTCTGGACTTTGCAGGGAAACTGTATCATGCAAATATAATGACAAGATGGAGATAATATTCGTCATACAAGCGTATGCAATAATATACAGAAACGTGGGAACGTGTGAGTGCTGTAGCAGACACAACCTTTCACTCTTTGCCATACATTTCCTGTCTTACGTGGTTGTGAGTGCAATGAAACTCACGACAAGAAAATTAAACTGAGAAGAGCAAGTCCCGCAATTCACTCCTGTAACTTTCATCAAGATAATGTTTCTTCCAAGTATCTGTCTCTGTCGAGCGCATCGGCGCACTTGAAAGCACAGCGAGAGAAGTAGTCTTACGAATACTTCTGTGAAATTCATTTTCTTGTTTTATTGCCGTAAAGTGCTATAGGATTTAATAATAGAAGTGTGTCATGATTGACCCTCGTGAAGCGCAGCTATGCAGGGGAGCTCATGGTAAAGAGCTGAATATTATACCATGAATCTCATTGAGAAGATTCAAGTTATCAACTAATCAACTTCAAGTTATCAACTTCATACATTTGAAAGATATACGTCTTCCTTGCCCTCTATTCTGTAAGATCGCACACATTTTCCCTGCAAATTGAGCGTTTTTATTTGCCTGAAAGAAATTCCGAAAAACTAAAATAAAAACCGTACAAATTCACTCTACATATAGAGCTACTGAGAATCAGAGCATTTTGTACGTGTTCGAGGACGTAAGCAGCGCGCTCATCCTTAATAAGGAAATTCGTACGGCGTCCGCACGTTACGATGGGAACATTGCTTACCAAACTGCTCTTTTACGACTTGTCCAGATGACGACGATGGTTCTGCATCCGCTCGCTTTCTGTTCATGCCAAAACGAGGCAAAGTTTAGGCACTCTCACCGACGAATTTTACGATTGTTTCTGGTTTTGAAGCATCGGAAAATTGATTTCGATATCGATGGGAATTTACTTTCGCTGATGATACCCACGAAGGTAACTTGGCAAGAATTACAGTAGTGTGTTTTTTTCCAATTTTGACCTTGAAGAGGTTTAACAGTTCTTGCTTAGGGATAGACTTTTACCCCAAAGAAATTCTGAGTGCGGATCAGCTTGGGTAAATAATTCAATATTTTCATCAGTCCTAACTAGAACGTAAGATGAAAAGAACTTATTTCGAAATATTTTTAATTTACTTTTAAAGAACAAGACTTGAAATATTATTCACTTATTTTTAAGTAGAAATGAGAAAAAAATATTATTCCTCCATTTTCTGTCGAGGACAAAATAATTGCCATGAATTTAACGCAAAATATTTTTGGAAAATCCGACTATATTACTGATACGCAATCAGTTAAAGCTTTTAAAATAATTATTACAGTTTCAGCCTTACATTTTAACGATCATTTCGAATAAATTAAGCGTGCACTAAAATAAATAAATAAATTAAGCGTTCACTAAAATTAATAAATAAATTAAGCGTTTACAGAGTTCACTAAAACATTAAAGAAAAAATGAAATGCATGCGAATTATGAAACCGTGGCTGAAATTAATTGAAAAACGCTGCCATACAGTAATTTAAATTTACTAAAAAAAGGCTATCTTCTGTTACACCGTAACTAAAAAAATGAATTGAAATGCGAGGAAATTTGCTACACAGTAACTAAAATTGATTTAAATGAGAGGAAATTTGCTACACAGTAACTAAAATTGATTGAAATGCGAGGAAATTTGCTACACTGTAACTAAAATTCATTGAAATGCGAGGAAATTTGCAACACTGTAACTAAAATTGATTTAAATGAGAGGAAATTTGCTACACCGTAACTAAAATTGATTGAAATGCGAGGAAATTTGCTACACTGTAACTAAAATTGATTCAAGTGCGAGGAAATTTGCTACACTGTAACTAAAATTGATTGAAATGCGAGGAAATTTGCTACACAGTAACTAAAATTGATTTAAATGAGAGGAAATTTGCTACACTGTAACTAAAATTGATTGAAATGCGAGGAAATTTGCTACACAATAACTAAAATTGATTTAAATGAGAGGAAATTTGCTACACCGTAACAAAAATTCGTTGAAATGCGAAGAAATTTGCTACACAGTAACTAAAATTGATTTGAATGAGAGGAAATTTGCTGCACAGTAACTAAAATTAATTGAAATGCGAGGAAATTTACTACACCGTCACATAAATTTACTGAAAAAAGGAAAAAAATCTGCTCTACCGGAACTGAAATTCACTGAAAAAATAAAAAAATCTATTATTCCGTAACTAAAATTCATTGAATAAACGCTATACCATTACTGAAATTCACTGACAAAAAAAATTGTAATACCGTAACTGGACGTTAAATTGAGCTTTTTGAAATTTTTATTCCACAAAAGAACACCACGCTCTTCGCCATAAATGGTCTTTGCAGACGACGCGGGGTGTTGAGAGCGACAGCTGAAGCAAACTCTAGCACCAACCCAGTCTAACGTTTTCGACGCCTGCATGCATGTTCTTCGCCGCCCAAGTAATTAAATCGCTTAGGCGGCAAAAAACATACATGCACCGGCGAAAAATTAAGACTGGGAAGGGCTCCCCTACCAAGGCTGGAATATTTAGACCAAAATGCTACAAAAATTGTGAAAATAATCACCGCACAAGCATCCTCTGCAAAGCTACTTCTCTGGAAATAACCGATACTATAATTTTTTTAATAAACACAGTACTTAAGAGCTTGGATCCTAAGATCACAAAAAATTAAGTAGTGGGGAGTGCTCAGGCTAACGAATATACTGACTAGACGTATAATTATTTCCAAGAGAAAACTGATTTGTGAATAGAGTATACTGGAAAAATGATGAGTATAATTCAGTTGGAACGAGAGCATGAATTCCAATATCCTAGCTTGGTTTCTCCTAAATATTAATAAAATCAATCAGTCACCATCGGCTATTGTCTCTGCTAACATTTACACTCGTATATAGAGTTGGGAATTTATAAATAAACTCCCATTGGTATTCGGAATTATATTTAAGAATGTCATTTTCATCGCAACTGTGATCATTACATTAGTTTGGAAGGATAAGAAACGATCTAGACCGATAATAATTTTATTTCACATCGAGAGTTTAAGATTTATAGTGTTTGTTTTTATCAGGACATTAAACGATTTCAGAACCTCACACGTTTAGAACGATTGCTAGTATATAGACCCATACAAATTTTGAAACCTATTATTATAATTTCTTGAGATAAAAAAAAGAATTGGAAACTGAATTCTGATGATAATATTTCTGAAAGAAAGCCAGAGGAAACATTCAGTTTCTGAATTAATTAGGCCTAGAAATTTCGAGCCTATACTCGTTCTTTTTTAGCAGGGTAGACGCTAAATAGGAAAATTATAAACTAAAATGATAATAGAGCAATAAATGTAACAATGCTACGATATGACTAGAGAAATATTATAAATTAAAAGAATTGTGGATCAAAAAATGCTATATATCTACAGTTTGACAATAGAGAATATTATAAACTAAAATAACACTTGATCATTTAATGCTATATTTCCACAGTTTAACATAAGAGAAAAACGCCGAAGCTAACATGTACGATTGATGACAAAAAATTTATTTCAAGTTTTGAACAATTTTTACCATTAAAGGACGCTCAATGTTTACTAACAAAAACGTTTCCAAATAATTTTTTCCCTGTACAGCTGATAATGCTATTCCTGCCAAGTTTCAAGTTGGTTAGATTATATTGCACGATTCCAAATATTGACCTAATGTCGAGTATTAACATTCGTATGGCTAGTATGTTGCCACGAATTGCGAAAATTGTAGCCAGTGTGTTGCTACGAATTGTGAAACTTGTAGCCAGTGTGTTGCTACGAATTGTGAAACTTGTAGCCAGTGTGTTGCTACGAATTGTGAAACTTGCAGCCAGTGTGTTGCTACGAATTGTGAAACTTGTAGCCAGTGTGTTGCTACGAATTGTGAAACTTGTAGCCAGTGTGTTGCTACGAATTGTGAAACTTGTAGCCAGTGTGTTGCTACGAATTGTGAAACTTGTAGCCAGTGTGTTGCTACGAATTGTGAAACTTGTAGCCAGTGTGTTGTTACGAATTGTGAAACTTGTAGCCAGTGTGTTGCCCCGAATTGTGAAACTTGTAGCCAGTGTGTTGCCAAGAATTGTGAAACTTGTAGCCAGTGTGTTGCTACGAATTGTGAAACTTGTAGCCAGTGTGTTGCCAAGAATTGTGAAACTTGTAGCCAGTGTGTTGTTACGAATTGTGAAACTTGTAGCCAGTGTGTTGCCACGAATTGTGAAACATGTAGCTAGTGTGTTGCTACGAATTGTGAAACTTGTAGCCAGTGTGTTGCTACGAATTGTGAAACTTGTAGCCAGTGTTTTGCCACGAATTGTGAAACATGTAGCCAGTGTGTTGCTACGAATTGTGAAACATGTAGCCAGTGTGTTGCTACGAATTGTGAAACTTGTAGCCAGTGTGTTGCCACGAATTGTGAAACTTGTGTGCAGTATGTTGCCACGAATTGTCAAACATGTTGCCAGAATGTTGCCACGAATAGCGAAACTTGTAGCGTTTTTTGCGGAACAGAACGTTCTTACACACACGTATGACAGAACGTGAAAGAATATTGTCACGGTCGGGCAACCCTGTAGCTGCGGCACCAAATAGAAGCATTCGAAACCATGCAATAGAATCGAATCCTCCTATATTTACGGAAAGTTTTAAAGTCTTGTTATCATCATCCGCTACAGATACAAAATCAGCAGGAAACATTTTAGCAGAAGACCCTTCCTCACTGATCAAGAGAGCACAGTGTCACTCAATATTTAAAAAATAACTCACCTATAGTAGGTAATAACTCACCTATAGTACGTAATAACTCACCTATAGCACGTAATAACTCACCTATAGTACGTAATAACTCACCTATAGTACGTAATAACTCGCCTATAGCACGCAATAACTCACCTATAGTACGTAATAACTCACCTATAGTACGTAATAACTCACCTATAGTACGTAATAACTCACCTATAGTACGTAATCATTCCGATGTTTTCTTTCTTTGTCACACTATAGCAGTGCAGTATTGTTTGGTAAATCAACATTTTAACTTGTATATCTTACAATCTGCAGACTGAAAATGAGAATAAATAATGCTAGAAAGCTTTAGATTTTATTGGCCTTTTTTTGAAAAAAATATTTCGTCCTACCTTTCTTTTGCTATTCATCATCAGATTTTGTTCTCTAAAAACTAAGTTCATCTGTGATTTCGCTGTGGAAAATGAGCTCATTTAAGAAACTCCAGTAACTTCATTGCTGTAAATTAATTAGAGTTTATATGGACCCAGAATAGTTTCAGAACCTTTTATCACTCAAATATCCCAGAATAGTTGAAGATGGTTAAAAACTGCAATCATTAAGTAAACTAGTCATAAAAAGATTGGTTGCGACAAACGGCAAATCTCTTTTTTTCAGCTGCTTCCCCTGCTGGAGTCGATAGCTCTAATGGACCATGAAAAATGTGAGGAGCTGCGAAACCTGCCTTCGTAAGTTCATTAGCATCCATTATAAAAGAGTCATAATGGCATGAAATCAAGCCCAAATAATTCAGTCACTAAGTAATTCCACCCAAATGACGCCGTAAAAATCACATTAATTCAGAAGCACAACATCCTTTCGACTGCCTCTACTAGATTTTTTGCCAGTGATGCTAAAAGCTCTCTGACTTGAAATTCGGACGCTTTTCTCTAAGCAAAGGCTTTAAAAGAATAGAAGCATTGTACAATTTTTATGGAAAATTCATGTTCCCAATATCTTCTCAGTCTACGGCTCATGGAGACGATAAAATAAGAGCAACTTTAACACGTAAGTTTACAAATCTCTATTATCCTAATAAGTAAACTGAGTCTAAACGAGAGAGGAAGACATGTCGGAGGAGGTTGCGTAGTTGAGTGGTACAGTCTCAGATTGCCCATTACGTAATGAGGTTACCTATTGTCCTGCAATATTGCTCGATATCTTAACTTTTTATTCACAATATCATGGAAGGAATTTCTCAGATGATCGAGCAAGATATTACTCTATGCACTTTCAATACAAAATTTAATTCCTCATTTCGAAGGGCAAGGCCCACAAAAAAGTATATGACACATTTGTTAATGCATTCTTCGAGCGTAGTGTTGAATGCAAATGTGCTCAAACTTTATTTTAAGCCTCTTTATATGTAAAATATATGGTTGTATAGCTATAATTTACTACACAACGCTATCAGACACTCCTCTACACTATTACATAAAATACTATTCAGAATAAACTTATGGATAAGCGCTTTAAGAAAACATGCACAACTCAACGTAAATAATAATGGCCTAACCTATTCTAAAGTTTCTCTCCCAATACCACACATATTCCTTTATGTCTGTTATTTAATTACCTATGCCAATGATAATTACCTATATGTTGTATAATGCCAATCAAAATATTTTTATCGAATATGACAAATCCTGCAAACTTATTCGTTAAGCAGATGTCACAATCTCGTGACCGTGCCCTTAACTTGAGAATTGACACGCATTTTTCTCATCGCGACTGAGGAATGCACGTTTCAAGTTTAACTATAACCAAACGAACAGAAACTTGCGCAATCTTTTTTTTATTAGCGCATCTCGGGCAATTTCTATCCACCTCGCACCTCAAAACTGCCTGTAGAGCATTAGTGTCAGTTTCTGGCCCGAGGAGCATCGTTTTTGTCGCGTCTTTCCCTCTCCTCGCCACCGGCATTATTGGCTCGTGAGTTTATCACCAAAGAGAGCTCAGAGGATTGGTCATTTCACGGTTGGCGGCTGCTGATTTTTGTTCACAAATTACGCGCTTGAAATTGGCCTTCTGATACTTGACACCTGACAACTTGAGCAGCGAGGGGGAGCTTCAAGCCGGGAAAAATGTGAATCTTTCCTAAGAATTATTCTGATCCTCGGGAAGTTTATGCAGGCATTTCAGGTATTAATGCGTGAAGGTATAGTCTCTCTTGTACCTAATGTGATAGCCATGCAATCCATGACCAAAGACGAGACTTACACGAGGCTTGCGGCAACGCCTGCTCGGTTGGACGTTCTTCAGCCGGTCGGGACGCTTCGAGGCCGGTGATCATTTGTCGGATTATGGATGGTCATTTATAAAGGAAGAAAGAAAAAGAAATTGACGGCAAAAAGTGAGCTGTGATAGGCCCACCAGACCGTCTGGAAGGAAACGTTAGCAGCTGCGTAAATGCTACAAAGAAGTGCGCTATTCAGAGAACAATTTTCAAATAACATAGATCGTTGTAGCGGTACAGCCTGTAGCGTAAGTGTGCCTAGCTGCGCTAAGTTCTGCAGCACGTACGTAGCGTTCCTGAGTCCACTAGGAAATTTTTATCCTTTCAACTCTACCGCTACGACAGGATTTTTTTTAATCTAACCCGAACGTTAATAATTTTCTAGATACGTCACGAAGTCGGTGGCAACTTTAGGAACGATTTTAATTAAATGTTTCATAGAAGGTTTTTTAAAATTGACGAATAAGTTGAATACTTGTCTGTTTGAATGCATTTTTCTAAAAGCATATCTTACAAATTCTTTTATATGTATTATATTTAGTATTGTCGAAAGCTTTTTTGTTACACAGAATTTGAAAGAAAAACCGAACAAATAATCAACTAACATTTATCGTTTAAATCGACATTCTAGCCTTGAGAGAGAAACTTAACAGGCATTCGTTAAAGGTCATGAATCCATTCTATTTTTTGTCCTAAATGTTAGCTTGAAGCCAATACTCTTCATTGCAACGCATGTAAGACTTTCCTGAAGAACAACTTTGTTTAAAATGAGCATTCGATAACGTTTATCTTTCTTTCTAAAAGCTTATTGTTTTAGCTTCATTATTTTCGATGTAAAATTCAAGTTAGCCTTTCTTGAGCACCCCGGAATTGCACTTCACCTCGTAGTGCAATGCTCTAAAAATCAAGGTCCTTCGACCAATATTTAATAAAGGCCTCGCTCCTCATACTCGGATATACTGAAAGATCTTCTGCCCTATGAAATCTACTCACTTACTATTTTAAAATGTCGAAAATGACAAAGGGTTTTCCACATACTTCATCACCATAAAACTAATCCAAAACTTCCCTTTGCGAGCGCAGAGACTTGAAAATGAATTTAATTATCTTCAAATGATCGAGTTTTAGGAAAAATGTGCTTAATAAATCCCCCCAAAATCTGTGAAATGGACCAACTCGAAATTCATGAATATATTCATACCCTGACCAGGCTGCTCTCTAGTTTGCATCGTATTTTTGGCGAATAAATACCCGAAATTGTTGAAATTTCATCAATTGAAAATGATGAATTGCGCCTCCACGCCCCGTGTTGACAAGTGTCAAGAGGAAGCAAATGTAGCGTTAATATTTTATAGAGAAACCTTGTTCGCTGCATAAAAATCTTCGCTTCTCTGGCAGCGCACAATCCTTCCATAACGAAATTGAAAATTGCCAGACAACTCTGCTGTTCACTTGAGTTTTTCGTACAACTGATTTCCTTGATTAATTTAGTAGAACACGACATTCCATTTTTCAAATATCTAGTTCTGAAATCTGGACATGAGTTTAATATACAGACGTCGAAATGAAAGCAATGGATTCTCCCTATTGGAAAACTGTTTTGGTTTTCGTTTTCGTTTGCAGAATTCTCCATAATATTATCCGCCCTTGGAGGGTTTGTGATCAAAATTTCCATTGAAAGTCACGGGGAACAAAGCAAAACTTCAGGTAATTGAACGTAGCAGCTATTGAAAGACATCACTTAGTCGCAATATGAATTTAAGTTCTATGCAATACAGCTCAAAGATTTAGCGCGACTTTCATATGTATGATATTGCCGAGAGGCCATTATGCATTCATATTACTCAAATGGTTCCCAAAAAGAGAGCAAGGTCATATTTTAATTTTTAATTTCATGAAACAAGTCTTACGTATACTTGAAAGAATAAATATATTTACCCCATTAAAGTAGGAAGTCAGAGTGTTCAGTGTGAATGGTTTCAACTTAAAATGAATGAGATAATTTTCTTTGTACCATTGTTGGTGCATTATTTCTATCACCATTTGGAAAGGAAGAGCAATTTTGAAGAACTGCAAGCGTAATAAAAGTGCTGAATTAAATCGCGAAAAACTGTATATCCTCATAAATTTCTCTGTTAAACTTTTTTGCGGATCCACTATTGATTTTTGTGCTGCTCTATCTCAGTAATTTGTAATTTCTGTCTTACAATTGTGAACAAGGCTTGCTGAAAAGGTTTGCTGTAATTAAATCGTATATAATTAGCTCAATTAATAATGTTTCGAATAATTCATTCAACAATCGACTGTTCCAATCCGAGCAAAGTTCCTTTAAACCTCCTTTACAAAATTTCAACATATATTGCAGTGTAACTACCTCCATCAACTATCTAATGCGCAACTCCGATGCTTCGAAGAAAATCTCATTTAGAGAAAATTGACACATTCAGAGAACGGTAAAGACAAATCTAACCTCAACTTTGCAGAAGCGTAACATCGCCGAGTTTCTTTCCATCATAGGATTTTTGACCCAGCTTGGGAATGCGTCGGGTTGCACCAGCAAATAACTGCCACGAATTCGAGTTAAAGATACGAGTTTAAAACAGAGACGAGAGTGTGAGACTAGATAGCTAATTGAATTCTCGTAAAATGGCTCAAAAGACACCAACTTCTTTTTGATCAGAGATTCATTACTGAGCAGATGTTGTTGGCTTCAGCTGCCGCATGGTCTTACGCGCTCGCCTCAATGGGTGTGATAAGCTTCCGTTTTTCAAATTCGTTTTTCTCGACCGGATTCAATTTGAACCCCTGCCTTTGTCGGACATTTTTACGCAGAAAAAGAGGCAGAATTTTGGGCGCATGCTGGCTGAGTGATGATGGAATTGAATCGCCAGTGCTGCAGATGGATGCAAAGATGCTAAAATTCCTTTGATAAATCTCGAATCTGACGATACTCTGGCGCCTGAACAAGGCAAAGACGGATGGTGCGTGCAAGCAAAAAATTAGCTTTCTTGGCTCATGAAATTCGCGTAAGATTTCAGTAATTACTTTTGTTGTTCGAAATTAAATCAAAAATAGTACGTTTAAAATCGTTATGAAAGTCACACCCAGCACTTCTTACGTCAACCGTAATTACTGATCAACGAATAATTTTATTTTTTAATTTCTTTCGCCTTTAACACAGATGAATTAAAATTAGTAAAATATGTCTAGTTCTAATTACGAGCTTAATGATTTCTATTTATTTTTATGTGGTGCAAAACATGGGACAGCGCAATGAATTTCAATTACCGGAAACCGTATCAAAACGAGCAATACAATACTAAATATTTTATCCTCACAATCATTTTCTCATGATGATTTTGATCCAAACGCCATTCAAAAGCTAAAAACGACGATAAAATAGTTCAGAACGGATTTTAACTAACGCTCCTCTACCAGGACAATTAAGTGGAACTCTCTGTGGGACTTTTATTCATTGCAGCGTAGTTGTACATCAGCAAAAAGAGGGGGGCCCTGGCGCATAGGGAACCATGCTCGGCCACGGATGAGAATTTTAATTGATAAAAATCACGTTGGCAAGTAAGAGTGAGCGCCGAGGCAGCAGTGAAGACGGGGTCTGCAAACAGCACTATAGCAGGACCAGGACCGGGTAAGCTTCATCGTAAAACGCAGTATTGTCGACTTTCCGGCCATTTTCCCTGATTGCTTTTCAGAGTAAAAGCCTTAAAAATGATATAAAATTTGGATGGTAACTTGCATGCGAAATGGTTCAGCGATTCCTCAGCAAACATAACCGGTTGCGCTGAAAAAATGTGATATTCTAATTTTTGCTGCGGATAGAAATGGGTTTTAAAAACAATTTCACTTTGTGTGACTCCAAGGAATGTAGTAGCATGCAAAAATGTATGATATCTATCACTTAAAGAGGTAATTAATACGTAATTGTAAACGCAATAATTGCTCAATTTTTGTGTCGTTCAAAAGATTTTGCTTGCGAAGTGACAGAGCTAGTCCTTTGGCTGAGATGGGCTGAATTTGTAGAATTTTAGAATTCTAGACTATTCAATGGAACAAAAGTATCGCGCAGCAATAGGGCAAAAGAAAACTAATCATTTTGTCGCTTACGTGCGAACAGAAAACAGAATCTAATGAGAAAAAAACAGAAATTTTACAGGCTAAAGGGTCATCTGAATCAATGACTTCCTTCCTTATAGGAATGAAAATTACCTGCACTGAAAGTTGTATGTACGCACAGGCAAATAAAAGAAATGGTTGTGCAATAATTAGCTGGTCAAATTCGTTGGACTACCAGCGATCCAAAGCGCACTGGTTTTAAAAAAATTTAAAAATAAATTCTCTCAGTTTCAACAAAGCCATTTTTAGCGCTACCGTGTTAATGTTCTCTACATCACCGCGCGTCACTAAGTGTGGAATTACTGAAATTAATATAATATAACTTGTTTTCATTATTGCAGTAGTTAAAAATCATTTCATCGCGTGTTGGAGTGACCAAACGAGCTCAGGGAACTCGACAAAACCCGTTCCTTTGGAACGCTTCTTCGTGACTCCGATGGCTGGTGCATGCTAAGTGTCATATAATCTATCAAATCTGGCTTTAGTTTGCTTTAATACTCCTTTTGAGTTACAAATTCATCACGCTTGATGACCTAAATGAATCAGTTTCTTCAATTCAAAGGTTGAGGTATAATTCATCCCCTTGCATTTTTTTTAGTAATGTTATAAGTCACTCCAATTAGTTCCACGTACGACAGTAAAGAGATTTTATCAGTAATGAATTACTGATCAACGAATAATTCTATTTTTTAATTTCTTTCGCCTTTAACACAGACGAATAAAAATTAGTGAGGTATGTCTAGTTTTAATTACGTGTTAAATGATTTCATTTTATTTTTATGTGGTGCAAAACGTGGCACAGCGCAATGAATTTCACCTACCGGAAAGATTAAAAATTTTAAAAGTTTAATAACAATTCAACAGCAAACAAAAATGACTCTCCAGATACATGTAATGGTCAAACGAAAAATTTCGACGAACTTTTCGGCAACAACAAAATAATAATACAGCAAATACATAGCATTCCATTTCTTTAGACGCGTTAAACACTACTCGTACTTTGTTTTCATGCTAAACTTTACCCATCAAATGGCAAAATACTGCAAAATTTGTGCAGTAGAAAAAGGGGAGTGCTGAACTTATTTGGCCAAACTACGCTATGTAATAAAGACGCTTCGTAATTTATTGGCAATAAAGCGCTAATGGCTCTTTAATATCTCGTCAATTCATCTCTTCTTATTTAACCGGAAACTTTGCCAATAAATCTTCGCTAGACTAGAGCGCTATCAGACTTTGAAGGCTGCTGTTATCCTTCTTTGCGTCGTAGACTCGTCAATCTTGAAAAGATCCAGATTACATACATGAGTGAGCAGAATTTTTCAACGAGCTTCGAGAATTTCTAGCTCGAGATCCAAAAAACGTGAGATGAAAAGCCATGTTCAGCGCGGCATTTGCAGCCGTACTTTCGCAGCGCGCAAGCAAGACTTGCACCATTAATTTTTATTCGCTTGCACCGGTTCGATGAAATACGTTAATTAGTTATTTTATGAATACAATTAAATACGCTCCTGGGTTTATTGCCCCGCATCATTTCGAGGTATCGGATAGCAAATAATGAAAAGGTTAACACAATTATGAGAACTGCTGCAATTTGTAAGCACACATAAGTGAAATACTGGTTTCATTTACTTCCTATTCAGGGAGCTCACTAAGGAAAACCTCTATCAATATATTTGAAATTTTATACAGATTAACTGGATCAAGATTCCGTCTCCAACACAGTTCAACGTGACACACGACAACAGTTGTTGGAGTCACCATGTATTACAATGAAGAAAAATATTAACTTATCAAAGTTCTTTCAATAAACCGAGCTAACGCAGATCTCTCAACACATATTTGTCTGAGCAATGAGTGCGAAAGATGAATAATGTGAGTACAGGAATTAAGCGGAGGCAGAATATCCCTCTTCATGAACTAAAGCATTACAATAGGTACGAATGAACTAAAAGATTACAATAGGAACGAATGAACTAGGAACAGTCACGCGCCGTCACCAGAGCAGGACAAGAAGCAGAAAAGTCTTACCATACAGCTCGTGCCAGCAGCGGCACCAGCAGTGAAGCGTCAGATTTCTAACACTTATATTTCATTTAAGTCGACAGTCTGCCCTTACACTGGCTTTTATCACCGTTTAGTGCTTTAACCGCAAACTGAACTGAACCACCGGTTAGCACGAAGGGGATTTCATAATGCTACTGCCCGCCTGGTAGTCACAAACTTAATTTTTGTAAATAAATAATTATAGATAAATGAAGACACGATCAAATTAATGTTAACTATTTTTGAAATCGCTTGCTACTAAAATCGACTTTAAATTTGAGTTGAGTATTGAACTTCAGTAACATATATTGCGAACACAATAATAAAACTAAAATTTAAAATGGTAAGATTCCGGAACTACGCATCAGAATTAAACTGTTGTATGGTTCCAGTATCATTTATACATACGTCGGTCAGTGGATACATTTTTTGAGAACACCCTGCATAGTTAGGTGGGCTGGCATTGTATAGTACTCGAAGGTGCGCTCGCTTCAGGCTGCCAAGAAGCTGAGCTATCACTCCCTCCGTTACGGTAGAGGAAACAAGGTAGGGTCATTTGAATGGGGGAAAATATACTTCTTGCTCGGCTAGCCAATAGAAAGGCTTTATTTCAAACAAACTTTATGACGTCACCATAACGCCATGTCGTTAGGCCAATAGTGGAGACGGATATGAGGGTAGCAGTGCTACCAGATGCAACACGAACCGCTGTCATTGGTCCGTTGCTGTGAAGTCAGCAAACCCACCCAGTCGACAAAAAAAGACTGGTTTGACCCTACCTTGTTTCCTCTACCGTGCCTTCTGTTGAGGTAAGGATCTGGCAGTTGCAGGTGTTACACGTTCACTGAGTCCATTTTGATAAATATGGAGGGTTTATCTTTAAAGAACTCTCATTTAATTTCCTCATTTATTTACTTTTCATTTTATTTCACGCTATTCTGTTTTTTGTTGCAATATTTTTGAGTAGTCTGAAATCGAACAACTCATCTTAACTGTATTCAAAATCAACAGGTTCACAGACTATATAGATAAGAAAAAAAAAGCAGATCTAAAATTTAACAATAAGTTTTAATTTTATTCCGGAGTGGAGGCGCATACCTACAAAAATAATTCTACGTACGACCCACATGGACTAATATGACTACAGCTTTTAAAAAAAGACTATAAAACTAGAACATTGTTATCGTCAAAGATGAGATGAGGGAGGAAATACTGAAATACAGTGTACCTTGTACATAATTCTATATGTAATCCCGACAAAAACTAGAGCACTTTGACCGTCAGAGATAAGATGAGGGAGGAAATGTGGAATTATGTTCTACAATTTAACATAAACCGAAGAAAAATTAGAGGATTTTTTCCGTCAGAGACGAGATGAGGGAGGAAATGTAGAAACATGTCCTACACTTTAACATCAACCAAACAAAAACTAGAGCACTTCTACCGTCAGAGACGAGATGAGGGAGGGCATGTTCTCCAGTGCAGTAGCACTCCTGCGTGGCCGGACAATTGCTGGCTGACTGCATTCGAAGATTCCCCGAGAGTGACGCCACTCGCTGCCGGCCAATTCCTCAGGGAAGGAATTGCTAGAAATTTTATCGATTATCTTACAATGATAGCCATGAAGTTTTTTTGCGCCACCTGAAAACAGTATTGTTGCCTCCCGCAGGTAATACCAGAGCTAATCTTGTGAATACCTCCACTGATTTATAAAAACTCAAACTTATTTGAAAGATATTAAGATATTATTTTTAACATATTCAGTCATTTTAGTGGTTTGGGTTTCACGGACCTCAGTTTCACGTCCATGAAAATACAAATCAACTCGATGCACAAATAACTACGAAAAATAAAATAAAGCAGATGATGTTTTCATAGAAACCCCCAAAAATTACATTAGTATTCATGCTTTTCAGAGAAGACTAAAAGCAAATTCAATTAAGAGTAACAAACACTAGTGATTTTCTCGTCCAAGATTCTTCGCTTCAACGGAAAGTACAGAAGCTTTTTAACGTAGATTTTGAGATAGAAATATTACAGAGATGAACGTACGAGTATCTCCCAGTCAACTTTCTAAAACTGAAGCGACGTATTTTACTGAAAAGTTCACTGCAGTTGCAGAAAAAGTAAACGCGGAAGAAAGTTTAATATTGTAAAAGGATTTTTTACTCCCTTGTTTATACAACTATCTCCTACACAAAACTGTGGCGAGTGCTATGCAAGTCCTCCGGTAAGCGACAGTCAGCGGCGCAAGCCTGCCTCATCCAACCGCGACCTCTAACAAAATTGGATTGCACTTTTTGAGAGCACGGAGCAAAGTGTCGAACACCACAGCCAACGACGGCAAACTTTGAGCAAAATTTGCTCAGCGCTGAACTATTGTCGTTTCTCTAAAATTTGTTACCTCGAAATATTCGACGATTCATTGTTCTTTGCGAGCCGTCTGCGGTTGCAGAAATGTTGTCTCCGAGACATGTTTTGAGCAGATGTTTGCTTTCAAGTAGATGACGGCTCTATAAGGCTCTCACTCTGTGAAGAATATTACTTCCTTAAGTGAAAACTCTTGTGCTAACAAAGGGAAGAGAGGGAAAGTTTGAAGGGGGGGATATCGGCTCAACATAACAGTGCGGGGGTAAACCAGTGGAATAGCATCGCTATTAAAGCCTTCTTGTGGTTCCAAAGTTGTGTGCGTGTTTGATCTTGGGAAAGTGTGACTCATTTGTTGGTTCCCTTCTCCGAGGTGGGAGGAACCTATAGTATGTAGATAGATAAAATGTAAAACCAGCGCATGAGGTTCACGTCGAAATAACATTGAAAAAACAGCTCGTTCATAATCAGTGTAGCACGTGTGTGCGCATTCTACTGTCCCAATTGCAATTTTTATTGAGCTTGTTTGTTGTGTCGTGCGGTGCGTGGGTGATGGGCATCAGCCACACATGATATGCAAAACTCATGAATAATTTTGAAACTACGAGCACAATGAACGCTCTACTTCGAATGAAATAACTTGAACTTACTTACTCACTGAAACCATAGTTTCCATTTTCAGTCGATTTGGCCAGCGATATTTTCAGTTGCACTATTGCATCTAGTCGTTGGAGTGCAGGAGATGCTAAAATAACATCCAAGCAATGGCATTTACACACTTACTGGCTGATTTGTTCGCTCATGGTTCTGTTATTACAAGAATCGATATCACACTGGTGTCACCAACATCAGAGTGAGGAAGGGATTGGCATTTAGTAGTGAAATTTATTGGACGGACTACGGAAAAAATTTCTCTATATGTACATTAATTAAGATCTATTTAAGGAAGTGGAGCTGAAATTCCAGTAAACGGTAAAAGACTCAACAAAAACATCGATTCCATTCCGTTCAAACGAGCTAGCAACTCCAGTCACTCGGTAGTGGTCATTTTCAGCGCAAGTGAGGAAGAGTGAAATTTGCCAGTAGAGCAAGGCTGGTGCTTAGGATGCGAGTAAGCTTGAGTCCAAAAATTAAGTGAAAACAACATAATAATCTCAGCTTAATTTCTTGGTGAAGTTCAGCTCGGTCTCTTAGAAAATTAAGGAACTTCTTCCTGCCTAGCTGATTGAAGACCAGCCTCGCACCGGGAACTGTTGATTGTTTGACTCCTCTCGTGTTTGAACTGTCTGCACCAAATTGTAATTGAACTCTATATAATTTATTGGACAGCAGGGTACATCAATTTCGATCAGTCAGTATTGAAAACTTCTAGATAACATTATGCAAAGCCCGTAAGTTACTCGTAAGCATCGTCCAATACTGACCAAAACAAAATCTGTAAATTTATCTCTAGACGCACTGAATTTATTTACTGAATTTTACTGTGTGTAGAAATAATTGGTTACAACAAACGCACTCTAAAAACGCACTCTAAAATGAAGATTTTTCTAAGACTGGAGGAGCTCATTAGAATATCGAAAATAAGCTAAATTTTCTCAAAATTAATCCTGTTTGCGGTGAAAGTAATAACTTAGGCGATTTGATTTCTCAGCTCGCCAATGTTTTTGCGATTCCGAGAACGAGGTTCCACGGCACGTGAGAGCAAACACGTTGAGGATTCGATATCGACTGAACCGCACGTTCCTTCATTACAGAGAAAGTATTTTGAGTTGTTTTTAAAAATCGTCTAACCTCTTTAAGAAGACGATTTATTATTGATTATATTTTACATTATTGATTGCAATTGATAAATTACATTGCGCTTTACATTTGAATTACCGTTCTCGAACTAATCATCAAACCTCATGAGATTACGTAACCCAACCAATGGCTTTTAACTGAGTTGACCATAGAAACTTGCATTATACAGATCTAAGAATCCTTTTTTATGTAAGCAGCCTTGGATTAAAAGCGTTGTTGTACATCACTTTATACTCTCCTTTTTTACCTTCATCTATGAGAGCAAGTTTTCCTGGCCTAAGCAAGTGAAGTC
This sequence comes from Morinoia aosen, assembly GCA_030386875.1. Lineage (NCBI taxonomy): Eukaryota > Metazoa > Arthropoda > Malacostraca > Amphipoda > Talitridae > Morinoia > Morinoia aosen. Next base: position 42,127,997 of record CM059574.1, read on the forward strand.
AAGCGTTTGAACGTAAACTTGTATTCAATTTGTACAGAATCTTATGCGAACTTCAATTGATAAGAGTGAAAATCATTCTGTTATTCTCAAGTTGTTTCAACTCGAATCTGGCTTCGTAATAAAAGAAAAGCTAAGGATAAATTTGTATGAGTTCGTTTTGAAGTTTGCGTAAGATCCCTCAGGGGGATACAACCATTTTATCTACGAAAATTAACGCTTGCAGAAAAAAGATGTGAGGTAAAGGACCGAAGATTTGGTAATCCCGCCTTTCGTTGTACTAGAATAGGTTTTTGTTTTGCTACAGATCATCTTTTTTAGTTTCATCAGGGTTTGTTGTTCTGCAGCTATTACTTTTTTTCCTAATTTCATATAGTTTCATAAACATCCTCCTTAACTTGCCATTTCTATGCGCAGGGGATCTAGATTCCAGCAAAGATTCCCGATTTTCTTAACTCCATACTAAATGGCACAATCCCCCTTCCTCTCCACCTTCCCTGTATTGAGCAAGGCCTAAACTAACTTATATAGTCTAATCTAAGGTGGCATCGAATAACTAGAGGATTGATAGCTCGTTGTTGTGGTACAACAGCGCACGCGACTCTCATGGCCTTACGAACCATTTCATCTCGGTGCAAAAATCCAGTCGTCACACACGGGCGACCGTCGGGTCTCGTCCCCAGTAATAGAGGACAAGTAGCAGCTCATGTTCAGGCGATTAAGAAAATCGACGTCGTAAAGGCTAATGAGAAACGATTTGTTCTTCATCCAGCAAGCTGTTATACCCAGATGAACTCTGTGTCTGTCTCCCGTCGTAATGAATAGAGAACTGCATTTGAGCATCGAGCGTCGCAAGAAAGAGACTACCTAGCGAGTTGTTAGATACAGAATTGAAATTTCATGTTGAAATAGAAAAGAGGAACTTCTATATTGGTTGCAATAAATATTGAAATGAAAAAGCCGCAACATTGGATATTGAAAATTTGGTTAATTCATTGCAGTCAACATTAGGGCACGGTACAGCGAAGGGCCGTAAACCTACGACAACAAATATTAATTTGCAGTCAAAGATGTCGTAAATACGAACCAAGAATGTTTTGGAAAGCAACTAGTGAGGTGTTATAAATATCTTAGCTTAGAGCTTGCTGTATAGGTCAGTAAAATGATGCTAGTTCATTCCAACAGTTCCTGAAAGACGAATAGCTGACGAGTTACATTTACGAAAATGTAGAATTATCGTCATTATTAATCACAATTCAATGTTGAAAAAGATGATAATTTGTTAAACGCGAGCCAGTGTCAATTTCGTGGTGATTTAGTTTTAAGATATTGAACGACACAAGTTAAAACATGACCAATATAAGAACATTAAGGGTGTTCTAGGAGCATTAGGTTTTCAACCCTTCACTGCATAGTGTGTCGAATATGGCACAAAACTGAATTTTGCTGTGTGTAGAAATAATTGGTTAAAACAAGTGCATATCTGCGGTTTGTTCCGTTAATGAGACATACTCTACAAAAAATAAAAGCAAATGAAACAATTTCGACACACCCCTCCAGCGGCAGAGTTAGTTTGAACTCCATTACAGACGAGTGCTGACATTGCTTTTTTTCTATTTCCGAAAATAATTCATGCAGTATTAGAGTAATTATTAGATTAGATTAGAGTAATCAGTCGTACGTGTCTTCTTATGGTAGGCCTCTTCGAACTTAAAAGACCGGAGTAATTTTCTGTGCGCTTGCGATATGAGGCTCAAAGGGAAACCATCGAATTGAAAGGTACATAAAGTGCGAGCTTAAAGAACGCAATTCCAATAGTGCGGGGGGCTTGGCGCAGTTTGCTCATAATTTGCTTTCCATCGATAAGTTCCACCCTGGAACGGTTCATCCCGATTTTCAACTTTTTTCGTCCGATTCGTTTGAAAAATGGCCAGTACATGTATTTTTTAAAGTAAACACTTTTTACTTCTGTCACTTTTTCGATTTAGGCCTTAGTTTTTTACGAGAAACTAGTTTTTTGGTAAATTTTTATGTAGGTTTCAAGACGTATCTCCTCATTCAGTTTTGATGATAGAACAAAACCAAAGACAGTTTTAGAATCCTAGAAGCATTTCTAACAAGAAAATGACGCGATATTTTAACATTTCGAAAAAAAATTTTGTGATGAGCGATTTTCATCACGAAGACTTTTTTGGGGATTAGAGCTATGTAACATTTTTTTCTCTAATTTAAAAAAAAACCTTCATTTTATTGTTAGAAATGTTCAAAGGATTCCAAAACTGTCTTTAGTTTCGCTCTAGCATCAAAACTCAATGAGGAGATACAGTTTGAATGTTGAGAGTAATTTTTTTGGGGTATAAGCCATAACAAAATTTTTTGTTTAAGTGTAATATAATGGACAATGTATGTAATTGAATGCAGTTTAATTTTTATTTCGATAATTTCCATACATAAATTCATACTCACACTGTGAATTGTGATTTCCAAACCCCCAAAAAATGAATATTTTTTTCAAGATTTAAAAAAAACAAATTCCGTCTGGTTCCTATGAAATTTGACTTTGATATGTAACTTTTGAAAAGAAACACAATTTCCTATATTCATTTTTTTTATTTAGGCCTTAGTTGTTGAAAAAATTGACATATTGGTTTTTAGGTATTGATACATCACTGGTATTGATTTTTCAAGACGTATCTCCTCATGCAGTTCTGATGCTTGAACAAAAACAAAGACAGTTTTAGAATCTTTGGAACATTTCTAACAATAAAATAAAGCGAAATTTTCCATTTCCCGTTTTGTTGTCTTTTTATACGGGGTCGAAATGGGGTTGAAAATTAAAGATTTTGGTCCCCCCCTCCCGCTAGGGGGATCTATTGTCCGTAGCGCCATAAAATTTCAGGACCGAATATTCCACCACCTTAGGGTCCTATTCCAACAAAAACATGAAAAATGACCATCGGAGCAACAGGGGCCTGGCAGGGGCCTGGGATGATCTCCTTAACAGCGTTAACAGCTTTTGCAGAAATTATTGTTGTTTCAAATCGACCACGAATGATTAGCCACCAAAACACGCTACAACTTCGTAATGAATTTATTTTCGTTTCTCTTTTTTGAATGAAAAAATGAAAAAAAAATTATTTTTTCAACGACCCCTAATCATTTTTATTTAAAAGCATATCCGAACTATTTTAATATTTGATAGGACGTATAGTCCTACGGGGCTAGAGAGTAATTCCATCTGATCAATATAAGATCTAGAAAGACCTACATTATCGTGCGTTCAAAAATAACGCCTCCCTTCTTAATTTAAGAACTACGATACCGCAGGTTTGATGGAAATCCCCTCGGTATTAATATAAGATCCGTACACAATTAAGATTCAGAGCGCTTAGTAAATAACACCGTATTCATGAAAAACTGAAAAGACATCAATACTGTACGCTCAACAAATAAACCCCTACATTTTAATAAAGATCTGGTAAGACCTCAGATACGGCCAGATGATAGCAGGAAGTCTCTCTTCACTGTGGAAATACGAAAAGTTTACTTGAAATTTTAGAATTATTATTAACGAAGTAATTTTTTCTTGTTCCTCTCCGACCCAGCCATCAAATGGTATGACCAGCTATTACATTATTGACCTTTCTGTTATATTTTCGTAGAAAAACACCCAGAGTATTTGCTCGTTTTCGAAGAGGAATTCTTTCTCGCTTCAGAATTAAAATATTATAGGATTAGAATTTGACTTTTAGGAATACAAAGAACGAGAGTGTAAAACACTGTGTGTGAAGAGGGACGCATCATCAATGGATTCTCAACTAAGTGTGTGAACAGGAGAGTATCGCTGACTGATGTTCGTTTGCTTCAAAAAAAATCAACGTCCGCCCATGCTGTCCCTCATTTGAATTTTCTACGGAAAAAATTACCGTGTGACGATCTCTAAATAAAATAGTCAGTTTCTCATTTTTACGCACGTTTGCTGTGAGTTGTAACCTGAACTAAGACGAACAAGAGTTGGTGCTTCTAGTTGTTCACTTTTTAGCTCCGATTATTATCAATTGCTAGCACTTTTGTTTCTTCACCATCGTTCTTTTAAATTATATATTCATTTTATAAATTTGTAGGCCAAAAATATTGAGCTTATCAACTAAACTAAGCTTCGATACACATATTAATTATACACACTCTCAAAAGAGTATTAGAAATTTACCAAAATAATTTCGAAACAATGAAAGGTATTAATGAAGTAGATTATTTGCTTCAGATGCTTTCCATGCGTTCCAGTAGCGTCCAAAAAAGACACTTTCGCCTTGAATTTCTAACATACTCTATATGGAGTCAAAATATCATTGCTTCTTCGGTAGTCTCCAAGTAAATCCAATTTTGCCTCATGTTCCCGAACAAGACTCTTAATGGAGCCAGTTTCACCCAGCTTGTTCACTAGGTTTCATATGGAGCCAATTTTGCCTTGCGCTTCCGGCTTTTTTCATGCAGAGCCAGTTTTGTCTTCCTTTTTCAGTAGCTGTTACGAGGAACTTGCTGCGCCCTGGAGAGTTTCTTCGTGAGGCAGTTGTACGGTCGACGCTGGTGTGGATGTCGCCTGTAGCTCAGTTTTGTGTTTGTTAATTAGTATTACGCTCTCGGCACAAGCACGTTTTTGTGTCTAATTCCGTCTCTTATTCGAATTCATGAAGCTTTTTGGAAGCGTATTAGCTAAATTTGATGCTACGCGTCTTCGAGCATTTCCGGCGTTCATTATTTGCCACTTTTACTGCGGCAGGTAAAACTGAAGTTCAACATTCAACTCAAATTTGAAGTCAACTGTAATAAGCAATGTTGAAAATAGCCAACATGAACTGGATCACGCCTTCGTTTAGCTTTAATTAAGTATTTATGGAAATTGAGTTTGTGACTAATGGTCGGTAAAGAGCATTATGATAATCACCTCCGTGGTCACCGGTGGCTCACCGCGCAGTCAAAGTGTTAAAGGGAGGAAAGCCTGAGTGGTCAACGTGAATACTTTAAGAAGAATTTCAATTTCTATGATTTTTTTAAAGAACAAATCTGCACGAGAACTTCATTCAGTCCTGAAGAATCGGAAGCATCGCTGTGCATATTGCGTAACTAAACATACTTGCCTTACGGAGAAGGCGATATTCGTTTTAACATAGCTGAGACAGACGAAAGATGATTTGTAGCATGTACCCTGTATCAAGCCCTTTTTATTGTGTTTTACGGAAAACTCATACTTTTACAAAGATAATTGATTTCTTTAGCGGGCATAATCTCACTTGAAACCTAACCCAACCTATCCTTTATTTTCAAAGAAAGTAGGCATATCCGTGCAACTGCATGTATTTTCTCCAATTTTCACTTCCGAATTAGAGTCATGCAATCTTGAATGAAAGCTTTCTCTAATTACTGTCATGAACGGAAAACTTTTTGTGGTGACCGTCACTCAATGCTCCCTTTACGAGCCGCTTGTGGGTATAGTTTTTGTTCTCAATTACAGTAAATTTTCCTTATTGTCAATGTTATTAATCTTAATTTTTTCGCAATGTTGCATATAATATAAGCTATAATATAATTACGCATATAATACGCATTATATTATAAGCTTTCACCGTCGGAAAAGAGTTCATTTATGCCGTACACCTTTCCCGGTCATTCATTTACATCTCGACTCATGTATGTTGCCTCGCATACAAGTTAACACTCATGAAATTAACAGCGCTCAAACACTAATGTTGACACTCATATAAACAGCCACACAACTCCTCGCAGCACCACGTAGGAGAGTCACACATTTCATTGTCCTCCAACCACACGGGTATTTTTCTTATTGAAATCTGAGGGCGTGAAATTCGATGACCACTACCTCGTATTGAAATATTTCCTGCAGGTGCTGATTGAACACAAAATCCTTAGCAATGTCGGTCCAAAAATTTAGTGTCGGACTGTGATCGAGTGCCTGTTTCTGTTTCCCTGCCATACACAATTTCTTGTGCCTCCGTACAGCTGAGCCCAATTAGGAATTTTTGACGTTGCTGGTAATTGGTATTGACTTTTTCCTCATCTTTGATTTATGATCACTGGGAGCAGCGGACGCCGTTTTTCGACGGTTTCGAAGCGTGCGGCTAACTGAGCTCGGACAAACCAATTTTCCAGGCTTCAGAGATGAGTCAGTGATTACCACACCTCTGCCCAGTGCGTCCAAATGTACTGTCGTAGGTACAAAATTTTAAATAGGAAACAATTTTAATCTTGACTTGAAACATTACTAAGGAACGACTGTTTAATTAATTAGCAATTTAGCAAAAACGTCCAAACGCATGCACGCCTAGAGTTGAATGTGCGCAGCACAATACAAACCAAAAAACAACGAATTATAACATTTCATATTAATTGTCATATTAATTCTCCTCGAGACATGAGAGTGCGCTCCCAGACAATGCACGGCAAAAAAAAATTTTATATCTGCAAAGTCGTCAACTCTCGCAAAACGTGCAAACAAAAAAATTCAAAAATTCAAAAATTCTCAACAATCACGTGCGGCTTTAACACAAGAACATAAGAAAATTATTATTCTGTGATTGTTAAACTTTCATACTGTAAACGGTTATTTTACATTTCACATATCGCGTTACGTTAATGCCTTAATCAAAAAGGTAAATACTAAAGCGTATGCGAGGTTAAACTGAAGCATAAGCAAATACAACAAAAAGACACAATTGAATACATAAGGTAAAAACGCGATTTGTTGTCAAGGTAAAAATCAATATAGACGTTAAACACTCTAAATTTTAATCGTTCAATCAGTTGTAAGTTATCCCGTAGAAACTTTGGGAGACTTGACGATAAATTTTACATTCTTTTACGTCTGATTAACTTCAAATTTATGAATTTATTTATGTTAATTTCAAAATTACTTACTATGAAATTCGATTAGGCTTGCAAAATGACTGTATGACGTACTAGATCGTTTATACGTGCCCAAAAAACATTAAAAACAGCCACTCTCGTTAAACGAATAACTCAGAAATAAATCAAATGTTATTACTTTTAATTAGTCTCCACTATTCAATTATTCGTTAACTCCAAAACACATCTTATTCATGACTATTCACCAGTCATATTCATATCAGCTGTCAACTGTTGCCAGACAAAGCAACCGGAAACAAGGCGCTCACGGCCTTGCCAGAGTTCAATGCCTGCACGGTACTTGCGGCCTTGAGCAACGCAAAAAGAATAAGCTGCACTACTCACTCGTACTGCACGCGCTGAAGCTCAACTGCACATGAAATTATGCGTGCTGCTCTGCACACTCTGCTTCCTATTACTTGTTACTCTTAACTTATTACCAGACCACCGCGTGTGGTTAATTAATGGGCGTCTATCGCCTCTCATTCTTACTCTCGGATAGTATTTCTGTTCGCCAGCACAATGACAACCGCAATCTACAATGCTAAACTCTGACCGTCATGGTATCAATGGTATTATTTCCACCACATGAAATTATGAACTAAAATCAGAGTCCCATAGAAAATCAACGGTAACAGCTTCTCTTGAAGCTTATTCACTTAATTGTCTGCGCGAATTAATTCAATACTATTTCTCAACAGTATCACTCGACCTCGCTGGTATATTTACCTGGTAACTTTAAACCATTTTACCAGATATATCCACAGACCTGTCGGTATCTTTTACCAAGCGCTGCAACGCTTTATTTACTCTCTCACGGACATTCACTCTGCCGCGGTATCTTCTCTTTTTGCTCTATTTTTTTCACATATTTCTTCTTTCGTACTCAGAGCAATAACATCAGGTATCATCAGAATATCATCCACGATTATTCACCTCACTCGGAAGAGTATCTTTACTCCTTCCTACTTTAATATATATTTAATTCTCGAAATCACATTGCATTTCTCAGTACATATTTCATCATTATTACATCATTTTACTGCATTGTACTACTCGTATATCATCTTTTAATCAATTCCTGTCCTCTTAATACAGCGAATTGTTCTTTCAATAATTGATCCTTTGATCAGTAGTACTTCCTCGAAATCATAATGCAATGATTCTCTTGCAAACAATTTTCCTCTTATTCTCTAACTGCTTGAACGTTGAGTTTTACAAAGGTCTTCAGCATTACCTTTGGGCAAATTGGAACGCACCTTCCCCTGCAACATCCTATCAGACGCAACCAGCAAAAAAACTCAGGTAATGACCTACATGTTGCACAGGCTACAAAAGGCATTTAAGGATACTTATGTCTCTTTCGCCAATATATCCAAACCGTGGTAGTCATTTTACTCGTTTCAAACGCGCTGGTTACGGAAACTTCAGGCATAGTTACGTTACTAGTTTCGTATCTTGGTATTACACAAATAACATCACTGCTCAACTGAGCTTAAAGATTGTTCAAACTCAAAATTATACAACAGTTACTAAATCAATACAAATTTACTTAATTCACTTATAACAACACTCTAAGAAAATAGCGCCAATCACTTAAAAAAACAGCTCTCATAACATCTTAAAAACAGCTCATGTCTAGGGGTTATTGAACACACTGCTTGCACTCTGCAAATACAGCCTAGCTTGACCTTGACGCCTGCACGCACTGTGGCATCTGCGACGGGCTATTGCAAAAAAACTGCCTGAATAAAACTCTACCACTGCTGCTGCACGCTGTCTCTCTCACGCGCAACGAATATCTAGGCTGCAACAGTACTGTAACAATTATAACAACTAATTGTAGCTGGGTTACTTATCTTAAATCGTAGTTTTAGTTGTCGTTGTCGAACGATGTCGCGATCTCTGCAGTCGTTGGAGGCGATGCACCGTTACTGCTACGTCCGCAGCACGAAGATAACGTAGCTGAACCACCTCGTAGATGTAGTTTTAGGTCTGTGGTCACTCTTTCCGTAGATCTCTGAAGCTCTCTCTCTGTAGATGCTGTCCTTATAATCGCTTCTTAGAAGTTATAATTCTCGTCGTCACCAGACGATCTTCTCGATAGTTCTCTTAATTTCTCTGTAGTTATCAGTAATCTTCTCCGCCGTGTTGATTTGCTGAAGTCACTGGATCTTCTTCTCAAACTTCTGTACGTCTCTCGTCGAATACTATATCTTCTTCACTTCCTTTAAACCTCCTTATTTTCTGTTACACACGGAGTCGTAAATTCACCACCAACTGTGCCACCAAATATGCAGGCAGACAGAGGTTAGAGATACGCTGGTTACGTGCGATGTTTACTGGTACGATGTAGTACAGGTGGGGATGCGAACCAAATGCGCGGGCCCTAAAGAGCTCACCGTTTATAAGACCTCTGAGGTGCACGGGGGAAGAGGGGCATGGATGGCGCTTGGCGCACAAAGTGCTTCATAGTGAAATGTTTCTCCTTTCTGTCAAACCAGACCCAGCTGTGACGAGAGAGACATACGCTCAGCCGTGAAGCTGCATGGCAACCTCATCGAAGCTCCAATAAACTTCAACTAAAAATAATGAAGAAGATTACTACACCTCGCATCTTCATTTCGCTGGTAAATATGGCGGTGTTGGTGTCCGTTGTCTGTGTTGAGACTGAAGTCCAATGAAAAATGAAAAGCATTAGTTTCAAGAATACAATTATTTTCCATTTCTACCCCTAATACTTAACACTATTTTGTAATTGAATTCTCACTACCCTCCTGAAGTACGAAATAGAACTGTGGTGAAAAAATTAAATTAAGTTTCGATTTGCACTCAAGTTCTCTGCATTATTCATACATTTTTTCATCCATGGAATATCAATCATGTATTAAGAGAAGTGAGGAGTAAATATTTATATATATATATATATATATTCCCACTTCTTGACAATAATAGTAAAGAGTTAGGGCAATATTTCTTAGAGATTTGAAAAAAAATCGTTAATATCAAGAACTTGATAGTAACTGCCTTTGGGGCAGTCCAACATAAAAATAATAAAATTAAACTGTTGCCATTAAAATCATTAAAATAGCATATTGAAACTATTTATCTGAAAATTTCGTCAGTTGCAAAAAAAACACAATCAATATATATATATTGATTGTGTTTTAAATTGATTGATTTCGTACTTTAATTTTATTATTTTTATGTTGGACTGCCCCAAAGGCAGTTACTATCAAGTTCTTGATATTAACGATTTTTTTTCAAATCTCTAAGAAATATTGCCCTAACTCTTTACTATTATTGTCAAGAAGTGGGAATTTGGTATGTGCAGAGTGAACGTGAAAGTAGTCCTCAATTCCACGATGTAAAAGCGTGAATGGTGACAATGAAGGTAGTCACACAAGTCCACGATGTAGAACCATGAATGGTGACAATGGAGGTAGTCACGCAAGTCCACGATCTGGAAGCGTGAATGGTGACAATGAAGGTAGTCACACAAGTCCACGATGTGGAAGCGTGAATGGGGACAATGAAGTTAGTCACACAAGTCCACGATGTGGAAGCGTGAATGGTGACAATGAAGGTAGTCACACAAGTCCACGATGTAGAAGCATGAATGGTGACAATGAAAGTAATCACACAAGTCCACGATCTGGAAGCGTGAATGGTGACAATGAAGGTAGTCACACAAGTCCACGATGTGGAAGCGTGAATGGTGACAATGAAGGTAGTCACACAAGTCCACGATGTAGAAGCATGAATGGTGACAATGGAGGTAGTCACACAAGTCCACGATCTGGAAGCGTGAATAGTGACAATGAAGGTAGTCACACAAGTCCACGATGTGGAAGCGTGAATGGTGACAATGAAGGTAGTCACACAAGTCCACGATGTGGAAGCGTGAATGGTGACAATGAAGGTAGTCACACAAGTCCACGATGTGGAAGCGTGAATGGCGACAATGAAGGTAGTCACACAAGTCCACGATGTAGAAGCATGAATGGTGACAATGAGGGTAGTCACACAAGTCCACGATGTAGAAGCATGAATGAAGGAAGTGGAAGTAGTCCACAATTCCACGATGTGGAAGCGGAACGGTAAGAGTGAAAGTAGCCATACAAGTCCAAATCGTAGAAGGTTTGTTTCGAGGGTTGCTCACATTTCACCTAATCTTACTCTGCCCAATCGGCTGCGCCGCGCAACCTCTATCGGTCGACACCGCGTAGCAACGTTGTCCCTTCGCTATTTATGCCACAGGATTCCGATATCAATTCCAATACGAGGGAGTGCGATCCAATACCCCAGTAGTGTAGTCCCTTTGTGTTTGACGTCACATCTGAGGTTTTGAATTTCAAAACTGACCGGCTCTCGTTTACGTGCCTTAGCGACTTCGAAATAGGTTTCCCGATTCATAAAGCCGAATATAAGGCAGCAACTGCGGCATCTAGACGGACTTCAATTCGGGACTCGATGGCATAAACTTTAGTCAACGCCTCCAACAATGCATGAAATGCAAGCAATGATTTATACTCTCACGTTTGTCTTTCGATCGTAACACCGGCTTCTGATCACAAAATCGATGTTAAAATAGTAAAGGGAAAATGTAACGTAGTCGATACTGATATTGCTGACGCAATTCCTGGAATCATGGAAGTTTTGTTGAGGAATTTTATTTCATTAAGGGTTTTGAAGGTCTCTTTCTTTCTCAAAGTACGATCAAAAGTTCCCTTCACTCACATTTTATTTGCACGGAAATAACCGGTATATTTTTTCTGCTGCCTAAGTAGTGATACATTTCGATTCAGCGATGGCATTCCTTGTCTTGCTTTACCCGATGAAACAAAACAAATTTAATGGGTGTTGTATACCCAATGTGTGTCTTAATTGTGAATCATACCTCATTTTCTTTTATTTCTCATGCTTTAAAGATATAACAAACAATTAAATTCTTTAATCACCACTCACTCCCGAGCGAAAACAAACTCAAAACATTTTAAGGGAAAGTGCTGCACAAAACTACGACGTTTTATAATTTTAAAGACTTCATTCATTAAAGCTCTAAGTTAAACAACACCCTTTCTTAACCTAAAGGCACCCTAAGACTCATTGCGGGATAAATTTTACGCTACAAAGGGCGGGAGCAGAATTTTTCTCCGTCCAAAACACAGCGTCATCTGTCATAAACTCTGGCCTTCAACTACCATCGTAAATTTTCTCTTGGGCTGAGGTCTGTTGCTGGAGAGACCGCGGAATTATTCAAGGCATTCTCAAGGCGGCTGGCCGCCTGCAGTGAAATTACGGCACCTGTCGTACATCAAGGTGGTGTTCGATGCCTGCCCGAGAGGTCACGAATTGGAATTTATATATATGAATCTGTCTCTTGTAAAATAATGTTAAGCTTTCAAACAAGGGGAAATTGAAATGTGTGGGAATTGTCTGATGAATATAGAGGTTCGTTCGAGGGATTTTGTGTTTGACTGTTACAATGAACATCTCTTCTTGAGACTGCGAAACGCAATGGAAAATGTTGATGAACTTTAAATTTTGTTATGCTTATAAGTTTTAATTGAGGAAGTAGCTTTCACAAAGGAATGCTGAGAGATTACTTGTTTGCGCGAAAATTAAAGACAAAACTTACAGGTTTAAGAACTTCTTAACTAAACTATATAAATACTTGAGCACATGAAGTAAAGTTTTGGTTTTAAATTTTAGAAATACTTCAATTTGAAACTCTTAAAACTATGGTGTTCCACCGACAGACCTTCACGATTTTCTGGTCGCTACATCTCGATGCCTCACACAAATGAACTTCAAAAGTTCAAGAAAACCTTCCCGCTCTTTTTCATGGAAGCGAACGCAATTTGAAGGCTCGCTCGCGAAGGCAACTTGCATAATTTCCACAATAGAGAAACGCCTTCGAATTGAAAAGAGCCATCTCTCTCCCTGACGGATATCAAGAAGAAATAAGTCGACTCTATTTCGAACCAATTCACCGGTGTTTTATTAGATTGAACCTCACTCTACGGATCGCAGTTTTTTGGTTCCCGATAGCCAGATAGTCAATAGCGGCGGCGGGGTCTACTGCATCTAAATTTTGTCACTCGTTTCCTAGCCGGCCTCTCACGCATCATCCACACCGTGTTTTGCGTTTTCTTATTTCTTTCGGATTCTTAGACTGAAAATAAGGATTCCACTACAAACGTACAATGTTCGGTAGACGCTTCCAGAATAGGGTGAAAAGTTTTCTCGCGCACTCCCATCCAAAGAGTTGTTCATAGTTTAGACGCTGGATTGAGGTTTTTAAATTAAACATGCCTAAGTACTTGAGCTCCTCGTCGGTACTTTCTTGTTGAATTCTATGTGTGCATAAAAAATGTTTTATTTTAATGCTTCTCACTCAATTATCTAAGGATACTAAAAATATGGAGCGGGGTGTAAACGCTCGCTTCAGAAGTAACTTGAAAGACACGGACAACCACATCTCACTGTAGCCTAGTGGTTAAGAGCCCTCATTTATCATCTGAAGGATGCCATTTCGATTCCCAGCAATGCCAATCGGGTGTTCTCCCCGTTGGAGAAAACATGAAGACAGCCAAAACATAAAAGTTCAACCAAGAGCAGCTGGCGTTGAGTTCTGGCGTTAGATTAAATGCAGCTGAAAAACAATACTGAAGAAATTTATGATTGAAATAAAAATATCTCTTACGCGGTTGCCTAAACGTCAGCAGACCGACCATCTGGTCACCTCGAGAGCTTCACTTCCGCCGTGGGTCAAGTTTCTTATTCCGTTTCCAGACTCGCCAGCGACATTTTTTCAGCGAAAGCTTGCACGGTGTCCGAAAAAACACTTTAAATGGAGAGCGTTCAGTGGGCGGAACGAACTCGACAACGCTCGTAGCATCCCTAAAGTGGTGCTTCGTGTTCCAAAAGTAAACTGCAACTTTGCCCTTCCACCAATTTGGGGAGTTGTCGAGGAAATTTCCGGACTCTCAATCGAGCACTCCAGCGCCTCGACAGATTTGGATTCGATTTTGAGCTCGTCGATATATTCTACGTTTGCGTAGAATGTACTTGTAATTATTTTTAGCATACGGATAGGTTTCTTGAAACGCCGTAACTTGGAGGCCAGAATGAATAATTAGTTTTAAGTGCAATTGTTACACTCCATTGCACGTCATTCGCTTGAAAATCTAACGTTACTCGTCATTTCTTGTTTAAAAACATGAAATGAGAAGAACAAGCTCTGGGATGGACAAAAATTATTCAACATGTTTTTTATGATGAGTACGTTGGTCAATCATCAGTAGGACAAATGTTTTGTTTGAATTGAAAATCGACTTTTTTACTTATCCGAGTGTCGCTCAGTGCTTCGAGAATTACATTCATTTCCATACAGAAATATTGTATTGATATTATAAATTTATTTCGAATGGTACTTGCAAAAAAAATTCCGAATTGAGTACCGTCATAGGTTTTATTCTATTTCCACTTAAATAAATGTGTTGGCATCCGTAGCACGATCTACGTTGACTTCTTAATGAAATTTGATTCCAAATAAAGTACTTTTATGAATTATTATTGAGAAGCACACCATGCCCTATTTTTTCCAGGAAGTGTTTTCTTCAGATGGTTGACAGATCTTGCTCAATTACGAAATAATTATTTATTTATTTCAAAAAAATGGTCAAGTTTCATCAGCTTCGATTTTTCCCATGAATCTTATGAAATTTAGTGTTAGTTGAATATTTTTAGATTACAGCAACAGATACGACTTCTGTACCTCTGAAATTAAAGTTATCGTAAAATATTAACGAATTATACTAGGCACACATGAATTATTTTTATCAGTGAACTTGCTCACAGTATTTGTTTACCATCTGTGGGCACACCTAAATCACTAATACAGTTTTCAGTCTGTAATAAAATTACAGTTCATAGTTTTCTTTTTATTAGCAAATTAAAAGGGTGAGTTACTTCTGGGTCACCCTGTATTAGTGATTTACAGTTTTTAGAAAACATATACAGAGTACAGGTACGTTTTTTATACTGATCTATATATTTAAAAAGTAATTGTGATTAGTAACTACAGTTGGCCTCACTCAACTCATTTCGGGCAAAAACTGTAGAGTTCTAACATTTCTTTGCTTCGAACAAGTGCTTTCAGTGCTTTAAATGTTCCACATTTTGGATGAGGAAGATCCAGGTTCAAGCCCACAATAATGCGGTATTAACACCCCCGCAAGCAGCTCCTCTGACCATTACAGAAGATGGAGAAAATTTTACCGGGGAAACCCTTCTATTTAATTAGCTTGCTCATTTTCACTTAAGCTTAGAATCTTTAAAAATCTTAATCGCCATATGATTGTACTGTAAGAGGAGAAAATTAGCTGCACTCAAGAGATTTTACGTTGCACAGTTAGTAAGACAGCTTGCAGGAAACCCTATCTGGTTATAATTATTAATGGTTATGGTTAAAATAAAAATGCGTGCAATACTTTAGAATTTTCATGTACATGTAACTTTCAAATAGCAATTACATGCATGGTGCTTGACAAAGTGTTCATCCAAACACTTCGGATTTGATATTCAGTAGTGAAGCTTTTTTATTCAATAATGGTCGCTTATTTGTAGTGACATAACTGCCCGTTCATCAGTCCTCACTCCCTTGAACTATGCAAGGTTCATTACACTTCTTAGCTTGGCTCTAGTGTTCACCAAAAATTTTCAATCGGGTTAAAATCAATTGACTTGGTTGTCCTGTGTAAAACATTGATTTTGTGGCCATATCGCTATCCGCGGGTCACATTCGCCATGCGCTTAGAGCAGTTGTCCCGCTAGAAAATCCAGTTAATTTTGGAATAAGCGCTTGCACACTCGGCAAGATTCTTCTTCAAAATTTGACGATAAATGGCACCATCTACTCTTCTACTTGAAATGTGGAGTGCACCAGTGTCATGCGAAGTGAAACTGCCCAAGACCACAATTCTACCTCCTTTGTCTGTCAACGAGGCCGAGTGTTTAAGAGAGCGCGCCCTTCACGAGAAGCGTCGGCGGTTCGAATCCTGGCAGTACCGCCCGGTGTTCCTCCCCGTTGAGAAAAGGGAGAACTCAGCCATAAATACCCACTCTACCCAGGTGCTGGAAATGGGTACCGGCGTGTCCGGTGGTAGCAACCATTACGTCCTGATGGTAGTTATAAGGCATTTGAAAAATCAATGTACAAGGGGATTTGTATCAGGCTTGATTGGAAGAAAACATCCTTTATCGTATTCCACAGTTGGTAAGCATTTCTAGGTTGACGAGCTATCCCTCCTTCCTCCACCATGCCAAGTGGCATCATATCGAAACAATTTAATTTTCGTAGCAACAGGCTAGAAGACAGTCTTACGCAATATATTTCTTCTGTATAAATGTACTTACACAAATTTTAAACGACTTGCTACACGTTTTCTTGCTAAGAAGGCAGTGGCAGGAAGTCATTCCGTACTTTTCAATGCTATTCCTGTGCACTTCTAATGGTTCTGCCCCTTTCTTTTGCATAGTAGGCTGTACTATAAATTTTTAACCCGGTTGGAGTAACCATTGGTTATTTTTAACCTATTTTTAACATGTTACGGCGTGCACTATTGACCTTTCGTCATGCACCTGCCGTTGGTAAGTTGGTAACTGTGTTATCATTATTAAGTTTACGAAGAAATTATCCTGGGGTGGATTTTCATCCATTTTTTTAGGCAGAAACATCTTTTTATGAAATTCTTTCCGAATGAAGTTAGATGATTTACCTTCTGGAATATTCGGGAAGCTCTTTTACTCTGATCGTGATTTATTTTAGGGGAGTTTAAGGTTTTTAGGTGAATTTTACCCTGATCATGAGACGTTTTAAGGGAATTTCAGGGTTATAGGTGAATTTTATCGTGGTTATGTTTTATGTGAATTTCTGAAACTGTGGCTCATTTGCTGCTAAGAGTGTGATTTTTCGCCGAAACAAGTTTACTTCTGTCTCTCAAACGTCCAGGACGTTTGAAGAGTTGTTTGTGTATAAATAATTCTGAAAAAGAAAAGTTTTCAACTCAAAACCCTTTACTAAAATGTTCGTATACTTTTGTCACGTACAATGTAAGTTTTTGTTGTATATGATTCCTTGTGCGGGAAAAATCTATTGTTTTACTTCATATTTTCAGTTTGATCACTAAGGAAAACAACCGCAATTAAATCTCATGTTTGGTGGTGTACTTTTAGCTTTAGTATTAAATCTCAGACGAGAAAATATTAGCATGGCCCGCACAGCAATTGAAAAGTCGGTCAATTTATTATCGTAAAAAATTCTATGTACATATCGACATCAACTAGGCTTTAAATTATTTTATCTAAAAATTTTATCTAAAGAAAAAAAATTCTATGTACGTATCGACATCAACTAGGCTTTAAATTATTTTCTCTAAAAGAAGTAACCGATTGATCTTAAATTCCTAAAATGAGTTGAAATGATAAGCACTGTCACAAACTCTAAAAGTTTATCTATCCAAGAATCCAACAGTCTTTGACACACATTTAACTTTTTAACTAAAGACGCAGAGTCCCAGGCAGCCTGCCAAGTCAGCGTGGCAGCTCTGTGTAATTGAGAGCCATCCACTTCATAAAGTCGCGCGAGTGTATCACAACCGCCATTTGATTGAGACTCTCAGGGCGAGAGCAATGTATTTCTTCACGTAATACATTGGTGGTCAAATCACAAAAATTAAAAAAAAAATTTAGTTGCCATTATTCTGGCTCTTTAGGCCTGAGTATAACGAATTCATCACACAAAAAATACAAGCTTCTTGTACACTAAATTACCAGCAGAGCTGCCAGCAAAAGAACGTGATGACTCAGGTACAGGATATTTCAAAAAAGAGTTCATTGATGTGTCGGTTTTGCGAGCGATACTTAAGTTATAGATCAAAATTCGTGAGTGTGCGACGCGTAGTTCGCAGCACTCCTACTGGTTGTGCTAAGAATTCAGAGCGTAAAGGGCATATGTTACAGGCTGTTCAATGCAAAGTACATCAATGCCTAAAGGAAGAATATTGAGTGATTTGTAGAAAAAAGTTTAAAAGACAGTGATAAATACATGAAATGTATATTTATTCGTCACACAGAACCCTTATCATTAGCTCAAAATGGTTTTCATCAGGTACATTAGGTGCATATATATAAAATAGAAGTATAGAACAAAATGTTGAAACTGTACTTTGTAACGTAGTATAAATTGTGTTCTTCTTTTCCAACTATAGGCAGAAAGAGTGTATCAGTTGAACAACTTGGTAAAAACATCGGATATTCCAAGGAAACTATCGAATAATCTTTCATATTAAAATACCACTACAACTGAACTAAATTTATAGAGCTTAAGAAATTGAGAGTTAGAGATATTATTAAGTGATTGCTTAATCTCTTCATTAACAATCTCGGATACATTGGGTGGAAACATGGTTCATTAAAATTTTCTCTGACCGTATATTAAGCTTTTACGGACAAAAAAGAGCTTTTCACAGCAATTCCTTTCTCACAACTTCAACAAATCTTGATAAGTAAATTATCATGTCTGTGATACCTGAATTAAAAACGACAATGGAAGATGAACACAATGATGACGTAAGACAACCAGTCTACTGAGTATCAAAATTTTCGACCGTAAATAAACATTTAGCCAGTACCATAATATTTTTTTCTGTTTTCTATTTTTCAATATTTTAATCGTCTTACAGAATTTCGAAAATATGTCATCAAATTTTATATCGTACAGTTCTCCAAACTATCAGCAACTGTCCCACTTTTTTCTCCAGTTTTCTTTAACATAAATGCTTATTTTTTTACCCTTCAATCAATGCTTAACTGCGAATTTCTGATAATAGCCTACCTTTTGGTACACATAGTAACTTTATACTGATAATCAGCATGAAAAAAAGGAAGTTTAACTAAAAGAAAGCGAAGCAAAAATACCCTGTTGGTTCTAAATTATTTATTCAGTTGAGTAAAACAACGTCAATTGTGATCTTCATGATTACAAATACTTCACCGTTATAGCAAGCGAGTCTTTGCTGTCTTGGATTACAACATTCACCGAAATTTTTGCCATTATGTTTCGAGCAGAACAGCAAATCCTAATTTAAATATAACTTCTTGCACGCATCTTGAACACTGAACCTTGCACCTCGGAGCGTATCTGGAGCCGAAAATAAACATCAATGCAGATTTTATTATTGTTTCCCGTTCCCTTTTAGAAACTGCTGCAATAGGCAACACTCACCAATATGATGGTTTATCTGTCAAAGTTATGATAGATCCTATCGCGAACTTTACCAAATATATGCATCAAGTTTTCATGATATTTCTTTAAGATGCAGAAACTTTTAAATTTCCTATGAAATTTTATCTGTGAATTATAACACTTTTGTCAAAAAACGGGACTTTCCGTGATATAGAAGTTCTAATATTCTCATCACGAAGACAATTATTATTCGAACAAATAGCTACTACTGTCATAAAAACACTTTCCTCTCTCTGCTCTCAGTGCAGAACGAGCTTTGGAATCGACTCTATGAGTCACTCACTCATCAAAAAATGCATATATCTACCAGTAGCAGCAGTGACCATCGATTAGAAAGATGCTGCCAGCTTTAAACCAGCATTCTAAGGTCGAGTGAAGTTTCTATATTGTGAAAAGATTTTCAGTGAACTTTATCTTCTTTCACACAATGTTTGATATTGTTACATGAATCCGTTTGTATTGAGTTTAATTTTCAAGATAATAGTGGATAGGACAAGATTTGACAAAAATGATTCACCTAAACCTGAACGGCTTCTAACGTTTAATTATGGCGGACTGAAGGAAGAGCTTGAATTTATTCAGTCCCACCTCACAAAAGAACGTTTTCTTCGAACACATAGGCATTTAAGGCGATGCACCAATAGGAGCGGCTACTGCCACTCGAGAATGAACGGACAGCGATACAACACAAAACATATCAGTCTAATTTCACTTACCAACCCCTTTTGTGCATGAAAATTTCTCTGTTGCATGACTCAATCATAATATAAGTAATCTAAGACAGAGAAATCAAGTTCGATAATCTCCGTTTCAGGAAAACTAAATCATCAGTCTCGTAAGCTGCACATCGATGAGCAGAAATAAATTCGATTTCCTCTATATTTGATTGACATTGAACTTTTTAGTGTAATAAAAACGATCACGTGAACTCTTCAATTTAACAAGAAATATGTGAATTTTATTCCATTGAAAATTTAGCGCCATGCAATTAAGTGGTAATTTCAACGAGTTGCCGACTTACTGCGGTTCAAAAACGACAAATAGTTCGAGTCGGTGAGGAGGAAAGTAAGCGATGCGGTTTCCGACTAAAATTTTCGCGACCTCTGGGCCTTGATAATTAATTAATTAAGAAGCGATAAATCAGCCTGTTGTCGATCGAGTTAATGAAGTCTCAAATTAATGAAGGAACTCTAAATTAAAGGAAATCAATATATATTCGAGGGAATTTTTCAGGTCGACGTTTCATATTTCCCAAGCGATGGAATAACGCTGACCTCGACTGGCAGGCAAGAAAACCCATTTTGCAGGCTTCAATCTTGCGTTAATGAATTCGTCTTTGCTCTGCCTTCACTGTTAGGAAAATATAACGCGGATCGGTATTTCTGAACCAGTGAAAAGGCAGAGAGTTTTTCGAACAATTTGTAGGCAGCAAAAATAAATTGAATTTGCTTGTAAAGATTTGTCGACAATTAAAACAAATTGAGTTAACTTGTAAAGACTTGTAAGTTTTAAAGCGCAATCATGACTAACATTGAATGACTGCCTGCAACGCACCAAACAACTCTAGTTTCCATTAGTAACAAAAAATTTACGTTTCATATCATTCTTCACCTAATTAATTCCACCCCAACGTACAGTGCGACCTCAGAGTGTGACCTAAAAAAGACTTACCTGTTTGATATATATGAAGTGAGAATTTAATCTGGACAATTTATTACACTTGCATAATTCTCGTTGCCATCAGGCGCTCAGAGCAACCTTAGAGTGAGACTTGAAGGATATGTGACAGATGAAGTCAGAATAGATTCAGGTGCCAGACTTCCAATTCTCCCCAATTACATATTTCTTTCGTGTCCCAACATAGAGTGCAACTTTACAATGTGACTTTAAAATTACTTATTAATTTGAAAGCTGAAGTCACAATTGAACCAGGTGCCCGAATGTCAAGTTTTTTCATCTACACATTAGACGTAGCCACCAGACGTGCAGTGTTCACGTGCGAGTATCACCGCAGCCTCCCTGTTTTTTGGTGATTCGCTCGTGAAGACGAAAATCGCCCGTTTGTTTTTTAAACCAATAAAAATCTACATTGCTGCAAGAAAGCTTTCATTTTTGCGTATATAATTGTAAAAATTGGACATTTCGGCCTGATTTTTTCCTGCTGATTCGCTCATGAAAACGAAAATCACCCGTTTGTTATTCAAATCAATAAAAATCTACATAGCTGCGGGAAAGCTCTGATTTTTGCGAATATAATTGAAAAAATTGGGCATTTTCTGTTGAAATGCAGCAATGATGGAAATGAAATTCAATGAAATTTTTTCATGAACGTACTGTCGGAAGGACTAAGACGGATGAAATATTTGATATTTAATTTCAACATCAATGAAAGCAAAAGAAAGACGAAACGCAGTGAGTCAATGACATACTTGTAATTTCTGGTCTAATGCGCAAGTATTGCTTAACTAAGGTTATTTTATCAATGATGGAAATGAACAATGACGATGAGACTTTGCTAAAAATGAAAACTATAATTCAAATAAATATTTCATTTTGCAGAAATAAAGAAGGATATCTTACGATGAAACTATATTTTACAATAGCAAAATAATCCTTGGTTATGAAAATATATATGAGAAAAAAATTCAAATACATACCAGATTTCTATGAAATAAAACAAGCCGAGACACAACTATAAGTTAAATATGTGACGATAATTTGATATTTTTATGATATTAGCCCTTTAACGCCCACATTTTTATACTCATATTACCGTTATGACAACCACTATCACTAAACCGACACTGGCATTAGGTAGTCACTGTTATCAAGATGGGGAAGGAACTGCCACTCGGCAGTGCAGTTCAAAGAACACATTAGTGAACAAATTGAATAAGAAATACAATATATTATAATTATTTTTGAAAGAGGACGAAATAGTCCAGTTGGGTGGTATAGGGTTAAGTGATCATAGATCGATTTGGATCGAAGACACCCCAAAATGGGCGAAAAGTTTCTCTGAACCTATATTGGAAAGTGTATTATATGCTGAACTAATGGTGCAAGTACCAACCAGTTCGTTGGTCAGGGAATTTAGATTTTATGCTAGGTAAATGTGGATATAAATTTTTTCAACAGAGTGCGCACTGGAAACTGGGTTATAAGTTTGAAACAGAAAAATAATACTTTAATGAGTTGGGTTTAAAAAGATATGATATAGATGAGAGTTTAAATATGCTCACATTCATATATTAGATCAATGATCACAATGAGCATTCGTTGATCAATTAAACACAAGAAATTAGTATTTTAATTTATTTCTTTGATAAGGTTTCATTGTAGTGCAACATGCTTCGAACCACTACATCAGTGGTCTCCAAACACCGGCCCGCGGGCCAAATACGGCCCGCCAGTGTGATCTGGCCAGCCCGCGACAGCAAGCATATGCTCGCTCAGGGCGCGAAATCGGCGATTACTCGAGAAATTATAGATAATTTTAGGAAAATCAAAATGGTTTTGGCCCCCGAAACTTATTGGAGTAATCGGTATGGCTCTAAGGCTGGAAAGTTTGGAGACCCCTGCAATACAGTATAGTTTTGTTTCAAACTTTATCAACGGGTAGGAACTGAGAGAACAGTAACATTTTGATGCACTCACAGTGAGCAACTCCTTAGTAAGATTAGTGTTCGTACAAGTATTGAGCCACTATTGTATTTCTTCAAACTTTGTTCATAATTGCTCTCTGACGAATAAATTGAATCAGCAGGTAATGAAATTTTTCACGAGTTTCGTTGACCTGAAGGTAGAAAATGCTTTGTTAACAATATGAAAAAATACGTAATAATATATTTTCGGAAATATTTAGCGAATAACGATGGATGATGGACCGCAGCTCACGAGCCGGTCAGTTTTTCATTCTCCCGCCCTAGAGTTATTGATAAGCCCGCAATTTACGAGCAAACTGGGCTCTTTCGCGCTAGCTCAAAACAGAGCCAAAACTGAAGACAAGCGGAAAATAAGAGGTTCACTTGCCTCCACGAGACTTCAGAGATTTCATCCGTGAGCCAAAACGTTTTCCAGCACAAATTATCGCCTCAAAGTTTTGTATTAGGTACTTCAAGCATCGGGAAAATTTAGAAAAGCTTATTTCACATCAGGATTTAACTTATGTGGCAAATGGACGGTCAGTGATGAGTATGTCATTATGATACCAATTCAACTCAGTGCGTGAGCACTCTATTTTTAAATAATATAACTTACTTCCTCGCTCCGGTTCACTACATTTTGCGTGACTTCAGCCGCTAAATTCGTTCACTTTAAACCTAGAAAAAACTAATATCGACCACGAAGATGGGAATTCAATAACGTGACAGGATATTAAATTTGTCCGAAAGAAATTGTTTTCATGAGTCCGACTTCCGGCCGAAGTGATAAACTGGACTCAGGTTGCTGCTCGCGATCTCTGTTCCGGGACCGCAAAAACAAAACGATTTTGCGAAAACAAATTTTTTCGGTGGTCCGTGAGGCGCGCATTTTTCTGGCAGCGCGGACGAACGAAAGCGAGATTATTTCCAATTAGATTTTAGTTTAGTATTATGAGGAACATCTAGGATGAATGCAGTTCTATGCTTCAGAATAAGGTTTCCTTAGGATGCCTCGGAAGCCACCGAACTTATTCAGGCCCGAAGGTAATCATATGCACTTTAATCTACCCATTGCAATAGTTGTAAGCTGTGATTCTACTGATAGGGCGCTTGTGAAAATAAAATAATTAAATCGTTAAACGTAACCTACATGAGTGCACAACGTGCTGCGTATCAGCACATAAAAATTATTGATTATTTATAATTGACTTGAGAGAAACAGAATGTGTTCTCCATTTTTCTGTGAAAAAGATAACTAATTCCGATTGAGAAATTTTATTACATAGTAACAAAGGATGAAGTATGAGACACAGCCTCTGATGAGCGCAATGCACTCGAATGAGACATAATTAATATCTACAAATTTACAGTACATCTTTTATAGGAGCAACGTCTCCGGTAAAGAACGCGTGTCTTGCTCTATCATTGAGGACTTCAAGTGTCTCAGTTTCACGCTTGAAACATACATGAATACATTTTATTATTAGCATTCTTAAAAGTGTCTTCTCTTTTCTTTAAGATTATTACCTGCAGGTTCGGTGTTTTTAACTCGCCTTTTTTGAAGTTTTCTACGTGGAAATAGATTTTCAAAGATTTTACAAAACTGCGTAGCAAGGAAATGAAAGTTCTATGACGACGTGGCTGAAGAAGATGAGTGCTCGAATTTGTATTTGTTGCATATCAATGAACAGGTTCGTGTTTCCTTAATTATTCTAAACTTGGTAAATGTTCCTAATTACAGTAGTTGACAAATGATACAATTACTCCTTCTAAATTTTCCACAAAGAAAAATATCAAAAACTTTCGGCTGAACCGTTTCAATTGCAAAAAACGTTCATCATTTTTTAGCGTCAATTAATTGCGAAAAATTTTCCACGCAGTATCTGTTCAGAATACAAGTGATATCACTCACATACAAGGAGAAGCCTTTTGCGTTGGGCGTTGTAAACGATAAAAAATGAAAACTTGTCCTCTAAAAATGAATTTCGGTTGACGAATTTGAAAGCATTATAATTGGAACATAATTTGCGAATTGGTTCTTCGACTAACTGCGCCCAAGTACATTTTATTTTCCGGATTAGATAAATAACCAACTTCTCGTATGAAAAGATCGTTGAGAGCAAATAATTTCTGCAAAACTTCTAGATCAGATTTTAAGTAAAAATTCTGAGCATTTCTTAATCATTCATAACGTCTTAAGGACTGGGTCATGATTACCTCACGCGTTTGAAAATCGAAGCCAAGAAAAATATGAACCATAAAGACTTCGGGATGTTCTCAACTGACGGTTTGAATTTAAGATTTATTCAAATGTTGTATCTAATTTACAAACATTCATTACGTATTAAATGCCCCATAAATTGCAAATTTTATCCATTAAAATGGCTCACTACGCAAAAAAGCAATCAGCAAAAATCGTAGTTTCTTTCCTAGAGTAATGGAGCAATTATATAATCGTGCACAGAAATTAAAGAAATATATTTTGTGGACAACGGAATCCTTATAGAAGCACCTTAGGAGTTATGGTCTCTAAATTTAAATAATCAGGATCTACAACAGACAAATAACGCTGAGGGGACCGCAATTCAATTGAAATTTCGCTACGGTACAGATAGCATGAAAAATCGCGTTTGCACAGTAATAGATATTAACATAATATAATTTAAAACTCTCCAGCATCACCTTGAATTATTGTTTTGTATTTTACAGTTTTTTTTGTTTCAATTTCCAAAACATTGAGCCTTTAATATGCAACCCTGTATATCTGCAACGGTAAAGGAAACAAGGTAGGGTCAAACCAGTCTTTTTTTTCGTTGTTTGTATGGTTTTACTGACGTCCCGGCAACTAACCAATAGCAGCGCTCATATTGCATCTGGTAGCACTGCTACCCTCAAATTCGTCTCCACTATTGGCCTAACGACGTGGCGTTTTGGTGACGTCATAAAGTGTGTTTGAAATAAAGCCTTTTTAACCGAACAAGAAAAAGAGTATTTTCCCCCATAGAAATGACCCTACCTTGTTTCCTCTAACGGGATATCTCCGACATGTTTAAAATATTCTTTCAATTCCTTCCATTCAAGGGTTGAGCTATCCAAGTAACCTACGGTGTATAACTGAGCTTGCACAATATGCAGTATTTATATCAGGGAAACTAAAGCTAATACCCTTCTTGCATTGTGAAGTAGTTGTGATATATTTCTCTCGATTACGAGGAATTTTTAATGAAGAGGAAGGTGCAATTGATCACTTGTCATTAACTTGCATTGTCAGGGTTCGCTCCAGTGGCGTTATTGCAGCCAGTGACTTCGTCTTGATGACGAGCGGAAGACGAAATGTTTTGTGATCACACGTCAGTGAATGTTGTTGTCATGTTGACACACCATGCGAATATTAAAATTATCGTGAGCAACAGTGTTGAGCGGAAGATTGGCATCGTGTAAACAGAAAAAAAAGTTAGAAAACCGAGCAGCCTCTACAGATCAACTTTTCCGGTACGGGACTTCTTCAGTCATAAGAATAAGTTAGAGAACTGAGAACCCAAAATAAGTTAGAGAACTGAGAAGCCAAAATAAGTTAGAGAACTGAGAACGCTCTACAGATGGACTTATCTCTTACGTGATTTCTTCCGTGATACGAAAAGAAAATCGTCGAATATGCGGTCACGTCTGTAGCGAAATTTTGAAGCTCTGAGCGAAATCTTGTGGGTGAGAAAGTTTCCATTTTTATCCAGCATCTGGACGGAACTTCGACCAAATAAAGAGCTCCTTAGATGACCTGGACAACGGACAAAACATGTAAGAGTATCTGGAGTGCCGCAATACTCATTGGCTTGTGTTCTGCTCACTTCCCCTAACACTCGTTGAGCTTGTATTCTGCTCACTTCCCCTGGTACTCGTTGAGCTTGTATTCTGCTCACTTCCCCTAATACTCGTTCAGCTTGTATTCTGCTCACTTCCCCTGGTACTCGTTGAGCTTGTATTCTGCTCACTTCCCCTGGTACTCGTTGAGCTGTATTCTGCTCACTTCCCCTGGTACTCGTTGAGCTTGTATTCTGCTCACTTCCCCTAATACTCGTTGAGCTTGTATTCTGCTCACTTCCCCTAATACTCGTTCAGCTTGTATTCTGCTCACTTCCCCTGGTACTCGTTGAGCTTGTATTCTGCTCACTTCCCCTGGTACTCGTTGAGCTGTATTCTGCTCACTTCCCCTGGTACTCGTTGAGCTTGTATTCTGCTCACTTCCCCTAATACTCGTTCAGCTTGTATTCTGCTCACTTCCCCTTGTACTCGTTGAGCTGTATTCTGCTCACTTCCCCTGGTACTCGTTGAGCTTGTATTCTGCTCACTTCCCTTAATACTCGTTCAGCTTGTATTCTGCTCACTTCCCCTGGTACTCGTTGAGGTTGTAGTCTGCTCACTTCCCCTGGTACTCGTTGAGCTTGTATTCTGCTCACTTCCCCTGGTACTCGTTGAGCTTGTATTCTGCTCACTTCCCCTAATACTCGTTCAGCTTGTATTCTGCTCACTTCCCCTGGTAATCGTTCAGCTTGTATTCTGCTCACTTCCCCTGGTACTCGTTGAGCTTGTATTCTGCTCACTTCCCCTAATACTCGTTCAGCTTGTATTCTGCTCTCTTCCCCTAATACTCGTTGAGCTTGTATTCTGCTCACTTCCCCTGGTACTCGTTGAGCTTGTATTCTGCTCACTTCCCCTAGTACTCGTTGAGCTTGTATTCTGCTCACTTCCCCTAATACTCGTTCAGCTTGTATTCTGCTCACTACCCCTAATACTCGTTGAGCTTGTATTCTGCTCACTTCCCCTGGTAATCGTTGAGCTTGTATTCTGCTCACTTCCCCTGGTACTCGTTGAGCTTGTATTCTGCTCACTTCCCCTGGTACTCGTTGAGCTTGTATTCTGCTCACTTCCCCTGGTACTCGTTGAGCTTGTATTCTGCTCACTTCCCCTGGTACTCGTTGAGCTTGTATTCTGCTCACTTCCCCTAATACTCGTTCAGCTTGTATTCTGCTCACTTCCCCTAATACTCGTTGAGCTTGTATTCTGCTCTCTTCCCCTAATACTCGTTGAGCTTGTATTCTGCTCACTTCCCCTGGTACTCGTTGAGCTTGTATTCTGCTCACTTCCCCTGGTACTCGTTGAGCTTGTATTCTGCTCACTTCCCCTGGTACTCGTTGAGCTTGTATTCTGCTCACTTCCCCTAATACTCGTTCAGCTTGTATTCTGCTCACTTCCCCTAATACTCGTTGAGCTTGTATTCTGCTCTCTTCCCCTAATACTCGTTGAGCTTGTATTCTGCTCACTTCCCCTAATACTCGTTGAGCTTGTATTCTGCTCACTTCCCCTAATACTCGTTGAGCTTGTATTCTGCTCACTTCCCCTGGTACTCGTTGAGCTTGTATTCTGCTCACTTCCCCTAATACTCGTTGAGCTTGTATTCTGCTCACTTCCCCTAATACTCGTTGAGCTTGTATTCTGCTCACTTCCCCTGGTACTCGTTGAGCTTGTATTCTGTTTACTTCCCCTGGTAATCGTTGAGCTTGTATTCTGCTCACTTCCCCTAATACTCGTTGAGCTTGTATTCTGCTCACTTCCCCTAATACTCGTTCAGCTTGTATTCTGCTCACTTCCCCTAATACTCGTTGAGCTTGTATTCTGCTCACTTCCCCTGGTACTCGTTGAGCTTGTATTCTGCTCACTTCCCCTGGTACTCGTTGAGCTTGTATTCTGCTCACTTCCCCTGGTACTCGTTGAGCTTGTATTCTGCTCACTTCCCCTGGTACTCGTTGAGCTTGTATTCTGCTCACTTCCCCTAATACTCGTTCAGCTTGTATTCTGCTCACTTCCCCTAATACTCGTTGAGCTTGTATTCTGCTCACTTCCCCTAATACTCGTTGAGCTTGTATTCTGCTCACTTCCCCTAATACTCGTTGAGCTTGTATCCTGCTCACTTCCCCTAATACTCGTTGAGCTTGTATTCTGCTCACTTCCCCTGGTACTCGTTGAGCTTGTATTCTGCTCACTTCCCCTAATACTCGTTGAGCTTGTATTCTGCTCACTTCCCCTAATACTCGTTGAGCTTGTATTCTGCTCACTTCCCCTGGTACTCGTTGAGCTTGTATTCTGTTCACTTCCCCTGGTAATCGTTGAGCTTGTATTCTGCTCACTTCCCCTAATACTCGTTGAGCTTGTATTCTGCTCACTTCCCCTAATACTCGTTCAGCTTGTATTCTGCTCACTTCCCCTAATACTCGTTGAGCTTGTATTCTGCTCACTTCCCCTGGTAATCGTTGAGCTTGTATTCTGCTCACTTCCCCTGGTACTCGTTGAGCTTGTATTCTGCTCACTTCCCCTAATACTCGTTGAGCTTGTATTCTGCTCACTTCCCCTAATACTCGTTCAGCTTGTATTCTGCTCACTTCCCCTAATACTCGTTGAGCTTGTATTCTGCTCACTTCCCCTAATCCTCGTTGAGCTTGTATTCTGCTCACTTCCCCTGGTAATCGTTGAGCTTGTATTCTGCTCACTTCCCCTGGTACTCGTTGAGCTTGTATTCTGCTCACTTCCCCTAATACTCGTTGAGCTTGTATTCTGCTCACTTCCCCTAATACTCGTTGAGCTTGTATTCTGCTCACTTCCCCTAATACTCGTTGAGCTTGTATTCTGCTCACTTCCCCTAATACTCGTTGAGCTTGTATTCTGCTCACTTCCCCTAATCCTCGTTGAGCTTGTATTCTGCTCACTTCCCCTAATACTCGTTGAGCTTGTATTCTGCTCACTTCCCCTAATACTCGTTGAGCTTGTATTCTGCTTACTTCCCCTAATACTCGTTGAGCTTGTATTCTGCTCACTTCCCCTAATACTCGTTGAGCTTGTATTCTGCTCACTTCCCCTGGTACTCGTTGAGCTTGTATTCTGCTCACTTCCCCTGGTACTCGTTGAGCTTGTATTCTGCTCACTTCCCCTGGTACTCGTTGAGCTTGTATTCTGCTCACTTCCCCTGGTACTCGTTGAGCTTGTATTCTGCTCACTTCCCCTAATACTCGTTGAGCTTGTATTCTGCTCACTACCCCTAATACTCGTTGAGCTTGTATTCTGCTCACTACCCCTAATACTCGTTGAGCTTGTATTCTGCTCACTTCCCCTGGTACTCGTTGAGCTTGTATTCTGCTCACTTCCCCTGGTACTCGTTGAGCTTGTATTCTGCTCACTTCCCCTAATACTCGTTGAGCTTGTATTCTGCTCACTACCCCTAATACTCGTTGAGCTTGTATTCTGCTCACTTCCCCTAATACTCGTTGAGCTTGTATTCTGCTCACTACCCCTAATACTCGTTGAGCTTGTATTCTGCTCACTACCCCTAATACTCGTTGAGCTTGTATTCTGCTCACTTCCCCTGGTACTCGTTGAGCTTGTATTCTGTTCACTTCCCCTGGTACTCGTTGAGCTTGTATTCTGCTCACTTCCCCTGGTACTCGTTGAGCTTGTATTCTGCTCACTTCCCCTAATACTCGTTGAGCTTGTATTCTGCTCACTACCCCTAATACTCGTTGAGCTTGTATTCTGCTCACTTCCCCTAATACTCGTTGAGCTTGTATTCTGCTCACTACCCCTAATACTCGTTGAGCTTGTATTCTGCTCACTACCCCTAATACTCGTTGAGCTTGTATTCTGCTCACTACCCCTAATACTCGTTGAGCTTGTATTCTGCTCACTTCCCCTGGTACTCGTTGAGCTTGTATTCTGCTCACTCCCCCTGGTACTCGTTGAGCTTGTATTCTGCTCACTTCCCCTAATACTCGTTGAGCTTGTATTCTGCTCACTACCCCTAATACTCGTTGAGCTTGTATTCTGCTCACTTCCCCTAATACTCGTTGAGCTTGTATTCTGCTCACTACCCCTAATACTCGTTGAGCTTGTATTCTGCTCACAACCCCTAATACTCGTTGAGCTTGTATTCTGCTCACTTCCCCTGGTACTCGTTGAGCTTGTATTCTGTTCACTTCCCCTGGTACTCGTTGAGCTTGTATTCTGCTCACTTCCCCTGGTACTCGTTGAGCTTGTATTCTGCTCACTTCCCCTAATACTCGTTGAGCTTGTATTCTGCTCACTTCCCCTAATACTCGTTGAGCTTGTATTCTGCTCACTTCCCCTAATACTCGTTGAGCTTGTATTCTGCTCACTTCCCCTAATACTCGTTGAGCTTGTATTCTGCTCACTTCCCCTAATACTCGTTGAGCTTGTATTCTGCTCACTTCCCCTAATACTCGTTGAGCTTGTATTCTGCTCTCTTCCCCTGGTACTCGTTGAGCTTGTATTCTGCTCACTTCCCCTAATACTCGTTGAGCTCGTATTCTGCTCACTTCCCCTAATACTCGTTGAGCTTGTATTCTGCTCACTTCCCCTAATACTCGTTGAGCTTGTATTGTGCTCTCTTCCCCTGGTACTCGTTGAGCTTGTATTGTGCTCACTTCCCCTAATACTCGTTGAGCTTGTATTCTGCTCACTTCCCCTAATACTCGTTGAGCTTGTATTCTGCTCACTTCCCCTAATACTCGTTGAGCTTGTATTCTGCTCACTTCCCCTAATACTCGTTGAGCTTGTATTGTGCTCACTTCCCCTAATACTCGTTGAGCTTGTATTCTGCTCACTTCCCCTAATACTCGTTGAGCTTGTATTCTGCTCACTTCCCCTGGTACTCGTTGAGCTTGTATTCTGTTCACTTCCCCTAATACTCGTTGAGCTTGTATTCTGCTCACTTCCCCTAATACTCGTTGAGCTTGTATTCTGCTCACTTCCCCTAATACTCGTTGAGCTTGTATTCTGCTCACTTCCCCTGGTACTCGTTGAGCTTGCATTCTGCTCACTTCCCCTAATACTCGTTGAGCTTGTATTCTGCTCACTTCCCCTAATACTCGTTGAGCTTGTATTGTGCTCACTTCCCCTAATACTCGTTGAGCTTGTATTCTGCTCACTTCCCCTAATACTCGTTGAGCTTGTATTCTGCTCACTTCCCCTAATACTCGTTGAGCTTGTATTCTGCTCACTTCCCCTAATACTCGTTGAGCTTGTATTGTGCTCACTTCCCCTAATACTCGTTGAGCTTGTATTCTGCTCACTTCCCCTAATACTCGTTGAACTTGTAATCTGCTCACTTCCCCTAATACTCGTTGAGCTTGTATTCTGCTCACTTCCCCTAATACTCGTTGAGCTTGTATTCTGCTCACTTCCCCTGGTACTCGTTGAGCTTGTATTCTGCTCCCTTCCCCTAATACTCGTTGAGCTTGTATTCTGCTCACTTCCCCTAATACTCGTTGAGCTTGTATTCTGCTCACTTCCCCTAATACTCGTTGAGCTTGTATTCTGCTCACTTCCCCTAATACTCGTTGAGCTTGTATTCTGCTCTCTTCCCCTGGTACTCGTTGAGGTTGTATTCTGCTCACTTCCCCTAATACTCGTTGAGCTTGTATTCTGCTCGCTTCCCCTGGTACTCGTTGAGCTTGTATTCTGCTCACTTCCCCTAATACTCGTTGAGCTTGTATTCTGCTCACTTCCCCTAATACTCGTTGAGCTTGTATTCTGCTCACTTCCCCTAATACTCGTTGAGCTTGTATTGTGCTGACTTCCCCTAATACTCGTTGAGCTTGTATTCTGCTCACTTCCCCTAATACTCGTTGAGCTTGTATTCTGCTCACTTCCCCTAATACTCGTTGAGCTTGTATTCTGCTCACTTCCCCTAATACTCGTTCAGCTTGTATTCTGCTCACTTCCCCTGGTACTCGTTGAGCTTGTATTCTGCTCACTTCCCCTGGTACTCGTTGAGCTGTATTCTGCTCACTTCCCCTGGTACTCGTTGAGCTTGTATTCTGCTCACTTCCCCTAATACTCGTTCAGCTTGTATTCTGCTCACTTCCCCTTGTACTCGTTGAGCTGTATTCTGCTCACATCCCCTGGTACTCGTTGAGCTTGTATTCTGCTCACTTCCCTTAATACTCGTTCAGCTTGTATTCTGCTCACTTCCCCTGGTACTCGTTGAGGTAGTAGTCTGCTCACTTCCCCTGGTACTCGTTGAGCTTGTATTCTGCTCACTTCCCCTGGTACTCGTTGAGCTTGTATTCTGCTCACTTCCCCTAATACTCGTTCAGCTTGTATTCTGCTCACTTCCCCTGGTAATCGTTCAGCTTGTATTCTGCTCACTTCCCCTGGTACTCGTTGAGCTTTTATTCTGCTCACTTCCCCTAATACTCGTTCAGCTTGTATTCTGCTCTCTTCCCCTAATACTCGTTGAGCTTGTATTCTGCTCACTTCCCCTGGTACTCGTTGAGCTTGTATTCTGCTCACTTCCCCTAGTACTCGTTGAGCTTGTATTCTGCTCACTTCCCCTAATACTCGTTCAGCTTGTATTCTGCTCACTACCCCTAATACTCGTTGAGCTTGTATTCTGCTCACTTCCCCTGGTAATCGTTGAGCTTGTATTCTGCTCACTTCCCCTGGTACTCGTTGAGCTTGTATTCTGCTCACTTCCCCTGGTACTCGTTGAGCTTGTATTCTGCTCACTTCCCCTGGTACTCGTTGAGCTTGTATTCTGCTCACTTCCCCTGGTACTCGTTGAGCTTGTATTCTGCTCACTTCCCCTAATACTCGTTCAGCTTGTATTCTGCTCACTTCCCCTAATACTCGTTGAGCTTGTATTCTGCTCTCTTCCCCTAATACTCGTTGAGCTTGTATTCTGCTCACTTCCCCTAATACTCGTTGAGCTTGTATTCTGCTCACTTCCCCTAATACTCGTTGAGCTTGTATTCTGCTCACTTCCCCTGGTACTCGTTGAGCTTGTATTCTGCTCACTTCCCCTAATACTCGTTGAGCTTGTATTCTGCTCACTTCCCCTAATACTCGTTGAGCTTGTATTCTGCTCACTTCCCCTGGTACTCGTTGAGCTTGTATTCTGTTCACTTCCCCTGGTAATCGTTGAGCTTGTATTCTGCTCACTTCCCCTAATACTCGTTGAGCTTGTATTCTGCTCACTTCCCCTAATACTCGTTCAGCTTTTATTCTGCTCACTTCCCCTAATACTCGTTGAGCTTGTATTCTGCTCACTTCCCCTGGTACTCGTTGAGCTTGTATTCTGCTCACTTCCCCTGGTACTCGTTGAGCTTGTATTGTGCTCACTTCCCCTGGTACTCGTTGAGCTTGTATTCTGCTCACTTCCCCTGGTACTCGTTGAGCTTGTATTCTGCTCACTTCCCCTGGTACTCGTTGAGCTTGTATTCTGCTCACTTCCCCTGGTACTCGTTGAGCTTGTATTCTGCTCACTTCCCCTAATACTCGTTCAGCTTGTATTCTGCTCACTTCCCCTAATACTCGTTGAGCTTGTATTCTGCTCACTTCCCCTGGTACTCGTTGAGCTTGTATTCTGCTCACTTCCCCTGGTACTCGTTGAGCTTGTATTCTGCTCACTTCCCCTGGTACTCGTTGAGCTTGTATTCTGCTCACTTCCCCTGGTACTCGTTGAGCTTGTATTCTGCTCACTTCCCCTAATACTCGTTCAGCTTGTATTCTGCCCACTTCCCCTAATACTCGTTGAGCTTGTATTCTGCTCACTTCCCCTAATACTCGTTGAGCTTGTATTCTGCTCACTTCCCCTAATACTCGTTGAGCTTGTATTCTGCTCACTTCCCCTAATACTCGTTGAGCTTGTATTCTGCTCACTTCCCCTGGTACTCGTTGAGCTTGTATTTTGCTCACTTCCCCTAATACTCGTTGAGCTTGTATTCTGCTCACTTCCCCTAATACTCGTTGAGCTTGTATTCTGCTCACTTCCCCTGGTACTCGTTGAGCTTGTATTCTGTTCACTTCCCCTGGTAATCGTTGAGCTTGTATTCTGCTCACTTCCCCTAATACTCGTTGAGCTTGTATTCTGCTCACTTCCCCTAATACTCGTTCAGCTTGTATTCTGCTCACTTCCCCTAATACTCGTTGAGCTTGTATTCTGCTCACTTCCCCTGGTAATCGTTGAGCTTGTATTCTGCTCACTTCCCCTGGTACTCGTTGAGCTTGTATTCTGCTCACTTCCCCTAATACTCGTTGAGCTTGTATTCTGCTCACTTCCCCTAATACTCGTTGAGCTTGTATTCTGCTCACTTCCCCTAATACTCGTTGAGCTTGTATTCTGCTCACTTCCCCTAATCCTCGTTGAGCTTGTATTCTGCTCACTTCCCCTGGTAATCGTTGAGCTTGTATTCTGCTCACTTCCCCTGGTACTCGTTGAGCTTGTATTCTGCTCACTTCCCCTAATACTCGTTGAGCTTGTATTCTGCTCACTTCCCCTAATACTCGTTGAGCTTGTATTCTGCTCACTTCCCCTAATACTCGTTGAGCTTGTATTCTGCTCACTTCCCCTAATACTCGTTGAGCTTGTATTCTGCTCACTTCCCCTAATCCTCGTTGAGCTTGTATTCTGCTCACTTCCCCTAATACTCGTTGAGCTTGTATTCTGCTCACTTCCCCTAATACTCGTTGAGCTTGTATTCTGCTTACTTCCCCTAATACTCGTTGAGCTTGTATTCTGCTCACTTCCCCTAATACTCGTTGAGCTTGTATTCTGCTCTCTTCCCCTGGTACTCGTTGAGCTTGTATTCTGTTCACTTCCCCTGGTACTCGTTGAGCTTGTATTCTGCTCACTTCCCCTGGTACTCGTTGAGCTTGTATTCTGCTCACTTCCCCTAATACTCGTTGAGCTTGTATTCTGCTCACTTCCCCTAATACTCGTTGAGCTTGTATTCTGCTCACTTCCCCTAATACTCGTTGAGCTTGTATTCTGCTCACTTCCCCTAATACTCGTTGAGCTTGTATTCTGCTCACTTCCCCTAATACTCGTTGAGCTTGTATTCTGCTCACTTCCCCTAATACTCGTTGAGCTTGTATTCTGCTCTCTTCCCCTGGTACTCGTTGAGCTTGTATTCTGCTCACTTCCCCTAATACTCGTTGAGCTTGTATTCTGCTCACTTCCCCTAATACTCGTTGAGCTTGTATTCTGCTCACTTCCCCTAATACTCGTTGAGCTTGTATTGTGCTCTCTTCCCCTGGTACTCGTTGAGCTTGTATTGTGCTCACTTCCCCTAATACTCGTTGAGCTTGTATTTTGCTCACTTCCCCTAATACTCGTTGAGCTTGTATTCTGCTCACTTCCCCTAATACTCGTTGAGCTTGTATTCTGCTCACTTCCCCTAATACTCGTTGAGCTTGTATTGTGCTCACTTCCCCTAATACTCGTTGAGCTTGTATTCTGCTCACTTCCCCTAATACTCGTTGAGCTTGTATTCTGCTCACTTCCCCTAATACTCGTTGAGCTTGTATTCTGCTCACTTCCCCTAATACTCGTTGAGCTTGTATTCTGCTCACTTCCCCTAATACTCGTTGAGCTTGTATTCTGCTCACTTCCCCTAATACTCGTTGAGCTTGTATTCTGCTCACTTCCCCTAATACTCGTTGAGCTTGTATTCTGCTCACTTCCCCTGGTACTCGTTGAGCTTGCATTCTGCTCACTTCCCCTAATACTCGTTGAGCTTGTATTCTGCTCACTTCCCCTAATACTCGTTGAGCTTGTATTGTGCTCACTTCCCCTAATACTCGTTGAGCTTGTATTCTGCTCACTTCCCCTAATACTCGTTGAGCTTGTATTCTGCTCACTTCCCCTAATACTCGTTGAGCTTGTATTCTGCTCACTTCCCCTAATACTCGTTGAGCTTGTATTGTGCTCACTTCCCCTAATACTCGTTGAGCTTGTATTCTGCTCACTTCCCCTAATACTCGTTGAGCTTGTAATCTGCTCACTTCCCCTAATACTCGTTGAGCTTGTATTCTGCTCACTTCCCCTAATACTCGTTGAGCTTGTATTCTGCTCACTTCCCCTGGTACTCGTTGAGCTTGTATTCTGCTCCCTTCCCCTAATACTCGTTGAGCTTGTATTCTGCTCACTTCCCCTAATACTCGTTGAGCTTGTATTCTGCTCACTTCCCCTAATACTCGTTGAGCTTGTATTCTGCTCACTTCCCCTAATACTCGTTGAGCTTGTATTCTGCTCTCTTCCCCTGGTACTCGTTGAGCTTGTATTCTGCTCACTTCCCCTAATACTCGTTGAGCTTGTATTCTGCTCGCCTCCCCTGGTACTCGTTGAGCTTGTATTCTGCTCACTTCCCCTAATACTCGTTGAGCTTGTATTCTGCTCACTTCTCCTAATACTCGTTGAGCTTGTATTCTGCTCACTTCCCCTAATACTCGTTGAGCTTGTATTGTGCTCACTTCCCCTAATACTCGTTGAGCTTGTATTCTGCTCACTTCCCCTAATACTCGTTGAGCTTGTATTCTGCTCACTTCCCCTAATACTCGTTGAGCTTGTATTCTGCTCACTTCCCCTAATACTCGTTGAGCTTGTATTCTGCTCACTTCCCCTGGTACTCGTTGAGCTTGTATTCTGCTCACTTCCCCTAATACTCGTTGAGCTTGTATTCTGCTCACTTCCCCTAATACTCGTTGAGCTTGTATTCTGCTTACTTCCCCTAATACTCGTCGAGCTTGTATTCTGCTCACTTCCCCTAATACTCGTTGAGCTTGTATTCTGCTCACTTCCCCTGGTACTCGTTGAGCTTGTATTCTGCTCACTTCCCCTAATACTCGTTGAGCTTGTATTCTGCTCACTTCCCCTAATACTCGTTGAGCTTGTATTCTGCTCACTTCCCCTAATACTCGTTCAGCTTGTATTCTGCTCACTTCCCCTGGTACTCGTTGAGCTTGTATTCTGCTCACTTCCCCTAATACTCGTTCAGCTTGTATTCTGCTCACTTCCCCTTGTACTCGTTGAGCTTGTATTCTGCTCACTTCCCCTAATACTCGTTCAGCTTGTATTCTGCTCACTTCCCCTGGTACTCGTTGAGCTTGTATTCTGCTCACTTCCCCTAATACTCGTTCAGCTTGTATTCTGCTCACTTCCCCTAATACTAGTTGAGCTTGTATTCTGCTCACTTCCCCTGGTAATCGTTGAGCTTGTATTCTGCTCACTTCCCCTAATACTCGTTGAGCTTGTATTCTGCTCACTTCCCCTAATACTCGTTGAGCTTGTATTCTGCTCACTTCCCCTAATACTCGTTGAGCTTGTATTCTGCTCACTTCCCCTGGTACTCGTTGAGCTTGTATTCTGCTCACTTCCCCTAATACTCGTTGAGCTTGTATTCTGCTCACTTCCCCTAATACTCGTTGAGCTTGTATTCTGCTCACTTCCCCTGGTACTCGTTGAGCTTGTATTCTGCTCACTTCCCCTAATACTCGTTGAGCTTGTATTCTGCTCACTTCCCCTGGTACTCGTTGAGGTTGTATTCTGCTCACTTCCCCTAATATTCGTTGAGCTTGTATTCTGCTTACTTCCCCTAATACTCGTTGAGCTTGTATTCTGCTTACTTCCCCTAATACTCGTTGAGCTTGTATTCTGCTCACTTCCCCAAATACTCGTTGAGCTTGTATTCTGCTTACTTCCCCTAATACTCGTTGAGCTTGTATTCTGCTCACTTCCCCTAATACTCGTTGAGCTTGTATTCTGCTTACTTCCCCTAATACTCGTTGAGCTTGTATTCTGCTCACTTCCCCAAATACTCGTTGAGCTTGTGTTCTGCTCACTTCCCCTGATACTCAGATATAGAGTTATTAGGATTGCGAACAAATGTAATTAAAAATTTAAGAAATCACTAAAGTGCTCTTCGTCCTCACATATTCTGGAACACAGCACCAAGGATGGTCAGCCTTGCAATGTTCATATGAAGCGATTGCCTCTCAACACTTCCCGGACATCCACTGCTATGCTTGTGTAGGTGTTGATCTTTAACCTAAAATTATGATTAGTTCGGACCCCTGCCATACATTTCACGAAGCAGAAAAGTGAACATTGAAATGTTCATTATAGCATATTTTATTAATCGTTGAACTTCTTTTATTTCGTTCCTATTTTAATCTACACAAAAAATAAAGTTACCATTGGTTGAAGTGGAGCATTTTTTCCTTTGGATGCAATTTCTTATGGATACACTTGGGTAAATTAACTAAGGAAAGTATATTCCTATGATACTTTTTCGGTCAGAGATTGCAGTGCCATTGTCGACGCATAAATTGTCGGAATGTGATAGAGAGCGTTTTAATGCGCTTTGAAAACGCTTGAATGAGGCAACGCCGAAATAAAAAAATTACGCTCGAGTGAACGCAACAGCGAAAGCAAGCGCCGAGCTCCATCTGGATTCTACAGTTCTCGCAATTCCGAGAGAAAATGTTCTGGTTACAGGAAGCGTGCGAAAATTCCAGCTTGTTTCCGCTGCAAACGCGCAAAGAAGCAGCGATGCAATTACGCTCGTGACGAAGCGCTGAGTGCAATAAGCGTTCACATTCGCCAGGCCGTAGCTAATGCGTGAGGATATTGGCCAGACATTTGACACAGATTGGACAGATATCCGACACATAACAAACACGTTCTCTTTTTGATTTGCCGAATAAATGCAGCGTACAGGGGGCAAGAATTCGGAGCTGCAGTAGCAACAGCGAACCATGCGAGTCTACTTCAGTAAATATGGCGTACAGAACGCAAAAATAAATGGTCGCAGTAGCAGCAGTTAGCCATACGAGTCTACTTCAGTAAATATGACTTACAGAAAACAAAAAAAAACGGTTACAGCAGCAGCAGTAAACCTACTACTCTACCTCACCAAATATGATATGCCGAACGCTAAAATCTGGACTACTTACCATTAACTGTTCGTGACAGTTAAATCTTGAATTCAGAGTACCCAGCATTTCGTTGAACAAGCTTTAACAGAAGGTTGCGTCCGCAAAAAACTCTTTTTCCTAAATAACCGTGTGTCCGATAATGTTCCGTTGAAAATTGAGATAGACTTGGGCTTTGAAATGCATAGGATAAATTTTTTTACTCTGAGAGTGATGGAAAAATTAAATGTAGAAGTTGGGAAAATATTTTTATTATGCACCTAAGAAAAATAATAATCGCCTTAACACTTTGACTGCGACAGGTAAAGCTGACGTTTAACATTCAACTCATAAGTCAATTGTAGTAAGCAACGTTGAAAATAGCGAACATTGATTCGAGTTAATTTAGTTTTGGTTAAGTATTCATAAAAATTTCATTGTGTTCACAAGAAATAAATTTTTGAACTAGGTTACTTACCAAAGATGTTCAACATGACGCCCATCTGTCGCGATTCAAACAGTCAAACGACGATGCAAAGATTGCCGGACGTTACCGAAGACACTAGGCGTTCCTCGAATCCATGCGGAGCCTTCAACACTTCTACCGATGATGTCTTCTTCGAAATGAATCGATGTATCGCGCGCCTAACTCTTCAAACGTCTCCAGAAGTAAATATCTAGCGGCGTAATATCAGGAGACCTTGGTGGCCACGTGAAAATTTCAAGTTGTTGTAACTCTTAAACGAAGAATATTCGACCACACTGTTGGGGAGAAGAAATGGTTTATTTCAACAGTCCCACTCATATGTAAAAGTTTCTTCAACAAATATCTGACCACCCAGTATATTTGTATAGCACACCGGGCTCAAAAATTCTCGACTACATTAGCAAGATCCATTCATCGAAATCAATCTTTAGCAAGACCTATTTTTTTTTCTCCCTACGTACAAATATACTTACCCTCCAATCAAAACATCAAAAAAATAAGGTGTGTCAACAAGCTACAGAGATGACCTAATTTTCAACGGTCTGCAAGGAACTTGAAGTGGAGTTGAATAAGTTCATCCAAATTTTGGCTTTGAAAAAATTATGAAAAACATTTGATAGCTCCAATTGTTAAGGACTAATCCTACAATATGGAGCACGGGATATAAAATTAAATAATTCATTCAATTCCCCTACATCACAAGCGGAGATTTTTCAAATTCTGCCCTTTTGTATTTATTGCTCATCTTTACTAGGGCAGTACAGAACTGCTCGATTCAGTAGCTGAACACTCCAACATTTACTTTTTGTTACGAGAAATATTATGTTATAGAGTACGCGGCCGTCAAAATTGACGGGACTCAATATTTTCCTTGAATAAGTTTTCCAGATGTGGATGAAATACAAATATAACCAACTAAAAGTGCCTGCGATTCAAATAGTCTGGTACTTGTGCACTGGTGAAACTCGTATCACAGATACGGTCATTAAGCATCCTTATGAGCTCAACAGAGAGACGGAAGAAGCGGACACC
Source organism: Morinoia aosen (assembly GCA_030386875.1). Taxonomy (NCBI): domain Eukaryota; kingdom Metazoa; phylum Arthropoda; class Malacostraca; order Amphipoda; family Talitridae; genus Morinoia; species Morinoia aosen. The sequence continues at coordinate 42,169,146 of CM059574.1, forward strand.
AAACAAGTATATAAATAAATAAACACACCAAGGGTATTATAAGACAAGAATATATGAACAATGGAACGCTGCCCTCTAGACAGTAGAGCCCTAGGCTTGCTACACCTGCCTTGGTGAGAGCATATGCGAGCGTCAGCCATTCTCAGAAAACGTACAACTGCAGGGTCACAGAATGCGCAAGGTTGCCCCATATATTTAGATATTCCTTTAGCATACAGTAATTTTCCTTTAAATTTTGTTTAAAAAACAGCAAGAATTAAAAATTTTTGCCAGAAAAAGGCTAATATTAGCGTCCTAAACAGCCACAAGATCTAACAGTGTGTTGTCTTTAAAGGATATTTTTTCCACAAAAAGCAAGTATTAAAATTCTTTGCCAGGAAAATGCCAATCCGGGCGTCCTGGACGGTCACAAGATGCATCAGAGATGACGGGCTTGTCATTCCTGAAACATTTGTCTGAGCCCACAAAGCTTCTTCATTCCTTATAGATCCTTGTAAAAACGACCAAACTACTCATTGGCACATTTTATCAGCTACTAAGCATAAAGAACATTTAAGTGCACTTTTTATCAATTGTATGAGTCTGCGCGATGCTCCCGAGTGTGAAGCAAAAGTGAAAATAAATCGTTTCTTGGGAAGCTCAATTGTAATGTTAGCGAAGAATTAAGGCAGAATAGTATAATAAATACATAACATTTTAAGTTTTTTATCAGTGACGTGATTCCCTCAATGGTAGAATTAGAATTATTGTTGGTTATTGTTTTTATGTAATCGAAATATGAAGCAACTTAATTGGTAATATGAAGCAACCTTTGGAAATATGAAGCAACTTAATTGGTAAGAAGCTTCAATGCATGGAATAAATAAATTCATTAACCCTCTACCCAAATTTTTAGAACACTTTAGGCTGCCTGACAATGTAACAAGGATTCATAACTACATTTAGGGATGATTTCTACGGTATCCTCACGACCAAAATAATTTTATAAGTTTCCATTACTTGAAGTTCATTGCTTTGGTTCCGTTGGTTAAGATAATTACATCCGAGCTCAATTTCGGTGCCTTCTAAGAAATTTAGCAGATTGATTTCTTAAGCAACTTATATCCAAATTATAAGAGATGTGAAGCGTAAAGGCGTGCGCAATGAACATAGAAAACTATCGGTCTTTTTTTTTTTTGCTGATAATGCAATTAAGTAGATGAAGGCATTGACATATAAGTTTTTCGGAGCATAAAAATATAGGCAAAGATATGAGCCTTTAACGAGCGCCGGAATGGCTTCGCACGAGAAATGACGTAGAGTTTTATGAGCAGATCGTTACCGATCGTCTGATGGATAAGTGGCTTAAGCCATATGGCTGTTAACAAAAAGAAACGCAGAGAACAGGAATTCAAAATGCAGCGGCTAGAAATTGAAAGAATTGCATGGTTTCTTCAACAAATTGGCCAGACCAAAAACATTTCTAATCGTGTAATTAAAGCAACCTTCACCAAGTGCTCGAATATCCAAGCTACTAGTCCAGGAACGAATTCCTCCATGTTGTGAGGTGGTGTTTTTTTTGTTTTTCAACGGCCGTAACGGCTAAAAACTTTGTAAATTAATTTTCCATCTGTCGCTGACGTTCAAATGTTCACAACCACGAGAAAAAATCATTTTAGTTTCTACTAGACTGATATTGAGCTAAATTATTAAACTTCAGAAGTTTTGTGCTTATATCACTGTCATTTCACCCACCATCATTAACTGGCACTGGCTTCAGGTGGTCACCGATATTAGACTCAGGAAGTATTAGCAACTCGACAATGCACTCCAAAAAACACAGTTTCAAATAAATTCACAAAAAAATGAAATACATTGAAGCCATTTTTGAGAGAGAATCGCATAGTCTACTGGGGTTTTATGAGGTTAAAACTGATCGCAATTGAAACGAAATAATTGGATAAAAAGCAAGGCTAAAATCGCTACTCATAAAGTCATTTTTATTAAAAATGATCGAATAAAGCTGAACGCTTCGGACTAACCGTCCATCATTGGCTAAAATCTCTGTGAAAATCTTTTATTCGATCATTTTTAATAAAAATGACTTTACGTTAAGCGATTTTCGCCTTGCATTTTATTCTTAAGCTTAGAAGTATTAATTGATTGAGTTATTTTAGAAATAATTGAAACTACGGATATAGATCACTGCTCCTAGGGTTCCTACTTAGCGGTGTATGGGTAGCTATAAAAAGTCAGTTGTCGAAGACAGTATTGAGACCCTTGATAGAAAGAGAAAGAAATTCAAGAGATTAGAGAGGGATGATTCATAGAAATAGAGAACTAAGAGATAGAGAGTAATTCGTATGATGTGTAGATTTCATCAACCAATGGATGATAATGACGGACTAAACGATTAAACTATTTCATCGAAAGTGAACACGTGAATTGAATAAGGTGTGTGGTGTTCTCCCCCAGGCTGCAACACGCTTCGGGCAGACTTTGAGCTATCTTTTTCGTGATAGGATAGCCCGAAGCGAGTGCCTGAGGTACAACCGTATTCGGCAGGATATGGACAACACGGGGGTAACACGGTAATTATATTGGTGACTGTCAGGTACACGGAACACGGACCATTACACTGGGCCCTCGGTGACTACTATGAGCACTGTTCGTTACTCGTAAATCACGTAATGATTGGAACACAGCACTAATACGTGATGGTTGAAATACAATACTATTCGAGAAGTACGTAATGATTGAAACACAATCCTATGTGAGAATAGCACAAATATGTGGTGATTGGAGTACAATCCTATTCGAGAATGACATAAATTGAAACACAATCCTATGCGAGAATAGCACAAATACGTGATGATTGAAGCACAATCCTATTCGGGAATGACGTAATGATTGAAACACAATCCTATGCGAGAATAGCACAAATACGTGATGATTGAAGCACAATCCTATTCGGGAATGACGTAATGATTGAAACACAATCCTACGCGAGAATAGCACAAATACGTGATGATTGAAGCACAATCCTATTCGGGAATGACGTAATGATTGAAACACAATCCTATGCGAGAATAGCACAAATACGTGATGATTGAAGCACAATCCTATTCGGGAATGACGTAATGATTGAAACACAATCCTATGCGAGAATAGTACTAATACGTGATGATTGAAATACCATCCTATTCGAAAATGACCTAAATTACGTAATGATTGAAACACAATCCTATGCGAGAATAGCACTAATACGTGATGATTGAAATACAATACTATGCGAGAATTTACGTAATGAATGAAACAAGCACCAATAGCGGGTAACGTCCGCGAGGACGCTACTTACGAACGCAGCGGCGAGACGTGATGATTGGTGCTACGTCGTGCGACTGTTACGAACAGGTCAGCTGGTGCTAGCGGGGCGCCGAGACGAGGCTAGTCAGCTGGGTCGGGCCCGGCCGCCACGCGGTTCACCGTTGTAGCTGATAAGTAGCTACGGCGAGGCTAGCCGGCCGGAGCGGGCGAGAGATGTCGTAGAGCGGCTTGGCCGACGACGCCGGCGCGGGGCGTTGCAACGTGACTTTTTTAAGGCTTTGAAACACCTTGAAGCGTCAAGACGCTACTAGGTTTAAGACCTTGCAACACCTTGGGGCGTCGATAGGCAGGGCCGGTCTCCGGAGCTTGGCGCAGGTACGCGAGAGACAAAGTCGAGGAAGCTAGATGCAGGAACACGAGGCTGGTGCTGGAGATGTGACTTGAATGAGGACGAGGGCTTGAGTGAGTGCGAGCCTTGTTGGGGTCGCCTTATGTAGGCCTCGAGTGCAAGCCCTGAGTCCGGGCGTGAGACCTGATTGGTCGCGAGTTTGTGGGCCTGTGGTGCTGGAGGCAGGAAGCCGTTGTAGCTTACGGGCACCTTTTCTCATAGTCGCGAGGCGGCTTCTCTCAGGTCCCGTGTTTGGTTGACTAGGCGCTTCGGGTCCGGAGGTGCTCTGGAACGGATGCGGTTGTAGTCAGGAGGCAGCTTTTCTCAGGTCTTGTGGGGGTCCGCGGCTTGCCGCTGGGATCACCACAGGTGCTATTATTGTGAATAAGCACTCAAATTGTAGCTCAAGTGAATAACTTATTTTTAAACCCAATATAAAATCTGCAGATAAAACATTTTAAATTAAGCTGATAAATTTGATATTTAGCACACTGAACTTTGAATGTCAAATTATTATCGCGCAGCAGACACTCTACAGACTAGAAAACTAGAACTAGAAGACAACAGACTACAGACTAGAAGACAACAGACTACAGACTAGAAGACAACAGACCACAGACTAGAAGACTAGAACTAGAAGACAACAGACTACAGACTAGAAGACAACAGACTACAGACTAGAAGACAACAGACTACAGACTAGAAGACAACAGACTACAGACTAGAAGACTAGAACTAGAAGACAACAGACTACAGACTAGAAGACAACAGACTACAGACTAGAAGACAACAGACTACAGACTAGAAGACTAGAACTAGAAGACAACAGACTACAGACTAGAAGACAACAGACTACAGACTAGAAGACAACAGACTACCGACTAGAAGACTAGAACTAGAAGACAACAGACTACAGAATAGAAGACAACAGACTACAGACTAGAAGACAACAGACTACAGACTAGAAGACTAGAACTAAAAGACAACCGACTACAGACTAGAAGACAACAGACTACAGACTAGAAGACAACAGACTACAGACTAGAAGACAACAGACTACAGACTAGAAGACTAGAACTAGAAGACAACAGACTACAGACTAGAAGACAACAGACTACAGACTAGAAGACAACAGACTACAGACTAGAAGACAACAGACTACAAACTAGAAGACAACAGACTACAGACTAGAAGACAACAGACTACAGACTAGAAGACTAGAACTAGAAGACTAGAACTAGAAGACAACAGACTACAGACTAGAAGACAACAGACTACAGACTAGAAGACAACAGACTACAGACTAGAAGACTAGAACTAGAAGACAACAGACTACAGACTAGAAGACAACAGACTACAGACTAGAAGACTAGAACTAGAAGACAACCAACTACAGACTAGAAGACAACAGACTACAGACTAGAAGACAACAGACTACAGACTAGAAGACTAGATCTAGAAGACAACAGACTACAGACTAGAAAACTAGAACTAGAAGACAACAGACTACAGACTAGAAGACTAGAACTAGAAGACAACGGACTACAGACTAGAAGACTAGAACTAGAAGACAACAGACTACAAACTAGAAGAGAACAGACTAGAAGACAACAGACTACAGACTAGAAGAGAACAGACTAGAAGAGCCGCCATCCGCAACCCAGTCTAACTTTTTTGCCGGAGCATGCATGTTTTTCGCCGCCCACGGGTGAAATAACTCGGGCGGTGAAAAAAATGCATGCAGGCGGCGAAAAAGCTAGACTGGGGATGTATACTCGATAACGAACTCACACAAAGTGCACTCCTTAGCAATTAATTTTTCTATAACTGAACGCATAACGGCCTGAATTTTTCTTGCGTGACCTTCCGACTCGCTTAATTCCGCGTTGGTGACGGATTTGTCTCATAATCTACGCTTCTCACGTATCTTAAATCACGCATCTCGAACTGCTGCGAGGTCTTCACTCGCATGTGCTTATGTACAAGTATTATTATGTATGGTTTCACCATACATAAATTTGTGTTACCGAGATGGAGAGCCTCCTCTCATTTTTGTTGTGCTTTTGTGTCAATCATTTTTTGATTCAACATTTGACACGGGTATTACGATACCAATGTGTTATTATCAGTTAAGGATGTTGATGTTGAGGTGTTTTAAAAATCAATGTATCAACATTTCATGTTATACTTTATTGGAAATAAACTGCTTTCTTTCCTTTCGTTCTTTCTTCTCGTTTCGTGTCGAGTTAGCGCGTCTTCACGTTGGTACGCCCGACGTCTCTCCCACCTTCGTGAGGACAAATTTTTATTCATGTTAGCTGTTCATTTTAATTCATCCTCCTGCGAATCAATAAATTTATAGTAGTATGGCTACGCGGCAAATGCATATAAATGTGAATTTTCTTGCGAATCAAACTATTCAATTTTAAACGAAAATTTCATTGTAATTTAGGACAGCATTCAACAGCTTTTAATTTTTTAATTTTATAAAATGAGTTGAATTGCAACTGACGTTGAAGAGCTCATTCTCACATCAATACAAATCGAATAAGAAATAAAAAGTGAAGTGAAAGCTGGCACTAAATCACTGGCGTTTGAAATGACTCGAGATGACGTCCCCACACCTACAGGCAGGTTACGATGCAACACAGAAACATTCTTAATAATGTGCAAAGCGCTTCGCAATTCCATTCTCTCAATAAAATAGCGCTCAATTTTTTAACTACTGACGTACCTCCCACGTTGTACAAGTTTCAGATGTGCACGGTGCAGATTGGAGCAGCGCTGCGGTGTGAACAAGTGTCGTCGTTTCGCAATAACAAAAAACCTTTCGTATTCCCTTACTCTGCCTAAAAACACCACCAGCCTTGATGTTCAGCGCAACTCCTGTGCTTCCCGGTCAAACTTTTTCGCCGGAGCATGCATGTTTTTCGCCGCCTTAGCGATTTAATTTCTTGCGCGGCGTAAATCTGGCGCGCGGTCCAGTGCTTACGTTCAAGATTTTTCGCTTTATGTTTAGCCCAAAACGATACTCTTCCTATTCTTCCTCGTGAACTCTTAAAATTCCAATGGATATCTGTTACCCTCATCCCTTAGTAACGTACATCTGTTAATTTAGAATTGAATTTATGTCACTCAAGTTTTGAAGTTCGATTATTCCCGCGAAGTATGTTCTAGAGCAGCGCTTCTGAACCTTTCTATTGTCCTGTACCCCCTTGGCTTACTGGTGTACCTCCATGTACCCCCAGAACAGATAAAGGTTTAAGAAACTTTAAAAATGCACTTAATGTTCAAAAATTATATATATACTCATAATGTTGAACGTAGATATATAGTTTCATGCCATATTTTGACCATATTTTAAAATATTTAAAACTACTACAATTGATTTTTGCGTTTATCGAGGAGCGTTGTTTCGCGTCTAATCAACAACGAAGATGAATTCCTACCTTAAAGAGATTTATAACTTCATCAGCATTCCAATAATACAAATATCGGAGCAGTAAATACTGTAATTTTAGTAACAGTTGTGTTCTAATGACAAGCGTTATTTAATTGGCTTAACACTCTTCCACTAACAGTAATAACAGATATAGTTAGTTCGTAAAGTATGTAGTTTTCTACGCATGCTTATATTTTTGGGGGAAACGTCTATTCAAAAGCAATGAAACTTTTAACATCCATCCTGCTTTATTTCTTTCTACCTGCAGCTGGTTATTGAGAAATTTATAACTGCATAACTAGCGAATTTTTCTAAGGGCTTCCTCACCGGGTATAAAATGAAGTGAAGTTATTTGCTCTCACCCTATTTTATTTTAGTTATATTTTGATTTTCCCAACCGAGACAAAATTAAAAGATCAATTCTTGGGAAGACGAAGGTCAGCCGCGCGCACTCGTGACGCCGTACAGAAAAATTAACGGGCGAACTTGCGCCCTCGGAACAGCCGCAATAATCGCATCGTTATCGAGGCAAAAATGACCGAAGGCCGCGACTTGAGCTCCGATAATATTCCTTTGACGGAAAATGAGCGGCATGAGAATCATCTCTGAGAACTGGAAAACTTGGCGCTTTCTTAAAGCAATCAACGTTAAAGACGTTTAGGACTTGGCCTAAAAATACAAGGAAGAACAGTAAAAAAAATGCATGGAACGAACATGATTGTTATTTCTATAAAGTTTGCACTTGTGATGTAATAATGACAAACTGCAGGGCGTTAACTACGACCTTATCATAGAATACCCAGATCTGTTGGCTTAACAAAAGTTTTGGAATTGTTCGTAAAGATTCGTTCCTCAATTCATAAATTCTTGTACATTCGATTTTCATAAAATATATTCATATGACTTGAGTTAGGTCTAGGATTATTGCTATTACCAAAGGTTCGATTTAAGAAATTAACAATAGTTTTATTAATGATAGTGTTGGGAGAATTGTTAATGGCTAGCAACCGCTTGACTCTAAGCATTTCGGAATGAAAATTTGGCCAGCTGCTACAAACTAAATAAGCTCTATTCATTAAAGAGTGTATAAAAATCTCTTTGTAAATCTGCGGAGCATCACAATCATAATTCATAGTTTCACCTGCATGAGATGGCTTGACGTAAACTGATCTCTGAAAAGCACCATGGGACGCTTCCACCAAAACATCTTAAAATGGCAGCTTACCGGGCACGCCCAACTCATAAGTAAAGTTCAACATCGTTTTATCTGAAAACCAGTGACCTCTTAGTGAAAATAATATGTCTGCATCCAGGGATATTGATCTGGACAGGGCCAATGTAGTGTAGCAGTTTAAATGTGACAGAAGAGAATGTAAGTCTCTTTATAAATGTTTCATTGACTTGACGAGGATGACCCTGAAACCAAGATTAACCGCTCATAAATACCAAGGTTCTATTTTCAATTATTTTTGCATTGGCCATAGCTGCAAGCCTTCAAATGAAGATATATACCCTATCACAGAAATTTTACACAATGTTGTTAAAAAAGAGCAAATTTAAATAACAGAAGCTTTACACCTCCATAAAGTGATAATTCTAATTGAAACAGCGATTCAACAATAATGATAAAATTCAACAGCGTCTGCAAAGCGAAGAACAATACAAGAACATATTTTTGAGAAGAAGCAACGCATTTTTTTCGTGCTTGAATCGTATCTTGCTCAGCAGGTGTTTGTCGCAGAAAATTGAAAGCAGTTGCGACAAGTGTGAGCTCGAGATTTTTCGAGTGCGCTAAAATTTAGAATCAGAACAAACGGCTAATAACTCTTCACACTCATATCAGGTAAGATTGTTCAACATTCCGCAGACATGTTTTTGATTGCTAAAGTATTTCATGTTTTCTATACAGGTGTACTTTTTTAGTTTCTTTGTTTCTGAAATGACACACGAGGTGGTACCACATCAATTTTCGATACACTACGCTTCATGAAGCCTTCAGGAAGTCTTTCGATTCCTGCGACTGTGAGGAAAATGTCTGGTTTTTGTTTCGTCCAATTATAAATCGAGCTGCCGAGGCCAGTCTTGTTCTTCCAATATTCGAGCACAGAAAGTCGGACGCCCTCCGTTTATTAACGGATTCCAATACTTAGACCAGCCTTGGCTGCCTCGCTTTTAGTTCAACTTCCTCAACTTTAGAAAAAGATGTCGAATTCCATCAACGAGAAAAATTGGGCTGTTTTTGATCGTCGATTAAACAGCTCGCAAGAAAATTGAAAAGCATGCCGTCTTTATGGCAAAGAATGAATCTGAAATGAACATCGAAAACAAAAGTAGCAGAAAGTACGCTAAACACAATCGTTATTTCTGCATATCTTATGACATCGTACATTACTTATATTGTTAACGATTCCACTTTACATAAACTAAACATTTCTTCCTGATTTGAAATAAACATCCTGGCTAAATCCGTGACACTCTATTTTGATCAACCATTGAAGAGTTTTCAACAGCTAATATCGATAGAGAATAACTAGAAGGGCATAGTTGAGGAGCAAAAATATTCAACAATATCATTGATCTTCATTGGTCTTTTTTAATAAAAATTTTTAGTGGTCTGCTCGTTTGATAACTAGAATGCCGTGCCACCTTCACATTCAATTTAGTATCAATGGGATGCATGCAGTTTGGAAAAAAATTGTTTTCCTATCAAAACTTTGAAAGATTTAGGCTATAATCGAACTTATTTAAGGATCAAACATTTCATTTATGTCCTCTTATGGTTTTTTGTAGTTATTTTATTAGTTTTCTTCCTTAAATGACATGTGTGTCCGTTGCGTTTACGTGCAGCATTTCTTATTGTGTTTAAAAAACGTTGTCTCGAATTGTAAGGCAGTTTTTCAACGTCTAATTTTTAAATTTTATATATTAGATGATTAATTAGGTTACTTCAAGCATATCGAGGCTCTTTCCTACACCTCGATCCTCTATACGCTCAAATCAAATTCTTTGAGGCTAGAAATATCTAATTCAATAATACAGTAAAATTCATAAAATGATGTGACAGGTGGTTATTAAATGAATAGTACATGATTGATTGTTTATTAATTTGTTTTGTCACATAATGTTCGGTACAAGTATTCAGTTATTTCTATATCGAAAGAAATAATGAAACGACTTCAAGATTTCAAATTTCGATCACTCAAAGCGAACTTAAGCGGTAGTAGAGTTATTTTATTGGTAAAAATAATTACTCACTCAGAAAATAATTATCACACAGCCCCCAACTCATAAGAAATTTTCCGCATTCATTTGCGCTGTTGAACCTTTCATCCTCTCAACCGATGTAGTAAACCCAAAATTTCAACTCGAGCAAATCGAATGAATTCTTCAAATTCATAGATTACTTTCCAACATACAACTATACCTTTTTTGCTAAAGCAAAAACATCGCATTTGTCTTGATAAATTGTGTTATTCTCTGATTATTTTAACCTGAAACAGAAAAAAAAGAAAAAACTTTCTCATTGACAAAACGCGGAGACGGACAGTTTTCTTCTTATCAATTGTTTTGCTCGAAACGGTCTGTGCAAAAATATTTTCTGCTATCTGTAAAAATTAAGTTATAAAGTTCAGGCTTTGTGCCAGTATTTTTCATTTAAGCGACTGAAGCTTTGAAATTCTGAAGTCAACCACTAAATGGAATTGAACAAGGTCTTTATTTTGATTGAAATAATCGATGTTAAAAGCATGTATGCGCTCGCATTGAAAAAATATTTTGACACATCTGAAGGTGTCAAATCTTCATTCAAAGAAATCTTGACGAAGATGAAAGAGACAAACCTTCCTTTTGAAGTTTTTGACACATCTGAAAGTGAGAGAAACGTTGACTCGTGTGTTGATTCTTCCATTCAAAGAAGTTTTGACACATATGGGGTCTACTCATGATCACATGTGCTAAAGATCGAGGAAGTTAAAACGCGCAATATCGTTACTAAAGGCGATAATTTTTTGTTACACATAAATTTACTTTATAACTTATGCACATGACTTAATTTTCAGAAGCATCACGACATTCTCTTCTTTAGTTTCAATTTGTAAAACACACTCATTATATCTGCATTAAGAGCTAGGCTAAAAATGTGAAAAAGTTATGCGAAATACCGTAGACTTGAGCTAAGTGTGTCATGAACGGTGCACTTCTTCTGTCAGACCATCCATGGCACACTCAAGTGTCTCATAATACATTTATGAGACTCATCAAAATTCTTCTTTTCATTTTGCAGCATAGTCTTCCATTCTCTTTGAGTAAAATATTTTCCTTCTCGCAAAGCGGTTATTATGATTCATTTTTTAGTAAACCCCATTGGAAAACGCTGCCCATTCTGAAAACGATGTTTCCTTTGTTATGAATAATTCTCGCATCACTCAGTGTTGTAAGTCCGCACCTACTCCCCTGCGTGGTACAGTGAGCTCTTAAAGAGATTTACGACTTTCCCTGGTAATTCTTGGCTGTTAAAACAATGGAAGTGCTAATATAACCACATTCAAGTTCTTAATACAGGCTACAATAGTTAATTAGCTTCAGTTTCACAGTGTCGTATACGATGATTCTCCGTCATTGCCCTCAGTGCGCGTTTTGACGCCAAGGTGTAAGGTGGTGTGTATGGCAGTTCTCAAAAAGTAGGCCTACTGCCACACGGGAGACTATTTTACAGAAGAAAATATTATGCTACGTAAACCGACGGTTTCCTCTGAACTCATCGTGTTAGAAATGCACACGAGTCTGATCGTAATGTTACACATGATAGAAGATTTGAAAGAAAACACATTATTGTGAAATTGAATGACGTTAATCTTGAAATAGTGTAGAGGCTAAATCATGTTATAAAGCAACTAGTGGGATGAGCCTTGACATTTATTCCTGGTAACACGGTGAAAGGATCAACAGGAAGCCACCTTCACATCCGGGGTTTGTGGCAGGCGTTGTTGATTAAAAAATTAGCAATGAAGACAGACGAAGAATATGAAGCATCCATGAGTAGCAAATATATTTTCAACTCAAACTCCGAAAACCTCTTATGTTTTTGGCCCAAATATTCTGGGATTTTTTCTACTTGAGGCGAACTGGGCCTCCAATCAGCAGAAAAGGGATAAATTGCCTCTTGTATTTCCGCTAATTTATGAGACATTGTGGAAGTATTTCCTCTGCCTTATTCAATTTTGCCCGGCGTAGAATAAATCTTACCACTCGTTCCCAAGTCGATGCATTCGCTCATACATGTAAAACTTGTGTGTGCCAGCAACTCTGTTTTGTTTGGATTTTTAATAAGGATTCAGCGCAAAATACAAACGAAATATAGTAATAAAATGCAATATTTCTTAAATTATCTGTGCGTTGGAAAACGATTGCAATCACAGAAAGTATCGAGGACGAAATAATATCGATAATTGCGTGGAAGGTAATGCAAAACCCGCACTTTTAGAAATTTTTTGTTTAATAGAATGAAGCCAGATATACTTTTTTAACACTACGTGCTACCGATTAGGAAAAATGTAGATCAAACATCAGCAATACAGCACAAAGGTACAATTGAAAGAATATGTATAAAACATTTCTGAATCCGTAGGGGGAAATATATATGAGTGAAAAATGTATTTAATTTACATGCAGCTGCCCAAGTGTCATTTAGAACCCTACCTCCCATTGGAAAAAATTAAATTTGATATTTTATAAAAGGGATGGATTTTCTTTAATTTGAAATAGAAATAAATGTTTGAAGAACTCAAGTAGAGACTTCGTTAGAATGTATTTTAATCCATACTTAGTTTTTAAAACATATCTGAACTTCACCTACTTATAATGTACTCTGCTATGGAAAAGGGTACTTTCCTCATGTGCTTGGTAATCCTTATGGAAACTTTTTCTTCTATGTTTGTTTCGACTTAGAATAAATTCTCATATTCGGTTGTTTTCGGAACGGGGAAAATTTACAATCAATATATTTTTTCAGTGCGAAACTGAAATAAATTATCACCGTTCTAGAGTTTATCTCTTACTGGCATTAGCAAGCTTTTCTCGATTGAAGCTTTATTCTGTTTAAAGTTAATCGTAATAAATTGTGAAACGGTGTCTAATTTAATGTGTTTTGCAGCCAAAGTTGTGAATTTCCAAACAGTGATTACATCTTGTTGCGCCTCTCAAGCGTCCAAAATAAATGAGCAAACTTGAAAACAGTTATTTTAAGGAATGAAAAATTAGCTAAATTGCATTCTCATTATTCAGAAATACAGAATTAAGCTGAAAAACAAAATTTTGAGACTTTTCGCATACCTAAAAATCAAAATTTGGGACTTTCCATACACTACCTAAAAATCAAAATTTGGGACTTTCCATACACCTAAAAATAAAAAATTTTGGACTTTCCATACACTTAAAAATCAAAAATTTTGGGCGTTTCCTCATACCTAAGAACACCTTTTGGGACTTTCCATACACCTAAAAATCAAAATTTTTACACTTTCCATACACCTGCGATCAGATCAGGAGATGTTGTCCAGTGCCCTCCAAGTGTCGGTGGTGGTGACGGCCCTGCTGAGACTCGGTGAGTTGCGCTCGTGCATGAGATTTTTAAAAATGTTGAATTAGTATTTTATGTCTCAATTACACTTAATAATAAATTCTAATGAATAATGTTCTTAATTATTCACTTCATAATTAATCTTAATTATTAACTCAAAAATTCTTCTTAATTATTCACCTAATAATTATTCTTAATAATTCATTCACTCAGGAATTATTCTTAGTTATTCATTTAACAACTATTATTAATTATTCATTTAGTAATTATTCTTAATTGTTCATTTAATCATTATTCTTAATTATTCAATAAATAATCATTCTAAATTGTTCATTTAATAATCATTCTTAAAAATTAAACACATAATAATAGCAATGTTAGGTCAAAGGATTTCTTGTTATTTAAAAAAGCTCAGCTACAAATATAATTGTTCAATCACGTACTTAAAGCAAATAACTTTAGAGTCCCAATGGGAAACTAATTGATTAATCCAAGCTATAATAGTTGCAGGTACAAAATATCATGCTATCAGACACATGTCTTTTGCAGATGTTCACTAAATTCTTATTTGAACAAAATTTCATCGAGGAATTCAACAGTTACTTTCTAGTACACAGTATAGTTACAGATTTACACGACTTTTGAATTTCTCCAAATGAATACCAGAGCTTAGTGCTTAACATCTATTCCTGTACTGTACCAGCTTGCATTTAATGTTGTCACAACTTGGAAGGAATATTGGAAATACAATGAATCGACATCAATGGAAAGTTGAAATGTTTTATTACTACTTCGATGAAGTTATGAATATTTTGTGCATTGAATCGAATGTCTAATATGCCTATATCAACCTGGATAGAATGTTCAAAACGCCACTCATGAACTTGATTTAAAAAACTTTCTTGGGAGAATGGTTCCGATCGTACATTGCAGGTAGACCCTCACGCTGCCGTACACCCTCACACTGCCGTACACCCTCACACTGCCGTACACCCTCACACTGCTGTACACCCTCACACTGCTGTAGACCCTCACACTGCCGTACACCCTCACACTGCCGTACACCCTCACACTGCCGTACACCCTCACACTGCTGTACACCCTCACAATGCCGTACACCCTCACACTGCGGTACACCCTCACACTGCTGTACACCCTCACAATGCCGTACACCCTCACACTGCTGTACACCCTCACACTGCTGTAGACCCTCACACTGCCGTACACCCTCACACTGCCGTACACCCTCACACTGCTGTACACCCTCACACTGCCGTACACCCTCACGCTGCCGTACACCCTCACACTGCCGTACACCCTCACACTGCCGTACACCCTCACACTTCTGTACACCCTCACAATGCCGTACACCCTCACACTGCGGTACACCCTCACACTACCGTACACCCTCACACTGCCGTACACCCTCACACTGCCGTACCCCCTCACACTGCCGTAGACCCTCACACTGCCGTACACCCTCACACTGCCGTACACCCTCACACTGCCGTACACCCTCACACTGCCGTACACCCTCACACTGCCGTACACCCTCCCACTGCCGTAGACCCTCACACTGCCGTAGACCCTCACACTGCCGTAGACCCTCACACTGCCGTACACCCTCCCACTGCCGTACACCCTCACACTACCGTAGACCCTCACGCTGCCGTAAACCCTCACACCGCCGTAGACCCTCACACTGCCTTAGACCTTCACACTGCCGTAGACCCTCACACCGCCGTAAACCCTCACACTGCCGTAGACCCTCACACTGCCGTAGACCCACACAGCGCCGTAGACCCTCACACTGCCGTAGACCCTCACACTGCCGTACACCCTCTCACTGCCGTAGACCCACACACTGCCGTAGACCCTCACACTGCCGTAGACCCTCACGCTGCCATAGACCCTCACACCGCCGTAGACCCTCACACTGCCGTAGACCCTCTCACTGCTGTAGACCCACACACTGCCGTAGACCCTCACACTGCCGTAGACCCTCACATCGCCATACACCCTCTCACTGCCGTAGACCCTCACACTGCCGTAGACCCTCACACAGCCGTAGACCCTCACACTGCCGTAGACCCTCACACCGCCGTACACCCTCTCACTGCCGTAGACCCTCACACTGCCGTACACCCTCTCACTGCCGTAGACCCACACACTGCCATAGACCCTCACACTGCCGTAGACCCTCACACCACCGTACACCCTCTCACTGCCGTAGACCCTCACACTGCCGTAGACCCTCACACAGCCGTACACCCTCTCACTGTCTTAGACCCACACACTGCCGTAGACCCTCACACTGGCGTAGACCCTCACACCGTCGTACACCCTCTCACTGCCGTAGACCCTCACACTGCCGTAGACCCACACACCGCCGAAAACCCTCACACTGCCGTAGACCCTCACACCGCCGTAGACCCTCACACTGCCGTAGACCCTCCCACCGCCGTAGACCCTCACACCGCCGTACACCCTCACACTGCCGCAGACCCTCACACCGCAGCCCGAGGGTCCTCAAGACTCTCCTCACTCTCCACTCTGCCCTCTCGTGCGACCCTCTGGGCCACTTAGAAAATTTTAAAGTAATTGCCGGAACGGTGGGCGCGTAGATCTCTCTATTTTATTGTCGCAGTTCATTTCGAGCGCAAAGATTTTGTGAACGCCCCTAGCCTGCTTTTCCGATGCAACAAAAGGTGGGCCAGAGCTGTTTGGTGTTTCGTTTTAAATTCGCTCCGGTTTTTCATGTCTTGCCCGTGTAGAAATGGTGGAGATGTTCCAGCTCTCTATCGAAAGTTTTCCGTGTTCGTTTAGGTTTGGATAGCTGTCATCCGTTCCAGAATTATGAAAATCAACACAAATAAATCAGTATTTCGAAAATTTTGTTGTGTAAAATATCTCATATGGCACTGGTGTAAGAAGGGCGTTTAGGTTTGGATAGTTATCCTCTTCAGAATTATGAAAATCAACATAAATAAATCGTTATTTTGAGAATGTTGTTCTCTAAAATATCTCCCATGGCAGTGGCAAAAGAGGGTTGTCAACGTCACACTACATGTGCTTCTCGCTAAGCTCGTTGTAACATGAATAATGGAAGAAAAGTATACGAATGATGAAGATTAATGCACAGTCAGCCATTTTTTTCTTAATGGTGTTTATTTTGCTGTGTAATCTTAATGAAGCTACAATGTTTATAAAAACAATCGTTCATCGTGCTAGAGTTAGAGATGACGTTGTTGGTACTCGATCCAATGGCAATATTTTACCAATTTTTTTTTTAGCCATTGAGGCTCGAGTGATACAAAGCCTTTACGTGTCATGAGTCCATGAAATGAAACAAAAGCATATTTTTGGAATGAAAAACTAGCCATGATGATTTAAATTAAAAAAAAAAAAATGAGAGACTCATGACTACATAAATATTCGGTCAATGAGGCTCAACCTTGATGTATCTTAATTGATATAGTTAAATAAAAAAGACATTCTTTCTACGCAGTACATTCTGGAATTTTGTATTTTCAAAAAATCTTATTGTCACGTGACAAACATCACGTCGTGCAAAAATTGTCACAATTTTCGTTCAAAAATGTTATGGGTATGATTGATAATATTATGGGTATGATTGGTAATGTTATGGGTATGAATGTAATATCATAGTTATGATTGCATTAATATGAGTATTATTGGTAATATTATAGGTATGAGTGTGAATATTATGGGCATGATTGTAATATTATTGGTATTATTGGTAATATTTGCGTTATAATTGGTAGTATTATAGGTATGATTGTAATATTATGGGTGTGTTAGTAATATAATGGGTATGATTGGTAATATTATGGGCATACTTGTAATATTTTTGGTATGATTGGTAATATTATTGGAATGTTTGTAATATTTTGGGTATGATTGGTAATATTATGGATATGATTGGTAACATTATAGATATGTTTGTAATATTTTGGGTATGATTGGTAATATTATGGGTATGATGGTTAATATTAGGAGCATGATTGGTAATATTATAGGTGTGACTGCAATATAATGGGTGTGTTAGTAATATGATGTGTATGATTAGTAATATTATGGGTATGTTTGTAATATTTAGGGCATGATTGGTAATATTATGGGTATGACTGGTAATATTATGGGTATGAGTGAGAATATTATGGGTGTGATTGGTAATCCAAGAAGCCTTCGCGGTAGAGCGAAGCTCTGGAATGGAATTGTGAAGTTCAACAGGAAAGGAAATTATTATCACATTATTTGAATAGGTTCTTCTAGCCCACGTTGTACGGCCCCATCTGTTGAAAATAACGTCAAGCGATTTTGCGCCAAAAAACGTTTGCATGAACAATAGAGACAATTGCAATTGCAATTTCTCCTCTAACATCTCTGTTTCCTATGCTCATCAGAGCGGCTTACAAGTCATTTCATGTTGCTGCTCACTTCAATTTTTAGCCAAAAGTGAATCGGAGAAAATTGCATTAGACATGTCGGTGGAAGAATGAAAACTGATTTTTTAAACAGTGATTCAATGAATATTTGACCCAGGAGAAATAAGGCTTTTCTCCATTAGAACGCAGTGCTAACCGTGAACCACGGATATATGATAGTTTCGTATTGTTCTGGTGATATCATAGCTCAAATGGAATGGTTGTAATGAATGAAAGAAAGTGAGAGTAGAATGATACTCAATGAAAGTAGAAAGACAGAAATATTATTGGCCGATGACCGCATAAAGAAGTTAGATTGGAACTTGAACCATAATGAAAAAATCACGGCCAGGACGATAGTGTACCTTCCAGCAAGGAAAAGATCATGAATATGCTCGAAATTAGTTACTGCATGATTACAAAAAAACAAAACATGATTACAGAAAACAAAACATGATTACAGAAAACAAAACATGATTACAGAAAACAAAACATGATTACAGAAAACAAAACATGGTTACAAAAAACAAAACATGATTACAAAAAACACAACATGATTACAGAAAACAAAACATGATTACAGAAAACAAAACATGATTACAAAAAAAAAACATGATTACAAAAAACAAAAAATGATTACAAAAAACAAAACATGATTACAAAAAACAAAACATGATTACAAAAAATAAAACATGATTACAAAAAACAAAACATGATTACAGAAAACAAAACATGATTACAAAAAACAAAACATGATTACGAAAAACAAAACATGATTACAGAAAACAAAACATGATTACAAAAAACATAACATGATTACAGAAAACAAAACATGATTACAAAAAACAAAACATGATTACAAAAAACAAAACATGATTACAAAAAACAAAACAGGATTACAGAAAACAAAACATGATTACAAAAAACAAAACATGATTACAAAAAACATAACATGATAACAAAAAACAAAACATGATTACAGAAAACAAAACATGATTACAAAAAACAAAACATGATTACAGAAAACAAAACATGATTACAAAAAACAAAACATGATTACAGAAAACAAAACATGATTACAAAAAACAAAACATGATTACAGAAAACAAAACATGATTACAGAAAACAAAACATGATTACAAAAAACAAAACATGATTACAGAAAACAAAACATGATTACAAAAAACAAAACATGATTACAAAAAACAAAACATGATTACAGAAAACAAAACATGATTACAAAAAACATGACAGCTCAAAAGCTGTCATGGCCTTGATGGGTCTGAACTCGAACCCTGGTAAAAATCGGCTGTGAACATTATAAGTTAAAAAAACTTCCAGCTCCAAAAGTAGAACAAATAGTGTAACCCAACGACAGATAATTATATAAGAAGATAAGATGATTATAGATAGATATAATTGATAATATAATTATAGATAATTATATAAGATAATAGATGGATAATTATAGATAATTATATAAGATAATATAATTATAGATAATTATATAAGAATATCTTCAAGAGACATTTGCTCTCTCTCATTTGAATGTTCGAAACTCCATTGGAAAAAGGCTTTATAGTTAATTATTATTAGAATTATCACAATATTCATCTGTTCGCACTCTACAACTAATTTCGATTTGAAATATTCCTGTGATTTTGGAATGGAATTGTGAGAAAAAATTTCACTATTTTCATTGAGAACAATAAGTTTTGAGCTTGGAATCATCATCCAATAATTGAAATTCAATAAATCAGTCATAATTTATAATACTCGAAAGAGCACGATTCAACCTTTTCCCTCACCATACGCACGCAATTTGCACTTCTTATCCTACCTTAAATACAAGTAAGTATCTTTATTAATACCCCAGGATATTTTCAACGCAGCCAAAAACTTTACATCACGATTTTGCATGCATGTTCAAGCCAAAAATATTCTCCCAAGCACCCTGGTATTATATTTTTTTCTCCCTTTTGCTTAATGCACCACCAGTTCTATGTGGCATAATGCTTTTCAGCACCACATTTGCTTTCTTAAATATAGCTCATACCTTAGGCTCCCCAACGCTCTTCAAAACCATTCGTAACGAGACGATTTCTCTCCGAAGACCTCGCTTAATGTCTTGTTCTCCGATGCCTTGAGTAAAACCTGTGCTTCCCAGTCTAACGTTTTCGCATTAGCATGTATGTTTTCCGCCGCCCAAGTGATTTAATTACTGGGACGGCGAAAGACATGCATGCAGGCGGCAAAAAAGTAAGACTGGGTTGTATGGCAATGTTACTGACTGTAAGATGTAATACCTATCTAATCCAACCATTTCGATTGACGTTATTTTCTCGCCCCAAAGCACCTTGTCATATGGAATTCACTAAGTGAAACTTAATTTTTTTAATTTCAGTAACTAACTCACCCCTCATAAAATTTTTACATCCTTCTCCTACTTTACTTTGATCCGTTTATGTCTATGTCAATTGCCACGCACATTTGGGAAGTTAAATAACGCACGAGTTGTCCCTCCATCTCCTTCATCCTGAATTTCCACAAAAAAAATCCCTGGCCTTTCCCACTCTTTCGTTTTGATAGCGAAAATTTCTTTCTTAATCTTATCATAAAGAAGGCCCAAATGATCTCTTCCTTAACGACCACCAGCCGACCGTAATAGAATAAATATATGACCTTAACTGTTCTCAAAATTTCCAATCACAGACTAATCAGCATTGTAACTCTGATTC
This sequence comes from Morinoia aosen, assembly GCA_030386875.1. Taxonomy (NCBI): domain Eukaryota; kingdom Metazoa; phylum Arthropoda; class Malacostraca; order Amphipoda; family Talitridae; genus Morinoia; species Morinoia aosen. Next base: position 42,190,045 of record CM059574.1, read on the forward strand.
AGTTTCTACTCATGCCTATCAAGGCATCAATGAATTCTTCAACCAACAGCTTTATTGCAGAATAAAAAAATCTACGACGATGAGAAGAACAAGAGAGAAACAGAAGAACAAGAGAGAAGAATAAGAAGAAGAATTGAACGAAAGAAATTGATTATTTGATGAAATGAAAGCAGTTCCTCTGCAATAAGTTATTATTGTTGTGGCTCCATCAGTTACAAGAGTAGAAAAAAAATGAATCAAAATTCCCTGTTTCGCAACAGGATACTAACTTAAAAGAAACAGTGTACAAAAAACATCCAACTAGCCAAAGTCAAGACATTGACAATCACAGAGGGAAAGACGTCAGAAATAATCATCGGAAAAGTCAGTTGGGTTGAGATCAGACGATAAGGCCGGCCATTTTTCCTGGCTTCATTATCTTAGAAAATAGTCCTGAAAACAAGGTTGAGTTCGTGTGACGTTTGAGAGAGTACTTTTGTTGGGAGTGAACGGCTCATTTTTGTAATTTATTACCCATCTTTTTTCACCACAGGAATAAAAAAATTCTCGGTTTACAAATCTTAGTACACTTTTGCACATCGTTGGACAAAAGTGAGAGAAGATTGCTATTTTGGGAAATGACAGCTCAAGCCATAACCTTTGAAGCCTGAAAACTGCTTTTTGAATGTCAGAGACGTCTGCTGGACACTTTGCGAGCTCTCAGGCCTTTGAAAACCGAACTTAGTCTCAACAGTGACAAGTTTTCCACCTGAAAATACACTATGTTTTCATTAGCGATCATACCTTCTGGAACTGATCAGAAGAACATTTATCTCGGATAGTTGTTGATCCTATGAGTTACAAGCGTTTACGTACATTGAATGGGAATAAGTTCAGGTTTTCATGCTGGTTTACTCTTCATGCGTCTTCTCGCTCATTCATTTCTCAGACTTCATTTTGTACTGGCAACCCTGTGAATCATTCGGCCATGGCTTTGACTAATTTTTAAATATGGGAATGCGACAAGTTCGGGGCGATTTTTGGCAGTTTCAAGTTTGGCGATTGACGCACACTGTGCAAAGCCATAAATTTAGGTGTCTTCAGCAACTGGACAACCTCGAATTTTGATACAAGTCAAACTCATTTATGTACATTCATTTCACTGAATATTTTTAAATAATAGTATACTGTCTGAAGTTACTTAGGAGATTTTTGAGAAGTTTTTTCAGTTTTTTGAGAAGTTCATGAACGCCTCACAATAACTTTTCCTTAAGAAACTTCAAGAAAAGGAGAAAAAGAAAGAAACAGGGCTCACTAATATGATTTACAACCATTGCTAACCTGACATACTACACTTGGAAAACACAATGCAGCATGTATCGAGACAGGTAAAAGGCACGTAGGGTTTAGTATTTCAGCAATGGTAAGGAAAATTCTTTCACTGTACATTTGGTTGGTCTTACATAAGTACAGGAGAATGTCACAGCACCCACTCAGTAATGAAGGCATATAAAATCTCAGTTTATAACGTATGTTTTTCAATTGCTGCTGAACTTCAACCACAGTGCTTCGACCAAGTAATCGCACTATCGTGAGGAATTTCATAACAGCGAACCAAGGGCTTGAAAATCAAGACAGACAAGGCCAGCCCCCTGTACACTTTGATTTGGATCACCCAACGTTACAGTAATCACACTTGTTCCGTTACTAGCGAAATTCCATTTGAAACATCCAACTTTACTGTTATCTTACTCATCCTGTCCCTGTTTCGCTTCCATTTGGAAAGCTCAACGTTGCTTTAATCGCATGTGTTCTGTTAGTAACGCGCCCGTTTAGAAGATCCAACGTAACTTCAAACTGATCTGAGGATGTTCCGTCAAACAGATGACCTGTTTGCAGACAATGGAGGGATAGTGTGCGAGCGGGGACAGGGGATGGGGCTGACTGCATGAAATGCAAAGTCGAAACAAGCGTGTTGCTTACTCTGGAGGTGACGTTAATAATCTTAAATCTCAAAATGAGCACAACCAAGAGCCCAGTCTTTCATTTTTCATTTTAATTGGATATTAATATCTCACTGTCAACTGTTATTGCGTTCGAGAGATGTTAGAAATCCTGATAGGAAAACTAGAGATTGATTTTTTAGCTTTGACTGCAGAGAAAAAGTAGGTGTGTTATTTCCAAATAAAAAGGTTGCAATAATGGCTGGATATAGCAGATATACGTCAACGAACTGCTGCACAGTACATTGCCTCTGCACAGTTGGTATCAAGCATGAACTTAAAAATTTTAATTTCTCCTGAAACAGCTTCGTGTTAGCCTTGTTAGAATATGAATAAAATACATATTTCCAATATGGCGATTCTTCTAGAATCTTATTCGTAGAGTAAAAATAAGAACCAGAGTGAAAACGAACATTGCATTTATTGCAAACGTTTCGGAATTAAAATTCCGTCATCAGTGCTGAAACAGGGGAGAAAAAAATTAGCCTATTTTTTGAAAAACAAAAATCATATATATTCCACAAAATTCTCTAAATGTCTATACAGCCTAATTTGTTCATTCATACACAAACAATATCATACTCCTAATTCACACAAGCACACATGTACACGCTAATTACGATACAACAGCGAAACACACTATGCATACACACACACACACACACACACACAGAATTACGTCAGCAGGTGGGGCAATCGATAACTTACGGCACTAATGTCTTTGTTGAGGTAAGGTTTATGAGTGAATATGAAGAGGAACTCTAGAATTCTAAGGTCATGCTCACTATTAGCTCGGCATAAAATTCAAAAATTATTATCTTTCAATGAATAGTTTGAATTTTCACAGTGATCCCTAATTGGTGATTGGGGTGGAGTGGTTAGTGCACGACCGGTTCTATGAAATATTCCTGCGTGTTGGCTATGTCTGATGAATTGTTGGAGTTTGGTACTACCAACGTAAGACTGCATGCAGCAGTCACACTTATAAATATAGACACAGCCACTCTCCAGGCACTCATCCAATCGTTCCTTCCTGCTAAAAAAAGATGCAATCTTAAAACTATTTCTATAAAATACTCGGACGCCGACCGTTGTAAAAACCTACTAACCAACAATATAACCTCCTTCTTCAGCTCTGCGTTCAAATAACCCAAAGCAGATTTTGTTCACAGATTTACTATACATGTCCCTAAGTATTTTTCTATTAAATATTTGCGGGTATAGATACATCATCAACCTTTTTATCCTATTGTTTATATAGTCCCATTTTCGAAATTTTATGTGATTCAGAAATGTAGAATCTGGCAGTTTAGCCAACGAGTTGTGTTATTTTACTCGCCCGCCACTGTAGATCTAACAAGACAGAGTACGGGTGAGTTAGTGTCCAAATAGCCGTCCAATTAACTTGAACAATGACCACCCGAATCCATACGAAGGATAATTTATAGGATCATTCCATATATGGGGGTTTAGTAACTGATTCCAGTAATTGTTAAATTTCTTATACACGCTGGGAATTCCTTTTTTTAAATAGTTTGCAATTTTTTCCATCTTCTACAACCAATGTGCTACTCTATAACCTTTTGAAATTGTCAGTTGCTTGCTACGTTCTCTCGTTTCTCTGACCACGATTAGAGTTCAACCGGTAATAGTACGAAGTTAATTCTCCACTAGCCGATAACCGTTTTTGATGCGTGTTTTATTGGTACACTTTTTTCCTTTAATTGCAAGTTTTGGCCTGTTTAATTGAAAATGCATTAATTCACTGACAAAAAAGCTCTGTAAGAAACCTCTGTTTGTAAAAAGCCCTATCTGTATGTGTTATATCTGACCTACAATAAAATTTGCTGTACGAGAATGGAAAGTAATTTATGGTACGAAAAATGTCGGAGATTTGTATTCGCTATAGAGAAAGTAAAACCAAGATCGGTGATCTGAGCGCTGTGGTCATCGCTGAGAACGACCTCCACAGGGAATGTGCCCCCTTGAGACGCAAATTGAAAATCGATATTAACTTCACATCACTTTCCCTAGCTTCTTTTACAAACAATGTTCTTCTATCTTTGTGTTCCTCATATTTTCTTGCTTATTCTAATAAATTATTTGTTCTTTTCTCAAATTCAAAATCAGTGTTAACTTTATGCCTGGTATTTTTTTCGCTTTACCTTGCTTCATTTAGATCTAATGCTCTTATATCTTTTTGTTCCTAATATTTTCTTACTTATTTTATTACATTATTTATTATTTCCTTTAAATTTTGGCGTCTTAGTTTCTTCAGGATTATTCTCTAAATAGTCTCCTATTTAATAGCTTAGTTAGGTAGTGTTGATAGCCTGAAATTAGAAGATTACGCAATATATTTTATCTGATATGTTAACTAACATGGAGTAATAGTCAAGCGTGTTTAGATGTACTTCAATAATAATGCACTTTTTATTCTACAATTTATTAACAACAAAAATTACAAACACAGTATCGTATGTGAGAAAGCACATGAAAGCGTGTCACAATTACACTCTGATACATTCGACTGCTATTAAACAGAACAAGAAAAATAGTGCGCTCCGTGAAATAATTCCAGCAAATCTAGCAGGGAATTATTCTAGCACCTCAATGACTCAGAAATAATCTCGCGTCGATCCCTCTTTGCGAGCGTTGGTCCGAGAGACGCAGGAGCTCCCCTGCAGTGGACGATTTGCGACCAGCAGCTTCTCCTGCTGCAAAATCGAGTGTCTGCTTTCGCTGATGGGATTCTGATGTCCAAATTCCAGCTCTAAAACTGAGAGTAAATCTCACGACAAATCGCCTTCCGGAGAAGGACTATCACAGAAAATTTGCCGGCTCATAATTCAGGGTCTATTGGATGTTTGTAGGAGGGTGCGAATCTCGTATGATTCAGAGTATACGATGTTTGTAGGAGTGGGTGAATCTCGTATGATTCAGAGTATACGATGTTTGTAGAAGTCTGCGAATCTCGTATGATTCAGAGTATACGATGTTTGTAGGAATGGGCGAATCTCGTATGATTCAGAGTGTACGATGTCTGGAGGAGTGGGCGAATCTCGTATGATTCAGAGTGTACGATGTTTTTAGAAGTGGGTGAATCTCGTATGATTCAGAGTATACGATGTTTGTGGGAGTGTGCAAATCTCGTATGATTCAGAAGACACGATGCCTGGAGAAATGTGCGAACTAGGATGACCAAGGGTTTAGTACGCTTTGAAGGATATACGTACACAAATTCCTGGTCTTTCAACCTCAATCCTCGAACTTTTGAAATGCTACATCAACAAAAGTTTAACTTGGCGCTCACAGCTTATGATTCGAACTTTAGTTTGGGTTAAGAAATATTGAAAAGTCTAAAAAAATATTGCTCTCTAAAGCCATGTTCTTTTGCGTTTCTCCCTTAGCTGTGAGTAGGTCATTCGTGATTCCGATATTTAGCTCATGAAAAATAATTACATCGAAATGAATAATATTGAGATCCAACTGAAATTAATGATGAGAAAGAACCATTCCTTGCGAAATCATTCCATTTCTTTAAACTCAAGCGTCACTGTGAGGACAAAAGCAGGACCTGCTGAGCTGAAATGCATTTCTCTATTTTTGTTATCCAGCCGTTTGCATAAAATGTGAGCGCCTTTTGAAACTCTATATGAGTCGCGCAGCTTCCTCTCCACACCTCCTTCATCTGAATTAATACTCAGGGACCGTTCTTTTGAGGGCAAGGTCTTCACTTCAAAGCATTTCGTCCTTTAACTGTGAATACGAATGCATTCATGCGTCGAATCATTTTAGTCTTTGTCTGGCTACGTTCAAACTAAAGTTCTAGACGAAAAATCTGGAGCTCTGTCCTTACGAAGTGTCTCTAATGAACCTGAAGATTAACATGCAAATCCAGAGACTGAAGACCGAGCTCGAAAACAGAATATCTACTCGGAAATTCGTAAAGTACTCAACATGTGTTCATAATTTGGGCGAAAACAGCGAAACTTTTGAGGAACTATTGAAGTGCACGGAAAATGCGACAAAAACTTACTTCAAGCAAAAAGTATGAAGCTGCAGAGCAGAGTAGGAGAAGCTTGATTCTGATGTGTGAAATGTACAACGCGCTCGAGGCAAACGCATCGGAACAAAAGCACAAAATTCGCCTCAGAAGGAACATTTTGTCCTCAAGTTGTGTCACAATTTTCGAGTCAACCCACCATTATCATCAGGAGATATTACCTCAAGATAATTCTCAGGACTTTTAAGGAAGCTCGAACATAACTAAATTTGCACTGAAGTTCTATATATAACAATTTAGGGGCGCGTCTCCCAAGATGATAAAGACGCTTTATACAATTGGGAAGAAAGCTCAGTTTTTAAAAAGAATGCGAATGAAAACTGCAAAATATTCGCACTAAAGGGCCGCTGATGGAAGGCTTCAAAGGCTCTGAATTAACTCTAATATGGCCCGGAAAATTAATGTCCGACCGCAAGCCTTTATATAAAATGAGCTGTGAATATTTCTCTGCGGCTCCAACAGATGAACTCTTGAGCGACTTTTGCTCTGAGATTTGGAGAACGAAATGTCCTTTGTGGAGTGGAGATAGATCTTTGAGGATATTATGCCCTTTTTACCCACTGAATAGCATGGGAAGTATCAATATTGCAAATATATCTTTAAAGTAATACGAACTTAGACTCTGAGCTTATGTGCCCAGCGCCTTCACCGGGCCCATTTGATATTTGATAACAGTATAAGTTCATTATTTTTCTGCACTTATTGCATTTTTGAATAGTCTAAAATTTTTCAAACTTCTCACAAGTGGTGACATAATGATGTGGCTAAAAATTTATCGGAGAAATATTTGTGCAAGACATCTTTGGGACTCTTTTCCATTATAATTTTGGAACCGTTCATGCTTTACATGTTTATTCACTAAAAACGTTGGAATAAAAAAATGGAAATACCCGAAAGCACTTGAAGCAATTCATTCCAGACAAATCATTCGCCTCTCACCATCGTGATATGAACTCAAAGTTACCTCACCTAGAGAAAAAGCGGTCCTTTGAGATATTTAGCCCATTTCTATTCAAATGCAACTACTTCGAAGTCATAAGGTTATTACGAGCTGTCTAAATAAGTTGGAGCGGTGCGATGTGCAACTTCGGAGTATAATCTGACCGCCGCATCTGAGAACAACGTTAGGCAATCACTGCAACTCGTGGTGCACCTCCGCAGGGAGCTTTAAACTAAACCTGGTCCCGGCTACATGAATATATAGGATCTGGGGCTCCAAAAACCAGCTTCTTTTAAGGCGCACCTCAGAACGCCAGCGAGATGCGTCGCGCTGTGGAGGTTTAGAACATGGCCGTCATCTTTCTCCTTTTGGGGAGCTAGAATAATGCTGCAATACGGTGATATTTTCATGAAACTCGTGGCCATGGTTCTCACTCTCGCGTAACAGTAGATTAGATTCAGTATTAAAATACGGCTTTTTTAATAACACTCACGAAGTTATGGGATAAATAAATAATATTCTTTTCAAGGGCACATGAGCCAGTGTAGTATAGCGTGATCATGTCCTCTTAGATGCCATCAGAAGTCTGTTCTTAGAAGTAGTTTTTAAATATGAAAACAACAGCAAAATGGCAAACTCATGGAGGCTGAAATTAAACACAAACAAGCTAGGGTCCCCAGTGGTACAGCTCATTTTGTTCACTAAGCCAAGGAATAAAGCCTCCTATTTTGAATAAGTCTAATGACGATTTTGGATTCGATTTTAACATCCAATCTTTTTGCACTTTTTTAGAAACATAAAATCCATGCGTAGTAGGTACTTGACTAACCGAAAAACTGAAAATTATGCAGCAGCAATAAGATAAAAATTGATGCACAGTTCTTAACTTGCTGAGAAACTGGCGCCTGTATAAGTACTGCACTTGAAATGCGTCGCTGTATGAAGACGATTGTATTGAAAATAAAATCAGCATGAACGGGAACATTTATGAGCTGATATTGAATATCGAATCTTAGTACTCTGAAGAGCTTGCTAAAAATAATCTTCTCACTGGCATTGGGTTTTTCCCCTTAAAAAACGCTTAGTGAGAACAGTCAAGATGCAAAAGATATTAACGTTTATGTAAATCATTATTGAATTATTTTGCATCGGATTCTACGTCTTCCGACAACTCGATCAATTTAAGGCACGATCGAGACAAGTGTATGAACCAAGGGAAAATTCTATGCCTTATATGTATTACGTTTGTAGAAATTGTACATGTATATATATATATATATATATACATATATATAAAACATTTCGATAACGATGCCCGGATGTGGCTAAACTTATTCGGTCTTTCAATATTACGTTTACAAGACATTTAACGATATTTAGTCTTGAGTGATAATATTACTGATGTATAACTCATGGAAATAAACTTCTTAATACTGCAAGTCGGCAGAAATTGTTCAGTATAATGTGAAAAAGCTAGACTTGCAGTGCACAGAGACTTCTTCTGAGCAGAACTTTAAGCAAACTTCCGCTGCGCCAAGCATCTGGTGCTGTGATTATTTTGGCACTTAGTTTTTCTTAGCACAGACGCAAAATACAAAGGGTACTTTCCCAGGCAGCGCCTAACTGCATTTTGCTAGGAACTTACGTTGTAATACTAGATGCTAATTAATGAACATAAAAATTGTTCTAAAATGAACCCGAAGAGAAGCTTCATGTGTTCCCGTTATTTAAGTTCTTTCAAAAACTGAATCCGCATTGATGCGTCTTATTCTTAAAATGAAAAGTAAGGCGGAAATCGATGTACGAATTGCCATTTTATCATTACAAATAGTAAAGTCTAAATGAATAAAATTGAACGTTTCGAACTAGACAGTTCATCTTAAGCAAAAGAAAAAAGAATTCTGCGACAAAAGAAGAATTCTGTGACTTACTTTTAAAGAATCTGGCTTCCAATGAGGATATTATTGCTTCTAGGCCTGATAAGGGTGAAGGTGTGGTCTTGGTTGGTAGGTTTAGGTACATTGAGAGCATGAATAATATTTTGTTAGAGATCGAAAATTCAAAGAAATTACAGAGCCAATACACAAATTTTCTGTGCGCATCGGGGACAAAATAAATAATTTTTTACTACGTTTAAAGAATGAGGGTTCTCTTTCTAAAGAGGATTACAGCAGACTCCGTGCGACAGGATCAGGACCCGGTACTTTGTATGGTTTCCCCAAAATACATAAACCAGATACATCTAATAAATTTTAGTTTAGGCCAATTTTTGCAGCGTTTAACACCCCAAGTTTTAACCTAGCTAAATTGTTGGTCCAATCTTAAAACCCTTACTACGAATTCTTATACCGTTGACAACTCAAGATCTTTCGTAGAAAGCTTATCAGACTTTGATAGCACTGATCACCTGTTCATGGCTTCGTTTGACGTAGATAATCTGCTTACTAATGTTCCGTTGATTGAAACCATTGAAATCTGTTTAGCCAAATTATTCACCAATTTTTCTGTATTTATGGGGTTTTCCCGTAAGATTAGGCAGAAACAGTTAGAACTGGCTATTTGCAATTGCTTTTTCATCTTCAACAACAAATATTACCAGCAGGTAGACGGATTGGGCATGGGTTTATCTCTCTGTCCAACTTTCGCCAATATTTTGACAGTGCCATTATGAGGAAAGCGGGTTAAATGACTGTCCTAATCGTTTTAAACTGGTTTTTTACAAGAGGTATGTAAACGATACATTTGTTCTATTCAAAGAGAGATCTCATGCGGACCTTTTTCTCAACTATTTGAATTCACGTCATAAGAATATTAATTTTTCCTGGGAAGATGAAACGAACAGTCGTTTGCCGTTTCTGGACGTCAATGTTAGCAGAATTGATAATACTTTCCAATGTTCTGTTTATAGGAAAGGCACTTTCTAGGGTTTAGGTACTAGTTATTTTATTTTCTGTGCGACCCCTTTTAAACTCTGTGGCATTCGAACTCTCATCCATAAAGCGTTTAAAGTTTGTTCTAACTTCCGATTTTTACACCAAGCATTACTATCGATTACAATGTGTTTACTATCGATAAACACATTGGTAAATTTTTGTGTAAAATTTATGTTCAAACGCCACCACTTCAATCATGTAATTAACAGAACTTTTTCTTAAAGCTTCCTTTCTTTGGACATCAATCTATTAAGTTAAATCAGGAGGTTCAACTCCTAATCAGCAAGTTTTTTCCACAACTTAAAATTTATTCTATTCTTGTCAACAATTTCACAATCGGTTCCCTTTTCCGCTTTAAGGATAAGCTGCCCGTTGCTATATGCTCCACTGTGGTTTACCAGTTTAGTTGTTCACGTTGTGAATCACAGTACATAGGTTCCACCTGTCGTACTCTTGTGTCCAGAGCAGCCGAGCACGCTGGGCGCAGCTGTAGAACCGGTCGTCCACTTGGTTCTCCTCCACTGTCCTCTGTTCGATCCCATGCGGAAAACTGTAACGTCCCTGTTTCCGCAAATCATTTTAAAATCCTTGCAGGTGCCCCTCACATGATTGATTTACGCATCCTCGAGTCGCTATACATTTTTAAGCTCAGACCCCTGTAAATGATACTCAAAGTGCTTTTCCTCTTCTCGTTACAAATACATGATCATTAGTTTAGGTTTTTTATTTGTTTTTTTTAGTTTCAAATCTACGACTATTTTCTGTATATGTTGTAGTATTCTTTAGTATAGTGTAGTTTTAATTTACTCATATTCGTTTTGTTTTGTCGCAGAATTCTTTTTTCTTTTGCTAAAGATGAACTTTTTGGTTCGAAACGTTCAATTTTATTCGTTTAGACTTTACTATTTGTAATAATAAAATGACAATTCGTACAGCGATTATCGCCTTACTTTTCATTTTGAGTTCTTTCTTTTCGGTCGTTGCTGTTCTTTCTAAGTTTGCGTAAGCTAAGTACGAATATAAATGCGCTACGTCCGTGGACAAGTAATATAATTATACTAGAGAGTGGTAATAATAGCATTCGCAAATAAACTAAATTTTTAGCTGAAATTAGGATACCTTGTTAACAAAATTGCAGGTAGTTGATCAAGTAAAATCAGAAAATTGTTCGCAAAGATCATCGGGAAAATGTATTGGAATCGATTTAATTTGACCCATATCAAAAAAATAACGGTTTTTAATGCTTTATTTAATATGTATGCGAAGTAAATTGCGAGAGAACAGAAGATTATGAACATCATTGGCTCTTATTTTGGTTTTTCAACCTCGAATGCTGGCGCCCTTTTCATTCAAGCTACCAAATTTGAAGTGCGAATCAAAGACGTAAAAATGCTTTCACAAAAATGAAACTAAAATCACAACTCTTGTCTCGCCAGGAAAGCAACGCAGAGTTATATAATTTAGTCGCGCAAATTCTGATCGTTTCTATGACACTGAATTTCTCGGAAGCAGTTCAGGTTATTCCTTGAGATTTTTCCTAGTAAATTTTATTACAATGGCAAACACTAATGGAGCTCGACGAGCTCATTAACGCATTTACAGGGGCGATGTGGTGTGGTAATGAGCTCATTTGCTTGTTTTTGAAACTAATACGTTGGTTGTCAGCCATGATGGCGGTTACAGCAGGCACAGAGCTCGCTGCGCCCGCACCGTGTCTGTGAGGCCTGATAACATCCTGTGCATGGCTGCGATCTGCCTGGTGAATCCTACCCTCAAGGTTCTAAAAATAATCTTTATCGAACAGACAATGGACCTTAATAGACTTAAAAAAGGACTTTTATGGTCCTAAAAAAAGAACCTTTATGGTTCTAGAAGTATGTTTATGTTCCTAAAAAAGAACCTTTATGATCCTAGAAGTACCTTTATAGTTCTAAAGTAGAACCCTTATGGTCTTAAAAAGACCTTCCTAGTCCTGAAAAAGGTCCTATAAAAAGGACCTTTATGATCATAGAAATAACTTTATGAGCCAAGAAGGACCTTTATTGTCCTCAATAAGGGGTCTCTATAGTCCTAAAAATAGTCTCAGGAGTCCTAAAAAAGAATAAATAAGTGGAAATTCCTGTGAAAATTAATTTATTACTCTTATTCATCCCCAGAACATTTGCTTTCGCATTTTCTTCATTGATGTAAACTTTTAAATTCCAACTTCAGTTGTGCCCTCATCGTGATGAATGAATAAATTTTTGCCGAACTGTTACCTATAAAAGACACATTTCAATGCGTACGTTAAAAATTTTACCATGAACCTATTGTTTGAAAGTGTTATTCTGGTTTTTCATTATTTTATCCTTTCTGGTACTGATGTGTTATAGTTTCCTATTGCAGGAGTAGCGCACGGCCGTTTTTATACCATTTCTTACTGATTATCTGCATTTCATTGTTTCTGGAACTGACGCGTTGTGTTGGCTGTTGCAGGAGCAGCGCATGGACCGCCGTACCCTCCAGGGAAATGCCCGAAGTGCCCGCACTTCCTCCCCACTCCGTTGGAGGCCGCCACCTCCGTGGGCGCTTCCGTGAACCTCACCTGCGGCATCAGATACCTCGGTGACAGTAAGGTGAATAAATTTTATTTTATACTTGTGAAGCCATGGTAACGTTGCTTCTTTCCTCGCATGCTTGGTTGGTTGGTTGTTTACTTTTTTGGTTGGTTGGTTGGGTGATTGTGAGGCGTCAGGTACCTCAGCGACAGCAAGGTGAGCGTCCCAATATGCTTTGTTTTATTCTGATGAAGCTATGGTAATGTTGCTTGCTTCCTCGCGAGCTTGGCTTGTTGTTTGCTTGCTAGGTTGGTTTTCTGGTTGTTGAAACTATGAAAATCTTGTTTGCTTGCTTCCTCACATGCTTGGTTGGTTGTTCACTGGTAGGTTGTTTTTCTAGTTGTTCATACATGATTGCATTCACAGTTTATCTTCCCGTATAATTGCGGAATCGAGTGAAGAAAACTAAATTTAAACCTATCATTTAAGACTAGTTTTTACGGATAAATTTTGAACCTACCTTAAGAAAACCGCAGTCATTTTGTTGAACCGGACACACTAGAGTTTTAATAATTGCACACAAGCCCCGTCAAATATTGTTTAGCTAAACTTTCTCAGGTTCTAATAATTGTTCGAATTCTTCTCGCACTCAAACCCCAAACTACCGAGCTTGTATTCCACCGTTATAAAATCCAGGCGTCATGACGCTTTGCTGTTTGGGGATGCGTTCTTATTCACTAATTACGCTTAAATTTCACGCTTGGGGTAATTCTCACAAAAAGAAACAACTCTCGGAAAACAAAAATGTACAATAGTCTACGGACTTAAGAACCAGAATTTAACTAAGTTCTCATTCTTTTAGCACTTCATCGGTATGGCGCCTCCTTTACTACGTTATCCTCATGACTAAAATTACTTTCGTGCTTGTTTATTGTTGATACTTGTTCGTAGAGAAAGTTACGAGCACCTCTGTGATATAAGGGAATGTTTCATTGAACCAAAGTACTTTTATGCTGTGAAACAAGCATTTCACAGGAAGGTATCGGAGCAATTGGCTGTGACAACTGCCAGTGTCCACAAAACCTGTAATAAATGTGCTCTATTTGGTCAATGAAAGGTTGATGCGCTACACAGTTCATTAGAGGATTTAAGTGACTCTTCCAGTCCTGGAAACTTTATCTGGCAGGGCTGTCCGACCACTAAAATTAAGTCATTTCTAAGTTTTTTAAAGTCTTAGTTTTTTCTAAGTCGCTTCTAAGTTTTAAGTTTCTTAAAATTAAGCAAATGTTTCCCAGCGTAACTGTCAGCATGGAAATTTTGTGAGCTTACATGATATCCGCGCAAATTTTGAATGGAATTCTATAGGTTTTTTTCTGTAGGTAACCACTTCTAAAATATAACAAACTGTAAAAAACAAATTAATTGAATAATTAAATGATGGAAGCCAGACAGTCTACGCAGCTATGAGAGGCAGTGAGGAGGAACGTTCTTTGAAGATACTTAAATACTTGTTGTGAAGTCCGTAGACTTTTTGATATATTGGATCAGAAATCAATGCTATGACTGAACACTGTGGTTTTAAACCAAAAAGGCCAGCAAGAAATTGCTGTATTATTTACCGAATTTTGATTGGCTATGTTCATTCAATTGTATATCACAGTAACACCTTCACAATACACTTTCGGATAGTTTTTTCCGGCGAATTATTGCCCTCCCTGAGTACCAATAATTGAGAATGCAATGTAAAGCATTCAGATTAGAAAAGAGTTTTCTAGGAGTGTGTGTCTTGGAGAGAAGAATATTTTCATGAGCTCTTGCTGCAGCCCAATCCTCATATCAATTGCTGCGTCGGTCCTAAAATACGATACGCCTAGTGAAGTAATACCATTCGCGACAACGCGCTAATCAACGGTTTTTATCTCTGTCGTAGGACGGTTTAGTCGCTCCTGCCATTATCGACCCCTTGGAAATTGTTTTGAGGCGTTACCAACGCATGAAGCTCTTATTTCTGTCATTTTTGGGGAGAAAAATACGGTCACTTGCGACTGTTTTATATATAAATAAAAATGATGAAATTTCCATTTAAAAAATTGCAATCACAATCAAAGTAAGTAACGAATAGGATTAATCAAATTAAGGAATAAGCTCTATATTTACTAGCAAGTATTCCTAAATTTTTACAATCCATCGTCAGTGCTGAAATAAAGGTACACTAAGTGCTACAAATGAAAAAGAATGCGAAGGAGAAAGTTGCAGGGGGTACTAAAACTTCGGTTAACAACATACCCAGCAAGAAGATAGTAACTTACGGTTCATACCTATACATTCACATGCACACTAATTTGGATTTGGTCTCAATTATTGCTTTGGTTGCAGTTCATTTTGACTTTAGTTTTAGTTTGTTTCATCACTGGAAATGAACTGTCAAAATCCTGAAACGTTTGGGTTTAAATATTTTATTTTTTCTCGGGTTTCATTTTCCTATTGTACGTGAAATTTTCAAAAATTTACTTATTAGTTCTATAGTATTTCGATTTTTAGGAAATCAAAAGTTCTGAGTCGAAAGAATTCATTCAGTAAATTTACTTTACTACGTAAATAAAATCATACGAACATAACAAAGCAAATATCATTTTTACTACTAAGCAAATAAAAGGAAATGAAACATACTGAGTAAATAAAACAAATGAACATAACATGTCTAAGTTAGCGCTATCCGAAATTCTAGTTGCGTTATCTGGTAATTTCGTCTAAACAGACAGCAGAAGCAGCTTCTCCTTTCTTCTGGCACTGCCTTGGCTGAAACTGATTTGGTTCTTTGCAACAGATATATTTCCAGTTTATCGGTAAAGTTCGTGGCAAGTGTGCGGGAGAGTACATGAGTCGAATATAGATTTTCGTGACTGCGCATCCAAGATAGTCGACAAAAACAGCACCGCGCCTCGGTTTGCTCACTGAAAGATCATCACCATGTATGTTGGTACAAGTTATAGCATTTTTATAGCCTCATAGAATCTTATTCCAAGACATTTGTCGTGTTCGTATGGATGAGGTAATCAACAATAAGAGATTTTATCCCGTAGTAGAGAAATTCAAACAAGCTACAAATTCGGGCACGCTTTCTAGATGAATTTTTAAACTCTAGTTATATCGTAGAGCCGGGCTCTGCAGTAGGATGTAATCGCTTATCGTGGCTGTATTTAAACCGTAAATTGTATCCTGTATTTGCTTGAATAGAAAGACTTCAGATTTAAGGCCCATTCACTGCTCTTTTACTTCATGTGCTGTGAAAATTAAAGTTTACAATTACAATTCTGCGTAATAGCTATTAACGTAAATTGTCTCCCCGTAATTACCGTAGCGCAGCTGTTTTTATTGTTCACGGTAAAACGGAGGAATATTAGGAAACAACTAATTCGCACTGGTTATTCGTTTGGCTTCGTATTAAACATTTTCTTTTAATAATTCAGATTTAGTCGAGAAAGACGGCACGATAGCTCGTTCTCATACGTTGTTTTATGATGCTTTTTGTCACCATTTCACGTATCTGGAATGTAGTCTGAATTGTTGCCATCGATTTTTGAACCGGTTCGATAATAACGTGAATAGTTATCTAATAAATGAGTATATTTTTTGACTTTGGTTCATCAATTATTCACGAATTATTGTACACATTGCGATTAATTAGCTGGTGAGTTTCTAATTCCTATGGGTTGATCGTGTTTCCTTTTCAACCAAATAACTAGTACACGAAGCGTGCTCTCGGAAGCAAATACTGTGTGCTTTCCTACTAAGTGTAGGCTGCTTTTCGTAACAAGAACAGGGTGTTTTCCTACTAGGTATAGGCTATTTTTCGTTCCAAGTACAGGGTGTTTTCCAACCAAGTATTGGCAGTATTTCGTACCAAGTACAGGGTATTTTACAACCAAATAAAAAGACTGGTTTGACCCTACCTTGTTTCTTCTATCGTGATCGCCATGGTAATCAGGGCTAATCACGGTATACATAAGAGGCTAATCCAGTGTTCTCTGCTCACCTCGCGGCAGGTATCCTGGATACGCCGGGACGATCTTCACGTGCTCACGACGGAGCTCATGACGTACACCAGCGACAAGCGCTTCAGGGCAGCGCATGTCAGAGGTGCGATTTGGTAGACTGTGTGCTTCGAAACCAGTTGCGAGCAATTTGTTATTGTTTATGAGCAAGCCTCCGAGTAATTGGTTTTTGTTTATGAGCAAGCCTCCAAGAAATTTTTATTGCTTGTGAAATTTTTTAATGTTTGTGAGCAAGCCTACGAGTAATTTTTTAATTTTTATGAGCAAGTCTCCAAGTAATTTGTTAATGTTGATGAGCAAGTTTCCGAGTAATTTTTTATTGTTTATGAGCAAGCCTCCGAGTAATTTGTTAATGTTCCAACATTCTCGTTATTATTTCAGAGATTAAGAAATCAATGCTTCATCGCTTAATGTAACGTATAGAATTAGGTTAATGAAACTTATTTCAAAACTAGAGACTTTAATTTCATACCTTGGCCTCTTTCTCAGGGTTCAATGAAGAAAATCCAGAAGCGTGAGGGAATCATTCTATAATATTAATGATTAAACTTGGGATGTTTAAAGTTTGAAAATAGGTTACCGAACTCTCTGTAAAAATTTTATATTCCTACAAATTTGTTTAATGCAGGTATGTCACATTTTAACTACTGAGAAATTGAAACATCATTTTTTTCTGTATTGTTACTCCTATCATTATCACATACTTGGGTCACCTACGATGAGTTTTGGAGTGTAACCTTCACAAAATTTAGAGAACACTCGGAACTTAACATTACTCCGTTACATGGAAATGTAAGCATTTTTGCTTCCAGCTTTTTTAAAAATTAGGAGTGTGCATATCATACAATGTATTTTTCAATGAATTGCGTGAAAATCATGATTTTTCCATTACATCTTCCTTACTTTTTCATTTTGTACATCCCACGCACCATTAAGTACAGGTAAGTAAATTCCAGCGCAAATGTCTTGTTTCAAGATTTAATTAATCAGCGTCAACAGAGGATTAGATATATAACATTTCTGAAGATCTGCTGAGTAAAACTTCTCATGCCCACAACCAGGTTAATGAATTTTTTTGTCAGCGCCAAAATTTTCACTCAAGCATCGCAAAATTTTTCAGAACACTCTATTTTGGAGCACAACACTCAATAATTCGTCGGCAACAACGGAAAATGATTGATTCATTCGTGTAAAATAAGCTTCCATTACAGAAATACAGTGAAGCAATAATATTAAAATGTGACGTTAGGTATGGATACCATTATTTATTCTCCATAGTGTGCGTAAGCCATTCTTTACCATCCATGCACATAAAAAATCATTATATTGCCTCCATACGCATCAGATACCATTATTCACTCCCCATACACAGCTTAAACCATTATTTACTCTTCATATATAGAAAGAACATTATTTACTCCGCATACGCTGCTTAAATCACTATTTACTCACCACACGCTGCTTAAATCACTATTTACTCTCCATACACAGCAAAAGCAATTACTTACTCTCCATACACAGCAAAAACTACTATTTACTCTCCACACACAGAAAAACCATTTCCCTGATGTACTAGCATCACCGAAATCAACGCACAAAAGATGTTGCATGTCACAGAGCCAGCTCGCTCGCAGAAATGAAAAAGGTCTTTAATTACAGAGGTTCAAAAGGTTAGTACAGAGGAGAACACAGTTGGTACAGAGGTGAAAAAGAAAATACTGAGAGGAATAAAGTTGGTACAGAAGTGAAAAAGGTTAGTACGGAGGGGAATACACTTGGTACAGAGGTGAAAAAGAAAATACGGAGAGGAATAAAGTTGGTACAGTTATGAAAAAGTCGGTACAAAAGTAATGCTTGCACGCAGGCTCCCCATTCTGGACGCTGGAGGTGAACAGGCCGAGAGTGAACGACTCAGGAGTGTACGAGTGTCAGGTCTCTTCACAGCCCAAAATTTTCAGAAGAATTAAACTCGACGTCACAGGTGAGAATAGTCCTGCTGCTAATCAATGATCTTGCTACCGATTAATGATCTTGCTACCGATTAATGATCTTGCTACCGATTAATGATCTTGCTACCAATTAATGATATTGCTACCAATTATAATGATCTTGCTACCAATTATAATGATCTTGCTACCAATTATAATGATCTTGCTACCAATTATAATGATCTTGCTACCAATTATAATGATCTTGCTACCAATTATAATGATCTTGCTACCAATTAATGATCTTGCTACCAATTATAATGATCTTGCTACCAATTAATGATCTTGCTACCAATTATAATGATCTTGCTACCAATTAATGATCTTGCTACCAATTATAATGATCTTGCTACCAATTAATGATCTTGCTCCCAATTATAATGATCTTGCTACCAATTAATGATCTTGCTCCCAATTATAATGATCTTGCTACCAATTAATGATCTTGCTACCAATTACAATCATCTTGCTACCAATTATAACGATCTTGCTAACAATAAATGATCTTGCTACCTATTTGAAAAAATTTAAAGGTTATATGAGGGATATTCAACGTGTGAGTTATGAGGTTTAGTCTTCCATGTCGTATGTTGGTTTGCTATTGTAGTGTCTTAGCTAATTGGAAAGTTACGAAGTGCTGTCAGTGAACTCAACCGATTTATTCTTTATTTTTCTTACTTTTGTTTTATATGGTACGTAATTTTCATACTCTGCAGTCACCCCATTCCCTGTTGTGTGTTTTGTTTAAACCTGAATATACATACACTACAAACTTACATAAATAAAATGACCGTAGTGATTTCAGCAATTAAATACAAATGAGGAAAAAAATTTCGGTGGATTTTTTTCTTTTGTTCTTATCCAGGGTTCCCACGGAAAAATTATTCATCAAATTTAAGTATTGATAATATTTTTTCTTTCTGATACCATAAAGCAGTTCTATTCTGATGCGTTTCCTTGTCTTTTATTCCTGAGCAATGCACTTTAATAAAATAATTGAATAATGTTGCACCATAAATACTTAAAATCAGATATATTTCTTGCAAACAACAAACAAAAGTGAAACGTGGATTCACAATATTCAGAATCGAATTAGCGTTCACAACTTTTTTAAAACATTAAAAAATTCATTATATAGGATAATTTTTTTTGGCACGCAAAATGACCCGTATCTTCGATACCCAACTAAAGATGAGACCTAGCAATTTAACTTCGGCAAACCGTTTCTTCCTTATAAAATATATGTTGCATCAATTTGGCTCGAAACAATAGTCCTTTTTCCAGCATGGAATAATTTTTCAAAGTTCCTTTGAATGATATACTCACATTTCGAACACGAGATAACAGGCGTGTGGGAATATGCGATGAAATTTACGATCTCCCTTCCTGTCAGTGTCCTGATTTTTATGCCCATGTCAGTGATTCGATTTTCTTCCAATTACTGCAACTTTATTTTTCTGCCCATATCAGTGACTTGATTTTTATGCCAAAGACGGTTACTCGAATTTTTTTGCCATAGACGCTGATTCGATTTTTTGTCACAGACGGTGATTCGATTTTTCTGCCAAAGACGGTAATTCGATTTTTTTGTCAAAGATGAGGGTTACTCGATTTTTCTGCTAAAGACGGTTATTCGATTTGTTGCCAAAGATGGTGACTCGATTTTTCTGCCCGCGCCAGTGCCGGTATCCCAGATACTGGGCAGCCCCGAAGTCTATATGAAGGCCGGCAGCAACATCAACATCACGTGTGTGCTGCGCGGACACAAGCAACCAACCCACGTCACGTGGTACCATTTCGGCAACGGATCAGGTGGGTCATGCAGTCCAATCCGGCGGCGGATTTACATGACGGTAGAGGAAACAAGGTAGGGTCATTGCTATGGGGAAAATACACCTCCTCTTATTCGGCTAGCCAATAGAAAGGCTTTATTTCAAACATACTCTGTGACGTCACCAACACGCCATGTTCTTAGGCCAATAAGGGAGCAGGATTTGGGGGTAGCAGTGCTACCAGATGCAGTATGAGCGCTGCTATTGGTTCGTTGCCGTGACGTCAGCAAAACCACACCGTAAACGAGAAAAAGACCGGTTTGAACCTACCTTGTTTCCTTTACCGTGATTTACATCGCCGTTGAGGAGTGATTATAATCACTCCTCTCATCCCTTTCCCTGATAATTATCAAGGAAAGTTTTCAAGTCGATTTGACGGAACTGTTTTCTCTGGCATCAAAATGCACGTATTTTCAGTGAAAATAGCTTATGCTAGATGATATTAGTGAGAAAAACAGCACGTAGCATAACTAAGTAGTCAAATCGACGGTAGAGATTTCTCTGCCATCTGTACTGTTACAGCGATTTAAATTTCTAACAACCCACCCACTGAATATCTTCCATAACTGAATAAATGAGTGTCTTTATTGTGCTCATAATATTACTACATGACCCCGGTATTGCAGTTGAAATTTTATAACATGATAGGTTGGATAAATCAACTTAATGAGGCAGGTATAAGCAACTTTGTACGTCAAGTATGGAGAACATTGAGAGTCAAGTGCAAGAATATGGAAAGGCAAGTATGAGTAATATAGCAAGTCAGGTTTGCAACATAGAGTTAGCTAGGTGGAAGTAACACATTTATTTAGCCAGCAACAACATGATGTTAAGTATAAAATTAATACATATCATTACGTGTGGAAAGCTAATGATTTTGAAAAGTGTTAGACCTATGAATAAAAATGCGCAAAATTATGTTTATTTTCCAACCAGAAGAAAAATGTGCCGTGAAATAAACCGTTAATGTTCAAATTTATTTTCTATATTAAATATTTATTCAAATTACTGTATAAATGTTATTATCAGATCTGTGATCGCCACGTCAATGAGATCATAACAGTAAGTGTAGCAAGAAATAAATCCTTCTCAGTCATACCTACATGGAAACATACTCACAACATATTTGGGGGAACATCAGAATTTATTTGGGTAAATTCATATAAAGTCTTTAAGACAAATATACATTTCATTTTCAGCTATTTACGTTACAGTAGTTTGAGGACTATTGGACAGTATTAATAAGTATTAATAGACAGTATTAATAAGTTCTTTAGAGATTTTGCGTAACTGATTGAGACAGATGTGAACATGGTCAGTACAGAGGTAAATAAAAATAAGTTCGGTACAAAAATGAAAAAGGCCTTTACAGAAGTTAAAAGAGTTAGTGCGGAGGTAAATAAGTTCGGTACAGAAATGGAAAAGGCCTTTACAGAGGTTAAAAGAGTTAGTGCGAAGGGGAATAAAGTTGGCACAAAAAATAAAAAAGGTTAAAAGGAAATCAAGGTAGCCAGTACAGAAATAAATAAGGTTGTTAATTAGTTAAATTAGGCGCAATACAGAGGTGAATTATAGGTCGTTACAGAGGTAAATAAGGTTGTACATTACATGATAAGGCAAGCGCAGCAGGGAAAAATGTCACCACAGAGGTGAATAGAGTCGGTTTAGCCAGTTAGAAATACGTTTGCTGTAATGATTTACGAGTATTACTGGAAAATCTTGCTCTACTTATTGAATTAATGAGAAGGATTACTTAGACGTAGGGTGACACAGAAGAGAAGGTGGTTAAAAGGAACGACTCAGGCAGCCCCACCTTGTGTTGCTGCTCAGTCTAACCCCAGTCTAACTTTTTCGCCACCTGCATGCATTTTCTTCGTCGCCCAAGTAATTAAATCGCTTGGGTGGCGAAAAGCATGCATGCTCCAGCGAGAAAGTTTGACTGGGACGTCATCAGACATCAGTCCCGCTCAGGCAGCAGAGTAGTCCTGCTCAGGCAGCAGAGTAGTCTCGCTAAAGCAGCAGAGTAGTCCCGCTCAGGCAGCAGAGTAGTCCCGCTCAGGCAGCAGAGTAGTCCCGCTCAGGCAGCCCAGTAGTCCCGCTCAGGCAGCAGAGTAGTCTCGCTCAGGCAGCAGAGTAGTCCCGCTCAGGCAGCAGAGTAGTCCCGCTCAGGCAGCAGAGTAGTCCCGCTCAGGCAGCAGAGTAGTCCCGCTCAGGCAGCAGAGTAGTCCCGCTCAGGCAGCAGAGTAGTCCCGCTCAGGCAGCAGAGTAGTCCCGCTCAGGCAGCAGAGTAGTCCCGCTCTGGCAGCAGAGTAGTCCCGCTCAGGCAGCAGAGTAGTCTCGCTCAGGCAGCAGAGTAGTCCCGCTCAGGCAGCAGAGTAGTCCCGCTCAGGCAGCAGAGTAGTCTCGCTCAGGCAGCAGAGTAGTCTCGCTCAGGCAGCAGAGTAGTCTCGCTCAGGCAGCAGAGTAGTCCCGCTCAGGCAGCAGAGTAGTCTCGCTCAGGCAGCAGAGTAGTCTCGCTCAGGCAGCAGAGTAGTCTCGCTCAGGCAGCAGAGTAGTCTCGCTCAGGCAGCAGAGTAGTCTCGCTCAGGCAGCAGAGTAGTCCCGCTCAGGCAGCAGAGTAGTCCCGCTCAGGCAGCAGAGTAGTCTCGCTCAGGCAGCAGAGTAGTCTCGCTCAGGCAGCAGAGTAGTCCCGCCCAGGCAGCAGAGTAGTCTCGCTCAGGCAGCAGAGTAGTCTCGCTCAGGCAGCAGAGTAGTCTCGCTCAGGCAGCAGAGTAGTCCCGCTCAGGCAGCAGAGTAGTCCCGCTCAGGCAGCAGAGTAGTCCCGCTCAGGCAGCAGAGTAGTCCCGCTCAGGCAGCAGAGTAGTCCCGCTCTGGCAGCAGAGTAGTCCCGCTCAGGCAGCAGAGTAGTCCCGCTCAGGCAGCAGAGTAGTCCCGCTCAGGCAGCAGAGTAGTCCCGCTCAGGCAGCAGAGTAGTCTCGCTCAGGCAGCAGAGTAGTCTCGCTCAGGCAGCAGAGTAGTCTCGCTCAGGCAGCAGAGTAGTCCCGCTCAGGCAGCAGAGTAGTCCCGCTCAGGCAGCAGAGTAGTCTCGCTCAGGCAGCAGAGTAGTCTCGCTCAGGCAGCAGAGTAGTCCCGCCCAGGCAGCAGAGTAGTCTCGCTCAGGCAGCAGAGTAGTCTCGCTCAGGCAGCAGAGTAGTCTCGCTCAGGCAGCAGAGTAGTCCCGCTCAGGCAGCAGAGTAGTCCCGCTCAGGCAGCAGAGTAGTCCCGCTCAGGCAGCAGAGTAGTCCCGCTCAGGCAGCAGAGTAGTCTCGCTCAGGCAGCAGAGTAGTCCCGCTCAGGCAGCAGAGTAGTCCCGCTCAGGCAGCAGAGTAGTCCCGCTCAGGCAGCAGAGTAGTCCCGCTCAGGCAGCAGAGTAGTCCCGCTCAGGCAGCAGAGTAGTCCCGCTCAGGCAGCAGAGTAGTCCCGCTCAGGCAGCAGAATAGTCCCGCTCAGGCAGCAGAGTAGTCTCGCTCAGGCAGCAGAGTAGTCCCGCTAAGGCAGCAGAGTAGTCCCGCTCAGGCAGCAGAGTAGTCTTGCTCAGGCAGCAGAGTAGTTTCGCTCAGGCAGCAGAGTAGTCCCGCTCAGGCAGCAGAGTAGTCCCGCTCAGGCAGCAGAGTAGTCTCGCTCAGGCAGCAGAGTAGTCTCGCTCAGGCAGCAGAGTAGTCCCGCCCAGGCAGCAGAGTAGTCTCGCTCAGGCAGCAGAGTAGTCTCGCTCAGGCAGCAGAGTAGTCCCGCTCAGGCAGCAGAGTAGTCCCGCTCAGGCAGCAGAGTAGTCCCGCTCAGGCAGCAGAGTAGTCCCGCTCAGGCAGCAGAGTAGTCTCGCTCAGGCAGCAGAGTAGTCCCGCTCAGGCAGCAGAGTAGTCCCGCTCAGGCAGCAGAGTAGTCCCGCTCAGGCAGCAGAGTAGTCCCGCTCAGGCAGCAGAGTAGTCCCGCTCAGGCAGCAGAGTAGTCCCGCTCAGGCAGCAGAGTAGTCCCGCTCAGGCAGCAGAGTAGTCCCGCTCAGGCAGCAGAGTAGTCTCGCTCAGGCAGCAGAGTAGTCCCGCTCAGGCAGCAGAGTAGTCCCGCTCAGGCAGCAGAGTAGTCCCGCTCAGGCAGCAGAGTAGTCCCGCTCAGGCAGCAGAGTAGTCTCGCTCAGGCAGCAGAGTAGTCCCGCTCAGGCAGCAGAGTAGTCCCGCTCAGGCAGCAGAGTAGTCTCGCTCAGGCAGCAGAGTAGTCCCGCTCAGAACGCAGCCGCGCAGGCAACTCACGCGATAACTTGTCGCTGCTTTTCTCTTTATGGTTCGCTGGAGTTCCGGTAGAGTTCGATTTAGCACTTTCAAGAGCAGGAAGATTTATTACCTAGTAGTGATCAAGATGATTTATGAGCAAGTTCACCATTTCTGTGTAAATATCACATAAAATTAGACGTCGTAATTCAATATAAATTAATCTATCTAACGCACTGATAAGTAAACTCAAAAATACTTAGGCAAATAAAATAAAGTACAAATGTTTCAAATTTGGTTCATCGCGAGCTTGTGAAATTGTGATATTTTGCGTAGTCTTCCAATGGATTTTAAGAAAAATTTTAGGAAAAATGTTGGACGTCTTCATCCCATTATTATTTGTAGGTTTCATGTGGCTGTATTTTATAATGCTACACTGCCAACAGTTTTTTGACATTGGTTTTGAAAATGGTTTGATTTAAGTGAGCAGAAAGCTTGCTCATTAAAAAATTTCAAATAAACCTGATTGATTTATAAAAGATAAAGATACCCAACTGCTAGTTCAGTATCTGCAACTGATTCTAATTGACATAAAAACTTTTTTGTCAACTTTAAAGGCTGCTACAACGTCCTATCTTTTAAGAAAAAGTAACTGAATCGCATTTCAGATTAGTTAATTATCTTCTCTATTGAGGTTGGTGCAACACCCAACCATTCTAGCAAAGGCAACTGACTCTAATAATAGATTCGTTACAGATCCTCATTGCATTAATTTCTGCGACATTCAATCACTTTAGCAGCTAACTTTTATTTCAATCTGTTAAATCTATTCCTAATCTTGAAATTTCTGCGATAATCAACAATTTTAGCAAGGGCAACTAATGCATATATTAGATTCGTTAACTTTCCTCTCACTGGATATTTCTGAAACGTCCAACCATCTCAGCAACGGCGGCTGATTCTCATAAAAGATTTGTTACATTTTCTCAACCTCAAAATTTCCGTGACTTTTGATTGGTATTATTTACAGAAGATTTGTTACATTTTTCCCCATCTTGAAATTTCATTGACATCCTAGGTTTAGCGAAAGCCCATTTATTTACTTTCAGACACGCGCAGAGAAGTTAACGCCGGAGAGAGAGGCGGCATCCAGCTGGTGACGGACACCCGGACGGGCACCAGCTGGCTGCTGGTGAACCACGCCACCTGGCGCGACGCTGGCAGCTACACTTGTGCGCCTGACTTCTCCCAGCCTTCCCATGTGCAAGTCCATATATTGCAGGGTGAGTCTACTGTCTCCATATATTGCAGGGTGAGTCGACTGTCTCCATATATTGCAGGGTGAGTCTACTGTCTCCATATATTGCAGGGTGAGTCTACTGTCTCCATATATTGCAGGGTGAGTCTACTGTCTCCATATATTGCAGGGTGAGTCTACTGTCTCCATATATTGCAGGGTGAGTCTACTGTCTCCATACATTGCAGGGTGAGTCTACTGTCTCTATATATTGCAGGGTGAGTCTACTGTCTCCATATATTGCAGGGTGAGTCTACTGTCTCTATATATTGCAGGGTGAGTCTACTGTCTCCATATATTGCAGGGTGAGTCTACTGTCTCCATATATTGCAGGGTGAGTCTACTGTCTCCATATATTGCAGGGTGAGTCTACTGTCTCTATATATTGCAGGGTGAGTCTACTGTCTCCATATATTGCGGTGTGAGTCTACTGTCTCCATGTATTGCAGTGTGAGTCTACTGTCTCCATATATTGCAGGGTGAGTCTACTGTCTCCATATATTGCAGGGTAAGTCTACTGTCTCCATATATTGCAGGGTGAGTCTACTGTCTCCATATATTGCAGGGTGAGTCTACTGTCTCCATATATTGCAGGGTGAGTCTACTGTCTCCATATATTGCAGGGTGAGTCTACTGTCTCCATATATTGCGGTGTGAGTCTACTGTCTCCATGTATTGCAGTGTGAGTCTACTGTATCCATATATTGCAGGGTGAGTCTACTGTCTCCATATATTGCAGGGTGAGTCTACTGCCTCCATATATTGCAGGGTGAGTCTACTGTCTCCATATATTGCAGGGTGAGTCTACTGTCTCCATATATTGCAGGGTGAGTCTACTGTCTCCATATATTGCAGGGTGAGTCTACTGTCTCCATATATTGCAGGATGAGTCTACTGTCTCCATATATTGCAGGGTGAGTATGCTGTCTCCATGTATTGCAGGGTGAGTCTACTGTCGCCATATATTGCAGGGTGAGTCTACTGTCTCTGAGTCCATATATTGCAAGGTGAGTCTACTGTCTCTGAGTCCATATATTGCAGAGTGAGTCTACTGTCTCTGAGTCTATATATTGCAGGGTGAGTCTACTGTCTCTGAGTCCATATATTGCAGAGTGAGTCTACTGTCTCTGAGTCCATATATTGCAGAGTGAGTCTACTGTCTCCATATATTGCAGGGTGAGTCTACTGTCTCCATATATTGCAGGGTGAGTCTACTGTCTCCATATATTGCAGGGTGAGTCTACTGTCTCCATATATTGCAGGGTGAGTCTACTGTCTCCATAGATTGCAGGGTGAGTCTACTGTCTCCATATATTGCAGGGTGAGTCTACTGTCTCCATATATTGCAGGGTGAGTCTACTGTCTCCATATATTGAAGGGTGAGTCTACTGTCTCCATATATTGCAGGGTGAGTCTACTGTCTCCATATATTGCAGGGTGAGTCTACTGTCTCCATATATTGCAGGGTGAGTTTACTGTCTCCATATATTGCAGGGTGAGTCTACTGTCTCCATATATTGCAGGGTGAGTCTACTGTCTCCATATATTGCAGGGTGAGTCTACTGTCTCCATATATTGCAGGGTGAGTCTACTGTCTCCATATATTGCAGGATGAGTCTACTGTCTCCATATATTGCAGGGTGAGTATGCTGTCTCCATGTATTGCAGGGTGAGTCTACTGTCTCCATATATTGCAGAGTGAGTCTACTGTCTCTGAGTCCATATATTGCAGAGTGAGTCCACTGTCTCTGAGTTCATATATTGCAGGGTGAGTCTACTGTCTCTGAGTCCATATATTGCAGAGTGAGTCTACTGTCTCTGAGTTCATATATTGCAGGGTGAGTCTACTGTCTCTGAGTCTATATATTGCAGAGTGAGTCTACTGTCTCTGAGTCCATATATTGCAGAGTGAGTCTACTGTCTCTGAGTTCATATATTGCAGGGTGAGTCTACTGTCTCTGAGTCTATATATTGCAGGGTGAGTCTACTGTCTCTTAGTCTATATATTGCAGGGTGAGTCTACTGTCTCTGAGTCTATATATTGCAGGGTGAGTCTACTGTCTCTGAGTCCATATATTGCAGGGTGAGTCTACTGTCTCTGAGTTCATATATTGCAGTGTGAGTCTACTGTCTCTGAGTCCATATATTGCAGAGTGAGTCTACTGTCTCTGAGTCTATATATTGCAGGGTGAGTCTACTGTCTCTGAGTCTATATATTGCAGGGTGAGTCTACTGTCTCTGAGTCTATATATTGCAGGGTGAGTCTACTGTCTCTGAATCCATATATTGCAGGGTGAGTCTACTGTCTCTGAGTTCATATATTGCAGGGTGAGTCTACTGTCTCTGAGTCTATATATTGCAGGGTGAGTCTACTGTTTCTGAGTTCATATATTGCACAGTGAGTCTACTGTCTCTGAGTCTATATATTGCAGGGTGAGTCTACTGTTTCTGAGTTCATATATTGCAGGGTGAGTCTACTGTCTCTGAGTTCATATATCGCAGAGTGAGTCTACTGTTTCTGAGTTCATATATTGCAGGGTGAGTCTACTGTCTCTGAGTTCATATATTGCAGGGTGAGTCTACTGTCTCTGAGTTCATATATTGCAGGGTGAGTCTACTGTCTCTGAGTTCATATATTGCAGGGTGAGTCTACTGTTTCTGAGTTCATATATTGCAGAGTGAGTCTACTGTCTCTGAGTCTATATATTGCAGGGTGAGTCTACTGTTTCTGAGTTCATATATTGCAGGGTGAGTCTACTGTCTCTGAGTTCATATATTGCAGAGTGAGTCTACTGTCTCTGAGTCCATATATTGCAGGGTAAGTCTACTGTCTCTGAGTTCATATATTGCAGGGTGAGTCTACTGTCTCTGAGTCTATATATTGCATGGTGAGTCTACTGTCTCTGAGTCTATATATTGCAGGGTGAGTCTACTGTTTCTGAGTTCATATATTGCAGAGTGAGTCTACTGTCTCTGAGTCTATATATTGCAGGGTGAGTCTACTGTTTCTGAGTTCATATATTGCAGAGTGAGTCTACTGTTTCTGAGTTCATATATTGCAGGGTGAGTCTACTGTCTCTGAGTTCATATATTGCAGGGTGAGTCTACTGTCTCTGAGTTCATATATTGCAGGGTGAGTCTACTGTCTCTGAGTTCATATATTGCAGAGTGAGTCTACTGTCTCTGAGTCCATATATTGCAGGGTAAGTCTACTGTCTCTGAGTTCATATATTGCAGGGTGAGTCTACTGTCTCTGAGTTCATATATTGCAGAGTGAGTCTACTGTCTCTGAGTCTATATATTGCAGGGTGAGTCTACTGTCTCTGAGTCCATATATTGCAGAGTGAGTCTACTGTCTCTGAGTCCATATATTGCAGAGTGAGTCTACTGTCTCTGAGTCCATATATTGCAGAGTGAGTCTACTGTCTCTGAGTCTATATATTGCAGGGTGAGTCTACTGTTTCTGAGACCTATCATATGCTAGTTTTTATATCACAGGATGCTTATTCTCTAGGATTTTCAATTATGGTGTAAAAGCACCATAATTAGTGAGGATGTAATAAAATTATACGTTAGTTAGAAATGCTTCTATTTTAGCTACTGATGGTCTATTCAATTATATTTTTCATTAGAATATACAAGCAGTGAAAAAAGCAATATTCTAATATATGCATCAAATTTTATCAAAAAATTATGCTTTGCAAGACCTATTTAATACTGGTATACTCATTCAAAATTGACGGATAGGAGCATTTAAAACGACTTTTCTTTTTTCATCAACTGGCCGTGTCCTATCACGGCCGAAGTCAAGAAGATAAAAACTCGAAAATAATTAAGAATATCATGTATGCTGACTAGCATAGTGCCATAGATAGCAACTTTGTGGAATAACCAAATGAAGCGTAAATCGATGTTCATTACGATCAAGTTGACCCATGAAGTACTCTCAATTGGATATTTGAAAGCCTTTTAAATAATGAAACGTCGTTGTGAAAAATGTCAACTGTTGAGCAGGTAAGCATTTATACACACGAATTTAGTAAATAATTTGGGCTCGACTTTGTTTCCCAAGAAGAGCACGCGGTGACCCTTCGAATTGAGTCCATGGCAGGGCCGAGACTAAAGGAAAAACTGGGATCAATTCTGCATCCGCCCTTTCATGAATGCTTCAATTTCGACAAACAGTACAAGTGCAGAAGCAAAAGCCAACTCTTACGAAAGATTCACTGGGAAGACAAAAGCTCTGGTACGTCAAAAGCTCGGCCATGTTGTCTAAGGCTTAAAAGATTTGAAGATATAGATTGCAGCCTGCTCGACAAAGCTCTTCTGAATATGTCTTCCATTTGAGTCACAACGTCTGCGGTCGGTACACCTCAAAGCACTCGGGATTTGGTGCATGAATTCAGTGAGGCATGTTCTGCTCTGCAACAAACTCCCCAAGCAAATTTGGGAAACGTTGACAAAGGATACTTGACTTGCACATGAGCGTGGAGTTCGAATAGAACAGAACGTTTCACAATCTGCCCCAGCCTTTCACTTGCTTGGAGTAAACTACTTGTAGTAGTTCTATGTTACAAGCGATGGATGAATAGAGAGTGGTTGCTTATTTGATAAGGGAAAATATACGAACCTTAAATTCATTTTGACG
Source organism: Morinoia aosen (assembly GCA_030386875.1). Lineage (NCBI taxonomy): Eukaryota > Metazoa > Arthropoda > Malacostraca > Amphipoda > Talitridae > Morinoia > Morinoia aosen. Next base: position 42,220,564 of record CM059574.1, read on the forward strand.
CCTAGGACTGAGAAGTGTGACTTTACTCTGAATATTCTAACATTGAAAATGGTGCTTTGCACAACGAGAAATTCGAATATTTGACATACTCTTAGTTTTACGGCGGTCTTAGAAATGCTGTTCCGGTGAACCAAGGGCATTTCACTGTGACATTTACTCATTAAATCAATGCGGTAAAATATATTAATATTACTTATTCCTTCGTCTCTGACTGGTGAATTAAGTAACTGATAATAATCTCTACCTCACCTACAATTGAGTCACAAGTCTGCCCTGAAAGCTAGCACTACTAAACTAAGCAAAGTACTAAGCTGGGAGCTGGGCGAGTCTAGCTCTTACTTATTACTCGACGCTGCGATAACTTCGGTGCATATTTCGTTATAATATTTTTTTGAAAGTAAAGAACTCGCGACCAATATTTTATGTGCGAGACTTGCTAATGAGTTCCCAATAACGAAACCAGTCAACACAATACAATGCTCCCCGATTAGTAAAGAGTTTCCTTGAATTCACTTCACAACATTCAGGACGATGAGGCACGGTACAGAAGTGATATTTTAGTACAGCTAAGCGATGAATTTTACGGTCGACACTCGAAAACTTCATCCAACTCTAGCTTCAAAACCTTTGAACAAAAAAAACACTTATCGAACTTGAATAACTGTTGGTTCAATTTACTGTAGATATAAATTGGAATAACGGTCACAAGTTTTTTGAGTATAGGATGAAATTTGAATTAGACGGTGTCTCACAACTCGAGGCCCGATTGTATGGTCGCATTAAACGGTGTCTCACAACTCGAGACCTGATTGTATGGTCGCATTAGACGGTGTCTCACAACTCGAGACCTGATTGTATGGTCGCATTAGACGGTGTCTCACAACTCGAAACCTTATAGTATGGTCGCATTAGACGGTGTCTCACAACTCGAAACCTGATAGTATGGTCGCATTAGACGGTGTCTCACAACTCGAAACCTTATAGTATGGTCGCATTAGACGGTGTCTCACAACTCGAGACCCGATTGTATGGTCTCATTAGACGGTGTCTCACAACTCGAAACCTTATAGTATGGTCGCATTAGACGGTGTCTCACAACTCGAAACCTGATAGTATGGTCGCATTAGACGGTGTCTCACAACTCGAAACCTTATAGTATGGTCGCATTAGACGGTGTCTCACAACTCGAAACCTGATAGTATGGTCGCATTAAACGGTGTCTCACAACTCGAGACCTGATTGTATGGTCGCATTAGACGGTGTCTCACAACTCGAAACCTTATAGTATGGTCGCATTAGACGGTGTCTCACAACTCGAAACCTGATAGTATGGTCGCATTAGACGGTGTCTCACAACTCGAAACCTTATAGTATGGTCGCATTAGACGGTGTCTCACAACTCGAAACCTGATAGTATGGTCGCATTAAACGGTGTCTCACAACTCGAGACCTGATTGTATGGTCGCATTAGACGGTGGCTCACAACTCGAAACCTGATAGTATGGTCGCATTAAACGGTGTCTTACAACTCGAGACCCGATTGTATGGTCGCATTAAACGGTGTCTCACAACCCGAGACCTGATTGTATGGTCGCATTAGACGGTGTCTCACAACTCGAGACCTGATTGTATGGTCGCATTAGACGGTGTCTCACAACCCGAGACCTGATTGTATGGTCGCATTAGACGGTGTCTCACAACTCGAAACCGATTGTATGGTCGCATTAGACGGTGTCTCACAACTCGAGTCCTAGTTGTATGGTCGCATTAGACGGTGTCTCACAAGTCGAGTCCTAGTTGTATGGTCGCATTAGACGGTGTCTCACAAGTCGAGACCCGATTGTATGGTCGTATTAAACGGTGTCTCACAACTCGAGACCTGATTGTATGGTCGCATTAGACGGTGTCTCACAACTCGAGACCTGATTGTATGGTCGCATTAGACGGTGTCTCACAACTCGAGACCTGATTGTATGGTCGCATTAGACGGTGTCTCACAACTCGAGACCCGATTGTATGGTCTCATTAGACGGTGTCTCACAACTCGAGACCTGATTGTATGGTCTCATTAGACGGTGTCTCACAACTCGAGACCCGATTGATGTACAAGTTAATTCCTGTTTCCTCCGACAGACGAAGAAACAGCAGCGATGCAGCCACACCTGCACGGCGGCTCCAACAGCAGCAGCGACAGCTCGGCCGCGCCAACCCTCATTCCGCCGCATCCTCCGGAAATCGCATCCTTTTCCGCTATTTTTGTCTTTTCTTCGTTACTAGGCGTCGTCCGGTGCTGGTGGTGACGGTGACTTGCACCCGCCACAATTTTATAACGTACGAATTTGCCTGAACCCAGTCTAACTTTTTCGCCGCCTGCATGCATGTTTTTCGTCGCCCAAGTAATTAAATCGATTTGGCGGCGAAAAACCTGCATGTTCCGTTGAAAAAGTTTGACTGGGAAGTTTCGCTTGCTTGAGAGAGATGCTTGGAAGTTATTTTACAATAAAAATAAACTTTATCATGACTTTTTATTGGTTTTCTTGCCTTTTATTTTGTACATGAATTTAACATCATGGTGTGACGTTCATCATTTTTCAACTGCAAAATCAAAAGCGCCAATTGTAATGAAAAGATTATGGAAAAAACCCAAACAGAAAAACGGTGTCCGTTTCAAAATACTCTGATTTTATCACCAGTGCTTGAAAAAAATTCTACATTGATTAAAAATTTCAATATCGATGAAAAACTTCATTCTTTGAGTTAACAAATGAATGAACAAATCAAAAGTCATTTGAATTCAAATGAATTCCTTTGAAATCTTGCAAGTTAACCATTTTATTAACGATGAGATAGATATCGCTTAATAGTTTATATCTGTATTTTTTTGCTCCTCTGAATCATGAAAGCAAATTTTCAAGAAGTCTTGCAGATACAGGGCCTGAATTGCGCATAATTGATGTTAAAGTCATTATAATAAATGGTTCAAATATTTATTCATTACGGAGCCTGATAAATAAGATATCTGATAAAAACGTATGATAATTATTGCAGTGTCTGGAGACAACAGTGTTCGGCAATCACTTCGTTTGATAATCACGATATGTGAAAACACGGTGTTTAATGATCACGATATCTGATAACACGGTGTCTGATAATCACGATATCTGATAACACGGTGTCTGATAATCACGATATGTGATAACACGGTGTCTGATAATCACGATATCTGATAACACGGTGTCTGATAATCACGATATGTGATAACACGGTGTCTGATAATCACGATATCTGATAACACGGTGTCTGATAATCACGATATGTGATAACACGGTGTCTGATAACCACGATATCTTATAACACGGTGTCTGATAATCACGATATGTGATAACACGGTGTCTGATGATCACGATATCTGATAACACGGTGTCTGATAATCACGATATGTGATAACACGGTGTCTGATAATCACGATATCTGATAACAAGGTGTCTGTAAATCACGATATCTTATAATACGGTGTCTGTTAATCACGATATCTTATAACACGGTGTCTGATAATCACGATATCTGATAACACGGTGTCTGATAATCACGATATCTGATAACACGGTGTCTGATAATCACGATATGTGATAACACGATGTCTGATAATCACGATATCTGATAACAAGGTGTCTGTAAATCACGATATCTTATAATACGGTGTCTGTTAATCACGATATCTTATAACACGGTGTCTGATAATCACGATATCTGATAACAAGGTGCCTGATAATCACGGAATCTGATAAACATAATGTCTGATGACCACTGTGTCCGATGATCACGTTGTATGGTAGACACGTTAACTGACTATCAAAATCACTGAAAATTGACTGTGATGTGTAACAATCACGAAACCTATTGAACTCGCTGACTGATAATCACGGTTTCTGATAATCATGGTATCTGATAGTTACGATGTTCAGCAATCGTAATGAGTCATTATAGCAGCATCAGATAGTTGGGGTGATTGATAATCACATTCCTAGATGATCGTGGAGATTGATGATCCCAGTGTCTGTTAATCAGGACTTCTGCACATAATTACTTTTGATGGTTGCGATATTCGCCATCTATGACAACTGATGATCTTAAAATCATATAGGAATCTTTGGAAGAACTATAGCGGCGTCTGAGGAGCATTTAACTCCAAACAAAACTTTTCGATCTAGTAATACCTAATATAGAGTAAATACTACTTATTCTAATACCGACAATGATTTGCGTTACTGTTAACGAAGTTTATGAAACTCCTCGAGGCTGAAATGCAGCGCGAATTGTAATTATGGGATTTTTATTTTTTGTTTATTCGAAAAGCAGATCTTTGTTGAAAAAACAATGTCATTGTAATTGTGCGGGAACTGTGTTCAAGCTAATCATTTCTTTTACTTCTACTTGATCAATACACGTGTGGCCCACAAAAATGGCGAAGAAAGAACAAAATCTCAATTTCGGTTTTTTATTAACAATTTTTACGTCCGTATTTCATTTGGCTTTGATGTGCATCGTGGCTCACTAGCACCGTAGTTTTTCACATAATGAACGATAAGACATTTGAATGAAAAATGAAAAATGGAGACGCTGTAAAAGTATTTTACCCGACCGAAAGTGCCATTCAAAATCTCAATTCTTGTAACTAACAACATCCACATGATGTTGATGTTTGTGATGGAGTTTAAATATTGGCACAGCGTCTCCCACAAACACCAAATGCACATTTTAAAAGCATTTTTTCGAGAACATATTAACGTAATGTCATATTTTTTTTCGTACGGCGTGGAGATTTTTTCGCGGCCACATGAAGGAGATTATACATATTCCTCTTTAGGTTGACTCCTACTAGTCAAATGACGAAAGTTGTCAAAATAAAATTTTGAAGCGGATGCATTTATTAAACAAATTAATCTTAGATCACTTCATCTTAGAATTTCTCCCAACCAGAACATTTATTTTTTCGTTTCAGCTACAATAAATTTACTCCCCAAAGGCAGCTGACAAAAAACTATTGTTAACTATAAATTGTCGCACCTGAAGATGAAGTTACCGGCTGAATAAAAATTTAAAGAAATCCTCCCCGCTTGAAAGTATCTTCCAAAAAGCACTATTTACTATATAAGGTGTTCCAGAACAAGAGGTGCAAAATTGCACACCAAGTAGAAAATGGCCTTATGAACACTTTTTCTCTTTTTGAAATTTTACAAAAAAATCGGGTGTTTAAGATATTAGCTGTTGATCGTTTCAGAGGACGAAATTTATTCAGCTTTATTTAAATCACTATTTATGCAATTATTCGAAAAGGACTACAATTCCTTCTATATAAAAGTGTCATGCAAATGAAGCTTTTTAATCAAGATCTCCTCATACGTAGGCGCTGAGGTCAGTGATTCTTGAATTTCTTGAACGATTGAATGATTCTTAAATTTCTTGAATGATTGAATGATTCTTGAATGATTGAATGATTCTCGAATGATTGAATGGTTCTCGAATGATTGAATGATTCTTGAATGATTGAATGATTCTTGAATGATTCTTGAATAATTATCGAATGATTCTTGAATGATTCTCGAATGATTCTCGAATGATTCTCGAATGATTATTGAATGATTCTTGAATGATTGAATGATTCTTGAATGATTGAATGATTCTTGAATGACTGAATGATTCTTGAATGATTGAATGATTCTTGAATGATTGAATGATTCTTGAATGATTGAATGATTCTTGAATGATTGAATGATTCTTGAATGATTGAATTGCTCTGGCGTTTAGTTAGAGGAGACGAATCAGCTGTTCATTAGAACGAAAAATTAACAAACGCAATGCCAGACAATATTTTCCAAAGAATAATATTTCTTAAAATATTATTTTTATTGTTACATTTAGCCGAAAAAAGGTACCCCGAGCTGGTTGGTGTTTTGCGATTCCATTTGGGTTGGATCTTACTTTACTGGTGGAAATTACTCTCAAGTATTAGATGAAACAATAAATCCAGACCTCGGAACAACCGACGGTGATCACTTCTGCAGAATTTGGTGGATACTAGAAAAAACATCCTGTCATCGGTGAGCAGGGTTAAGAGATATTTTGCAAACCATCTTTGCACAAAGAATAATTAAGAGATATTTTGCAAACCATCTTTGCACAAAGAATAATTAAGAGATATTTTGCAAACCATCTTTGCACAAAGAATAATTAAGAGATATCTTGCAAACCATCTTTGCACAAAGAATAATTAAGAGATATTTTGCAAACCATCTTTGCACAAAGAATAATTAAGAGATATTTTGCAAACCATCTTTGCACAAAGAATAATTAAGAGATATCTTGCAAACCACCTTTGCACAAAGAATAATTAAGAGATATTTTGCAAACCACCTTTGCACAAAGAATAATTAAGAGATATTTTGCAAACCATCTTTGCACAAAGAATAATTAAGAGATATTTTGCAAACCATCTTTGCACAAAGAATAGTTAAGAGATATTTTGCAAACCATCTTTGCACAAAGAATAATTAAGAGATATCTTGCAAACCACCTTTGCACAAAGAATAATTAAGAGATATTTTGCAAACCACCTTCGCACAAAGAATAATTAAGAGATATTTTGCAAACCACCTTTGCACAAAGAATAATTAAGAGATATTTTGCAAACCATCTTTGCACAAAGAATTATTAAGAGATATTTTGCAAACCACCTTTGCACAAAGAATAATTAAGAGATATTTTGCAAACCATCTTTGCACAAAGAATAATTAAGAGATATTTTGCAAACCATCTTTGCACAAAGAATAATTAAGAGATATTTTGCAAACCATCTTTGCATAAAGAATAATTAAGAGATATTTTGCAAACCATCTTTGCACAAAGAATAATTAAGAGATATTTTGCAAACCATCTTTGCATAGAGAATAATTAAGAGATATTTTGCAAACCATCTTTGCACAAAGAATAATTAAGAGATATCTTGCAAACCATCTTTGCACAAAGAATAATTAAGAGATATTTTGCAAACCATCTTTGCATAAAGAATAATTAAGAGATATTTTGCAAACCATCTTTGCATAAAGAATAATTAAGAGATATTTTGCAAACCATCTTTGCACAAAGAATAATTAAGAGATATCTTGCAAACCATCTTTGCACAAAGAATAATTAAGAGATATTTCGCAAACCATTTTTGCACAAAGAATAATTAAGAGATATTTTGTAAACAACCTTTGCACAAAGAATAATTAAGAGATATTTTGCAAACCACCTTTGCACAAAGAATAATTAAGAGATATTTTGCAAGCCATCTTTGCACAAAGAATAATTAAGAGATATTTTGCAAGCCATCTTTGCACAAAGAATAATTAAGAGATATTTTGTAAACAACCTTTGCAGAAAGAATAATGAAGAGATATTTTGCAAACCATCTTTGCACAAAGAATAATTAAGAGATATCTTGCAAACCACCTTTGCACAAAGAATAATTAAGAGATATTTTGTAAACAACCTTTGCACAAAGAATAATTGCAGTAGGATACGAACGAGAATTACCCCAAAATCACTGGACATGACGTCCAGTGACTTAACACAAAAGTTAACACATCACCACTGCAACCCCAGACGGATTGAAACTACGTTTCACGACTGCAATGAAAGTGTTAGAAAGCAGCCCTTTTTTGAGGAGGCGAGTGATGAATATGAGAGATAATTGTTAGAAATATCTCGACAAGAAAAGACGTGAGATAATAATAACTTGAGATTAAAAAATAATAGATAATAATAACTTGAATAATAATAACTTGAGATAGAAACTTAATTAATGAACGATAATTTTCCGAAAATTCGACGTCTTGTGTTGCCTTTGAGTAGTCAAGGTTAATAGTTTGCATCGCACCAAGAAAACTAAAAGCGATTAATTCACGGCGAACATTCACTTCATAAAAAGTAATTTGACTTGTTTCCTTGCATTCGGTATCGTAGGAGGCAACCCCATGAGAAAATCCGCAATCGCATTCAATATATTTCCAAGAAATATGTCCACGTTAAACTAAATAAATTAAATTTTATGCTGTGTATTAAATTCGATACTGAGAGTTGCATACGTGGAAGCTATTTAATGAAGTCCTGGCTGTGAAGACTGAATTACAGATCAGTTTAATAGGTAATTATTATCAGTGAAGTAACAAACTAAGCGTTCAAATGTATGCCCAGAAACTTGCAGAAACTTTTCATTTTGAAATATTTTTTGCTAAATTCAAACTATTTACGCAATATGATAACATTTTTCTGAACTCAAGGATAGTCCACACTTATGAAGCAAACTCTTTAAGTACTTTTGATCTGAAATTTTACTCAGCATTTTGTTACCATCAAGTTTCAGACAGCAGCATTCATGTTCATCCGCAAACCGCAACCAAATGGAGATGTAAGAATCAGCGAACTGCTTTAATATTGGGATTAGACTTAGTGCATAGCGTTACCTACGAATCAGAATTAGTGTTTTGGCTTACTTACGGATCAGAATTAGCGTTTAGACTTACTTACGGATCAGAATTAGCGTTTAGACTTACTTACGGATCAGAATGAGCGTTTAGACTTACTTACGGATCAGAATTAGCGTTTAGACTTACTCATGGATCTGAATTAGCGTTTAGACTCACTTACGGATCAGAATTAGCGTTTAGACTTACTTACGGATCAGAATTAGCGTTTAGACTTACTCACGGATCAGAATTAGCGTTTAGACTTACTTACGGATCAAAATTAGCGTTTAGACTTACTTACGGATCAGAATTAGCGTTTAGACTTACTTATGGATCAGAATCAGCGTTTAGACTTACTCACGGATCAGAATTAGCGTTTAGACTTACTTACGGATCAGAATTAGCGCTTAGACTTACTTACGGATCAGAATTAGTGTTCAGGCTTACTTACGGATTAAAATTAGCGTTCAGGCTTACTTACGGATCAGAATGAGTGTTTAGACTTACTTACGGATCAGAATTAGTGTGTGGTCTTAATTTTACATCAAAATAAATCGAAACTCGCCCGTCAGATTTTATCTCGTTTCTAATTCTAAGTTAGAAATCATTTTCGAGACGTATTTCAACAAATTTATTGCTCTCCAGGTATTTAGCCTATCGCTCATTTATTTTTAGGGGATCCTACCTCGTCAAAAACTGTTATCTGTTTCAGAAAATACAATACCGAATAAATCGAACAACTTTTCTTAACATAATCAATAATATTATTTTCACCAAAATTCAGAATCTATTCGTACGTGAGGCCTGTAGGCTATCTAATTTGCCAGATTTCCCTGAGCGCTCTGCTCTGCAGCGGTGACGAATGAAACGCAATACCTCGGCTCTTATACTTGGATTATGAGATAAAATGCTCCTTCTCGCTAAGAGCAGTCATCAAAGGAAGCTAACATACTTCTGCAAGAAAGTATTTTTCCTGCCAAATGCAGCTCTGGGCCAGGGGACACTGCAATCTCTCGCATGACACTCCTTAGGGGACGGAATATTGCCTGCCAGCATCACCGACTCAGTCGAAAATATTCTCAGAAATCCTGCGCCCGGAGACATCGCCTCATAAAATTGCGATCTGCAGGGTGTCGATGCCTGTAGAAATGTGGCAATCTACCCGGCTGATGCTCCACCTGCAAAGCCTTGCCTTTCACACTTCCTCTACAATGATCGTTGTCACGAGCTCGTCCGTAATTTACCAGCATTCAACTCCATGCTTGAGGGTCTTCGCTACACCGAACTCAGGGCTGGACCGTCTTCACATTCTCAGTTCGTGGTTTTTGGAGAGAGTTCTGTCCTTTGATGCTCACAAACAATTCTCAATATACGAGTTTTATTCTCCGTTCAAAAATTCAATGGAAAGTTGACGCAAGTTTTTTTTGGTTACGGAAGGTTTCTCGAGGATGATTTTCTGTTATTGAGGGTATAAATGCAAATTAGTTCTTACGATAGCTTATTTCGTGGACTCGATGCATGGGTAACATGGAACGGAACGAAGGGCTTGGCATAATTCAACAGAGAAACTGTGAGTATATTTTTCTTTACGGTAGGAAAAAATTTGTTCCGTTAAAATAAATTTGACGGGCTGCTTTTATTTTTTCTATGTAAGAATCCCTTGAAGTAAACCTAAAAACACAATATTCTACTCACTTTTAAAGTAAATTGAGTAATATTTTGCTATCTATAATTACTTTGTCATTAAATATCAGAAGCTTTTAACATGGAAATTGTCTATATTCTATATGTATGTACGTGAGTGTGAACTACTCATTTAAACATATTTAACCAGACCTATGCTAACCTAGCCATCAGTACGGAGAATCAATCATGAGCAAAGAATTACTTAATTAAATATTTAAAAGCTGGCAAAAAACAAACAAGTCCCAGAATTGTTTACTCAATGAAGTCGTCACGTATAAAAATGTAACTCATAATGAGGCAAATGCACCTTTAAGGTATCACTGAGGTCATTTTTATGCAATTTATATTTCTGAAGCCTCTATCCTTTATGGGTGAAGAATTCGATTCATAATTATGGCCCTATGTTGTTTTAATTAAAAAACAATCATCCATATTTTGCGTAAATTTTACAGCGATACTACGCATAATATGTTTAAATGGAAGCGAGTTTCTTAAGGTTTCAATAAAGTTTTGTTGTTCATATTTTTAACTGAATCTGGTCTTAAGTGCATTCTCATTTTCACGTGATTGATAAAAACAAAACCCAGAAGGGGTGATTCTTTGAGCAGATCTGAAGCACATAGGCTGGCAAAATCCAAAGAGACTCCTCGTTTTAAAATTTTGTATCTAAGTGAAGAGTCATGGTGTGCGCTGTGAAATTCCACAATCGAGAAGGAAAAGAACTGCGTGAAATGAAGGAAGATGTGAATATGAGAACCCTTGCACCACATTAATGAAAATGCGTTATTTATGAACAATCAAACCAACAAGTACGTAAAACGCACATACAACTGCGCACTCAACTTCTGCGTACACCTGCACGAGCTATACAAATTTGCTGGTCAAAAACTTTGTGAGTGTAGACGTGATAATGATTTATAGTGAATGCATTTTTTTCGAAAATCTTAGCATAAAATAAATTCGGTTGGGGAAAAAAATATTGTCCGAAATAATTAGACATCTTTCGATAAGACCGACCTAAGCAATTGCTCATTTAAAGAAATAGATTCTTATTTTGGGAATTTTTTTGTCATAAAAAGCGGGTAAAGAAGTGAATTACGTTTCACGGTAATTAATCTTCGCTAATGCCATTAGAGGTTGCAATTAATCGGTCTTTGATCCCAGAGTTATCGCTCGCTGCGCCGCTCCACAGACCCGTTCATTTAGGAATGAAACTTTCCTACGTATCATCGAACACTCAGACTCGTAATTGAAGCAAAGTCCAGACTTGAGCTTCTTAATTTCCCGTCCAGAAACATCAAACGGACGAGCCTGATTGGACTGTTACTCTACTAACAACGAACGTTTAAGAACGGAACTTTCCCAACATTTCACTGAACACTCAAACTTATAACTGCAGCGAAGTCCAAACTACATAGAGCTTTCTAATCTCATGTCCAGAAACATCAAATGGATGAGACTAATCATGTCGTTATTTTACAAACAATGATATTCGAAATCTGTAAATTCGAAACGTTGGAAGCTCGTAAACTCTTTTGAGCAAGTTTTGCTGGAGGGGCACTTCACATTTTCTTCAAGCGCTAAGTGGAATGGTATGTTTCACGGCAGTCTTTCTCCTTCTCGAGTGAAGCTACAGCGATTTACTCTAAGTAAAAAGCGTAATAAATTCTCAGGATCCAGTTTACGAAAGCACCTTGTCACTGATACTTTTATTTTCACCGTCCTAGCAATGCCCAAAATAAAGCACGAGCTCCGACGCCTTCCAACCAGGACGCCTGAGCCTTTTGCTCGTAGCTCTTTAATTTAAGCAGCGCTTTACTTGCGATGCATGGAACAAATCTTTCACCGGCGTCTTTTGTGAACAAAACTTTTCAATGAGAGAAGTTCAGACTAAGGGGAGATGTCCATTGTGTTTATTCCTAAGAATGCTTGAGCCTACACGCTTTTTATTTTCTTTTCCATTCCAGCTCACTGACGGAAGAATTACTTTGAGAAATCTCGAGGATCTGGCAAAAGTTGAAAAATTTTACCATTAACTAACTTTCAGGAATTTACCACTGATGTATGTTCACGCTGGGTGGAGTGAATGTTGAAAAGGATGGAAATAACCACTGCCAGGTTTCCTTTTAATCAAACCCAAAGGTGAAGCGTTATTCGTTCTCTGAGTAGCATTAGATGATGTTCATTTACGTTACTTCAATTAGGGCAATAGTGCATGTTATATTGGCGAATGTTAAATCGGTGAATCACAATTCTGAACTAAGTTCTATCCGACGCAAAATATTACGCTTCTCTGATTTTCCATCGTCTAGGCATTTCCTATCCAAAATTAAAATACCTGTATTTTATTTTTCATCATCGATGATGAAACAAAAGTAACGAAGAAAATTATAAAGGTATGCTTTACCAAATCATTTATCGCTCCAGGGAAACCCGAGATATAAGTCCCAAATTTTCAGAATACAACATTTCCTGACCTCTAAAGTGAACACTTTCATGGCACTGTAAGTGGACGGGTGAAGGCCATGAAAGTGAACGAGACAGGCAGAGCACCAACACCGAGAGGGTGACGCTAATTACAACGCCCGTTACGAGGGGCTCGGGTTCCGTTCTTATGCGTCATGAAGCATGCATTGCCTCTAACGGTATGCCAAGTAGCGTGAAAATTTGGCTGTCAAAGACCCGAATTTCAAACAATTTACAGCACTATTACGGTATTGTCGACAGCAAAATGTCTTCTATCGACTTGGCTAAGTCATTGACTAAGTGTTGCTTCACGTGGTTTCCCTAAAGTTAGAGTATTTTTCCTATGAAATTTGGGTACACTGAATCTGACATTCCTGCAGAGTTGCTTAATATGGTGAGCTAAAATATTATTTGAAAAATACTTGAGCAGTCAGAAAAAGAGTGCGCAGACCAGCCAAGTCGACAAAAGAACTTTAGCTGCTGATTCTACCTCAACGACGATGTTAATTCTCTAGAAACCTGGCCGCAGAAATGCGGGAATGCTTAACCCTGAGAGAAATGAAGGACAGCAACTCTGTGACAGCAACCAGTAACCAGTGACAGCAACTCTGAAAGGTCTTATCGAAGCTTCGGTGTTGAACTGGAGAGCTCGCACTAGCGCTATTTAGCTCGCTGTTGCGTATTTGTGAAGGCGACGGCTGTAGTGTTATTGCTTCCATATGAGCATTGTATTCGACTTTATTAAAAGCGCAGAATGAAATTCTAGAACCAAAACTTCGACCCGCACTTGCACTCGAGCTGAGAAGAAACAAAAAATTCAAAGAATCGCTGAATTAAGTCCGTATTTTTATTGATCTTTCCTCAGAAAAAGGACCAAAATGATCTCATGAAAGCAATTAAGACGTCCTGCAGTGCCGATTATGGCTCATTACGATGCGCAATGTCTTCTTAACGATGTTAAATCGGACTATAGCCAGGCAAGGGCATCTGTTCGAGATTAGCACTTCAGTTCAGCACTCCGAGCGCTCCGAACTGATGCGGGCTCGGCGCTCGCGGCCCTGCAAACGGCTCCAGTGCTTGAGAGACTGCCGCGCCCTCCGTCTGTGAGGAACAGTTCCAGTTAATGGGTGAGGACAGTTCTGCAGCCAACCTACAGTTATACCGGTAATCTACAGTTTACAGGCAATCTTATATGGGCTGTTCTACAGCCAATCTACAGTTTATAGGCAATTTTATGTGGGCTGTTCTACAGCCAATTTACAGTTTATAGACAATTTTATATGGGCTGTTCTACTGCCAATCTACAGCTTATAAACAGTTTTATAAGGACTGTTCGCCAACCAATCTACAGTTTAACAGCCAATCTTATATGGGCTGTTCTTCAGCCAATCTACAGTTTATAAACAATTTTATAAGGACTGTTCTCCAACCAATCTACAGTTTAACAGCCAATCTTATTTGGGCTGTTCTGCAGCCAATCTACAGCTTATAAACAATTTTATAAGGACTGTTCGCCAACCAATCTACATTTTAACAGCCAATCTTATATGGGCCGTTCTCCAGCTAATCTAGAGTTTTACAGGCAATCTTATACTGACAATTCTACGGCCAATCTTTAGAAATTTAGAAACGAAGAACGAACCACGTTTTGAAATCATATTTAATTAAGATTTCCCACGAACTATAATTAAATAAATAAGTTAATTCTATAAAACGTTTCGGAGACCAGCTCCATCTTTAGTAAACAGTCTGCAAAAAATAAAGAACAAAATGAACAAAAGCTCTTTTTAGCGTAAGCTCTTCCTAGTCGACTTGGAATGTTTTATGCGTCCGGCTGCTCTGACCCAACAAAAAAATATTGTTCTGATATTTCTCCGCTGGGAGCAATTTCATCCTGTTCTAATAAAATAAATTGTCTTTGATCACAAAGTGTGGGTGTGTAAAATTGAAGTGTGCGTGTTTCAAGGTCACTTTGAAGTTTATTTCAAGTTGTAAAGTTTGGTTTAATGGCTCCTACCGATGGTAACTTCATTTCACATTCAACGTTGAACCTGGTGATATAAGCTGCCTTAAATTTTTTTACAATTTAAATGATGGTTATTTATTTTACCGATTTAGAAAGATGATTACTATGCAACTCATTAATAAATATGATGCCTTTTTGTACGGTTCGTTGTGATAATTTTTATGTAATATTCTATTTAATATTCAATAACATATATATTTGTACTATATATATATGTTATTATTAAATATATATATATTCAATAACAATTAAGATATGCTGAAAAAAGCTGGAAACTTTCAAAATCCACGCACCGAAAATAATTTTTCGCACAATTTCCATCTAGTACATGCATGAAAACTTGAGGTCATCATTCTCATCGTGAGGCAACTGCTAAATTTATTATAGGAATTTAACATAACTCGTAGAATTTTTTGGGTTTGAACCGACTTAGATTTCAGAACCGGGGATCATGCATTGGTCGTTGCGTGCCTTAAATCCACCGCACTCAGTTAGGGCCTGGGCAAAGTGGTTGGTACATTCACAGTTTCTGCTTTAACAAATGTAAGTAACTTTGTTGGTAAAGTCGCTGTTTAATTGAACTCCTTGAAGCCAGAGTTAACGAAACAAATTTTGTTGGGGCATAATTTTATAGGGTTTTAAATTTTATAATATAATTATATAAAATATAAATTTTATAATTATATAATATAATTATATAAAATATAAATTGTATAATTGTATAATATAGCAATATAAATTTCAAATTCTATAATGTATATAATATAATTGTGTAAATTATAGATTACATAATTGTATAGTATATTTAATCAAAATATAAATTATATTATTATCCTAAAATTATCGGCCGCCGAAAGTGTCACTTAACACTTTGACTGCGGCAGGTAAAATTAAAGTTTAATATTCAACTCAAATTTAAAGTCAATTGTCATAATTATCGTTGAAAATAGCAAACATTAACTATATCATTTATTTAACATAAAGTATTTATATAAATTGAGTTTTAGACAACCGATCGATCGGCAGCATTATGAAAATTTCCTCTGTGTACCACCGATGACTCACATCGCGGTCAAAAAATTAAGTACGATTGTAAAAAAGCTGCTCACCTGATCTTTATCGCACCTACAGACGATGCTTCGAATCAGGATACATTTTCTGGATGCATAACGTCTAAAAACAAAACAACTTAATTTAGTCCCCACGTGCCTCTGGCATCCCCGTAAATATATAGAAAACCTAATTGGGCTTACACTTTCCTCTGAATTCCTGCGCCGTTTTTCAGAGGAGTGAGAGTGACCATTTCATTAGTGATGATATGGGCTGAGACGCAAATGGCAGGGCGTTATTTTATTCAACAGCTCCAAGTTGAGCCTCAATTTCTAAAGTTTTGAACCCTGGGATTGACGCTGAACCCCAAGCGCAATAATTGGACAAAGTTCAATTGCAGGGAAGATGCGCGTGAGCGACAGCGCTGGTATTAAACTGTCGTGAAATGAACGCTCTCCATTCGATTGTTTGTGCCAAACTGAAGGATTTATAACTGCGAGAGCCAGGAAATGAAAAGAACAGAAACATTTAATGGGTTGAAATAATATAAAAAGGAGAAAATGCAAACGGATTAAAATATTAAAGTTCAAAAAACGAGCGTAGTATATAGTAAGTGCGAAAACAGCTCATCAGAAAGTGGGATATTCAACATATTTCCAATCTTATTTTCCTGCTTTATTAATCGGCTTTACTGTATTAACACTCTGCTATTGTTTCTATATTGTTTACTTATAAATCATTCATACTGAGCACCTACTGATACTGAAACCGGTGTCTTGGTTTCAAAATTGAACACCTACTTTTCACTGCCCTATATGAAAAAAGCCATGGACTTGCGCTACAAACACTTACCGCCGTCGTTGCGGTACATTGGCAACAAAAATTATGGACTTTGGTCTGAGAAAACTGCACGTAGTTTGGCCAAGTCGAGAGAAAACTTTTACTGCCACCTGTACCGCTACGACCCGTTAATTTTTTTTAAATCGCGGCCTCTGGATCACATTTAGATTTTTGCTTGTTCTTCTTTCTTTTTCTCTAAAGAGAAGGGTAAAAAGTTTTATGAACGAGAAATGAAGCTCATTTGATCTACCAATATCCCATGTTAATTTGGCTAAAACTTATTCACTCTATAATTATACAACATATCCTTCGGCATGTCGAACGAGACAAATAAAACGCTTCGGCAAATTTAAAAAAACGCTGCTCGAAGTCTACTGAGAACGACAATTGCTGCACGATGTGCTGATCGATGGATAAGAACTCCACCACTTGGTCGGAGTGAGGCTCTTTTCCATGGCACCTGAACTTCGTCTTCGTGAACTTAAATTGGCTTCTCTAGTAAAGAAATACCTTCCTGATTGGGCCGTACAGCTCTTTATTGCCTCAATCACCTGCACTGGACGGGCGTTCTAGTTAATCGCAGTTCCAATACGAGTACAGAACTAGAGGTTAATAGAATTTGCTAGCGCGATCTCCAGACTACGGAGCTTATTTCTTGAACAAACATTTCTGTGGTGAAAAAAAGCTTTCTCGATTGCGCCAACCGAAGGCGAACGAAGAACAGAATTCCACGAGTACTTAACACTGAATGAGAATTGTCATACTCCGGATAAAACACGTTGACTCCGTATTGGTACACATGTGTACCACGAGGTAAATTCCTCGTTTACGTACCGGACGGAATATACAAGTAACATTCCAACTATTTCGTAACCTTTTACGAAATAAGTTTCAGAGTATAATGTAACATTAAGGTTCAACTTTACTATTTGCCCTTTTTAAAAAGGTTTAAAGTGTATTAGAGCAGTTAAGCCGGTTTTTCAATACTACTTCCTCTAAGCTAACCGAACTGACCGTAGCAGCCGCAAAACCGTAGTCAACATGTTAAACTGGAAATTTTACGGTCAGTTTGGAGCAATCTGGACACTTGAATGTACTGCCTCATACGCGTAGCACCCGAGTACATATATTGTGAAATAAGTTAGGCGATAAATAATACGGTAAGTGAAGTGTTCAATGAATAACATAGTGTATTGAAACGTAATAGATAAACACCTAGAGATTATAAATTTCAATGAATAAAGGACATGAAGATTAAAAGGTATGTTAAATAATTAAAAGATATATCATTAAATAATTATTAAAAGATATATCATTAAATAATTATTAAAAGATATATTTTTTATTAACATTTTCTTAAATTTTAGGAAATAAATTACTACACAAACAACACAGTGAATAAGCAATACAGTGAATATATAACTTAATTAGTAAAAAACATAGAGAACAGATGACGTATTGAATTCATTGTTACAGGGAGGCCTCTCAAGGTTCTCATTACGTACCAACGGGGATGATTGAATGTATTCTGTGAGAATTTTGGTTTGTATACTTAATTTCTTGTAATGTGCGGGGGGAGGCTGCACACAAATGAAGCGCTCGGAGTAAGCCAGCTATTGCTGTCGGGCCTGACTGTGGAAAAGGGTTGTGCTGGGCTGCTATTGATCCGAGCAGTGCGGCCTGTGCTGCCTCTCTTGCCTCCTGGTGACTAAGTATGAATGATTGCGGCTTGCTTTCCGCTATACTCCGTAAGGAAGAAAATAATGCTCTAAAATTTCCTACGAATCAAACCAGCATTAAAATTGAAGCAAAACATACTTTAGTGTTTCAATTACGATAAAAGTTCGCTGAATCTCATTAAACATAAAATTAGCTCTAAAAACATTTCTTACATGACCCTGAATTAGATCAAGCAGTTAATTCAAGCCGGATGTCTTATGGAATAGTAAGCCTTTTTAACGGTAAAATAAAAATTCCAGTACACGTCGTAAAGTATTTACGGATGCCGTAAAAATCTAACTAATTATAATCGAAAAAGCGAATTTACAATCAAGCTGGTGGCTTAATTCTTGTAGCTTTTCATCAATTTGTGCACTAGATTTATTGAATTTACGTATTCATTGAATTTATTTTAAATATTTAATTTATTTATTTATTTATACATTTATTGACTTATTTAATTTACACGTTAGATATTATGTGGTGATTCTCATTAACAGATTTAGATCGTGATATGATCTATACTCGCTGTGATCAATGTCAGTCTTAAGCTCTGCTAGAGAAGCGTTTCATTGTAAAAACTAATGCTTTTAAATTGATACAGGAAAGTAAAAATTGAACGCCTACTTACCTGTATTTCCGTGTTTTTTTTCTATTTCCTTCCTAAGGAATATATTAAAATAATAATGTTTTCGTTATTTTATTTCGTTTTGCCAGAGTTTACTCTTCTACATCTGAGTTTGGTTCGCTTTGACTCAGTGTAATCCGTTTACCTGAGATAGGTTTGTTTTATTTGAGCTTACTTTGCTTTGCCTGAATTCGATTCGTTTTACCTGAGTTGGTTTTTAGTTGAGTTTGATTCGTTTTGCCAGAGTTTGGTTAAGTTTACCTGAATTTTGCTCGTTTAGCCTGCGTTTCTCTCATTCACGTGAGTTTGATTCATGTTACCTGATTTTCATAGTTCATTTTATGTGTTTTCATTGTTCATTTTACCTCATTTTTATGTTCATTTTACTTGAGTTAACTGCTCGATTTTTCTTCGAACTCTCAGAGCAGCCTCATACGTTCATTCAATGAATTTTCTTCTTCATTTGATAAGAATGAACAGTTCATCGTAATTTATTTTTATGATGATAGATAATCACAAAATTTACATTTTTATGCCATGATAGGCTTACATTGCAATTCTCATTTTTCTGAAGCGTTGCGACTTGAATTTGTCACAGCCATCTTGCAAAATAAAGTAGCGGTTCAATTAGGTGTTTAATGAACTCATATAAATTCCGACCACGAAACGCCCCACTTATCTCTGACGCCAATGTTAAAAGTCTCATTTCGACTATAATGTCCTGATGGGTCTCCAGTTGGCACTTGCTACAGTTTGGCTGGGGTAGATGAAGAGATTCCTATGTAAAAGAGGCTCTTTGCAGCAAAGATTTTTTCCTTCCCTCACTTGGCAGCTCATAGCATCGAGCTGGGAGTCCTCCAGTTCGCACTGCCCTCGGGAGGGAAATTTCCCATTGCCATCTCCTCGAAACACTTTGCGCAGAATACACAGTAGCGCTCAGTACCCTCACGCCTAAGCCCCAAGTGTCTGCAAAGAGAAAGACAAGATCTTCAATTTCCTGTTAGAAAATTTAAAAACTGCAAAACACCTTCAATCCATTCAGGTGTTTAAATTTCACCGTGTATATCTTGTTCTCAAAATGGTATTCTTGATTAAGCGCTATATAGCCACACACGGCACACTGTTAATTATAACCGCCCCATGCAGAAAATTTGACCCAAGGGAAATTCTGTAGTAGTTTTTTCTACAAGTCTTTTCTCCTCATAAATGAGACTTGCAATTTTTGGGATTTGACTTTCCGCGCGGCGTTTGGCAGAGAAAAAGAAAAAGCGTCACCAAGAACGAGCTTCAGTAGTGATGAGAAAAGAAGACAGTAATTAGGTGCTTGGCTCCGATGCCGAGGAGTCAACGAAGTCAACTCGGTGCTATACTCTTTTGAGTAGGGAGTACTACACTTGTGTCGCACTCGCTTCTTCTTTCGCAAAATGAATCGAGAAAGAGTAGCTCCTCTTCGTTGATTGTTTCTGTAGTGAATTGTCTTGGGTTCTGGATCCAGGTGGTACTTCAAACTCTTCACGAACAAGAACGTCTTTATTTACACAAAGAACAGGAACTTTAATTTGCTTTTAACAAAACACAGGATGAAATCCGGCCATTTAACAGGAACACATTAATCGCCAGCAAAATACTGTAGTACAAGTTTCCACTTGACGGCTCACTCCACGTAGATTCCTCCGCACACTGACTAGGTCCAGGAACATGACCAGGCACACGTTTGACGAAGTACCACAAGAGGATAGTGCTACGGCCTAGTGTCATGGGATCTACGTCGAAACAGAGAGAGAGATGTTGATCGAACGCCTGCCGATTACAACTGCGTATAACTTACAGCGCCCTCTAGGGTAAATTGTACTTACTAAATTACAATTTCCTAGATACCATTGAATTTTTGAAGCGTTTTTTTGCGGTCCTCGACGTGTAGCGTTTCATCTTGAGTTCTGATCGATTTGATAAGGACAAAAGCAATTTTGATGTCATTACAGCTTTGTAATTTCAAAATAATGTTTGCAAGAACATTGTTTGTAACTTTGATCGTAACTTTCGCGAAACAAAAAAAAAACTCGCAGAACAGGAATGTATTTTCAAATATTGCTCATCAGAGGCTGCCACTTATTATGAGAGAAATTGCTGCTCAGATTAAATGAGTAGAAAAAATGTAACGACACGACTCGGAATTCGCCCCGAGCTGCTCGTTGCCTCAACGGCTTCTGGGAACCGAACATCTCTTCAGAGACACATGTATTCACGCACTTATTTACCGAGCTCTTATGCGAAACACGGAAAAGGAAGTGAAGGAAGAAATTCTCCGTACTTTGCACAATTTCACTGAGTAAGTTTTAAATTTTGAAATGTACCCTTGGTACGAATATTGCTTCGCAAGGTAGTAATTTTTGTTCATGGTAACTTTGGAGTTTTAAACAATTTAAACAATTTAAACAATTTATTTACCACAGGTGATACAGGGGTAGAATGCTTCTTAAGTCTAGTACAATGGTTAAATTTGAGCTTAGCTACCTGTGGGCCCGAACAAGTTCAGCGACTTCTAGGGCATCCTATCATCACGTTATTCTAAGGTGTACAATAATGTTTAACCTAGTTTACTTAACCTAGTTTCGCATTAGACTGATCATTGAGATAATTTACTCGATATTGTATGCTGTATTTTACAATATAGGTCAAATCAGCTATATTTAACAGTATGTTCGATAAAACGATTCAAGAGCAGACTGAAGATCGGTTATGTTACCCAAAGCAAGTTACATTATTACATTATCATTAGTTACATGTAGGAGGCAAGATTTGACATGGTGATCTTACACGACTAGTATTCTGATAGGAAGTGAGACTCAAGATGTCTTATGAATACTTTGTACGAATTACATTTACGGATCTCCGCAGGTATAGAGTTCCAAGTTTTGGTTCCAACGAAGAGGATACTGTGTTGCGACCGGGCCTTCGAATAATAAGGAAGCATGAATTTACTTCTATTTCGGGTTAAATGGTCGTGATGACCAGTTTGCGCAGTCAATAATTGTCTTAGGCTATTGTCGCCATCATTTCTTAATGTTTTGTGAATGAAATTACAGATGGAGATTTTGTAGAGATCCGAAAGTTTAAGTATTTGTAAATTTTTGAAAGAATCATTTGTGTGAGCATTATATTCTAGGTTCTTTACCGCTCTGACAGCTCTTTTCTGCAGAGTAAAAATTTTGTTGGTTTTATTTTTATCAGTTACGTGCCACGCTTCTATTCCGTATTGCAAGTATGGAGAAATAAGCGTTCGGTAGAGCATTTGTAAAGCTGTTTCAGGCAGAAAATTTTTAACTTTATTCAGGATTCCGATGGATTTTGATAATTTAGAACTAATATGAGTGATGTGCTCTTTGAAGGTCAGATGTTTATCTACTATGATGCCCAGAAACTTACATGAGTTGGTTTCTTCGATTTCACCTTCGCCAATTTTAATGTATGGGAGAGATACATCTTTCTTGTATGAGAATGTAATATAATTTGTTTTATCAATATTAAGGCTTATTTTATTAGCTTTGAGCCACGATGAAACCTTGTGAAGTTCAGTATTTATACTCTCCACAATCATAGCAAGGTTTTGGTTCGGAAGGACCGCAGAAAGCGTACTGTCATCGGCAAAAAGTATGAATTTGAAGAATGATGTAGATTTTACAAAAACATTGATAAAAATCAGAAACAGGAGAGGCCCAAGAACAGATCCTTGTGGAACTCCATGGCTAATTATCTGTGGGTCTGATTTTGCGTCGTCAATGACAACGTATTGCTTCCGATTTGTTAGGTATGATCTGAACCAATCATGGGCAATCCCTCGAATGCCATAACAGTGTAGTTTCGAGAGTAGTATTTTATGGTCCACACAATCGAATGCTTTTCGAAAGTCAAGAAATACAGAGAAGACAGGCTTTCCTTCATCTATATTAGAATAGAGGAATTGTAAATGATTTAATATAGCCTGTGTTGTTGATTTTTCAGAGCGAAAGCCGTATTGTTTATCGTAAAGAAATGATTTTTGTTCAAAATAAGAGTACACTTTTTTATACACAACCTTTTCGAATACTTTGCTAATAATTTGTAGTACGGAGATAGGTCGATAATTGTTGACACAGGTTTTTTCACCACTTTTAAAGATAGGGGTTACTCTAGCAACTTTGAGGGAGTTCGGGAAAGTGCCTAGTGAGAGAGACTGGTTAATAATATTTGATATCAGCGGGGCTACAATGTCAGCAATAACTTTAAGTACTTTAGTCGGAAACGTTTGTAGCCCACTCGATTTATTTTTCATGTTGTTTATGCACGTAATTACATCGGAGGAGTTTGTAGGCGTAAAGAAAAAGGAGTTGGGTTCTCGAAGATGATCCATAAATTCCAGGTGATCAGTAGGTTCACTTGGAATACCATCAGCTATAGTTTTCCCTACGTTTACGAAGAAGTTGTTAAAGAGATTAGCAATTTCTTTCTTCTCATGGTATTTCACATTATCTTGAATGACATATTCAATTTTCTTTTTATCGGCATTATTCGGTTTACAGCAAGAGTTAAGGAGATGCCAAGTCTTTTTAACGTCAGTTTTGAATTGAGTAAACTTGAGCGTAAAGTAGTTCTTTTTTGATGTTCTTACCTGGTTTGTTACGTAGTTTCTGAATCGGTTATATGTTTCTCTAGATATTCGCCCTTCGCAAAGGAGGGCTAGGTACGCTTGACGTTTCATTATATTTATTACGATGTCTCTAGTAATCCAGGGCTTTTGTTTATTTTTCGGGGTAACTGTACGAGTTACAATTGGGCAACACTGATTGTATGCGGTCATTATAGTTTCAGTCAACTTTACTACTGCTTCATCAATGCTCGTAGCATTATAATTTTGTTGAGAGATGTGCAATGTAGGCATTGATTCTTCTAGAACGGTGCGCATTTCTTCAAGATTTGATTCGTTTATTTTACGATATGAGTAAGTTTCAGCCCGTGCCTTGGTGCAAGCAATATAGACATTTTTCTTAATAAGAAAAACTAGGAAGTGATCTGATAAGTCAGAAGTAATTATTCAAGCAAGAAAATCACTTGGGTCTGTCATAAAGATATTGTCAAGCAGCGTAGCACACTCTGAGGTTATTCGTGTAGGCTTTGTAATGATCGGAAGGAAGGATTGAGACTGAAAGGTTGTTAGGAAATTAGAGATTGGTTCATAGCCTTCATGTTTCAGTAGATTGTAGTGGGATGTGCAAATCCCGAGACCCAAGATCTCAAAGCCGAGTTCCCAGAGCTCGGGTCGGCCTCCAAACCTCCCCTACAGCCGACACCAGACACACACCTGAGCTCGTGTGTCAGAGGGCACACCCAGTGAGAACACACGCTGCCGTGAAACGAACACACTTCACGGCAGAAACGGAAGCACACACTAGCTCCAAGCTAGTGTGGTGAGTCTGAACAACACTCAGATTCACAGGCACACGACACGCCTGCAGGTCCTACCTGCGTGTGTCTCAGCACAAGGAAAAGAACACAACACAATTATCTCGCAACGATACTTCAAGAGCGAAACCGGAAGCTCAAGCACGCACGACCACTCTCGGCAGCTGCGAACACAATAATGCCAAGGCCGGCGCACCAATCGACGCTCCATACGTCAGGAAGTAGATCCCACAAAATACCTCCTGCCACTCAAGCGGAGCAGCTTACAACGTAAAAAATGTCGCATGTGTAATTCTAAACAGAATAAACACATTGGAACACTAAAGCGTCCGTGAACACAAATTACGATGTGTACACAAGCAACCCGCTGACGGGTGCAGCCCTGTGATTGGCCGCGCGTAGGAATACGTGCCTGGCGTAGCAATACACCACATCCCCCTCAGTTCCTCGAGGAACTCAGGTGACGTAATCCCTCAACCATTGGGGGGGACGCCGCTCCCGAACGGGTCGTCCTGGCATCTCATTACCATTCTCCGTGACAACCTCGTCACCTGCGTCAACGACGGGCTCTCCCGTGTCGTTGGCAGTTTCAAGTTGCGTTTCCGGAACTTCCTCAACACTAACCTGAAGAGGCTCAACAGGAGTCTCATAGGGCCCAGCGTCGTCCGAGTCACATGCATCGTGCATGTCCTCAGAGGCAGAGCCGCGACGTTTCCTTATGTCGCTGACATGCCTAGGCATGCCATCAATGCACACAACGTGCCTTGAACGAACAGCAGTGACTCGCCCAGGAGTCCACTGCTTGGTGCAAGAGGGCACTGCGGGTTTCACCCACACCCTGTCACCGACGGCAAAATGCACGTTTTTGCCGTCATCTCCGGCCTTACTTAAGCCGTTGTCGTAAGGCATCCTCCAAGGATAGGCAAATAACTTACGACAAGGCACTGAGTTGCTATCGACTCCGTGCCGTGGCGTTACATTGTACCAAAATGTCGCCACCTCGGAGTGATCCCCCCCCCCCGCGCAGCAATCCTCTTGATTGTGCGATGATTTCTCTCTACGATTCCATTACCGCTCGGGGCATAAGCGGCTCTGAAACGCAGAGAGATACCCCATTCGTCGGCAAACTGAGTGACAGTTGCCGACCTAAATGTGGCAAAATTGTCCAACAATAGCTCCACAAAAGGTCCTCGCTCAATCACCACCTGCTGGAGATGAGCGACTACACTGGCTGCCGACTCGTTCGACAGCCTTCGCCAAATTGCAAACCTAGATGGTCCGCAATCGACGAGAGAGAGAAACTGTACACCGTTATAGTGCGTCACATCCGCAGCTACACGATGCCAGTCACTCTCGACGGCTAAATTGCCGTGCTCGACAAGGTTCTCCACCCGTCTTGCAGGATCAATGCGAAGACGCTCCTCACACCCTGCAATCGTACGTTTCACTTGGTCTCGAGTAAGGCCCGGCCTGCACTGCATGACCAAATAAAAGGTACGATCAACGCCCAAATGGTGAGGCAAATGAGCCTTCCAAATGGCGCTCTCTGGCGTCCCTTCTTCTGCAGAAGCCGCCACTGACGCAGCCAAGACAGAGTCCGGCTCATCAGCCGTGTGATAACTAAGCCAGCTCTTAGTCACACGAGTGAGCTGATTAGCTTTGTTCTCGACCGTGGGAGCGAATCGAAACTCAACCGACAGCTGATACTCATTGATGATCTCCTTGATCACCATCAAGCGACGCTTGATGAGCATCTGCGCTGCTCCTTTTGTGCGCACACGACTGTGATCACCGACAGTGTTATCCAACCAGGATAATACTGTCTTGGAATCAGTGGCTATAGTGAAGGTCTTGAAGCCCCACATAATAGCCAGATTGATTCCACGTCCCACAGCCTCAAGCTCTGAGACATTAATGTGGAGATGATCTGTCTGCTTCCGCAGCCAGGTAGCATCCTCCACGATGCGATCATCCACCTGGAGGACCACACCCATTGCCAGTGAACTGGCGTCAGTCCAGACGGTAACATTCCCACCAGGATTGACATGCCAACGACCCTTTACAGGGTCATCAGCCAGTGCTCGCGAAGCCAGCTCCTTAGCTAGCTTCAAGACACTGTGACTGACAGGCTTATCCCATGGCCCGTCTGACCCCAGTCGCTTCAAAAAGCTACAGTGAGGTCGTAACCATCCAGCTACAGGATAATGAGCAACAAGGCGGCCACACAGAGAGAACAGCTCTCTCTTTGTCATCTCAGACGTCTCTGAAATGAAGGAAGACAACTCACTTCCTCTTGACATCAATAGATGTCCGGTGGGAGACCTCTTTAAGGCTATCCCGAGTCCTCGACCCCCGTCGAGACTCACTGGTTCTTTAGATTCGAGCCCATACAACTGCAGGTGCTTTCTCACATGAGAAGCACTCACAATGGACTCTTGGACCATTATATCGTCAATATAATGATCCGTGGCACGATTAATCTTATCGTCCATCGAAAGAACCTTGCCCAAGATCATCGTCATAATCCTGGGCGCACATGACAAGCCAAACCCGAGGCGAGTCAAGGCATAATGCACACCAATATACCTCAGGACTTGATACTGCCACAAGTTACTGAAGACACGAATTTGAAGATAGGCAGACTTAAGGTCAACGACCTTAAGCTCCCCTTCAAACTGCCTCCATTTGCGCACCTTCTCGGCACACACAGCGGTTTGCTCATCACCAGTGTGAGACTCAATGAACAAGTTAAGTTCACGGTAATCCATTACCGGTCTCACCTTGTCTTTGGTTGGCTGGACAACCGCCAAAAGTGGTATGACCCCTTTTACCGGGCCATTCCACTTCACCAGCCAACCTTTAGAGATCCAACTCTGGATCTCCTCAGCATACCTGTCATGTACGCCTGGCGCGCGCGTACACTTTTACTCGCCAACACCAGTTTGAAGCTGCGTCGGCTCGCCGGCCGACCAACGCCAACTAACGGTCCAATGACCGTTAGAAAACGTGGCTTCAAAGTCGTGATCACTAATCGTAAGTGAGTCAACCCCACGAACAACCTCACGACCTCCCTTCATGGGAGCACTACCACAGCACCTGGCAGAGGTGGGTTGACCCCACTCAACCTTGTACCGAGAGTTGGGTCCTCTACTGACAGTGACTCCTCCCATGTGATCGATTACATCGTCACCCAAGAGGCAGTCAACGCCAAGATTCTCCAACCCTTCAACTGCAATTGCTGACACTCTAAAAGAGTGCCCATGCAACTGCACGACTGCCTGACATTCCTTCCCCTTAGAGGAAGTTCTGCCATCAGCCGTCACAAAATGTCGGGCCTTGGGGCCCGACAGTCCCTCTACCACCCGGGTGGACACCATCGTGCACCCGCTGTCGGTATCAACCAGACACAAGGCAGAATGGCCATTCACAATGGCCTTGACAACTGGCATGCTACTCGAAGTAAGCCTACCAGCTGCCATGGGTAAGCCCTGCTTACCCGTGACAGGCGCATGAGCGCCGGTCACGACAACGTCCCCAGGACGCTGTTGGCCGTCCCTGACAGCCAACCCTCTCGTAGAGAGGCTAGTGGAAATACCTAGACTTCCATGGTTTCCACGCCGGAGGAAGCGGTGCCCCTTTCCACTTCCTCCCCGCAGAAACCCGAACCGCAATCAGCGTCGCCAGCGGCAGCTGTGGGCTCTGGGCAGTCCCGAGCAAAGTGCCCGGGCTTCGAGCAGCGAAAGCATAAGCTTTCTTTCCTGCTGTTCGAAGGAGGCACTGCCTTCGCCTTGCGGCGAGTCTGGGTACAGTCCCTCACCCGGTGAGGTCCTGTGCACCTTGGGCATACAAGCCCAGGCTTCTTCCCGGAAGAAGCTGCGGCTGCCTTGGCCTTACTCGCATAAGTAAGGCCATCAGCAGCACGCTGTGCGGACACCCTGTCGCGCACCTTCGACAGCAACTCGTCGAAGCTGGAGGTGTAAACCTCCGGGAGCATCACTGCCCACTTACGGATGGCTTGAGGCAGGCCCTCAAGGAACTTGACCCGGAAGATCAAGTCCTCCGGCCCTGCCCTCAGCCGAGCGCCTAGGCGCTGCAGGTCGTCCACATAGACGTCCACGGCCTCGCCAGCCTGAAGCTGACGGTCCGTGAAGCGCCTGTAGGCTTCCTGCCGACATGCCAGCAGTGTCGCCTTCACTACCTCCCACTGGGAGGCCTCCGACACCCTAAGGGCGCGGAACACCCGAGCAGCATTGCCCTCGAGCAGGAAGTCTACGACCTCCTCAGGTCCAAACTGTTCGACCTTGCACCTGCGCTCAAGGTCATCCAGCCACTCCGACAAATCCACTGTGCCGTCACCGCTGAACTTGGGGAGAGCTCTCCCCAATCGGTCAATAATAGGCCCCTTTGCCTGCATCAGGATGCTGGCCAGTTGCCTAAGATCAACCGTGGTGGCTGTCCCAGACGCACCACTAGCCGCCCCGGGCGACCCTGCATCATCTCTCGATGACGCAGTCCCTGCCTTACGCACCTCCGACATAAGGCAAGGCAAAAAAGCCTAGATAGCTTGTAGTGGGATGTGCAAATCCCGAGACCCAAGATCTCAAAGCCGAGCTCCCAGAGCTCGGGTCGGCCTCCAAACCTCCCCTACAGCCGACACCAGACACACACCTGAGCTCGTGTGTCAGAGGGAACACCCAGTGTGAACACACGCTGCCGTGAAACGAGCAAACTTCACGGCAGGAACGGAAGCACACACTAGCTCCAAGCTAGTGTGGTGAGTCTGAACACACTCAGACACACAGGCACACAACACGCCTACAGGTCCTACCTGCTTGTGTCTCAGCACAAGGAAAAGAACACAACACAAGTATCTCGCAAGGATACTCAAGAGCGCAACCGGAAGCTCAAGCACGCACGACCACTCTCGGCAGCAGCGAACACAATAATGCCAAGGCCGGCGCACCAATCGACGCTCCATACGTCAGGAAGTAGATCCCACAAAATACCTCCTGCCACTCAAGCGGAGCAGCTTACAACGTAAAAAACGTCGCATGTGTAATTCTAAACAGAATAACACATTGGAACACCAAAGCGTCCGTGAACACAAATTACGATGTGTACACAAGCAACCCGCTGACGGGTGCAGCCCTGTGATTGGCCGCGCGTAGGAATACGTGCCTGGCGTAGCAATACACCACATAGATCATAATTGAAGTCACCGCATATTATTATGTCATTGTATAAGGGCCTGTTGAACTGAGAAATAATACGATTCAGCTCATTCAGGAAGGATATAGGACAGGCTGTAGGAGGCCTATACACCGTTCCAAGCACAATGCGTTTACCATCTCTAGACAGTTCCACGAAGAGTGATTCTATATGATCCTGATTCATTGTTGCACTTGCTATGGTTCTCGAGTCTATGTGGTTAGATATATATGTGCTGATGCCTCCCCCCCGCTGGTTTTTTCTTAGCGAATGGTAACTATGATAATTTTCAAATCGAATCATGTTTTTAACCGAGTCATCTAGCCAGCTTTCGGTGAAGCTAATCACGTCTAGGTTATATTTAAGTTCAGTAATAGTACATTGTATCTCTTCCAATTTTGGATAGAGTGACCTACAGTTCCAACACAGGAGTGAGAAATCTCGGTCAGTTATTCGGATAGTTTCGTTGAATTTTGATATATTAGTATACCTACACTCTTGAGTCGTTTAGGTTTGGATATATTCTGTTCAAATGATTGAGATCTGGGTCGATTTCCTCGAATATCTCAGGGTGATCAGTCATTTAAAATTAGTAAACAGTAAGAAGTAGGTACTATAGAGCTTAAAAACGAAATACAGAGTCAAGCTTTAAGGGATATTCCTGTCTAAAAAACTAGCTTATGAAGAACGAGAGAATAGAGTATAAAAAAAATCTAGTGCGATTACGTGAGTACACATAAACTCAGTCCATGAGCGAATAATATTGGAGTTCAATATCACAACATTGGTGTAAACAGATTGCCGCATGAAGGCGTTTTTACAAGTTCACATACAACAGGTAATAAGTTTTAAAGATTATAACGACAATGATATAATCAGCTAATATGGTTTACACGTAATAATAACTTTAGTGGTAAAAAAAGAAAAAAATTCACAGTAACATTGGGAGGTGAAAAATTGCTGATTACGTTGTTTCAAAAGTTCACACATAGCTGTCATAAATGTTTACAAACACATCTGTTATACATTTGTATAGATTCAGGTTAGACTAACATCAAGTTGAGTTTAAACTGACATGATACCTAATTGAGGTTAAATTAACACGAAACTGACACATCTAATTTAGGGGATCACCTAGTCTGGTCACCCATGACCTGCTTCGATGTCATATTAAGTTGTTGCATCAGGTATTGCTCGAGGTCATCTGGCGTGTTGATCTCGCGGCGTCTTGAATCTTGGTTTCCGGGGTTAAATATGAAAATGTTTCCACCCTGTGTTCTTGGGATTCCAATTTTATCCGGGAATTTCCTTTTGGCCATCCTCAGAATGTACATGACGTTAGCTCGTGAAGGTATGAGGTATTCATTTATGAAGAAGAACTGTGGTTTCTTTTCTCGGCAGGCGTTGAGAATTTCACGTTTTTTGTTATAATGTTTTAGTTCAAATGCAATGTTTCTTTGATCTACGTTCCCAGTTATTGTTTTTTTCCCCATTCTTGTAGCTGACGTAATGTCAGTGTCGGAGAGGTCAATGTTGATCTTGTCCTGCAGGAGCTGGCAGACTGTATCCTTACAGATTTCGCCTGCGTGAGATTGCGGTATTTCCCTTCCAGAAATGACGAGAGTACATTTTTTGTCTTCAATGTCTCGGCGCTGATCATTTTTTTCCAACTGGTCGAGGCGGGAGGTTAAGCTATCTATTTTCTCATTCTGTTCTTCGAGAATTTTTTTGTGTTCCGCTTCTTTTGTTTCAAATAGCGTTTTAAGGTGGCTTATTTCATTTTGCATTTGAGCAATATCACTATTAAATTTTGTAATCACTGAATCGAAGTATTTTATAAGGACAGAAACCACTTCTTTACCGTCTTTCGTTAGGCTAGACACATCAGGGTATTGACCAAACTTCGGTTGAAACTCGATGCTGTTGTTGCTGCTGTTTTCGTACTGCGTCGTTTGTTAGCCATCTTGAAGATTGAGGGAGTTCGGTCGTTGTGTAAACGAGGGTTGAATACTCTCACACTTTTGAGAGAATATTATACTCTTAGTTTGATTATTTTTATGTAATGGGGTAATTAAATCACATTTGAATACTCAGGACGAGAGTGGGTACCCATTTAGGTTAGAGGTACATTCTTTCTAACAATAGGCACTTTGTTTCGGAGCGAGCGCCACACCCATCCTCACGCCACGAAGTCACTGAAGACACTGTTAACTAGAAAACTATCATGGGCCTCCGATGATAACGGGTAGCCCAGCGAAGTGTGGACAAATAGAAGTTATGTTTTTTTTTCAGTTATATGAAGGCCAATCAAAACAACTCAAGTATGAAACAAAATAGAAATGTATTCTCTTTAATAAAATTTAAGAATTATTTAACATATCCACCTTTCGTCAAAAATCTGGGTATCTGGTTCGATAGAAATATGTCCTTCAAATCTCACGTTGAGACTACTTGCAACAAAATCTACGGAACTCTAATGTTTTTTCATCGTATAAAAAGTATGCTAGACGAAAAATCCAGATTATTAGCCATTCAATCCCTTGTGTTATCGCGCATTGACTACTGCAGCCTAGTATGGGGAGACTTACCTCAATACCTTAAAAGGGACTTACAAAAATGCATGAATTTTGCAGCCAAGGTGGTATGCAACGGTAATTTCAAAAGAAGTGATCACGTAACCCCTCTCCTCAATAAACTCGGCTGGATCCCTATCCAAGAAAGGCTCCTCATGCAGAAGGCCCAATACGTATTCTCCTCGTTATATCTTCCTCAGAGCAATGCTGAGATAGTGCGTTTCCATCCACCCACTGTAACCAATCAAAAACCGAACAGAAACAATAATGTCTTAGTCAACTATCGTTCATCTCACTTAGGGCAGAAGGCTCTGTCCATATCAGGCGCCTTACTGTGGAACAAACTTCCCCTGAGTATTAAAGTCCCTCAAAGACCGAGAGAATTTAAAGCCAAAATAACTCGTCATCTTGTGTCTCAATAATAATCCTTAATTACAGAACACAATGAATGAATACTGACGAATCTCATTTGCCTGGTATCTCCATTGCTGAACAATCTCCCTCGCTCATTGTTTTATAATTCAAGACATCACACAACAGTTTTGAATTATGCGTAGGTATTATGATTTGACCGCCTATACGTTTTCATTTGCAAACATGCTTACTTGTATATGTGTGTACGTATATAGGTGTATGTGCGCATATGGGTGTGTATATGTGCACGTACAACTGTGTGCACTAGAGTAGATCAACCAGTCGAAGGTGCATTTTATGTCATTCCTCTCCGTTTCTGTGCAAGCATCAAACTAGACCGACATGGTACCTATGTGTGTGTGTGTTGATCAATTGCAGACATTCTGCACCATATTAAAAAAAATAATGTGTTATTTTCTAATATGAAATTGTAAAGCATCCATGTAAAAAAAATAAATTCGTTGTGTGATCATCCATTTATACTGCAGTAATATACTTATTCGGCTTATAGATATATGCTTATAATAATGTGATACCTATGTTTGTTTATCAACTGCCGACAATTTGCGCCATATTTCAAAGATAATGTGATTTTTTTTTTCTAATATGAAACCTTTATAGGACATTAATGTTTTCTTTCTTATTCACGTCCCACAATCGTTTTCATGTTTCCGACTTAAGTGGACTGTTTTGTGCCACTATTTTTAGTACGAAATTTTATAAAATTCATGCTATAATAAAAGATATTTTCTCCGTTTCCCTCGATTGGGATTCTGGTTTATACGAACTAGTTTACGCTGATATTTGCGCACATGCTTACTTGTGTATATGTGTACGTGTCCACGCTATGCGTATGACACTCTGTAGAATGCGTATGTATTGCCTCGATGCATAGAAATGCATTTGTGTTTGCTTACGAGTTTGGTGTAAGTATGTGCGTGGGTATATGTGTGCATGTGTATGTGTATATATTTACATGTATACGTGCACATATGTGTATACTAGACTGACAACTAGCATTTTACCAGAGATAATGGTCTTTTTTCTGTGCACTCTCAACTTGTAACATTACCTAACTCGTCATCTCTTTAGTATTGTGAAGCATTCATGTAAAAACTATACTTTTGTTGTGCGATCATCCATTTATATTTAAATAAAATGCTTGTTATGACCGTTATGTTAAAATTGTTGAATCAGTAATACAAAACTTATAATCTTCTTGGTCCTCATGCTTATATGTATATATGTATTTGTGTGTGTGTGTATGTGTGTGTGTGTGTGTGAGTGTGTGTATGGATATGCACACACATGCATACGTATATGTACATATGTGTGCATATGGATATATATTTATATATATTTTTTTTTCATGCTTCCTTAAAACGACACTTGTGAACATTGACCGAAACAAGCGATTTCATATATTATTTCCTGGCGTCAAGAATTGCGAAGTTTTATGTCATGTACATGTAAACTGTCAAAAGTGTTTTCACCCCACAATGAAAATGCATCGTCCATGAAATTGTGTTATCTCTTATAATTATCATTACATGTATTATCAAATGTAGATTAAGCTAGATTAGGAGTTCATTGCCCTCAATCATTTCTTTTCGACTAGTGACACGAGTTTTTCAATACTCGTGTGTGTGTATCATCTAAGTATATTAATTTTAAGATATTTAAAAACCAATGATTGTAATATTGTACAATCTCTATTGGAAATAAACTGTTTTTCTTTCTTTCTTTCTTTTCTCCTCGATAACCTGGCGCAGACGAGGGATCACCTGATCACACGTGGCACGCACAGTTTGGGCGTCACATGGTGCTTCATGTAATAATTAGTTCTAAACTTACCAAAAATACTTATGTCGATTTGCATCAATTGTCAAGAGCTTGAAAATTTGGTAACGCCCCATATTAACCTCTTGATCCCCTTCAGAAAATTAGTTCACTAGATTTGTTCGCCCAAAGTGTAGTGCCGGAGGAGGTACAGGATATGGAAAGTTATTTACCGTAGAGAATACATTACGTAGAATAATTTCGAATTTCAGGCGAGAAGAGATTTCTGTGCGAATGATTTACATTGTGTACTGTCGCCCATTGTGTACTGTTTACTCATAAACATGGTGACGTCACCATCGTGGGCGAAGATTTTGCAGCATTTTTGATGACGTCACTGTCGTGGTCGGAGATTTTGCAG
This sequence comes from Morinoia aosen, assembly GCA_030386875.1. Taxonomy (NCBI): domain Eukaryota; kingdom Metazoa; phylum Arthropoda; class Malacostraca; order Amphipoda; family Talitridae; genus Morinoia; species Morinoia aosen. The sequence goes on from CM059574.1 coordinate 42,255,323, forward strand.
CATTTTTGATGACGACACTGTCGTGGTCTGAGATTTTGCAGCATTTTTGATGACGACACCGTCGTGGTCGGAGATTTTGCAGCATTTTTGATGACGTCACCGTCGTGGTCGGAGATTTTGCAGCATTTTTGATGACGTCACCGTCGTGGTCGGAGATTTTGCAGCATTTTTGATGATGCGGAAGGGTGAAATTACCCCATAACTGCATCAGGTGTCTTGTTGGGCACACTCAATGGAAACGCCCGTATGTTTTATTTCTTGTCGAATTAGTACTTTTATTTTTTATCTGAAGTTCACTGACAAGTGGCATTTTCGTCATTATTATGATGCCGGTGACCACCTGATGCCAGTGCCAGTCTAAAAACGAAGGTTGTATAAACGGTAATATGACAAAAAAATTTACAGATGTAGTTTGCTTCAACCTATCGTTGATCTTCTATTGAATGCAGACGATCAGCCTTTAAATAATTCTAAGAGGTTTGCAGTCATACATTTCTACCGAATGTAAAATTAAGAAAAATAAGTGCGTTGTAGCTATTTCGGAGAGTATAAACGGTGTTGATTTTTTTTGGAAGAAAATATTTAAGCTAGGAAAATTTTGTCATACATTCTCTTGCTATATCAGAACGTAGGGTGTTCACTTTACATAGGTAGCACTTTCTCATTCCATGTTTTTCATAATTAGCTTAATATAACATAAAATCGTCAAAAATCTTTAGTTACAGCAAAAGTGAGCCGCAGTTCAACAAAACTAACGGAAAAACACTCAAAATTGGACGCTACTGTATCACCAAAATCTGCCAGGGCAACAGCCTTGATCTTTCAAGCGCTGTTTCGCTCTAATTGCGAATCCCTCCAATGCGTATACAAATCAGAACATTCCCAAAAAATAATCCCAGCTAATATTTATTATTATTCTTTTAACCTTCGCAAACCCCGAGTGTAATATTTAATCACACATTAACGGTATTAAGATAGTCCTGAGGAAATTACCCGGGGCTGTACATTAACTTCAATTCGATTCTTTCAAACGAGGGCCGTTGGTATGATCCGTAGTTTGACTCCGCAGCCATGTTACCATTTTTAAACCAGGCCAAGGGATGTAGGAGACATTCGAATAACTGATGGAGTTTACTCCTCCGTTAAAATCAAAATGAAAAACATTTAAAATTTAAGTATTTTGTTGCCACCGTTGGTCACTAAATATTTATCAATACTGATGACATTGGCTCCAGGAAGTTTCTAGAAAAGAAATAAATTTGCAGTTCTTGGCTTCCACAATTTTTCCTTCAAGATGCCAGGTTTTTATTATAGTTGACAACATTGCAAATAATGAAACCGTTTTTCATGTTTCTCTAAAATTCTGAAATCGAAATTTTATAACGGGAGATAATATGATTGAATTTCTCTGTCAAAATGGCACTCTCCCTAGAATGAGCAAAATCAACAGAAAAATAGGCGAAATGGCCCACTAATTTTACTGAAGTTTCCAGATTCCCATTTTTCCTTTTAAAATCGATTTCCTCGTGTATGGAATGATCCATACACCACTCAACAGATTTCGTTAGGAAGAAAGGGGCGTTGGTCGTTTCTTTTTTACAGTAATTTGTAAAATTTCCTATCATTATTTGACGATTGTGACTACCAAAACTGTACATCCAAAACAGATTAAAAATTCTACTTGAAATGAGACTTTGAGTTTTTTTAAACAATTGGCCAATGGACGTAGGAAATAATAGTACCTCTTACAAGAAACATTAGCAAGGTCATAATGAAAAAACTGCAAGATAAATATAGTATGAATAAAACCTCAATGAATTTCTCTTATGTTATTTTCCTGATAGTCAGATAGGCCAGTTCTGATCACAAATCACAGAAAATACAATGCTTTTGACAGTAATTAATCATTCAGAAAGTATTTCGGAGGAAATAAATCAGCCTCTTTAACGTGAAGACGAGTTTTATGTTCGTTAATTCGTCGATGTTCACCTTATAAGCATAACGATCATCACACAGTCTACAGACAAGAGTCTTTATACGTTTTAAAGCTCAATAACTTAAGTGACGACTCCCATTCAGTTGGCAGTGAGCTTAAGCTACTGGATCGGCTTTCCATTACGCTGACGAGAATCATGTTTTTGCTCGTTGGTTTTGTGATAGGAAGGAGTCTTGAAACTTTCTTCCTTCATGTATACGAACTTTTGCCTCAGATGCACCTACGAATACCTAGATTGAGGCTCTGAATAGTAATTGATCAGAAGATTTCAGCTATTAATAACCTACGGAAATTTAAATAGTGCTGATCAACAATGTACGTTAACAAGATTAAGCACCAGTACAGGTTCTACTCGTAATGTTACCCACGCTCACTAGACGGGAAGCTTTTTTCGAATGAGTTAACATAGGCTCAAAATTTAGTCGGTGCTCGAAGGGATGCTTTATCAAAAGTAAATTTAACCTTTGTAGTAGAAGACGAGTGCTGAAAATGGTAAGTATATTCAACAAGAAATATTTTGAAAATCCCTAAAAAATATATATTTTGACTGATTTTGGAAAGCTGTACTAGCAGTTAAGAGGAGCTACCAAACCGGCTGTTAAGGAACACAACTTATTCAACTAATGCAGGCTTCACACCCAGCCCAAGCTCAATCACTACACCTCCCAACTTCTATCCTATTGCAAAAATATTCATTCGAAAAATACTAAGATCTCACTCCTGTATCTTAATTGCAAAAACAACGAAAATATCAAATACGAGAAGAAATCTGGCTTGCAAACAAACCGTATCGCCGAATGACGGTGATTCAAAGAGAACGTTTCCACCGACCGGCCCCATAAAAACAACGACGAAGGGGCCTAACTTTTTCAGGTCTAGGAGCTTTCAGTCTTCCCAAGATTGGTATAGAGAAAGCGTTTTCTAGGCGGCGTAGCTCGCAGCCGTTTGGAGCAATTTGCTCGAACATCGAAACGATGAAAACAAGGCGGCGTTTCTTTCCTTTTTCCTTATTTTTGCCTGCCTTTCGCGTGCGAGAGGCGGCAGCTGCTAATCGGTCAGCAGGAGACGACAAAAAATGAAATATGGTCAAGCGTCTTGAAAACAATCTGGTAACTTCCTCAGAGCCGGAAAGATCAATCATTGGATCTCTCAAATTAAGACATGATTACAACTAAGAGAAAAAACTTTGGTTGATAGGTTCCTACACTTCAGTGAGTAAGAAAGGAAACTATTTCAAAGTTGGATCAGATAAGAAGGTAGATAAGCAGAGCTCTTCATATTTTTACAGAAAAATCAATGAATATTTTTCGTGCTACAGCGGATGCCACAGTATATGTAGAATAAATCCCGAAGATATGATATCGTTCGAGGCAATGCTCAGACCAACGTGGTTTCTCCTGCTGTGAGTGCAAATTGGTTTCTCAACGATCTTCTACGTAAGCATTTCCTCGGATATTTTCTGTGTAGACTGGTTTCTCAGAAACTCAATTGGCTTATTGGTTTTTCAAAGATTCTATGAATAAATTGGTTTCTCTATGTCTCTTTGCATGGAATGGTTTCTCGAAGATTCTTTCTGAGCATGGGTTTCTCGAAGACTTTCTGACTGCATTGGTTTCTCGGGAATTCTGCATACAAATTAGTGTCTTTATGGATTCTGCGTGTAAATTGGTTAACACCAATTTATTCAAACTCATGTTGATAAACTTTTCTTTATTCCAAAACATTGCTGTCGAATTCACGGAGTTGATGTAAAGATCACAGTATCTGTGACGAACCAAAAAGATTTTGCATTAGGAGAGTTTTGACCCGTACGTTTCTTTACGAATCCTTTACTTAATTTAATCATTGAAAATTGAACACAATGTCACTCGTGATAGCGTAACTTATGAGAAAAAAGTGAACCACTATTTTTTCTATTTTCCTCACATCCTCATCATCTTTTAAGGAAATCCGAGGACTAAATTATTTCGGAAATTAGGAAATTAGGACTAAATTATTCGGAAATTAGGAAATTAGGACTAAATTATTCGGAAATTATAAAATTAGGACTAAATTATTCGGAAATTAGGACTAAATTTCCGAGTGTAAATTCACCGCCAGCGTTCAGGTGAACTTGGTTACGTTATCCTTGGTTACCCTTGTCGCGTGTAGGTTAACATAGAATATTTTGAAACCATAACTATCATGCTACTACATGAATCCGTGTTCTTCCATTCACGATATGAAGTTTAACACATTCTGGCTTCAGTTCCTTTGATCAAGTCAAACCGGTGTCATTTTCATTTGGATAGCTCAATTAACAGCAAAGTCATCAAACAATTCTTTCTTCTTCATTTCAAGGTATCAATAATAATCTCAATTTTTAAAGAACACAATTATTTTGACAATTACAATCTCAGTGTTTTTTGCGTTTATAATCTCAGTTGTTTCGGCAATTGCGATCTGTGTTCTTGTCAGTTACATTATCAGTGCCTTTCGTCAAATACAATGTGGGAGAATTTTGAGGGTCTTGTTTTGATCTCGAGCGAGTTCATAATTCAGCTCAGCTCGAGAGTCTCGTCAAGGTGAGGAAATTATTGTCCAGATAAAGTTCATTAAAAGCTCCGTTGGGTCGTAAATCTTGTTAGGGGACCTCAGAGACCGTTGTTAATCTGGTTGGGTGACGGCGCCATGCGCTGCGGCGACGTGACGAGCTGTGCATTGGACAGTGCTGCGCTGCTGCGACATGACGAGCTCTGCATTGGACGGCGCCATGCGCTGCGGCGACGTGACGAGCTGTGCATTGGACAGCGCTGCGCTGCGGCGACGTGACGAGCTGTGCATTGGACAGCGCTGCGCTGCGGCGACGTGACGAGCTGTGCAATGGACAGCGCTGCGCTGCGGCGACGTGACGAGCTGTGCATTGGACAGTGCTGTGCTGCGACGACGTGACGAGCTGTGCAGTGGACAGCGCTGCGCTGCGGCGACGTGACGAGCTGTGCAGTGGACAGCGCTGCGCTGCGGCGACGTGACGAGCTGTGCAGTGGACAGCGCGGCGCTGCGGTGACGTGACGAGCTGTGCATTGGACAGTGCTGTGCTGCGACGACGTGACGAGCTGTGCATTGGACAGTGCTGTGCTGCGACGACGTGACGAGCTGTGCAGTGGACAGCGCTGCGCTGCGGCGACGTGACGAGCTGTGCATTGGACAGTGCTGTGCTGCGACGACGTGACGAGCTGTGCAGTGGACAGCGCTGCGCTGCGGCGACGTGACGAGCTGTGCAGTGGACAGCGCTGCGCTGCGGTGACGTGACGAGCTGTGCATTGGACAGTGCTGTGCTGCGGCGACGTGACGAGCTGTGCAGTGGACAGTGCTGCGCTGCGGCGACGTGACGAGCTGTGCATTGGACAGTGCTGTGCTGCGACGACGTGACGAGCTGTGCAGTGGACAGCGCTGCGCTGCGGCGACGTGACGAGCTGTGCAGTGGACAGCGCTGCGCTGCGGTGACGTGACGAGCTATGCATTGGACAGCGCTGCGCTGCGACGACGTGACGAGCTGTGCATTGGACAGCGCTGCGCTGCGGTGACGTGACGAGCTATGCATTGGACAGTGCTGTGCTGCGACGACGTGACGAGCTGTGCAGTGGACAGCGCTGCGCTGCGGTGACGTGACGAGCTATGCATTGGACAGCGCTGCGCTGCGACGACGTGACGAGCTGTGCAGTGGACAGCGCTGCGCTGCGACGACGTGACGAGCTATGCATTGGACAGCGCTGCGCTGCGACGACGTGACGAGCTGTGCATTGGACAGCGCTGCGCTGCGGTGACGTGACGAGCTATGCATTGGACAGCGCTGCGCTGCGGTGACGTGACGAGCTGTGCAATGGACAGCGCTGCGCTGCGACGACGTGACGAGCTGTGCATTGGACAGCGCTGCGCTGCGGCGACGTGACGAGCTGTGCATTGGACAGTGCTGTGCTGCGGCGACGTGAAGAGCTGTGCATTGGACAGTGCTGTGCTGCGGCGACGTGAAGAGCTGTGCAGTGGACAGCGCTGCGCTGCGGTGACGTGACGAGCTGTGCATTGGCCAGTGCTGTGCTGCGACGACGTGACGAGCTATGCATTGGACAGCGCTGCGCTGCGGCGGCGTGACGAGCTGTGCATTGGACATCGCTGCGCTGAAGACAGAGTAATTGAAAGGAACCATCGACACATGGTGCGCTAGTGACAACACCACAGGCCATATCTCCAAGCAATTTACGTCGTCGTAGAGGTACATCTCGCAACGGAAGGTCTTTTTGTTGACTTCGTTGCTCTACGAACTGTTTTTATTTTTGTGGTAGAGTAGTTACGCTTAAGCTTTTCTCAAGTAAAATTTGAGATGATGTTTGAACTTAAATTTTTAGAACCTCAGTTTGCTTATATCAATCCAAGAATTTCAAAATTAAGGATTTCGATTGAAAGAAGTAGCACACAACGTAGCCAAGTCGGCCAAAGAACTCACGTTGCCAGCTTTACCGCTAACGAGACGTGAATTGCTTTTAAGCTCCTGCCTCTGATCTTCCAAACGTGCACTCACCCATCGGCTTTTGTACTGAGTTTAATTCGACAATAATATACCCAAGATAATATGCAAAGAAAAATCGTTTTACCACCGCTCGTTTGTCCAAAATGCTTTCAGCTGAACATAACTGCAGTAAATGGTGACACATGCAACAGATGCCTTCGTCGCATCAGTCCTGTATGTTAACTATAAAACACAAGCCAAATGAGTGGTATCAGATAGGGACAAGTTAATATTGAAGATCTACCGTGCTCAGCAATAAAAACTTAAAATTCCAGTTCATTTCTCTATGACAAGTCCACTAAAAATGAAGGCATCTACGGATGCTTTATCTACGGATGCTTCATTTCCAATCAAGCCTGATACATATCACCTTGTACATTGGATTTTCAAATGCCTTATAACTAACCCCAGGACGCCATGAGGCTTTCCCCCGGTCAAGACCGGTACCCATTTCAGACACCTGGGTAGAGTGGGGTATTGTGCTTGGAATTTTTCTCCTATACCCAACAGAGAAAATCGCCACCGCCAGCGCCGAGTTTCGAACCCGGGTCTCTGCCGCACGGCGGCAGAACCTCTAGCACATGGCTATCGCACTAATCGTCAGTATGATCGAAATATCCACGTGCAGCTATTTTTGAAGAAAATTCACTGAAGTTAATTTTAACGTCAATTATAATCTCATAATTTACTTACATTCAAAAACTTTAACTTCATTTATTTTTCAAATTCATTTATCAATTTAAAACTTATGGCGCTGACCTTTTCTATGTTTCTCTAATCATTAAGACGAAGTATAAGAATCGACCGCGGCTGCTCACCTCTGAGCACTCTCGGCGCCACAGATTCTCCAGATTCACCTGATTCACCAGTGAATTCACTTCGGGCTCTGATTTCGACTCTAACTCACACCGGCAGCTGAACTTTAACAATTGAAGTGTTCTTTGTGGCCTATAACTTTTAATCCTGTGTCGAGTGTCTGCAGCATACACCAGTGCAAATTGTGCGTTGTGACTGTTGGACTGCACGGTTATTAACTTCTTCAACAACCGATCATTCGTGCGCCATAACGGAGTTACGACCTGACCATCGTAAGGGCTCTCACACCTTACTGATGAACCTGGGAGCGACCATGGCCGGCTAAACTCTCCTCCTCCACCTCCCCTGCGCTGCGCTACGATGCTCGTCCCGTCTCCTCGCCTCTGGACAGCTGAGAGACACTACTGCCTATTCGATGGTGAGACATAGTTATGGTCAGCGCCATTTCATATTTGTCTGTCGAGCAGTTTCTGTCAGTCTCGTCAACCTTAAATTATAAATAGGAGAGAAACTTAATTACTAAATTACTTGAATTACTAAATTACTTGAATTACTAAATTACTTGAATTACTAAATTACTTGAATTACTATATTATTTGAATTACTAAATTACTTGAATTACTAAATTACTTGAATTACTGAATTACTTTCAAATTACTTTCAAATTACTTTCAAATTACTTTCAAATTGCTTTCAAATTACTTTCAAATTACTTTCAAATTACTTTCAAATTACTATCAAATTACTTTCAAATTACTTTCAAATTACTTTCAAATTACTTTCAGATTACTAAATTACTTTCAATTACTAAATTACTTTCAATTACTAAATTACTTTCAATTACTAAATTACTTTCAATTACTAAATTACTTTCAATTACTAAATTACTTGAATTACTAAATTACTTGAATTACTAAATTACTTTCAAATTACTTTCAAATTACTTTCAAATTACTTTCAAATTACTTTCAAATTACTTTCAAATTACTTTCAAATTACTTTCAAATTACTAAATTACTTTCAATTACTAAATTAATTCCAATTACTAAACTACTTTCAATTACGAAATTACTTTCAATTGCGTGGACGCTTGTCGGCCACCGAACTTCTTTAGTAATTTGTCAATTACGCGAACTGCGTTAACCGCTAGTCGGTCATCATAAAAACGCTGCTTAATCTCTGAATTACGTAGTCTTCAATTCTAATAGTAGTAGGTTTTCTCTCCCGACAGTTGTGTCAGGCACTGGGGTTTCTGAGCGCGCTGATGGGGTGCACAACACTCCCCTTATCCTCGGTTACCAAAGATTAGGATTCGTTTTGTTTATTTATCAATAAATTCTTGTAAACCTATTTCGTTTCCATCACCTGCTCTAGTGCCTGATATTTTATTTGCCAATTTTTGAAGCCCCTATTTCAAGCAATAAGAGTTCCCAAAACTGTGACAGCTACATACTTTGGCTGTAAAGAAGCTTCAGGACAGCTGGTTCTCGCTAAAACTCATGTACGAACTCCGTAGACTTTGATCGAAGAAATTTCTTAACAAAACTATTCAGGAGCATCGAATGGCGGAGTTAATAACGCCACTGAAGCAGAGTGTGGTGGTTTCTACGCGTTTTTTTGCTTTTGCCTGAGCTTTGCGGGCAACAAAATATAAAACTTCCATAAAATGACTGTTCATAATCATCAACGGCTGCTCTGAGATATTTATACCAGAGTTTTTTGTAAAATGAACAGTATTTTCATCATTCGGAGTTTTTTTTCACGTTTTATTTGTAGTTCATGGCCGCATCGGATGTACTCCGACGTCACAATAAAATTTTGTTGCATTATATTATGCTTTATTTTGAAATCAAAAACTGTCCCCAAAACACGGGTTTGGATGCATGTGAGGTTTGCATCTCCCTTGCGTGCTGCGACCGATAACGAGAAAAATTGCTAACAAACTTTCTTTTGCCCGTCCCTTCGTTGTTTTCATTCTCCCGTCAGTAGAGATATGGGAAAATGTTATGTTAAATTTGCCATGCACTGTTCGAATTGCCTTTGGTGAGTGACCCATTGTACTTATTTTATTTCCCACGTAATGAAAAATAGCTGCTATATCAGAATATTTCTCAGATAATGAATAAACAGCTGCTATATCAGAATATTTCTCAGATAATGAATAAACAGCTGCTATATCAGAATATTTCTCAGATAATGAATAAACAGCTGCTATATCAGAATATTTCTCAGATAATGAATAAACAGCTGCTATATCAGAATATTTCTCAGATAATGAATAAACAGCTGCTATATCAGAATATTTCTCAGATAATGAATAAACAGCTGCTATATCAGAATATTTCTCAGATAATGAATAAACAGCTGCTATATCAGAATATTTCTCAGATAATGAATAAACAGCTGCTATATCAGAATATTTCTCAGATAATGAATAAACAGCTGCTATATCAGAATATTTCTCAGATAATGAATAAACAGCTGCTATATCAGAATATTTCTCAGATAATGAATAAACAGCTGCTATATCAGAATATTTCTCAGATAATGAATAAACAGCTGCTATATCAGAATATTTCTCAGATAATGAATAAACAGCTGCTATATCAGAATATTTCCCACGTAATGAAAAATATCTGCTATATCAGAATATTTCTCAGATAATGAATAAACAGCTGCTATATCAGAATATTTCTCAGATAATGAATAAACAGCTGCTATATCAGAATGTTTCTCAGATAATGAATAAACAGCTGCTATATCAGAATATTTCTCACATAATGAATAAACAGCTGCTATATCAGAATATTTCCCACGTAATGAAAAATAGCTGCTATATCAGAATATTTCTCACATAATGAAAAAACTGCTATATCAGAATATTTCTCAGATAATGAAAAATAGCTGCTATATCAGAATATTTCTCACATAATGAATAAACAGCTGCTATATCAGAATATTTCCCACGTAATGAAAAATAGCTGCTATATCAGAATATTTCTCAGATAATGAAAAATAGCTGCTCTATCAGAATATTTCTCACATAATGAAAAATAGCTGCTATATCAGAATATTTCTCACATAATGAATAAACAGCTGCTATATCAGAATATTTCTCACATAATGAAAAAACTGCTATATCAGAATATTTCTCACATAATGAATAAACAGCTGTTATATCAGAATATTTCTTATATAATGAAGAAATAGCTGCTACATCAGAATATTTCTCACATAATGAATAAAAAGCTGCGATCAGAATTTTTTGGTGAATATGTGTCCATCTATTTCTGCATAATTCTTACAGAGGATTTTCCTTCTTCGAGTACTAATATTACTTAGAAATATTCATTCCTTTCAGTAGCATCAGCTTGCATAAATCAGCTTCTAACACTAGCGACGCATTTCCAGCCTCACACAATTTACCCAACGAGACAAAAAGATACATTTTGCCATCCCAAGGTGCGCAGCACTGCTGAAAACTACATTAGCAACATTAAAAATAGGCGAGAGTTAATTTGTACAGACACCCTTTGCAGAAAACTTCATTAGCCGGCGTGAGCTGCGAAGTGCACTCGAGTATGCCTCTTGGACCGTATGGAAGCAGCGGCAAGATAGCCAGGCGTGGCAATGGTCTAGACACGGAACGTTCAATGGGGCAGGTTTCATTACTTGTTCTGCATTACTGCATAATGTCGTTATGGCCCCCACTTCCTGCCAAAGGCTGAATATCGCACGAATCGGACTTACAGAGCTGGTTTACGGCGTCTCACGTGAGGAAATTGGGAACACTGCTCATAACGCGTGAAGTTTGGTCTTTCTGTCAAGTTTCCGAGCAAGATCATGTGTTTGTAAAATGAGCATGGCTGTGACATTGGAATTCCGTGGAAAACTCCAAGAATGCGTATAAAACTCGTACTCAAGTGGTACATTTTGTCTCGTTTCAGTAAATATTGAAACTCATAATGTGCTTGGGGAAATTTCGAACTATTAAATACAATTTCGCATTATTTCGAATGAAATAGGTTTTAGAGTTAAATCAACAATGCTCCTTCACCCTCTCTCTCACTGCCAGCTGAGCAAGGCGAACGCAAGCAGGTCCTGGCATGGTTTCGATTGTCTGCAGGTATTTTTAGAGTCAGAACAAGCACTGCTGTGAGTAACAATCCAAGATTTGGCAATCTAAAATTAATTAAGTAATAATTCAAAATTTTACAATCTAAAGTTAACCGAGTAATAATCCAAAATTTAAAAATCTAAAGTTAACCAAGAAACAATCCAAGATTTGAAAATCTTAAATTAATCGAGTAACAATCTAAGGTTTAAAAATCTAAAATTGATCAAGTAACAATCCAGCATTTGATAATCTATAACCCCCAAGTAACAATCCAAGATGTGATCTCTAAAGCTGGGACTTAGTTTTCTGCCGGTGTTTGACTTTTGTGGACTTTTTTTATTCTCCTCGTTTCATTATGGTCAAAAAATAATAGTCGTAGTCTTGAGTAGTCTCAAGCGGTCAAAGTTTTCCCTCAATGAGTTTTGTTTCAGGGCAACTTGATCTATCTTGCTCAATAAGGCAGTGATGAACTTAAACTTCATTGGTCAATAAAAACAAAGCTCGTATTCTGCACGCAGCTTTTCACGCGCGGTGTTCATTATTCATCTCTGAAAACATCACGGTGACGTTTTGATCTCAAAATATGGTACGTGCACAATTATTACCAGAGAAAACAGATGACGGGCTGTGATATGTAAAATCATTGCATTTTAAACAGGTTATATCAGCGCTTCTCAACCTTTCTATTGCCGTGTAGCCCTTTAGCTTAATTGTGTATCTTCATGTACCCCCTGCACAGTTAAAGGTTTAAGAAACTCTAAAAATACACTTAATGATAATAATTAGATATACCTATACGGTTGTATGTAAATATATATAGTACATTTCATAGTACGACGTATATTAAATGTACCCCTAGGGGTACATGTACCCTCGGTTGAGAAGCCCTGGTCTATATGAATAAAGCAAACAATTTTAATTATGGTATTAAGTTTCGTGACAGTTCGGTTGCAATGTCAACGCAGGCGTCTAAAATGTAACGAATTGGATAAGCACTTCTCACTCATCAGTTATTAAGATTTCTGATAAATTTATATCTTTCTTACTTTCTGAGAGCTATTTGTGGTTGAGCGCCGAATAAATCTCAAATTTGTTCCTCTGGATATCATATATGCCCAACAAAATCATCAATTGTGAAGATATTATGCAATTAAGGTTTCTGTTTATTTTATAAATCTACTCATTAATGTTTCTCGAAAAATATTTAAAGTTTTCTGATCTATGTACAAATCATTAGCGTATGACAAGATTCGTTGCGTATTAAAACTGATCGCCCCAAGCCATTGGTCGCCCGAGTGTATGCTGGAAAATAAGGATGTCCGAGAGATATTCCGACCAACACCATACTTATTTTAGCAAATAATGATAGACGTATTCCATGATGTAGGTTATCTCAGAGACGATTTCAAACCGTAACATTGCATTGCAAGTATTTTAGAATACTTGGGAATAAAACGCATCGACTTATCAGTGAGCCTAGAATAGAACCTATATGCTAAAAAGGCAATTCTGCAGAAAAAGTAGAAAAGTAAGCAATATGTTGTCGCTTTTAACTTAGATATGAAAAACACAATTGAAAGTGGAAAGTAAAGAATAGGTTATTGCATTTAACTTAGATATTATTATATGAACAACAGAATTGAAAATGATGAAAATTTTTATCACTTTAAGAGGAATTATTCGAAAAATTCTTCAACCTAATACTTTTGGTATTTTTATTCACTTTTGGACTCACTAATTTCTGATTTTAATATGTATTTTCATTACATGTTCATTACTTTCGTACTCGTCCAAATTAGGCGCCATGCTGATAAAACGTTTAGTTATGAACATTAAACGTAAACGAATGTCACTGCTCAAAACATGTTCTGGAACTGCACTCGGCAGCTTTGGGATTCCTGTCACATGGCATAGAAAGTTGATTCCATTGGTTTTTATAATACGTAACTGGAAAGTAACCATGACTAGCATTTCAGCACAATTCAATCCAATTTAAACAATTGCATATTGAAATAGTATTTGAAATGTATATAATGAATTAATCTACTTTTTGATTAAATAAACGGCTAGCTCGTGGAATACCGCTTTGTAAGTTCATTCATGCAGTTAATTGTTGCAAAATGTAAAATTAAATTTTATTCTGCCAAAAACAATTCTAATATCATTTTCCTAGTGACCAGCTTGCATAAAATTAACGCGATAAAATAAAGCCACGCTACAAATTGTGCGAGAACAGTTCGCTGTGACACACATCGTCCGCTTCTGCATGAACCCGACGGTGCAACAAATTACTTTTTCATAATCACATTTGAATTTGACGCTATTCATTAGCTCGAAAAGTTGTTGGAAGCAGATACCGTGGAAACCAAAGTTTAATATTCATGTATTTTCCTGTTCTTCTGGAATTGCATAATTCTTAGAACAGCGATATATTTTAAATAGAGCGATTTCCCCCGTTAGAGATGTAAAACTGTACGCTATTGTAAGCAGTATGTCGAAAATGACTGCGCTCGCTACTGCGGTGTTCGACAATACACGTTATTATTCTTTCGCCGTGTGTCCTTTAGAAATCAACGATGGGGACGTATTCCAGATCATGCAACGCAGTGTAATGGGAATAAAGGAGTTAAATTTTGCTTTGACGCAATTGCTTACAGCAATTATCTTTATCGTTTTTAAATTTAATTTCGGATAGTCAACCCTCGAAAAGTGCATGTTACCTAAAACCTAATTCTAACTTAAACTTTTAGACCTAAACTTTGATGCTATAATAAAGCCATGAGAACGTATTGGAGAAACAGATTAGATAAACAACATGAGCTGGATGGAGGGGGCAGTTTCTTTGTAAAGAATTGAAGTCTTTCACCAACGATGAGTTGGACAAATTTCCTGCGCAGAGTTAACTTCTATTCGAATTTAATAATAATAACAAAAGATACAAAAAAAACGTTTTACAATGGTAATTTCGAATAAATCCCAACAGACGATAACTCAGGCACAAGTCGAGCGTTAGTTTAGCTATTTGGTTCGACTAAATTTCAAATTTTTTGAATTTTTATTTTATTTTTGTAACTCTCCAAATACAGGGTGGTTGCTAAAAATGTATACCTTTTAAAATTGCAATAACTTTTTAAATTTACGAAATAGGAGACCATAACATAGAATATCCGAAAGCACAGAATTCAATGTTTTCTTACGCATCTGGTATACCCTCCAAAAAAGCCTAAACATCCAGGGTGCAGGAGAGAAGATTATTGTAATCAGCAAACATGGCACAACTGACTCTTCAACAACGCAGTGTCATCATCGAAGAAATGACGAAAATCTGATCCATCGTCAGGACTCGATTTGATGAGCGTTCACCTGCATGTCCTTCACTAATATCGGCGGCTATTTGATGAACGTTCACCTGCATGTCCTTCACTAATATCAGCCGCTATTTGATGAACGTTCACCTGCATGTCCTTCACTAATATCAGCCGCTATTTGATGAACGTTCACCTGCATGTCCTTCACTAATATCGGCCGCTATTTAATGAACGTTCACCTGCATGTCCTTCACTAATATCGGCCGCTATTTGATGAACGTTCACCTGCATGTCCTTCACTAATATCAGCCGCTATTTGATGAACGTTCACCTGCATGTCCTTCACTAATATCAGCCGCTATTTGATGAACGTTCACCTGCATGTCCTTCACTAATATCAGCCGCTATTTGGTGAACGTTTACCTGCATTTCCTTCACTAATATCCGCCGCTGTTTGATGAACGTTCACCTGCATGTCCTTCACTAATATCGGCCGCTATTTGATGGCCGTAAATTTATGCACAGCTGCGCTCGCCATAAAGCTACGAAGCGCTCACTTCAAAGGTAATGGTTCAGAAATATCGTGAGGACGGCTGTTATGCTGCAAAATTATCACAAGGATAAATTGAGGAATCTTACACAATCTAGGATCTATTTTTTACTTTAGGCTTTTGACTTTTACGCTGTTAAATTATTGCAAATATAAATTGAGGAATCTATCACAAGCTTAGATTCCATTTCTCCTCTCCTATAAATCGACATCAGCGTACGTCACAGTCTAACTTTTTCGCCGGAGCATCCATGTTTTTCACCCCCAACCTAATCAATTACTTGGGCGGCGAAAAACATGCATGCAGGTGGCGAAAAAGTTAAACTGGGGCGCTGACGTTAAACCTATGCGATTTAAATTAAACTCAACAACGAAAGCACATTTCATCCCCATTGTTGCAGGATGGCATTAAAGAACAAGTATTCTAGGTCATAGTCTTACAAATTATTTCGCTTAGCCTCTGTTAAACTGCTCTAGAAATGAAAAATTCTATGATCTTAACTATCGGAATTTCCCAGTTAAGCTTAACTTCTTAGAAAAAATCGTAGTAATCTTAATAACCTTCTTAGTAATCGTCTGTAAGGACGAGAACATTTTTTGAGACATCCCGTAGTTTGAGTGTGGTGCACTCAATTCACTTCCTGAAAGCCCATCAAGTTGAGGTACAATGCAAGAAATCATCATTTAAGTATGGCAGATGACTCAAGCTAATGAAAAGATTTGGTAAAAAAGCCAGTTGTGCTAAATTTTCGATGAGTGAAAAGTTAAACATGTCTTAAATGAGTCGTCGCATAATTTATGCCTCCAACAATCTCCTGCTTTGAAATGAAATATCGCCCCAGCTACGAAAATTACTCAGCTGCACATGTTGCTGTATAGGGCAACTACTAACCTTAGAGCTAAACTGGAACTCGCTTTTTCGCTTTTATTTTCGCTTTTTCTTAAAAAGTTTGTTTCTGCGCATCCTGTTCGCTTCTTTCGAACCGATTTCCGCTTGGAACTAGGCGCTAAAACTTTCGTCCGACCCGAAATTAAGCGTGAGGAAAAGTTAGTCGAGTTGTTTGGTCTTCGAAACTTTGTTATCGTCCGCGTTGATTGTTTCGTAATCCCCGGCTTAAATTTCCCTTCAATAACTTTTTCTTCGACATCTACCGGTCTACGACGCGCTTACCTGTACACCAATTTACAAGTCCACTTATAAATTAACATTTCGTTGAATTTCTTCTTATATACGATTGTTCAATCGTAACTTCGCTCTGATGTTCTTTCGTCCACTCACTTCCTCTTGCATTCAACTTCCCGTTTTCTCCGTCTCTCGTCCCAGAATTCATTTCGCCCGACACAAAGCATGCTCCCTAGTCACGAGGCAAAATGAACCCGAGTTCTTTCCACATAAATTCTTATGTCTCAATACGCTTGCAGTTTCTCTCATCTTTCATTACCCCCGGCATGTTCAACCTTTCTGGCGGCGTCGATTTCATTCCAGCTTTTAGGATCTATGTAACTTTATCAGCACGAACTTGAACATCGTTTTGGCTGCTCATCAACATGGCCAGACTCGTAACTCGCAGCGCGCTCCGCAACACCTGCATGGAGAACACCTCTCACTTCGGCAATTGCGTCGGTTGCTTAAATGAATGGAATGAGTCCGAATTTGAAATTAGTTAGCGAGCTTTTAGGATTATTGCCTCAGCGACGCAATTTGTGATGCTCGTTCCACGAGAACTCAGGGAAAAAAATGAGAATTATGCTCCGAAAGTCGCGCAAAGCAAGGATTTTCGAGAGGTAAACAACTGAGGGAAGTGATAACCTACTTTGTTCTCGTGAAGGATGTTCAAGTTTTCCCCATAGTAACAGGCTAATTTTATAATAATAGAACAAGAACAAAAAGTCAGAACTGGTCGTATAAAACGTACATATATTAATTGGATGTTGAAAATTAAATTAAACGAGCTATTTACATGACTCTAGAAGCCTCTGTCATGAAGAATGTTCGATTTTTCCGCATGGCTGAGGAATAATTTTGCAATAATGAGGTAAGAAAAAAAAGTCATAACTAGTCGTATACAACCTACTTTAATCCGACGCTGTAAATGAAATTAAACGAGCCATTCACGTTAGTCTAAAAACCTACATACTGTGCAAATTTATGGAACTTAAACAGAACTGTGCGTTGTTTTTGAAGATCGGAATCACATTGGAAAACTAATTACTTCTCTTCATCTGGAACAGGTAACGTGAAACACAGAAATGCGATAGAAATTTAAGTATTCACTGATAAAAAATTCAACGACATCATGAAATATCTACGCAAGAACTAAATCGCTAATTAGAATGAATAATGGAAACGTATAATCACCTCGTCCATTTATCTAAGTCAACAGAATGAAATCAAGTTATATAACGATGAGCCTAAAAATTTCTGGACAAAATATTGCTCAGCCTTAACGGTCATGACATAATTTATTTAAATTTCTTTTTGAACCCTGGAACTTTCCTCCTAAAATATAAAAAAAATGGGACCAAATATTGCTCAGACGTAACGGTCATAAGGTAATTTATTTAACTGTCTTTTTAAACCCTAGAACTTTCCTCTCAAAAAATTAAATCATCTATCAAAAATTCGTTTTTAAATATTTCACAGAATACTCTGAGAAAGAGAAGCTAATATTTAAAGAAGCTATCCTTCGTACAAAATGAATGGTATACATTTTTCATCCTCTACAACTTCCTTCGATGTTTATTTATTATTAAAAACTTATGTACTTTTCAACAAATAATGACATTATTTATTGAAAAATCGGCTGCTCATTAAAAATAAATCAAACCCTGACATCTATTGTCACTTGGAAATTTAAAAAGACAGGCATCGAATATCACAAAAATATCATTAGTTTGCTCATGGATACTATCCGGGCATCAAAAACCATATAAAATAGTTCTACCATTCAACAAATGCACTGCTATGTCTTAGAGATGCAAAAAATCCTGCAGTTCAACTGCTCTGGTATTTTCTGTCATCAAAACAACAGTGAACTTGTCTACTTCGAAAAAAGTGACCAAAAAATTGACCAACCTAAGCATCAATCAAAAAAGTTTTGAACTGCCTTCGTCGTTATTTATTCGGTTAGTTAATTTAAGACTGTTTTCATGACATATTTTAAATAACTATGCTTTCTGTTTTGGTTTGACTCATTTGAAATTCATTCTCAATTATGATCTGATCTGAAACATTTGATTTTTTATCGCAATCTTGGTGAAAATCCGAAAAATATAAAATACTGAGGTAAATAAATATAAAATACGCTGGCATCGATTTGTAACCTACAGACCTATGGGATGCTTGATTTTCTTAACCTGTGTTATACGCACCTTCTATTTAATATCTACTATAGGGCGTAAATCACAATCCAACTTGATAAATCCTAACCAGTTTGTTACTTCATTGCAGTGAGTCGTCATCACAGCTTCAGCGAGAATGTCCCAATACTTTAATCGTATGAAGCACAGCTTCAGAAACATTTTGTATCGTTTTGCAGGTAACGTTACAAGCGTCATCACTTCCGCCTGTCAAGAGGAGGGATCATTTATTAACGGGTTGAGCATTACTCAATTTTCCAAAGAAAACTAAAAATCTGAAGGTACGAGTAGAAAAGTGGGTACCCACTCCATTGTCCCATGGAACCCAATCGGCCAACAAGATCGTAAAAGGTTAAGGCAAAGTTACCTGTTTTGTAGCGTGAATTTTTTCGAGGAGTGATCCATCAAGGTTATCAAATGTGATTTCATATAGATCAAATATTTCGAAATTGGTGGTGCGAATATCCAACGCACTCTCATCTAGCTCCTCTTCTGTGGTGTGGGCGATATATTGCTTGAATGAGGACGTCATGAGTCACTACGTACTTACAAATAAAAACAACTGCAAGGTTCAAGAGCACCGTAACCATAAACAGCTCACAGACCATGGTACTATCTTCGATTTTTTAATTCTTTGAGTCGTTACAACCCCTCACAACACTTCACTGGGCAGGATAAACTAACGAATAACATTCACGCGAAGGCACAGGTGGGTAGATATAATACTGGATGTCCAAGACTTGGAATGTTATACAGCAACTCAGCAGAGTGCATCTAAATTATGAAAAAACCATGTAAAGAACTGTAATTCTGTCATGTCTGTCAAAACGATTTCGACATTTTCTGAACTTTAATACTCACTCTCTTGAAACAAACACAGAATAGAGAGAGATAAATTCGGTATCAAAACTTTCCAGTGATCACTCAAGCTGATACGGAAGCAAACTTTGGGAAGCGTCCTATGATTTGTTGGGAGGTCCTAAATCTATCATCATCACTTCAAAAGAGGAGAAAAATCCCATTTTTGGTCCTTGTTGGTCGTGATTGTGATATGCGTCGCTGCTGCAATGCAATGTAACAAAGACAGGCGAAGTTTGCCTCAATTCGTTTTAAAAGAATGCGTGATTTATAAAAGCTTGGATCCGTAACACAAGCATCATCTTTATATCAACAGTTCCTACGATGTTCAGAGATCAGCAGCACCAATTATTTTACCTCAAGGTAAAATAAAAGTTTCAAAAATCTATACCTCTTTTCTCCATTATGGAAATGAACTTTACAGCTCTCATTGTTATAAAAGAGCGGTAGTATTCAAAATAGAAACTCAAAAGGCTCGCTTTTCAAATATATTAAAGGCAGCTTCCTTTATACCATCAATGTTTCGTTTCATAATTGGAATACCCATAGTTAAAAATAAGTTCCTTGATCAGTGGAAGGGACTCCATTATTAAACCGTTACATTCGACTGGCGATTTTAAAACGGCACTAAACTACGCTTCCATTGGTCTTTTACCCCTTCATGTCCAAATTATTAGAGCAAGTATATAAATCGATTTCGAAAAATCAAATTTATTTCGTCGTAATGATTAAGGAACACTAGTACTCAAATGCTCTGCTTAACCTCTCAGGAAAAATATCAAGTGATATCGATCAAAAGAATGAAATTCTCCTTCTGTCGTTTGGTCTCTCCACATCGTTCGATAGCGTCGAACGAAGGCGAATTTTACAGAAAAATTTAAACTTAATAAAAGACACACAATGGTTTGAAGTAACCCATTAACCTGATTTTATGCAGTCAGCTTAGATAACAAATCGAACCCATTTATTAGAAACAATTTAAATCTCCCTCTAATGTTTTCTTTTTTTCATTGCTGTTTCCTGTAATGACTTTTAGCATACTAATTTCTATGCACGAGGATCATATTCCGATGTTTTCTGCCCTTTCCTTCCGGCTTGCATCAGCTTTCTCAAACTTAGAATTACTTAACCCAGGGAACGCGTTCACCTGTTTTTATTTTTATTTTATCAATCGTTGACAGAACTGTTTTAATACCTACGTATATGTCTATTACCTAAGGAACCTCATGTTAAAATCCAATGGTAAAAATATATATATCAACTTTACTGAAAATGTTCTGATTTTTTCCTTTACACTGGAACATTTGAATGGGTGTAATCTTCCTAATCCTTAAATACGACTTCACTAATTGTTCTTTGCACATTAGCTAGATTATGAATCAATCCATGTTGTTGCAGCAGTACAGTTGGCAGCGTAAGTTCTTCTAAGTGGTCTTGGCTACTCTGTTAGCTACACTCTTGTTCAAAAAACTTCAGGAACACACTTTTCAAAAAAATTTCATCTATTCAAAAAAACCCTCAAACCTGCGGATTTTGATCCGAAGAAAACACATTTAGAAGCCAAATTACCAGAAAAGCATAAGCACCGTTACGACAGCATAAATTATTTGAAAATTTGGTTGCTGGAGGCACTGGGTGGCGCAAACACGCTCTCCTCTTCATGGAATCCATCAAAAAAAATGGGAGTTCACCTAAAACTGGGAGTTCACCTTCAGGCCAAGAGAGCGAGGAGGCCGCTCTCAAAGGACGGTCTGCGAGCGTCGGTATTCAGACCAGGAGGCGCAAACGCAGATGTCCAATCTAAGAAATTGATTTGGCACGAACTCTGAATTATATCAATTGGCTGACACAAGAAAGAATTTCGGGCTGATGTGGAATAAAGGATTTAGCGAAATGACTGCTGTGACGTATCTTATGTTAGTGTTTTTATTCACAGCATTAAATAAGGAAGGAGAATACAAATGACGGTATGCCACAATTTTTCAGGCCAGTAGGCAACCGCCTGCAAAACACAATATGACAAGCATACACAACAATGAGATACTTCTCAGGCCAAAAACAGTCGCAACCGCTTGCAACAAAACACGGCATGAAAACATACACATTAATGAAAAATTACTTTCTGAATGAATTTGTTTATTCCCACCGTAACATTTTGCTTCTATGGCGACACAACATTGATGCAACTTCAACTACCGCATTACAAAGGCGCTGAATGAAACACATTCATGATCCGCAACAACACCTCGAATAAAAGCGCCGTAATTTCCTCCGCTAACCACGAAAAACAGGAGGAAGGACAGCGACATCATTCGCGGGACCGCTATAACGGAGTCGCATTATGTGGCTCACGCAATCACGTTTGGTAGTTTATCACTTAACTCAAAATTTGGTGGAGACCACCCTTTTTTTTGAGGCATACGCCATGTTGTGTCCAGTGATGGTGTGTCGTTTTGTGTCCAGTGATGGTGTGTCGTGTTGTGTCCAGTGATGGTGTGTCACACTGTGTCCAGTGATGGTGTGCCACGTTGTGTCCAGTGATGGTGTGTCACGCTGTGTCCAGTGATGGTGTGTCACGTTGTGTCTAGTGATGGTGTGACACGCTGTGTCCAGTGATGGTGTGTCACGCTGTGTCCAGTGATGGTGTGTCGTGTTGTGTCCAGTGATGGTGTGTCGTGTTGTGTCCAGTGATGGTGTGTCACGCTGTGTCCAGTGATGGTGTGTCACGTTGTGTCCAGTGATGGTGTGTCGTGTTGTGTCCAGTGATGGTGTGACACGCTGTGTCCAGTGATGGTGTGTCACGCTGTGTCCAGT
Source organism: Morinoia aosen (assembly GCA_030386875.1). Taxonomy (NCBI): domain Eukaryota; kingdom Metazoa; phylum Arthropoda; class Malacostraca; order Amphipoda; family Talitridae; genus Morinoia; species Morinoia aosen. The sequence continues at coordinate 42,277,688 of CM059574.1, forward strand.
GATGGTGTGTCGTGTTGTATCCAGTGATGGTGTGTCATGTTGTGTCCAGTGATGGTGTGTCACGCTGTGTCCAGTGATGGTGTGTCGTGTTGTGTCCAGTGATGGTGTGTCACGTTGTGTCCAGTGATGGTGTGTCACGCTGTGTCCAGTGATGGTGTGTCACGTTGTGTCCAGTGATGGTGTGTCACGCTGTGTCCAGTGATGGTGTGTCACGCTGTGTCCAGTGATGGTGTGACGTGTTGTGTCCAGTGATGGTGTGTCGTGTTGTGTCCAGTGATGGTGTGTCACGCTGTGTCCAGTGATGGTGTGTCGTGTTGTGTCCAGTGATGGTGTGTCCCGCTGTGTCAAGTGTTGGTGTGTCGTGTTGTGTCCAGTGATGGTGTGTCGTGTTGTGTCCAGTGATGGTGTGTCGTGTTTTGTCCAGTGATGGTGTGTCACGTTGTGTCCAGTGATGGTGCAATAGTCCGGTGATGGTGCAATTTCTGCAATAGCGGTACACTGAACAGGGTGGTCACAAAATCTTGAACTTTGACATTGAATGTCAATATACCGGTAATTTATTAAATCAATTTAGTACAGTTTACATTATTAGAAGTAAGAGCATAGCACATTTAGAGCCATTTCATGTAAGAGTTTTGGTCGTTTCTAAGCATCCTCCAATCCTCCACTATTCAAGCCTAAGCATCTGATTGCAATACACTTCACTTACAAAAAACTTTTCTGTGTTCTGTCCGAGCGCATTATAATTCTGCAAAGAAATTAAATTACCACACTGCAAAATAAACTTCCTCAACCGAGACAATCCGTCACAAACTGGAAAATGCAACATCTCTCATGTTTCTCATATCCGCTTACAGATAAAATTACTCAGCTGCAACGTACATGAAGACTGACATAACCAATCTGCGCAGCTAATGCAAACTGAATTCCTCAAAGCCATCGCGCGCCAGAAGGTTTCAAAAAGCTATTCTGTGTTTCAGAGCATCATGTGCAAGTCCCTTTTATGTCGATGCCAGTGCGGGCCAAATGCTGTGCGATGCAAATCAACAACACCTCAAAGCCGCCCTCAGTTACTTAAATATCTCCACTCCTGCAGCATTGCTGGTCCCTCACCTCGAGGGTCCGGCGGCGAAATGCTCGCTTGAGCTCTGTACTCCTTGCGACGTGACTGACACCCTTATAACATCCACAAGCTAGATTTTTAAGCTTTCTGCTAGTTGGGAAATTACTTCTTAGTTCAAAATTTTGTGATCTTCTTTTCCCGTCAGTGTTCATTCTGTTCTGTTTCTATGAACATGCTCAATGTTCATAGAAATAGTGTTCTATTTCTATGAACATGTTCAATGTTCATAGAAAGAGATGTCGGTATCGTAGGTCAATTTAAATTTCGCTGTTAAACGCATGTACAGAGTTGGATGGTTTTCTAAATTGTTTTATATATAGCATTTCTTCCTCTGCTGTAAATCGTCGCCAGTTCCAGTAATCCGACCTAAACTCACTCGTACACATCCATCTGTTAGACGAGCATTACAAAATTCTTCATATATAAACACTTTCACAAATGGCAGTGCACTAATTTACCTTCTCGAATGAACAAGTACGAATACAAACGCAAAAACAAAGTAATTCTATTGAAAGTTATTTAGAAATTAGTTCCATAGGGTCAAATTTTGTGGTACTACTATATCAGCCAAAAGCAGGCAAAATAGCAGTAGGTCAAAGTGAAAATTTAAAAATTAATTTAAAATGATTTTCAATGGAATTACTCTGTAATTTATTTTTGTACTTTGTGTACGTCACATCGTATCGCCACAACCTTCGTGTGCGTTTCGCCTACACTACTGTAAAATTTTGTACACGACACAGTTGTGCCCTCTGTAAGCTGTTGCTGGTCCACGGTAAAAACTCCCAAAGCGAGCTCCAAACTTCCTCTCAAGTTGGTAGGATTTAATGCTCCACCGACAGTGTTACATTGAGGCGCGCAAAGTCGACACGATTTAAATGAAAGAACGTAAAACAGCAGAGTAAGTCCAAAATTGTAAGCTATAAACGTTGTTTTCAGCAACACCTTCAATTGGTCACTACTTGTATTGTTTATACGAATATTCTGGTCGTGTAAACACTCATTAACTGCCAATAAACATTAAAAAAAATCTGAGTTTCAAGCATTTGTTCATCATTTTTCAAAATTAATGCCTGAATTCCTAGTTGGTTTTGAGCAGGTCACTCACAGGTTCGTTAAATATTTTATAAGGTCGTATCATAAGTCCTATCCGTTTTCGTACAGTAACCAGTCTCAACTTACATTACAGAGGAAGGTATGAAATTGTGATCTATTCTGCGAGGCAATCACTCCATTACGGTCTTTCATACACGTTGCAGTGAAATTCATTTAGATTTTTAGCCATTTTGATCTTCAACCCTTCAATTAACATGGAACCGTCAAGAGAACACACAAGGCACACATATTATAATGCTGTTTCAGTTTAACAAAAGATGTAATGCGTCAAGAGCTGCCAAAATATTCAAGAAGTGTATGATCCAAAAGCAGTTACTGAACGGACATGCAGAATATGGTTCGAAAGGTTTCGAAATGGTGGTTACAGCCTTGAAGAAAGCCTTCGATAAGGTCGTCCTGTTGAGTTTGATGCAGCTTTATTGGAGGCAACCCTTGAAGCTTATTTTGCAGTATCCATAAAGCAATTGAGCTTTAAACTTCATGCATTGACAATTCAACGTCACTTCTAAAAGCTGGAAAAGAAATCCCAACTAAGAAAGTGGATTCCGTATGGATGAGGCATTAAAAAATTGGTTAGTAGGCGGTCATAATTGTTACTAACGATGGAGAATATGTTGTTAAATAAATGAATGTTACTTGACATGTTTTTACTCTGCTTATGATATGTTTTTACTCTTCTTATGATATGTTTTTACTCTTCGTATGATATGTTTTATTCCTCTTATGATATGTTTTTACTCTTCTTATGATATGTTTTTACTCTTATTATGATATGTTTTTACTCTTCGTATGATATGTTTTATTCCTCTTATATGTTTTTACTCTTCTTATGATCTGTTTTACTCTTCTTATGATATGTTTTTACTCTTCTTATGATATGTTTTTACTCTTCTTATGATATGTTTTTACTCTTCTTATGATATGTTTTTATTCCTCTTATGATATGTTTTTATTCCTCTTATGATATGTTTTTACTCTTCTTATGATATGTTTTTACTCTTCTTATGATATGTTTTTACTCTTCTTATGATATGTTTTTACTCTTCTTATGATATGTTTTTATTCCTCTTATGATATGTTTTTATTCCTCTTATGATATGCTTTTACTCTTCTTATGATATGTTTTTACTCTTCTTATGATATGTTTTTACTCTTCTTATGATATGTTTTTACTCTTCTTATGATATGTTTTTACTCTTCCTATGATATGTTTTTACTCTTGAACGGACAGAATTCATGGTACGACTTGATACAAATGATTATTTTCGTATTAAAATAAGCGTTGCGGTTGGCGTGTAGGCTTCGTCTTTCACGTATGAAATGATTATTTAACAGGGAGACTTTGGCAAATATAAGGTCGGTTTCAAGCTCATCAAAAAATATTTTGTTCAGAATTCATCAGGGTTACTTTTGACAAAACCCCTCGATTCTCTTTCTCGCAAAACCCAAGGATGCAAGATTCAACCTATGAGCAAATAGAATAAACTGCTTTTGAATTGGTAACTTTTCTGCTTTCTGTCTTAATACTCGAGTAGTATCAAGAGTATTTGTTTGCAATTTCGAATGAAAGAAATGTAGAACTCGTCATTTGGGAGATCCCATGGATGTTACATCGTCAAGCGTTGGACAAAATTCCAAACCCTTTTTACTTTCACGAACCACGTCAAGCAATAAAGAATCATTTTCATGTGCTTTGACAATCACGCTTTTTCTTGCGTTCTTTAGAGGTTCCACAATTCTCGTGAAGACCCGAGTGTGCTTCGATAGCGTCCTAATTAGATAATAAGCCTGAAAATAGCCGTGCGAGCTCACTGAGTGCTAGTTTAGCCCCCTCCAATTTTAGAGTCTCGAACACTGAAATTCCGAAACTTTGTTGGATGAGGTGCCGGGAATGGGTTGCATCTCTACAGCTGCCGTATTTAGGTGAACTATTCAGCTCAAAGTTGCCAGCTATTCAAAAGACTCAACCTTGAGAGTTCTCGTACAACTTAACTACATGATAAATGTCTCGACTTTACGGATAAAGTTAATTACTATGTCATGGGTAACGGGAGTGATCTATTATTAATACTTAGCTGAATTTCATCGTTGTTAATTCCTGAAGAGCTTCAAAATTCACACACATCGTTTACAAATGTCGTGTCTACAAAAAAGAACTGCATGCATCTACAATGTGTCTCTCGAACTTACCTGCTCTTTCATGCAATAAAAATCAAAGTTTAGAAACAATGGATGTGATATTGAATTTTCATTGGCACAGCATTCGCTCATTCGATGTTTCCTTCGTGTTGTGTGAAAGACACAACGCCTTTTTCTCTGGGAATGTCATCACGTTATGATGATCTGCTATCAAACCTACTCGAATCTTACATATAAACAATTTGAAACACATAAGCAACAATTTCTTTAAAACTATTTCATTTTCCAACGACGAGTTCGACCCAGAGACCCAAATCCATCTCACTAACTGTGTATTTACTCAGCAAGATTCCACATTATGGGACTGCCAGTTGGAGGTGGTTGGTAGAATGGAAGCCCTTCTTCAAGCGCTGTTAGACACTTTGGCCAATCACTGAGTCGTTCCACAGATGAACTTGCACGCAATTTTGCTGACGAAGGGAAACGTGTCGAGAATATTCCCGTACGTCAGCCGCCGTCAGAAATGTGAGGCGAGACTCACAGCGCGCCGTGCATCGTCAGGAAGCATTAGGCAGTCAGCAGAGACACTGCGCTGTCGACAACCAAAGTCTTCGTCTCGGAAAAAGAGCTAGCTCAGTATCACATTTAACGCATTCACTGCGATGGGATAAACTGAAGTTCAGCGTTTAATTCAAGTTTTAAATTTTATGTGCTCTCTGTGGCACAGTGGTTAAGGGATCAGCCTTGTATGTTGGAGACGAGGGTTCGTATCCCGGCGCTGGCGCGGCGATTTTCCCCGTTGGGTATAAGGGAAAGCTCAACCACAATACCCCACTCAACCCAGGTGTCGGAAATGGGTACCGGTGTTACGGGGGAACCGTCATGGTGTCCTATATATAGGGTTAGTTATAAGACATTCGAAAAACCAATGCTTAAGATCATTTGTATCAGGCTTGATTGGAAATAAAGCATCCCAAAGATGCCGATTTTTGTTTAGCAATTTTATAAAAACCGAACATTAACTATTTAATACCATTAATTACAAGAGATTGTCAAAATTTTTCCAACGATCCATCGATGGATCGTATCGCAAAGAACATGTTAAATAAACAGTCTCCTATTTAACTGCTAAGTGCAACGTACATTTATGCGAAATTAGTTGAATTGGATTAAAGCCGCAATTAACATTCTTTTACTTCATTAAATTAGTGCGGTAATCCTTTCCCAACAATTTTGGTGCTATCGAATAGACTGAGGCTAAATTTTTCAGCTGCTGATATATCAAACCAGCAAAAATGTTTCCTTGGAGCTGCACTCTCAACAGGAAGTATACTCCGCCGACAGCAATTGTAAGGGTAAAGATCTTGCAATTTCAACTTCTGTACCCAGAACTTTAGTACAACTTTGCAATTTGTGAAGCGAGACTGAGCCCGAGAGCTCGACAAGCCAGCAGCACAATTTCCCGAGCGACTGCGGAGGTGGGGGTGACAAACAAAGGACCGGTTGGGATATAATTTAACAGTTATTAAGAACGTGACCAGACCTACATATTTAGACAGATGGTCCCCTAAAGCGAACAATATTCTTCTAGAGCCTCTCAATACGTACTACTTGGTGTACCTGTTGTTGTTTGAACAGTTCAATAAGATAGACGGCGTTTTATCTTGGAGATTAGGTCTCTTGCAGAGATTAAGAGAGAACTGTCACGAGGATTTCAAACCTCCAAGGAGATAGAAGCATCGAAGGAGAAGCAGATGGTACACGGAGAAAGACAAATAGACAGTAATAGCAGCAGCTGTCGATATGGGGGAAAACAGTTTTTTTAATTTGGATATTTTATTTGAAAGAAAGTGCATCAGTGACAATTATGAATTTTGACGTTGAGTATATGTTTGTTTACGCAATTCTGCCAAAATTTTGTAGATATTTGTCAATCATGAGTGGTAACCGGCTCACACTGTGTCTCCATTTGATCCCATGTACAGCGGATTTCCGCATGATGTTGCAGAGAATATCGAGAAGATATGGAATATGTTTTTTTTTGTTGTTGTTGTTCCTCGACGGTAACTTGAGTTTTCTTAAAATTTCTTTTAGGAAATTAAAAAACCATTTCATTTATACGTTTTTCGAAGTCCTTTTTCTATTTTTTTCCTCAGGTTATTTCTTACGATTCATCAGAACTTTGGCTGTCATTTTAAATGTAGAAAGAGCAAGATTATCTTTTATGTTTATTAGCATTTTTCTTATATGCATTTTCAATATGTATATATATATGAATATGTGTGTGTAAGTGTGTGCATGTGTGTGTATGTGTGCGCATGCAAATTTGAATGTCTATGTATCAGTGTACACACGCACACGTTCGCACATATATATACGCACATGTACATATATACGAGTATATGTTTCTATTTCTTTTTTTTACGTAAAAGGCAAAACCTCAAGACACATTACATTTTACCTAAAGCTCTGCGATCAGTTAACACTGAACCAAATTCCAGAAATAATTGATTGCGCTTGCTTAATGATTCATAAATCGATCTATCACGGCCCGAAGGGCATTTCTGTGAATAGAAAAATTAAAAGTATAAACAGATAAATGAAATAAAGCGCTCGTGCAAAAATTATCTCTATATTTGTGTGCCGAACAAGCCATGCATTTCATTTTTGAGTGTAAGTGCGTGATGTGTTGCGCGATGTTTTTTTTATAAATTACTTCGTGACTAACCTTTTCTCAATGCTTGATTGTCATTTACGATGGTGTTTCAATCTGCTCCGGTATAGCGTTTTTTGTCTTTTTCTCACTTCGATACTTTCAACTAATAACTTGGGAGTTCCGAAGAATTCATTTTTAGTATTCGAATTATTTATAAGTTGTTAGCCATCTCTTGGAATATAAAATATCCAAGATATGATATTTTTCATTTCTTATTCAACTACCCCTTGAGAGAGTTAGACTATTAGCAAGCCACGTATGGTTTGTCTATTAATATGCCTCGTATGGTCTATCTATTTGTACACCTCTGATAGTTTGTCTATTAGTACACCTCGTATAGTTTGTCTATTATTATGCCTCGTATGGCTTATCTATTTGTACACCTCGGATGGTTTGTCAATTAGTACTTCTCGTATGGAACTTTTGTTTTAGGACGTCTTATATTAAGAAATTTTCACAACCAATATGTTGGCATGTATCTCATGTGGCAACTTGGAAATATAAGTTTTTTATTTCTTTTCTTTTTCTTTACATGAAGTGAGCTTTGAATAGGCATGAAGGCAACATGAAAAATGAAATTCAAGTCTAAGCGTTAAATGGGAAAAATGCGCAAGTATCATCGAAATGATTCTGAAGCTCTACGAACACCTATTTAGACGATAAAAAGAATGTTATAATCTCCTAGGAATCAAATGAAATATCGTCTTTAAAATAAGTCTATAAAAACAAAAGACAAAGTGCAGCTTGTTAAAATTATCTTCAAATTTTCACACACCCTTACGTAACGTAGCATGTTGTTCAATCAAACTCGATGTTATGATTTGAATGCTGACGATAGGATGCATGTATCTCGAAATAAGTCTGGTGCTTCTCATTAATTTGCATTAACAAGAGAGACCAAATTCTTGTATTAGAGGGATTGGCATACCTCCATGAAAAAAATACACAAGAGAATTATAGGCAACCCAAATGTACGAAAACATGGAAATTCAATGATTACAGATTACAAGAACATAAATCATGGCGGTACTCACCGGGTGCAGAAACCCACTTACAAACAACAGCGCTATTTTTCTGTGCATATCCGCCTTGATGAGAGAATGCTTTTGTTTTCAGGTTGAATAGTGAGATTTCGTTGCAAAATTTATTATTACTGAAGGATATCCTATCGCACGTTTTATGAGGCTACCGTACAATTAAACTTATAATTAAAGGGGCAAATACCACTTGTTTGACAGTTGGTACACCTATAACTACCTCGAAACTCATTTCATTAAAAACACATAATAAAGGTTGATAAAAATTTGAAGATGATTTGAACATGATGTGGTTATGATTGATACTTATTGGTGCACTAACGTGATTCAACTCTCATGACAACTCTATCCTAATGATTGGTAATAATTGGAACTGAATTTGGCCGGCCAAATAACCCCTCTATAAGTTTAACTTTAGAATGAATACATAAAAATGCAACCTCTCCTACTTTGTGTTTCGTCCAACATTGCGTTCCACAATCATGCCTCCAGGCTACAAGTTCATTCCACTCGGACATCAGTTCATAATCTCGCGCAATATAGAAAACCTCAGTTCATCGAACGTGCTCCGACGACAGTGCGCCACCATTCCTCCCCACCTGCAACAATTAAATAATTGACCCAGTACTCTACCGCAAAAATTGTATCCATTTAGATATTTAGCTTCACTTAAAAAGCATTAACTTTTTATCACATCACTTTATAATTGACCCAATACTTTACCGCAAAAATTGTATCCATTTAGATATTTAGCTTCACTTAAAAAGCATTAACTTTTTATCACATCACTTTATAATTGACCCAGTACTCTACCGCAAAAATTGTATCCATTTAGATATTTAGCTTCACTTAAAAAGCATTAACTTTTTATCACATCACTTTATAATTGACCCAATACTTTACCGCAAAAATTGTATCCATTTAGATATTTAGCTTCACTTAAAAAGCATTAATTTTTTATCACATCACTTTATAATTGACCCAGTACTCTACCGCAAAAAATGTATCCATTTAGATATTTAGCTTCACTTAAAAAGCATTAACTTTTTATCACATCACTTTATAATTGACCCAGTACTCTACCGCAAAAATTGTATCCATTTAGATATTTAGCTTCACTTAAAAAGCATTAAATTTTTATCACATCACTTTATAATTGACCCAGTACTCTACCGCAAAAATTGTATTCATTTAGAAATTCAGCTGTGTGTGACTTCTAAAAAATTCAAAACCCAAGTCTCTCCCGCCCCCAGCGATATGCTAGATGAGCTAATACTATCTCTGAAATTATTTTAATTTATAATTTCTATATATATCATCTAAATGATTTGCCCAATTATACTTCTATAGGAGTATCTATCGATAAAGTATTTGCCATACTTTTAGATTCTTTTCAATATGTTCTTTGATGCTAACTCTATTACGATGATATTTCCTCACACTTAAGCGTAGCAATTTGTGATTTCATGATTCGTGATTTGTGAATTGTGCCTAATAAGAAAATCTGAGCGAGTAAAATGTCAATTGCAATGATAATCGTTACCTACAGGCCTTAAAGTTGAAATCTTAATAGTTTAACTTCATTCATGACGGCTACAATAATAAATTTGAATAACAGGGTTCTATTTACACTTTGATGCGTTTTCCACTTTCTTTAATTCTAAAATATTCGGCAGTCAATTTTCTTAAAACTAGATGTGAATGAAGTATTGTAGTGTCATAACCCACAGTATCAAAATTCTTTTCAACATTACTGTTTAATACGCTGGCTATCATCTCGATCTATAAGTTCTGTAAAAATAAAAAAATACCTTGCTACATGTATCATAAAATTAAATTCTGAGCAGTTGTTTCATTACACTTGGTAAACATGGACCATGAAACAGTCAAGTACATTTAGAAATTTTAGTACTCTAATCACTATTAACGGGCTTTCAATGGTCGTCTTGACCATTATTAGGTTAGCAGTTCCTTGGTATTGTTAATTAAGCACGAAGATTAACCAGAAGTCCGGAGTGATTAAAAAAAGAAAACCAGACCATGAGCGCGTTTAGGGATGTATTTTCCGAAAATGAATTTCTTAGTGCGAGATAATTACGACTCCATCGGTAATACCTCATCGGATCGTGTCCTCAGCATGGGTTAGCGAAAAAGATGTAATCTTGGCTCTCATATGTCCAACGAAAAAAAAATCGGTCAAATCATGGGACCACACTTTGCGTAACGGCTGCATTGAGAGAAATTGTGTTAAAGTGTTTGTGCTAGTGCTTGTGAGGGCAAATTGGTGTATGTAAATGTATTTCGTTGGTGCTTGTGCTTGATTTGTGACTGACTGCATAGAAATTGGGGACAAAAAAAGGACTTGGGGACAACACAGGACTTGGGGGCAACACAGAACTTGTGGACAACACAGGACTTGGGGACAACACAGACTTGGGGACAACACAGGACTTGGGGACAACACAGAACTTGGGGACAACACAGAACTTGGGGACAACACAGAACTTGTGGACAACACAGAACTTGGGGACAACACAGAACTTGGGGACAACACAGAGCTTGGGGACAACACAGAACTTGTGGACAACACAGAACTTGGGGACAACACAGAACTTGGGGACAACACAGAACTTGTGGACAAGACAGAACTTGGGGACAACACAGGACTTGGGGGCAACACAGAACTTGTGGACAACACAGAACTTGGGGACAACACAGGACTTGGGGACAACAGAGGACTTGGGGACGACACAGAACTTGGGGACAACACAGAACTTGGGGACAACCATAGTAGAATGGGCTATTTGGCTAATTTCTGTTGTCATTTTCTATTCTATTCAGCTATTTTGAATAAGGAACAATTACACTGCCCTCTGTTTGACAGTAGTGTTTGACACTAATGTCAAACATAGTAGTACATAGAAAACCCAAAGCATGCAAAATTCGATCTTTTAAACGAACTTAATTTTCCTTACACTGTTTTCACTTTTCCAGTGGTTGACACGCTTACTCGTTCATAACTTATTATTTATAAGCTAGCTACACAAATAGTTTATTCTGAGCCTCATTGATAGGATCTTCTTGTTAACCCGATATTATATAGAAAGTGACGTGCTCACTCGTTTTTTCGCCAAAGATTTGTTTTCACAAATCATTTTTCACAAGGGGGAAAATTCTCATCATAATCTCTATGGAAACGCTCAATAAAAAAATTCAGAACATTCGTTGAAAGTATAATATTATTCCATAAATGACTATTTTGAAAATAACAAAATTCCAGTAGAGTATTCCAGTTGACCCTGGTGTTCTGTCATACAATATTTCAACTAAAATGCATTGTCTCAGGATCCTGTTACACCGTGAGGCTATTCAAAAACAAGAATTTCTTATCAAACTACAGAACAGATTTCAGCCGTCTTTCATCTTTGCGTTTTGACGGTGACCATAAGCTATAACAGGTGTCTCCCTTACATCACTAGGGGCCGTGCCAATAAAACTCGAACTTCTTCAATAAAGTTTCGTTTTAGACGGGATTTCTGGCGATGAGTTAGAGGGCTGCTTCTCATCTTACAAAAGAGCTCACTAGCAGACCTCCGAACTTCGGACCAGGTGGAGAATAGAAACTGATTGGGCAGACGTGGTCAGAGACGACAGGTTGGTGCTCTCGAGACGATGGGAAATGCTGCTTTCTGCTTTTCTTCTCACCAATGGAACCTGTCATAACTTTCTGCGAATTCTATACATTGTGGGTTGAAACTCTTCCGACAAACTGTCTTGATTTTCAGTTTATTCCTCAGTGTGATTGTGTGGGTAACTGCATGCTACTCCTGAAAGAAGGCGGTCGTAATTTTCTTTGATTTCACCATACTCCTAGGAAAAGTGTCTCTACTCTTGAGGAAGTCTTCAGCGCAATTTTAGTGATAACGAACTTCATGTTCACATTTCATGTTTAGTTAACTGTTCAGTGAGCTTCGAAGTGCGTTCAAAAGTAGTTCCTTGGCTGGAATGTATATAAATAAAATATTCTATCTTCTTACAAAAATAGGAAGAAGCAAATCCTTAGTAGAAAATAGAATATTCATTAAATGTGGTATGCATAACAATTTGCTATTTGGTTCGTGATAAAAGAGAGCGAAGTAGAATATTCTTCGGGAAAAAGAGAGTGTCATAAGCACTAGCTTGTATTTGTAGGAACATAAATATCTTTTTATGAGTGCAATCAATCGCCCGATAGCTTGCAGAAATTAATATTTTGCAGTCCACATCGAGGAAGCGTTTTCTTTTTCTTGCCGTGTTTGAGGAAATTTAATCCAGCACGGATAAAAATCCCCTTGCAGTTTAACTACACGGGCGTATTTCTTGTCCCTTGAAAACTCATTTTCATTTATCACACACTTCATATACAAATTTTTCTCTTCAAGTTCGAAATTGTCATTTTTTCTTAAGAGGACGACACGGAGTGCGCAATTCCTTGACTGTGCAAGCAAGCGCGTCGCGCACCTGCATCGTAACTTGTCAGCCGAGAAGCTATCTCCGCTGGTCTTACAAAGAGCGCAGACCAATAAAGCTTCCGAGTGTGTATGTTAGCACAAAGAGCAGCTACAGCACCCAGCATATCACAAGTTACGCCCCCAACAGCCCCAAACTTTACCATACAGATTATGACAAAGTTCCTGTTCTCAAAAGTGGCAGAAATAAAGACCGCTGTTTACGGGTTGAAGAAGGCGACTCTCTCAGCCAAGGCAAACCAAAGTTTTTGATCCTCAAGCCTGCAACGAGGCAGCGTGGACAGTAGAGCTACTTTCATTCTATTGACGAGAGCGTCATAGTTCTTGCGGGATGTTGTAGAATTTCCTGAAAAACTTGCTTGACTCTCTTAACTTTTTGTGGATCCTTGGTCCATAAACTGAAATGTCAATGGCTCTTCATGTGGCTTTGGCAAAGCGCTGTCCATGTATCGTCTGCGCTTCCGAGCGTTATCTTGGAAATTTCCTCTAAAAAATAGGCCAGAATTCTGAAAAAAAGACTACTTTTTTCGCTGTGTCGAGTCGAGATCAATGGTACGCAAACCAAATTCCTTTTAGTTGTATCTTATGCGATACCTACTCATGACTAAAAAGAACTAGAATTTTTAATTCTGGAAAACAGATCTTTGATGCTGCCTTTGGTTCCAGTGTATGTCCAGGGTGAATGTTTTGCATCTATCATTTACAGCTTATTTGAATTTTATGAGAGACTCTTTCGCTTGCCACTAACACTATCAATGTAATTTTTACCAATTATCTAATTTACCGCATCTGAAGTTTTATATTCGTGCCACTGCACGCATTGCATAAAAAATTTTGAAATTATCTGATGGAGATAAAATTTTCTCGGAAGGTGCGTCAGCGGTTCACACTGCTACGAAAAACACCGAGTTTGTCAACACGTGAACCAAATTCCTCTATCAGGAGCTGAAGTATATTAAATACAGAAGCAAAATTGGGGAAATCACTTAGATAATATGTAAACAAATTAGAAGCATATTAATAATCTCATTCTGCTCAGCACATCAACGCGTTACTAACTGCTGTTGTTGTTCAGAGTTGTCTTCAGCCCTAACTAGCAAAGTCTCAAGTTTCTTCTGAAGTCATGGGTCATAACTGAGTGACTTGTATCGACAGATACAATCTCGAATCGACAGGTACAATCTTTTAATCTCGAATGCACAGAAATGCAACCTGCAACTGGCTAGGTTTGTTCGTAACATTTCTACTAAAGGTTGCTAGGGGGTTTTAGAAGGAAACGTAAATTCAGAGTTTTTGAAAAATCGTATTTTAAACGAATTTTATAGGAAAACTTGCATATAGAACATTGTTATATTTATTCATGCCTATTTACAAGGAAACAAATGGCTTCAACAACGGTAATGCAGTAACATGTGAATTTAATTTACTTAATAATGCCGATATCCCAGTTCATTCTTAAGCATTCTACCACGCCAACGTAACACCAGTTTTCGGGAAATTCTGTATTACAACTCAAGCAACAGCCGAGACAGCATGATAAGAAAAAGGAATTCAGAATCTAGTTAAGAGGGAAAATTTTAAATGTTTGCAAAAATGGGAGAAGCTGCAAATAAAAATTCGAGCAATTTTATGACTCTGCATCAACAGCTCGAAATATTTTACAGAGACATATAAAGCTTAGCACAATTCAGAGGCTCACAGCTAGGAAGACGAGGAAGAAAAGTTGTCACCTTCATTGATGTGGACGGTAGTGCGAGAAGTTACCAAAATCTTGAGAATCACAGGCAGAGTGTCATAAAATTCATGCATGGATTTAATTGAAATTTCAAATCAATACGGTAGAGAACACTCAAGAAGGAAAGACTGAGAATGACAAGAAATGAAAACTCCTCTTCTTGCACGTTAAAGCCCGATTAGCGTCTGCCAGAAAATATATTGATAAAAAAAACAGTTGCGGGTCATCGGTTCTGATGGGACAAAGATTGAACCTTTCGGTCACTGGGACGTTTCTTTTGTCTGGCGAAAAAAGGTGCAGCTTTCAAGCCGAAAAACGTTATTTTACTGAGAGACATCGATGCGGAAAAGATTTGTTTTGGGGTTGGTTCTCAGGCTATGGAACTGAAGACTATGTGAGGGATGAAAGAATTATGAAACTAGACCGACATGTTGATACTATGTGTAAAAATACCAAAACAGTCTGCCAGATATCTCTACCTTTAGCCCGATTCTGCCTGTCAGCTTGATAACGACACCAAAGATACTGGAAAGTCTTCATAGAAATGTTTGAAAGACAATGCAGTAAATTTTGGCTGAGGATAAACCATAGTTTAGGCCTAAATCGTAATAAAAATTTGGAGGGATTGTTGAGAAAATTTTCGCTTTGCAACAGGTTTTTGCAATGAAAACGAATAAATAAGAACATGGTGTTAATACTTTTTTCCACAGTAAGTTTAAAATAACATTTTTTTCAAAACCTTTGAATTCACGTTTCCATCCAGAACACCTTCAAAACTCTCAGAATGAGCATCACGAAGAGAGGTACCCAATTGGAGATTTTATTGAAAAATGGCCACGAACAATTTAATAATTTCGAGCACACCTATACGTCATAGAGGCAAACATCAGTGTAGGTCTGAAGGAACCATTCTCACGGACACATTTCATCAACTAAGATGCATGACGGGCACTTCGACAGTTTCTCTTCCAATTTGTCAACCTCGTAATTTTGTTAGAGTTTATCACGTGACAAAATTTTGAGGAAGAAATCGATAATTTTTAATGAATTCCAGTCATTCTGTGCAGTGCTAAATCGCTGCCAGTCCATAAAAGGCAAGTTTTGTCAGTACAAACATCGTCGGGCCTAAAATGCTCAAATGAAATTTTACTGCTATCAACGTGAAGCCTGCGTAATCCTTACAAAAGTATAACATTACGAATTAGAAATATTGTGTCTCCTTGAACTTTTCCTTAAAAATATTTTTGTGAGTCCTTACAATTGAGGAATTTTATTTAGAAGTAAAATTCTAAAAATACGAAATAAAAACCATGATTTTGTGGTATTTAACTCGCACTTGCCGTGTTTTATGGTCCCTAACTCAAGGCAGGGCACGAAAAATTCTTCTTCCAAACAAAGAAGGGAATTGTTTCATTTGAGGGGAAGTCTATATTTCTAGACTTTTGCCTAAAATCCTCCTTGCCCTATTCATTTTTGCGCAGTTTATCTAATATACGACCGCAATATTTCTCTCCGAGGAGCAATTAACTCTTTCTCCTGAATGCGAGGCAACCGCCCTATCCTGTGAGCATCACTGCACCTTTTCTGGCCGCGTGAATGCTGGACGTTCTGGCAGCAGCTGTGTAACAAACGTTTTATCAGGGCTTCTTTAGTGTCAGTGTAACAGACGTTGTTTTCCATGCGTTGTCTTCAGGCAGCAGCTGTGTAACAAACGTTTTATCAGGGCTTCTTTAGTGTCAGTGTAACAGACGTTGTTTTCCATGCGTTGTCTTCAGGCAGCAGCTGTGTAACAAACGTTTTATCAGGGCTTCTTTAGTGTCAGTGTAACAGACGTTGTTTTCCATGCGTTGTCTTCAGGCAGCAGCTGTGTAACAAACGTTTTATCAGGGCTTCTTTAGTGTCAGTGTAACAGACGTTGTTTTCCATGCGTTGTCTTCAGGCAGCAGCTGTGTAACAAACGTTTTATCAGGGCTTCTTTAGTGTCAGTGTAACAGACGTTGTTTTCCACGCGTTGTCTTCTGGCAGCAGCTGTGTAACAAACGTTTTATCAGGGCTTCGTTACTGCCCGTGTGACGGACGTTGTTTTCCACGCGTTGTCTTCTGGCAGCAGCTGTGTAATAAACGTTTTATCAGGGCTTCTTTAGTGTCAGTGTAACAGACGTTGTTTTCCACGCGTTGTCTTCTGGCAGCAGCTGTGTAACAAACGTTTCATCAGGGCTTCTTTAGTGTCCGTGTTACAGACGTTGTTTTCCATGCGTTGTCTTCAGGCAGCAGCTGTGTAACAAACGTTTTATCAGGGCTTCTTTAGTGTCAGTGTAACAGACGTTGTTTTCCATGCGTTGTCTTCAGGCAGCAGCTGTGTAACAAACGTTTTATCAGGGCTTCTTTAGTGTCAGTGTAACAGACGTTGTTTTCCACGCGTTGTCTTCTGGCAGCAGCTGTGTAACAAACGTTTTATCAGGGCTTCTTTAGTGTCCGTGTTACAGACGTTGTTTTCCATGCGTTGTCTTCAGGCAGCAGCTGTGTAACAAACGTTTTATCAGGGCTTCTTTAGTGTCAGTGTAACAGACGTTGTTTTCCACGCGTTGTCTTCTGGCAGCAGCTGTGTAACAAACGTTTTATCAGGGCTTCTTTAGTGTCCGTGTTACAGACGTTGTTTTCCATGCGTTGTCTTCAGGCAGCAGCTGTGTAACAAACGTTTTATCAGGGCTTCGTTACTGCCCGTGTGACGGACGTTTTCTTGCTTTCGTCCATACACCTGACCCCAGATCTTTGAACAACATACGTCATTGTAGCGGTACAGCTCAGATATGAGTTCTTCGTAGAGTCTTTTTCTGGCCTAAAACATCAAGACCGTTTTTTTATGAAACCTAAGCACTCAGCACTGAGCATTGAAACTCGGACACTGAAAACTTTAATTTTTTTTAAATTTAAAATTGGGAGTTTTGTCCAGAAAAAGCAGCGCACACCTCAGCAAAGAATTTATCTGCCCGCTGTATTGCCACGACCACGTGAAATGTTTAAAATTCAACCCTGGAAATATTTCAAGCGTCTTGAAATCGCTTCTCTAAGGCGCGCATGAACAATAATGTCTAAGGTTCATTTCTACAGTAACGATGTTTGGAATTTCAGTTTGAAAAGTAACGCTGGAATATATATTGCTAAAGTTGTCTCACATTTATATACGTAACATTAGCATATTAAGCGTTTCCCTAAGCCATTTTAGTCTTCGTGATTTGAACGTTGTTTTACGTTTATTCTAACGGCGGCTATGCAGGAAAAGTTTTAGCTTGGGGACGCTTGCTATAACTTCATAAGCTCATGCCATCGTTGCACACCTATTATTTTAACTTACTGCTAAAAGCGCATGGCGAAGAGAATATTGGCATTAATACAGTCATCATTTATTTTGTTTTGTTGCAGTTGGGCTCCGTTGTGCAGGATCTTCAGTACTCAGTCGTTTTCGATATAACACTTATTGTTCTTGGATTAATTTGACGTTATCTTGGTATTTTTACAAGCATTGAGCAACCTTTTGAATCTGATTTGAATGAAGCGTTTTATGAGAACTTTTTCATACAGTTCAGTAGCACGAGTTTGCATGAACTATAGCAGTAATTATGTAGCAAATTTTCCGAACGTCTTTATACGTCACGAGTGTTGTCAGAGTTGTACTTCTGAAACTTATACATGAGCGTGCGAGTGTTCGATTCCTGAAGTCAAAATTCATCTTCACAACGGTTTTTCCGCGATTATTCGATCTGGTGGGTATTGCTACCGTTTCAGTGAGATCTATTTAGTCAGTACTTGCATGCCGAACACTAAGTAAATTACCAGCATTTCTACGTAAGAAATACCCAGCTGAGACTTGGCTGTTGTCCCCGCCACATGCGTCTACCGTGCGCTCGTATTCTCAGACAACACTTGCACTCTTTTCAGTAAGGGTTTCAACTCATTTTATGAGCGTCGGTTTGCGACATGCAACACTTCAACTCATATTATGAGCGTTGTTTTGCGACATGCAGCACTTTAACTCATTTTATGAGCGTCGGTTTGAGACATGCAACACTTCAACTCATTTTATGAGCGTTGTTTTGCGACATGCAGCACTTTAACTCATTTTATGAGCGTCGGTTTGAGACATGCAACACTTCAACTCATTTTATGAGCGTTGTTTTGCGACATGCAGCACTTTAACTCATTTTATGAGCGTTGGTTTGCGACATGCAGCACTTTAACTCATTTTATGAGCGTTGTTTTGCGACATGCAGCACTTTAACTCATTTTATGAGCGTCGGTTTGAGACATGCAACACTTCAACTCATTTTATGAGCGTTGTTTTGCGCCATGCAGCACTTTAACTCATTTTATGAGCGTCGGTTTGAGACATGCAACACTTCAACTCATTTTATGAGCGTTGTTTTGCGACATGCAGCACTTTAACTCATTTTATGAGCGTTGTTTTGCGACATGCAGCACTTTAACTCATTTTATGAGCGTTGTTTTGCGACATGCAGCACTTTAACTCATTTTATGAGCGTTGGTTTGCGACATGCAGCACTTTAACTCATTTTATGAGCGTCGGTTTGCGACATGCAGCACTTTAACTCATTTTATGAGCGTCGGTTTGCGACATGCAGCACTTCAACTCATTTTATGAGCGTTGGTTTGCGACATGCAACACTTCAACTCATTTTATGAGCGTTGGTTTGCAACATGCAGCACTTCAACTCATTTTATGAGCGTTGGTTTGCGACATGCAGCACTTCAACTCATTTTATGAGCGTTGGTTTGCGACATGCAACACTTCAACTCATTTTATGAGCGTCGGTTTGCGACATGCAACACTTCAACTCATTTTATGAGCGTTGGTTTGCGACATGCAACACTTCAACTCATTTTATGAGCGTCGGTTTGCGACATGCAACACTTCAACTCATTTTATGAGCGTCGGTTTGCGACATGCAACACTTCAACTCATTTTATGAGCGTTGGTTTGCGACATGCAACACTTAAACTCATTTTATGAGCGTCGGTTTGCGACATGCAACACTTCAACTCATTTTATGAGCGTTGGTCTGCGACATGCAGCACTTCAACTCATTTTATGAGCGTCGGTTTGCGACATGCAGCACTTCAACTCATTTTATGAGCGTTGGTCTGCAACATGCAGCACTTCAACTCATTTTATGAGCGTTGGTTTGCGACATGCAACACTTCAACTCATTTTATGAGCGTTGGTCTGCAACATGCAGCACTTCAACTCATTTTATGAGCGTCGGTTTGCGACATGCAACACTTCAACTCATTTTATGAGCGTTGGTCTGCAACATGCAGCACTTCAACTCATTTTATGAGCGTCGGTTTGCGACATGCAACACTTCAACTCATTTTATGAGCGTTGGTTTGCGACATGCAGCACTTCAACTCATTTTATGAGCGTTGGTTTGCGACATGCAACACTTCAACTCATTTTATGAGCGTTGGTTTGCAACATGCAGCACTTTAACTCATTTTATGAGCGTTGGTTTGCGACATGCAACACTTCAACTCATTTTATGAGCGTCGGTTTGCGACATGCAACACTTCAACTCATTTTATGAGCGTTGGTTTGCGACATGCAACACTTCAACTCATTTTATGAGCGTCGGTTTGCGACATGCAACACTTCAACTCATTTTATGAGCGTCGGTTTGCGACATGCAACACTTCAACTCATTTTATGAGCGTTGGTTTGCGACATGCAACACTTCAACTCATTTTATGAGCGTCGGTTTGCGACATGCAGCACTTCAACTCATTTTATGAGCGTTGGTTTGCAACATGCAGCACTTCAACTCATTTTATGAGCGTTGGTCTGCGACATGCAGCACTTCAACTCATTTTATGAGCGTTGGTTTGCAACATGCAGCACTTCAACTCATTTTATGAGCGTTGGTCTGCGACATGCAGCACTTCAACTCATTTTATGAGCGTTGGTTTGCGACATGCAACACTTCAACTCATTTTATGAGCGTTGGTTTGCAACATGCAGCACTTCAACTCATTTTATGAGCGTTGGTCTGCGACATGCAGCACTTCAACTCATTTTATGAGCGTTGGTTTGCAACATGCAGCACTTCAACTCATTTTATGAGCGTTGGTTTGCGACATGCAACACTTCAACTCATTTTATGAGCGTTGGTTTGCAACATGCAGCACTTCAACTCATTTTATGAGCGTTGGTCTGCGACATGCAGCACTTCAACTCATTTTATGAGCGTTGGTTTGCGACATGCAGCACTTCAACTCATTTTATGAGCGTTGGTCTGCGACATGCAACACTTCAACTCATTTTATGAGCGTTGGTCTGCGACATGCAGCACTTCAACTCATTTTATGAGCGTTGGTTTGCGACATGCAACACTTCAACTCATTTTATGAGCGTTGGTCTGCGACATGCAGCACTTCAACTCATTTTATGAGCGTTGGTTTGCGACATGCAACACTTCAACTCATTTTATGAGCGTTGGTCTGCGACATGCAGCACTTCAACTCATTTTATGAGCGTTGGTTTGCGACATGCAGCACTTCAACTCATTTTATGAGCGTTGGTTTGCGACATGCAACACTTTAACTCATTTTATGAGCGTTGGTTTGCGACATGCAACACTTTAACTCATTTTATGAGCGTTGGTCTGCAACATGCAGCACTTCAACTCATTTTATGAGCGTTGGTTTGCGACATGCAACACTTCAACTCATTTTATGAGCGTTGGTCTGCGACATGCAGCACTTCAACTCATTTTATGAGCGTTGGTTTGCGACATGCAACATTTCAACTCATTTTATGAGCGTTGGTTTGCGACATGCAACACTTCAACTCATTTTATGAGCGTTGGTCTGCGACATGCAGCACTTCAACTCATTTTATGAGCGTTGGTTTGCGACATGCAACATTTCAACTCATTTTATGAGCGTTGGTCTGCGACATGCAGCACTTCAACTCATTTTATGAGCGTTGGTTTGCGACATGCAACATTTCAACTCATTTTATGAGCGTTGGTTTGCGACATGCAACACTTCAACTCATTTTATGAGCGTTGGTCTGCGACATGCAGCACTTCAACTCATTTTATGAGCGTTGGTCTGCGACATGCAGCACTTCAACTCATTTTATGAGCGTTGGTTTGCGACATGCAACACTTCAACTCATTTTATGAGCGTTGGTCTGCGACATGCAGCACTTCAACTCATTTTATGAGCGTTGGTTTGCGACATGCAGCACTTCAACTCATTTTATGAGCGTTGGTTTGCGACATGCAACACTTTAACTCATTTTATGAGCGTTGGTCTGCAACATGCAGCACTTCAACTCATTTTATGAGCGTTGGTTTGCGACATGCAACACTTCAACTCATTTTATGAGCGTTGGTCTGCGACATGCAGCACTTCAACTCATTTTATGAGCGTTGGTTTGCGACATGCAACATTTCAACTCATTTTATGAGCGTTGGTTTGCGACATGCAACACTTCAACTCATTTTATGAGCGTTGGTCTGCGACATGCAGCACTTCAACTCATTTTATGAGCGTTGGTTTGCGACATGCAACATTTCAACTCATTTTATGAGCGTTGGTCTGCGACATGCAGCACTTCAACTCATTTTATGAGCGTTGGTTTGCGACATGCAACATTTCAACTCATTTTATGAGCGTTGGTTTGCGACATGCAACACTTCAACTCATTTTATGAGCGTTGGTCTGCGACATGCAGCACTTCAACTCATTTTATGAGCGTTGGTTTGCGACATGCAACACTTCAACTCATTTTATGAGCGTTGGTCTGCGACATGCAGCACTTCAACTCATTTTATGAGCGTTGATTTGCGACATGCAGCACTTCAACTCATTTTATGAGCGTTGGTTTGCGACATGCAACACTTTAACTCATTTTATGAGCGTTGGTTTGCGACATGCAACACTTTAACTCATTTTATGAGCGTTGGTCTGCAACATGCAGCACTTCAACTCATTTTATGAGCGTTGGTTTGCGACATGCAACACTTCAACTCATTTTATGAGCGTTGGTCTGCGACATGCAGCACTTCAACTCATTTTATGAGCGTTGGTTTGCGACATGCAGCACTTCAACTCATTTTATGAGCGTTGGTTTGCGACATGCAACACTTTAACTCATTTTATGAGCGTTGGTCTGCAACATGCAGCACTTCAACTCATTTTATGAGCGTTGGTTTGCGACATGCAACACTTCAACTCATTTTATGAGCGTTGGTCTGCGACATGCAGCACTTCAACTCATTTTATGAGCGTTGGTTTGCGACATGCAACATTTCAACTCATTTTATGAGCGTTGGTTTGCGACATGCAACACTTCAACTCATTTTATGAGCGTTGGTCTGCGACATGCAGCACTTCAACTCATTTTATGAGCGTTGGTTTGCGACATGCAACATTTCAACTCATTTTATGAGCGTTGGTCTGCGACATGCAGCACTTCAACTCATTTTATGAGCGTTGGTTTGCGACATGCAACATTTCAACTCATTTTATGAGCGTTGGTTTGCGACATGCAACATTTCAACTCATTTTATGAGCGTTGGCTTGCGACATGCAGCACTTCAACTCATTTTATGAGCGCTGGTTTGCGACATGCAGCACTTGAACTCATTTTATGAGCGTCGGTTTGCGACATGCAACACTTTTACTTTTTCAGCAAGGGTTATAACTCATTTTATGAGCGTTGGTTTGCGATGGTATGTGAAGAATTTTGTCGTTTACAAAACGAGATTACTTTAATTTTATATTTATAAGTTTTTTCATGACGAATTAGTTCAAACCATCAAAGTGTGATAGTCAGCCTGCATTTATACATATTTTTTATTCAGTATTGATTGACATAAAGTCTTTGAGATTGAGTTTTCACGCTTGAATTGGGAGAACGTAACGTCAAATTTGTTGTTTGAATTTTCTTATCTATGATATTTTGTTAACAATAAGCCCCTAAGAATGCATATGATGTATTGGTTAGGTTGCTTTGCTAATTCTGTGCTATTGGGTCTGGCGCCTCGAGGGGATACTGTTAGATTACCTCAGCCACGGTAGAGGAAACAAGGTTGGTTCAAACCAGTCTTTTTTCGTTGACGGTGGGGTTTTGCTGACGTCACGGCAACGAACCAATAGCAGCGCTCATATTGTATCTGGTAGCCTTGCTATCCCCAAATCTGGGTCCACTATTGGCCTAACTGCAAGGCGTTTTGGTGACGTCATAAAATTTGCTTGAAATAAAGCTTTCCTATTGGCTAGCCGAAGAAGAGGAGGTGTATTTTCTCCCATAGAAATGACCCTACCTTGTTTCCTCTACCGTGACCTCACCTATACGTAGCCTTTTGGGACTTTTATCTTTTGTTCCCACATCGCTTTTTTTACTTTCATTTCTTGATAGTTCTTTCTTCTTCGACTTTTTCCCTGCTTCTTCCTACCTTGTTTTTGTGCCCCCAATATTCTGTGAGGGAAAGCATTTTGTGTATAGATTCCCAATTTTCTAGACTCCATTCTGTATTGTCTCTTCTCTTCGCTTTCTTGGAATCTCTTCTGTTGTGAATAAAGAGTGTTATACTATATAATAAAATAATTATAACAATATTGCAAACAGCAAATATGAGCGTCGGTGGTTGGTATCAAAAGTGCCTGAATTCTAATGATTTTGAGAAATTTTCACCCATATAAAATTACAGTTTTTTATATGAGTAATAACAATAAAATTCCCGGCACCGTCAAAAAAAAAAAAATTCAAACTTCTAAAGTTGCTGGACGAGCATCGAGTAAAAGTTGCTACCGTTACCAAGAAGCTATCAAACAGGAATCCAAAGAAATCCATTTGGAAAGAGCACGTCTTGATCAGGCGCCACAAAAACTCTTTAGCGCAGTCTTAAAGCTACTCAAAGAAAATAAATTTTAAACAATTTAAACAATTTAAACAATTTATTTACCACAGGAGAGACACAGGTAGAATGTTTCTTAAGTCTAGTACAATGGACAAGTTTGAATATAGCTACCTGTGGGCCCGAATAAGTTCAGCGACTTCTGGGGCATCCTACCACCAACATTATTCTAAGGTGTACAATGATGTTTAACCTAAATCACTTAACCTAGAAATCACTTAAAATGATTTCTATCACTTAAAATGATTCACCTAGAAATCACTTAAATGACGCCCTTGACTTTACGAAACTTCATTGAAAGGAGGAAAGTAGATGCTGTCCTGGAATACATTCGTAGAACTTCAGGCTGCTCGTCCAAATTGTATAGATATTTTGGGGGCGCGGCTCGGAAGTGGAGTAGAAACTAAAATTCTACAATAGAAATCAAAATTGTAGAAAATGGTAGAAATGGTACTCGTGCTGTTACTATACTGCCCAAACTACGTAATCCCTAGACAATTTTTAAAATATTTTTACATTTTATTTGTGATTAATAATAATTGCATATACTGATGGGTGTGGAAAATGGTAGTTTCGGTTTCCTGACGTATTATACGAACGGTCAGGAAATTCCGTGATACCTTGGACGTTGCAACTTGTTCTACATGGATTTTATAGAGTGACATGATATCCTGTATACCACTACGGACAAAAATATAAAGAGCTCTCGCCGTTATTTGTCACGCTGTATGAAGTAAAAAAAAGACGAACGGAACATTCTAATCCAGATCGAAAACAAGACTGAAATTGACCAAAAGTACGGTATGAAACATAAAGCAAATGAGCGTGAATAAACAATTTTGCATGGTATTCTTAGTATTTTCTAAAATTTTTGGCTCATAGATACCAATTTTAAACTAATACCGTATTTTCGGTCCTGCTATAGCGTAGGGTCTACCTCTAACTACATAGTATACATATGATACTACACTACGATACATAGTGTATTATCATAGCGTGGGGTTAAGATAGGTTAATAATGGATATAACTTATTTCTATGCATTCAATTTAGCGATGAACACTTAATTTGTACATCTCAAACTGCACACCTGGGTAGGCGATATATGGTGGCAGACCTCACGCATAGTTGCACCGTATTTTCATTGTGTACTTAATATAATTCATTAGTAATTTACTTGAAACTCATCCGGTGTCACGGAAGACTAAACGTGGCATGGCTCCCAGGTCTCAAGTGAAGCGTTGGGTGAGCAAAACTCTGCAGGATTGTACGATACTGTGTTTTATGGATAAATTTTAAGTATTTTTTGGCTAAGTTTTAGCAATTTTATGGCTAGGTTTTAGCAGTTTTATGACTAAGTTTTAGGCCTTTTATGGCTAAGTTTTACGTGTTTTATGGCTAAGTCTTAGCAATGTATGGTCAAGCTTTAGGCGCTTTGACTAATATTTAAGTATTCTATGGTCAAGATATAGGTAACGAATGTTAAACATCTAAATTTGGCCTGAAAATTATCGATCATTCAAAAGTGAGTAGTGTATCTCACACTAGTCAAGTCGCAAAAAGTTGACAAGTTCTCCTGGAGTTCGACAAACAACTGAAAAAATCATTCATGAATCGTCAACGCTTTTCTGTCGCTTTCTTTGTAATTTATGCCTTCGTAGAGGAACAATTAGGAGCGTAAGTTCTTGCAAGTGAACTTGGATACGTTACGGGCTACGTGCAGCACTCGACGTAGCCAATTCAGGTGAGACGAACTTACGCTGGCAGCTGCGACGCTACGACGACCTAATATACTTGGAAATCCAACCACTAGGGGAAAATCTTATTTTAAATCAGCCCAGGTTATTTCAGCATGACTACGAGTTTTGAGCCGCAAAATTAACCAAAAAACTCTATTGCAATTTATATATCTAGAGAAGTAAAAGTCCCACATTTTTTCCCACACCCTAATATTGAACTCGATCGTAGTGAATGTCTCTTATGATGTTGGATTTGTTTAACTTGAAGGCTATAAACACTGTTGAGTAAAAAGTCATGAAAGAGGAGAAAAAGTGAATTTCATTTCTGGAGAAACGAATGAAATTAAATATCTTTGTTTCTTTGTTTCTTATTGTAAAGTTATCGCACAAATCTTTTTCTACAAAGGCATGTAAAGTCAGTGTTTGAATAAGCATAGATTATTAGCAGTATCGACAGCACACCAAGAGTTTGTCAGAAAGTAGGATCTCTAACGCGTTGCAAGGTCGCGATGTGAGCCGCCAGTGTAGACAGAAAGAATTTTCATAACGCTGCTGACAGACCAGAAGTCACAAACTCAATTTTTATAAATACTTAATCAAAGCTAAATGTAGGCACGATTCAACTAATGTTTATTATTTTCAAAATTGTCTACTATAATTGACTTGGAATTTAAGTTGAATGTTAGACTTCAGATTAACCCACCGCGGTGAACGTGTTAGTGAGTTGTTTACGAAACGTAACTCTAGTATCCATCTACCAAATGATATTCAGCACAACAATTTCAGGTTGACAATAACACTTCTCGCCCTGAAAAGTTTCCTCGGAATGGATCAACCATGCATTTTTTCTGAAGAGGTATATTCTGCACACAAAACCGCACTTCCCTCTTTGAGAAAATTTATTCTACACAATGAAAAAAACATTTTCCTCACTTTGAAGATTCGGTTTTGTTCCACGCAGAAAAACCACACTGCGCTTTTTAAAGAGACTCATTCCAGACAGAAAACCTCACTTCCTTCCTTAAAGAGATTTACTTTGGACTGAAAATCACACTTTACTCTTCCCTCTCCGAAGAGATTTGTTCCAGACAGAACCATCCTTGATCCCAGTGGGAAGAAACACCGCTCAAAGTCTTTACACGGACACGTTCATTCAAATAAGCTCTCGTATTTCCTTGAAATCATCTCCATTGAGCGAGATTTCCCACCGCCCCAACCTCGCAGTCTGGTCCATCTCGTCGGCGGGCGGCCGCTCCTCAGTAATGCAGGCAACAGGACTCAGACCAAACAAGATTCACAACAAAATAAAGTCGATATCCGTGTAACATAACATCATTTTATGCGAACCTCGAGCGGATGAGAATGGTTTCAGTTATTATCTTGGATCAAGCATGGCATCATTATATGCGAACCTCGAGCGGACAAGAATAGTTTCAGTTATTATCTTGGATCCAGCATGACATCATTTTATGCGAACCTCGAGCGGATAAGAATAGTTTCAGTTATTATCTTGGATCAAGCATGACATCATTTTATGCGAACCTCGAGCGGATGAGAATGGTTTCAGTTATTGTCTTGGATCAAGCATTTTGTAGTTGAATAATTGGAATTAATTTTTGTACCTATAAGTTGTTGTTCGCGTAAGTTTAAAGTCGTATATATCGCGGATCGAATGTAGTTATGCGGATTAAAAAGTCTAAAAATTTAGAAGTCTAGAAACTCATAGACATGCTGGGGGACAATGAGAAAGTTCATGGGGTCGACAAATGCAATTGAATAAATAAGAGAAAAATAGCTATCGTGCTGAGTAAACAATAGAAACCTCAATATAGAAGTAGAACTTTGTATAACAATCGACTTCTACTGAAATTAATTTACTGCTTCACTCGTGTGACATGAAAATAATTTAAATAAGTATATAAATAAAATAATTAAATACATAATTATTATCATAATAATAATAATAATAATAATGTTTATCATTATCAAATTCAACTCAGAGCTATGAGCAGTTACTCTGTCATTATGAATCAAAATCTGCTGGAACGTTCTATACATTACAAACCGATAACAATGTATGAGTACATTTAAATACAACAATGAGCTGAGTTATTCTGTTCACTGAGGTAGGAGAACAATACGGTGTTCGCACAAAACAATCAGTTGAATCACTAGATGACTTTTGTCGGAAATGCTTTCTATAAACTTGTGCTCGTAAACTCTGAAATACTTTCTTATTTTTCAATTTGTTATTGATTATTAAGAGCGTCGTTAAATGATCTAGAATTTTATGACCACCTGAAATTCGAAGACCCTTTGTCTAGGAGCAACCAAAAATGCTTTTAATGACTTAGACTTAGGATCATTTATGATGAGAAATTATTATCTGATTCACTTCACAACTCCGACACATGTCAAGAAAATAACAATATAAAAATTCAGCCCCTTTGTAGCTTACTGGATAAGAAATTAAGGCATCTCAAACCTCATTCTTTCGTTTAAACATACAAGAAAAATATTTTACATATGTAAAACTAATACTGAAGAACATCATGAACTGCTTTCGTACGCAGACGAATCGTAAATAAAAACTCCAAGGCTGCTAGTCTCAAAGTCAATATTGTTAAAATTATTTATTGCTTTAAAAGGGAAACGTTTCGAGAACCAGGCTCATCATCAGTACAAGTTGTCTGTAAAACTTGGTAAAGGGAGCAGTGAAAATTTTTATAACAATAATAAGTTTTATCTGATTACGTCAAAAATCGTGTACGATTGTTTCAAGGATCTAACAACATGAGTGTAATGTTCGATGTTCTAGTTAACTATAAATGTTTTATGGAGCAGAATTGTCAAACCAAATTCTTGGTTCGACAAATTTAAAATATTGAATTACTTACTGCCACTTTTTTACAATGTATATGCGACAAATTTGATGTAAAACCAGAATTTCTCTAACTGGAAAACGGCTGTATTAACCGATGTAGAAATTTAAGGAAGTCCAAAACAATTGGAAAAGTTAGGGTCAAATGCTTTAGGTGGGCAGTATAGAACGACGGAAGTCAGCGAAGAATGTTCGATTTTTCATGTGTTTGATCCAAATGCACGAAGACTGTGAAAATATTACTGGACATTCATTATATTGTATGAAACATTTTTCATTTATCTACAGTGTGAAATTGTTTGTACCTGTAAGACTATAGGGTGTTGACTGACCAAATGTCTCACTCCAGGGCAAGAAGAACACAGTTACGTCATTTCACGTTCGTGAGAAGTTTTAGGGTCCCAACCGTGTCAGAAGCCATGAGGATTATCACGCGGACTCAAGAGTAATATACGTAATAAGAATCGAATTCTAATACATACACGAATTTTAAAACATAACTGAAACGCACGTAAAAGTCATAAAAACCACTACTGTCACGCTCGTAAAAGCTATAAACATAATAAAAACCTAAACTGACACGCACGTAAAAACTATGAGTAAACTAAACACGATAACTGACGCAAAAATCATGAACAAAATAAAAACCATACATGACACTCACGTAAACTGACACGCACACGTGAGGTAGCAAACGCAGCGTGATAAAATCGTCGAAACCGATCACAGAATTTGTAATTAATCGTCAAGTATAACATGTCCTCTTCTACAAGAGCGTGTCTAGAAGCATGAACCATATTTCAAGAAAAGATTCAGTGCATCAATCCTGCAAACTTTACAGCGCACTAACTCGATTAAAAATAGTAGAGATAGTTTGTTTAATTATAATTTTTTTTTAATTTTCGGCATATAAAGTTATTTTCCATACTTCAGTTATTTTCTTTCCATTTATTGTGGTGCGGAATTATTTTTTCTTTAATTATGTTGAAATATTAAGCTCATTTCCAACTGAGTTCTGAAATAAAACATATGTCATGTCTCATTTTTTTATAAGAAGGACAATACGAGGAAACGCGAATACTGTCGCTTTTTTAATGTTATGGACGCATCTCACAAAAACATTCGTTAACTTCCCATTCTTAACTTTATAACATGCGGACATGTCAAATAAACATTATTCAAATCACCATAGTTGAAATTAATTATATGCACGACATAAATCCTCGCTTCAAAATCCCATTGGTGTAACATTTGGATGCATGGCAAGAACAGGCGGAGATCTCGCGTTCATAAATATAGTCGCGACGTCTGCGCGTAACTCAGGATTATGCTGTACAAATCACGCAGTCCTCACGGGATGCTCCGAGCAGCCCAGCAGCTTTTGAGTCACAAGTTCGTGGCGTGTCTCCGTATTTCAACGCCCGAGCCAGAGCGCAAAACAAAGACGTTTCACTCATTTCAAAATCTTCAACTGAGCGTAAATTTATATATGTACACGTCCATAGAATATCTTTTTACATTCACGAGTGATTTGTAGAGTGTATGGTACCGATTTCATCCGTTATTGATTTTGTCAAAAAGATTATTTATGGTTAATATTTTTTGTTTTTCTGGTGGATTAATTTTTTTAACTAACACATTGTCCTATTTTTTCATTAAATTGATGCTCATAAATTGTGTGATCCAATTCGAACTGCTTTTATTGATAACAATTTCATCTTAATTCTTCTACTCTCATCATTACTGGCTTTCGTATGTAAATTGAATTTATTCATTTACATTATATTTCTTTTTAATTTGAAGTTGCGAAAAGACCAGGGAGGAAACGTTTAAACATTGGTCGAGATTCACAATGCAAATTCACGATAGAGAGTTGCTTTATTTAATGAGAGTACCTTAATCAATATCTCTCTTAACATGTTAACTGCGCATGGATAAAGTATGTGAACCACTAGGTAAATTCCTCATCTACTTACCTTCATAAATGTGTAGCAGTTTAATTATTTCAACAGCTATATTTAAAATAGACTAAACACACAAGGTACCATTTTAAACATTTTTCACATTTCTTGGAAAGTACAGAAATTTAATCGATCAGTAAAGTCGGTTATTCAATTCTGCTACCTTCCACCTAACTAAACGAATCGTAGCAACCGTGCCAACATGGTGAACGTGTTAATACCATGGATTTCCAACTCGGACAAGTGCAGACTTCGAATGCTACTGGCGTACTCACCAGATCCCCTCCTGCGCAACCTCGGCCTGCATCGTATCTCCCATTCGGGCTACACCGAAATGCTGCCAGAGAAGTTGTCACTCCATGCATTTACAAAGCTCTGTCGTCGCTGCTCAAAAACACAAGACAAACGTTGCAACTTAGCCAATCACTTGAACCAATCCTCCGTCTTTTCTGTGGACTATCGTCAGAGTGCCGACAAGTTTGTCGATAACCGCTAGACATCGCCAGCTGATCACGGCGTAGCAGTGGCCTCTATGCTCCTACCACGATCAACTTTCCT
This sequence comes from Morinoia aosen, assembly GCA_030386875.1. Classification (NCBI taxonomy): domain Eukaryota; kingdom Metazoa; phylum Arthropoda; class Malacostraca; order Amphipoda; family Talitridae; genus Morinoia; species Morinoia aosen. The sequence continues at coordinate 42,309,144 of CM059574.1, forward strand.
ATTCAGCAATACTCAATGAATTCAAAAGGAAAAGTTTGGGGTAAAATTTCGTGCCAGGAAGTCCTCTATAAATTTTAGAAAAGAACTTTGTGTTAAGGACGTCCAGCGGAGAGTCTTAGCACCTTGGAAAATTGGGCCGCCTGAATGTTCAAGGAAATGCTAAGGAGAACAGCGCTGATGAAGTTCTCTGCAAGCTTACAACCTGCTTGCATTATGTAGGAGAGTAAACTTAATCTCATAAGTCTCGTTTCTCTTGCGTGCACTGCGACTATGTCTTTCCAGAGTGCTTGTAACTATCAAAGATGTTTAATTAAAAATGCATGAACAGAAATTGGCAAAAAACATTAAAAAAAAGTACCGATGATTTTAAATTGAAAAAATTTTGCTGTCGGTCCACGCATTTTTTCATTTCAATTACTAAAATGAAATTTTATATACCTGCAATGTTTTGCTAAGCATTTATTCCTTAACTCAGGGAAATGTAAGTACGATCATATACATACACAAATACAAATTTGAATGTAGAACAGAACAAAAAAATGTGAGTGTAGAACTGTAGAATGTAGTACAGTTGAGTAGGTGTAGAACGAATTATTCTTGCGTACTTAAAACTGATACATATCATGGTTGAAGATGTAACTTTGACGGTGTGCAAATGAATGAGTAGGTACTATGTTGGGATCAGTTGTCAAAGAGAAGATTTGAATAATAATAGTCAACAACCTCCAGGATTTGACCATAATAACTCCAATGAATGACCACAGCATGAAAAAAAAAAACTCACGATATCTTCTATAGACGTTAATGTCAATTCAGGTACAATTTGTTTTTTTCTAATTCGAATCCATTTAAAAGTCATCGCAATTGAAACTATTTAAATCTCATTACATTCATCAGTGAATTAAAAGAAAAAAGTTTAGGGTTAAATGACTAGCCTGAAAATCCTTAGTGAATTTCGAAAAATTTCTCATAAGGTCACCTTAGGTGTTGGGACTTGGAGATTTAGAAGCTTCCTATCTTAAAAATTTTAATCGTTATTGTCCCCGTTTTCAAACCACTGATTGGGCGTTCGTTATCTCACCAGAGTAAATGGACTGAAGGGAGCTTTATTACTTGAGATTCAACGCAAGCCTGACTCGTAGTAAGTTAAACTAAGGCAATTCAAAGTTTGTGCCCTGGATAATCTCAAGGCTCAAACTTTGGAACAAACTGTGTGGAATGAGTTATAAGTTACCTTGTTTGAACTTTAGGTATCTGGTCTGAGGGTGCGATGTTTTTTTGGACATGCGAACAATTCTTTTTTGCACGCGCATTTCATTGCCTGAAAATTTTACAGAAACCAAATCGAAACTACGTTGGCTTACTAAACATGAGAATGTCTCTTTCCTCATGGAGCGTGAATGTGCGTAATATTCCACACAGCCTTATATCTTCACATATCTCAACTGATTGCATCTAGAAAGTCTTGAGCGAGCGGATGGAAAATAAACCATCGGAAAACTGTGCATTATTTCATGTTAATATTTGAGAAAAAAAATAACATTAACTATTATAGAAGTCAGGTTAGCGGAAGTAAATATTCATGGGAAAGATCTCCGAATCTAAGAATCGTTTTTCACGTTCACTCATAATCCAAATCTCCAATCAATGAAAACATTTGCTCCGTGCTGTTCATTTACTCTCAGCTCTGACATTCTATGTGTACTTGTGTGTGTTCCTCTGAGTGTTCGTGTTCTCTGAGTGTTCGAGTGTTCGTTTGAGTGAACTTCAAATTGGCTAATAAATATTTGAAAATTGGGTCCAAGGTCACGACGAGAGAAGTTACTGTATTTCATTATGTCAGTAAAAATATTAAATTTAGGGGGTTTATTTCAAAACTAACAATCGAATTTTCATGCTGAAAGTTTTGCAATAAATAACGGTAAGTCTTACGCGGGTTCTTCGTTGCATTATAATAGTTTTTACCCATACGAGTATACATTTTTGTGTATACATTACATGTGTGCATATCTGTATGTACATGTAAGGTGTATTTATGTCCTGTATGTATTTGTAAAAAGTTTGCAAGTTCTCTTCAGTGCACGATACCCACAAAAAATTTCCATTGCACCCCTGAGGCATGAATTTTTATCCCAATGACTTAGGACTTGTGAATCAAATGAAGCGACGCTAAGCCGTGCGACACGATTGCTGTATAATTTCTTCCTATAGGATCACGACTAAACACAAATTTAAGACCAACCATAACAGTTCTATGAAATTTGTTAGAACATGATTTATAGTTCAACCTATAACTGGTGGCGGGTGATTAAAGGATAAGAAGCACACGGTTTTCAATCATGTTTCATTTTTGGTTAAGTGAGAGTGAGAATCGTCAGTTCTTAGAGTGAAGTCCATACACACATTTGCAGCGAAAGGACCCAGCGGTGGCCACTGAGGGGATTTTCATAACACTGGTGACCGACTTGCAGTCACTAACTCGATTTTTTTAAAATACTTAATGAAAGCTAAAGGAATGCACGATCCAGTTAATGTTTTTATATTATATACCAAAATTGACTGTAATTTGAATTGAATATTGAACTTCAGTTTTAACCCATGGCACTTACCGTGTTAAGATCTCGAAAATTGCTCCCTCATAGAAAAAGTAAACAGCTGAGTTACAAAGTTGAAAAAATCACTCTGAATAAAATCGATTGCTTTTAATTATTTGCAGCGAATGTTGGAATAAATGCTCGAAAATTGAATAGGAGTAATATTGAACGTCCGATAGATTCTCGAACCAGAATTTCACTACAAAAGTATTCAATGAGCACAAGTAATATGTCACAAAAGGTGAGACAAAAAAAATGCTCCTCATGTTGAAATATTTCTCGAAATAACTGGGATCTAAAGCCTTCAGAGCGGAAACTTTTTACGTTATGCCAATTTTTTGTCATCCGCGCGAAAATTGATTCCGCTACTCGAATGCGGAAGGGAACCAAAAAATTTCCAACATTTGTTTCCGTCTAACCAATCCCGGCGCGTTCAATATTCTGGTCACTGTTTGAACAGGTTCTTCACATCGGCGTTTAAAGAAGCTCAACACTTCTTTCCAGCATCAGCCGCTGTTAGCCAAGTTTACCTAAGAAAATTGGGTCCCAAAAAAATCCAGTCGCGGTTGGAGATTTTTGATTAGGTGTCCACTTGTGAGCTCGGTAAGCAAGTCTTTATCTCCTTCCTGAAGCGTTACGCGCGGAACGAAAGCGTAAACTCGCGCTTGTTACGCGCCTGCGCGGCAGCATTGTCTGGAGACGGTCGTCGTCCTCTCTCTGCAAAATCGCTGCCTTACAACAGGCGCAATTTTTGCCAATATGTTATAGCCTTTACTAACGATAGGATAACCATTCTACTCAACGAGCTTGTAGTTTCATTCTCCCTGAGGTTAAAAGCTAAACAAACACCCGCAATTGCAAAAGACTGTAAAAAGGAACGGTCAAGAAAGGTGTTGTCAACAGCATTATTTCTGTTGCTGATGATATTATTTTACTATTTCAGAACATCTTTTGGACGGATTACAAGTATTTCAAAGTCATAATAAAATTCGAATTTCAGAAAAGATTCTTACATTCGACGTATTTTCATACGAGAGTAGATGGCAGATTTCACTTTGGACACAAAATCAGTCGGAATCGTCGACAGGTGTAAAACAATCGCACGTCATTACACACAAATCACAACATAAGACCAACGTTACGCTTTAAAAACACCGAAAAATTGCTTCTATTTCTTTGCACACACCTTTTTCTTTGAAACATTCAAGTGGAAGTCACGACTCCGTCCGCCCAACAAAAGACCTGAGCTGGAGCTCGTAATGTGGCGTGGAAAGTTTGCAGAGCATTGTGCGCTGACATGACTCTGCCAGTATCTCTCGGATAAATGCTTTAATGAGGTTGCGGCGCGGCGCTCAAAGTTTCTCGGGCAAAATCAGCTCAATGACCCACGAGTTGACTTTGTGCAGCGACTGCGGAGTTAGGTCTGCCTAAATGACTTGACTTTGTGGAATATCTTATGACTTTTCGCAGCGCAATAATTAATGGCTTGATTTCGTATGATAATGATTTGGCTGTGCGTTTTCACGGATGACTCTGCGTGATAATTAATGACTTGACTGCGCGAAATAGTTAGAGACTTGAGTGTGTTAGAACATGATGAGCCGATTCTGTTCGAAATTGCCAAAGAATTGATCGTTAGTTAAATGACTGCTATCAATAAATGGAGGGGTAAATTCTAAATGCCATTCAATAAGATGACGTTTACTAATAGCTGAGTAGATGTATACACTTCAACGGCCGAGTTGAGTCCACAATATAGTTTTAAAAATTCACCTTGCTCTTTAATTTAACTCTTGCTTCTTTTCCTTCCACGTCGCGGACTTTCCATCAGCGATGCCATAACGCGTTGAGAGAATTACTCACATTACTTCCTTAAAATACAAACACAATCGTGGCAACATTCTCAAAAACTCCGCGTGTCGATCTGTACCACAACTATTTAGCCATGATAGCAAACGTCCTCAAGAGCTCGGCTGCTCGCCATTGAAGTGACCGCAGCCGCGACCGCCGGAGACTGCCAATGGTGCGTGATCGTAATTGGGTCTCCGCGAGAGCTAAAGCCTATTTTTCGGCCCTAGACACGATCGGCGGTGCTGATGGTGTTCGGTGCTGCGCTTCCAAATTACAACTTTGACCATAACATCAAGGAAGCGATGTTTGAGAGGGAGAGAATAGAGGCTAGTGATACACAAAGAACCTGATTAGTGCAGATTACCTGAGGGGACAGCGTGTCTCTGCGTGAGGGAAGCTAGTATTTCTTCATTCATATTCCTGAAATGTGTGAAAATTACCAAGTTCAGAAAATTTATAGTACATATAATGCTGTATGTAATTATAAAGACAAAAATTAATTATTGGAGGCTGAAGAGAGATTCCACAGACGTTAAGAACTGAAATAAAGTTAATGATCAAAATTCACGAAGACATAAACTAAAAGTTTACCAATTGCAGGGAAATAGTTTTTTAAAGTGGCAAAAAATTGCTTTCAGAGTTTTTTGCAACTTTGAAAACCATTAAAAATCCTTCACATGCAGATAAAAAATATTTCAACATTGCCATGATGAACATCTTACGAAACTTAGCGTTTCTCTCTAAGAACAGCAACACTCACCCAATGTCAAAAACGCAACGCGTCTTTAATGACATGGAACATTTTTGTTTTTAATTTTTTGTACTGAGAAAAAACAAACGCTCAAAGTATCCGTGTACGGAAAAATTTTACGACCCTGTATGGTTTCCTTGAAATTTACTCACTGACTGGAAACTCAAAACTAAATGTCGGCGTAAAAAACGTTCAAAGTATCCGGGCTCGAAAAAATTTCAAGTCGCTGTATAATTTCCTTCCTTGACGAGTACTCATTAACAGGAAGCTCAAAACCCATTTTTTTGCAAAACCCATTTCCTTATTTCATTAAATGCCGGCTTCAATTTACTGCCCATTAAATCTTAGGTTAGTGGATTTAAAAATTTTATTATGGGATATTAATATCGGCTTCATTGAAGCATATGCCATGAATTTTTATAGCCTTGTTAAATAAAGGAAAAACTGGAGTACTTTCATTCCGAAATTATCTGAGCCAATCATCTGTTCTTTGGAGCATGGCGTCCTTGATCAATACCTCGGTTTCACCATGAAAAACACTTACTTATTCAGCACACAAGCGAACTAGGGGCAAATTCTCGCCTTAAAATACGTGAACTCATTTTTTTCTGGGATATCGTCATAAATACCAAAACATATGAGCTTTAAAGCTGAGGTCGACGCCAATTTGTAGGAAATCTGGGAGGGTTGCAAACTAGTTTTTGCGAGGCTGTTATGACCGGAATCAGGGCCTGCCTCACAGTTGTTGCGGGCGAGAGATTTACGGCTCCTCTCTCATTGCGAGACCTCACAAAAAGCTTGCTTGTGAGACAACGCTAAAACACACTAACACGAAATTCTATTTGTTCTGCTCTCATTAGAAGTCGAGCAGTCTAATTAAACCGAAAATGCTGCAGAGAGTTAGATTCTCCACAAAATTTAATTCTTCAAGGTTATTTTCTATGGACGTGGCGAAATTTTTTATAACATTTTTTTTGTTTCGTTGCTAAAAATTAGTTGAATTATGGATTCAATTGTAAAGTAGTTCTTTTTGATGTTACAGTACATCCCTGCTTAATAATTGTAAATCATTTTTTCCATACAAACTGAATTTTTACACTCCTACCGAAACCAAACAAATCCTTTAAATACGTTCCATCTGTGACACCTTCATACGGCATGAAACAAACATTATTATTTGACCCTCCCATTGTAAAGTTTTTAAATACAACTGAACTGTAATATTTTCTTACGACACAAAAACTACAGTAATTATTTGACCTTTTGATCTATACTATAATAAGAGCCGTGTCCGTCCGTCTCTCTGTCTGTCCGAAGCCAGCCGAAAGTGTGATGAGCGTATCTGTGATACAAGCCGTGTGCACTCGGCCTCATCAACTCTCGAGAGATTTAATTTTTCTATTTTACGGCCTATCTTTCTTTTTGTCTTCTTTCTTATTTCAAAAAAAGGGGGTGGACTATATAGTTGTTCTAATTTAGGCCGAACGAATTGCTCTTTCAACAGTAACGTAAAATTCCGCGAGCATTTCTAGCGCTGCGGCCGAAGTCTCTCGGACGTGCCAGAATGTAAGGTCGTCATGCCGGTCACGTCACGCTGCTTAGTCGCTCCAAAGCTTTTGTAGGCAAATGAAATTGTAGCTCTTTTCCACGGGGCTTTTAAAGGGCGATCAGAGGCTTTATGTATTGCCGGCTTCCGACGCAGTTACCCAGTTCTTACTTTTTGGCTTGTGTGGAAATGAAATATCTTACTTTCTAGCTCATGCCAGAATGCATATTTTGCTTAAAAATGTAATATACGTATATGTATTGCGGATATTCAACATTAATGTAAAGTCATATTAAAACGAAGAAAATTGCGAGTAAGATTGCTACTGATTTGAATGAAAATTACGTGGAAACCAGCGACTGAATACAAGAGACTGTCTTGCAATACGAGTTTTCCTGTGTCGTTCAACAAGGAAATGGTCCAGACGAGATTTTTATTTTAATGTACTGACTACAAAAATTATTTTAACTAGTCCACCCCCCTTAATCTGAAATAAAAAAGAGGGCGAAATGAGAGATAGGCCGCAAGAAAAAAAAATACAATCTCTCGAGAGTTGATGAGGCCGCGTGAACACGGCCCGTCAAAATATATAGGGCTTGAGCTTGTATCACAGATACGCTCATCACACACTGCAGTCTGGCTTCGGACAGACCGACCGACGGACGGACGGACGGACGGACGCGGCTCTTATTATAGTATAGATTATGACATTTATGTGATTCAACTGTGCCTAATTGGCTATACTTTGGGAATATATCATCTATTTTACCTATTTCCTAAAGTTTTTTACGGGAAAAGCATTCATCATTTTTCAAACGAGTAAGAATATGTTTCATGTTACACGATATTTAAAATTGTCCATTTCAAAAATAAATCATAATATTTACTTCTAACAATGAAATCAATTCTAGGAACTGCTTCAACTGTCATAATATAAAAATATAACTATCCAAACAGAAATAAAAATTCAACAGAGTTAACAGATTTAAATTTAACAGATTAAAAAATATTTTTTAAAATTCTTACTCAGGAACGATACGGGAATGAAAAAAGGTTCATTTCCAAGCTCCCACCTAATGCTTACACCACACACTATAAAAGGTTTTAACTTTCGAAATAGGAACACAACGCTCACACTAACACTATTTTTGTACAGTACTCATATACATATGAATAAATGTATACTAGTCCAACCCCCCTTAATTGGAAATGAGAAAGAAGGTGACATGAGAGAAAGGCCGTAAAAAATAAAAATTCAATCGAGAGTTGATGAGGCCGTGCTTGTATCACAGATACGCTCATCACACTTTTGGCTGGCTTCGAACAGACAGACAGACAGACGGACGCGGCTCTTATTATAATATAGAGTGTGAGAGTGAGAGAGATACCTGAACAAATGAATGTACGTTTGCTTAAACACACTAAAAAAAGTTAAGGTTGCCCGTAAATTGTAAACATGTGTATGTTTGATTTGTTTAAGAATCTACCAACACCACGAACAATAGGAATAATATTTCTATGTATTGGTTTTACAAAGGTTTGACGCTATTCTAACAATAGCTCATCTACGATGAGTGCAAAGCATAAACATTCATTCGAAGAGACTGACTTTGTCCAAAATTTGTTCAGTAATTTTTCAGTTGGACCTGAACCTGAAGATCTCAAAGTCAATTTAGCAAAAGGAAATGATTTTCCTTGCTTCATCGGTCCTTCCGTAATCTTTGATCCTTGCCAGCCTAGTCAAGCTTGAGACTTACTAGGGTAATTTTCTAAATTAATCGAGCCAATAGTGATCTATTTAATTTGAAGGTCTTCTTGCGCTGGCCATGATCAGTAATAATTCATAAAAGTTTTCAATCTAAATCTGAGAAGCTGCATTTTGAGTGTTACTGGTGTGATACTTGTTTCACACGTACGAATATTTATGTACTTGTATGATAGCCATCACGATTGCCTTGATTTACTTTTAAGTGACAGAAAATTATTATAATTCGAATAATTGAAAAGTTTTCAACTGTGATTGACTCGGAAAACTAAAACTTTCAGTTCGCGTACAACTATGATGCAAAATTACCATGATCATCACAAGAAAAATGTTTAGAAACTTATAAACGAAGAACGCTGTTAATATTGAAATCATATTTATTAGCACTGTACAAGGTCTTAGAATAAAATATTTTCAAAAAATTTATTCACTCTATAAAACGTTTCAGAGACCAGCTTCATCCTCAGTAAGTCATTCTTTATAAGGCAGAAAAATTTAATAAAGATAAATTTAGTTAAGCCTTATGAACAAGTTTTTCATTAAAATCTAGGTATAAATTTGCAAGGGAAATGAACTATTTGTGCTATTGAGGACAGGTTTTTCTTTGGCTCTGTATAGGGACTCTAAAATGCGTTAGTCTAATTCATTTGGAGCATTACATAAAATTTTAAAATCATCTTCTGCTCTGCGATCGCAGCACTGTTCACTGTGAAGGCGAATAGACGAGTGAGGCGGTTGGGTTAACATTCTTCCACTACGGTAGCTGATTCCACGATGCTGGGCAATCCTAATGTAAAGCGGTAAAGTCGTCATGCCGACATAACCAGATGTAAACTGTACACAACTGAGCTTATAGACAACGGATGCTCGCATTCGCTTTGGAATCACGTCCTTGTAGCGGAAAAATGAGCCAACTTTTAGAGAATTGACGGCAATGAGACATAGTTTCACAGCAGGGAAATGGCGGATAAAGAGGGTCTCTAAATCTCTTGACATCTTATCAGTACAATCTCCAAAGTACGGGAAAACACAATATAGACGTTGCATTGGCTCTGGAAGAGTACTTGTAATTGAATATTTTTAGCCAGAAATTTTTTAATTCGAACATTAACTATCGACGAAGGAAACCCATTTTGACCAAAAAACTTTTCCAGAGAGGTAAATTCCCCATGCAAGTGCACAAAGTTTGAACAAATGTTATAAGCTCGATTCAATAATGTTTTTATAGTATTAATTTTGAACCTATAAGCAAAAAACTGAAAAACTCAAGCCCAATCCAGTAAAAGTATTCTTCCGAAAAACGGAGGATTTAAAAGTGCGGCCTGTTTTAGTAATTTGGGAATCTAAAAATGATAAACAATTATTGCACTCGGTTTCAACAGTAAATTTCATGTTATGATGCTTAGAATTCAAATAGTCTCTGAACATGGTGGTATGGGTGGGATCTCGAAATAATAAAAAGTACCGTAAATATATCTTCAGTAGAGTACGGGTTTGAAATTTGTGGGGTAATCGGCAAGCCATTTTTGCTCCCAATGGCACATAAAAATTTTGCAAACGTAGGGCCCAAAAGGAGACCCATCCCAAGGCCTTCTATTTGTTTATATAATTTGCCAGCAAAAACAAAGACAGAATTTAAAACCGAAAGTTCAAGTAAAATTTTAAATTGAATTCAATTAAGCTCCAAAACCACATCTGTTGATGATGCAAAAAAAAAGAATTTAAAATTATATTGATTGTTTCTGTCAGAGGAATGTTAGTAAATAAACTTTCAACATCAAATGAAGCCATAGTTACACTATCCGCATCTTGATATGCTGTAGTCTCCTTGTCAAATTGAGATGAATTTTCTAACGTATACTCATTTTTAGTTAATGGACTTATCACAGGCACTAAGAATCGAGCTAATCTGTAACTAGGAGTGTTCACCGCGGCAAAAATGGGCCGAAATTGAAAATTTATAGAAAAATCCGGCTTGTGCACTTTAGGCAAACCATACAAGATTCCAAGAAATGATATAAGATACAAGATATGATTTCAATATTAACAGCGTTCTTCGTTTATAAGTTCATAGAGATAATTCGGTTGAAGAAAAATGACTTTCCTGAAAAAAAATATTTTGTGAAGGTTTATTTTGAAACATCATGATTACCCCGCAACGTTTAGCTTGCGAAACTTTCTTCCGCAGCAAAAATTTTCGCTTGAAGTTACTTCAGTGCAGAGTGGCGTCGAGGATGGTTGCTTTGTTTGCTAGAATTCTGAGGCGTGGGCATAAATATTAAAGGTTCGTTTAAAGCCTCCATAACTTTTAAATCTTCAAATATACAAAACTTAGAAACCTGTTATGCTTCTCAAAACTTTACGGGATTTAAAAAGTTTCTAATTGCTTAACCTGAAATTGCTTTTTGCTCCTCACGCTCGCGCAAATACTAGACTCATGAACCAATTGAAGAGATCAAGTCCTCTTTACTTTGCCGAGTTTCGCTGATGCTCGGCGAAGGAAGGATATCACACACAGTGTTCATCACATGCCAGACACGCGAAGCAAGACTGCTCTAACTTCAGTTCTTAACTGCCATGCCAAAACTTTGAGGCTTATAAACTTAGATGCTTCAGATAAAAATATTTTACCGAGAATTTTCTAAATTGCTGGGATTTATTTTTATCTTTTTATACTGCCATAAGATAGTATATTAGTTTCAGTACTGAACACTTTCAGTATCGAATATTCTCATGTGTGTTTATATTTGCTTGTTTTTTTCATTTCTTTATAAATTCATTGAATTGCGATTGTGATTGAATTGATTGTCCATTGAATTGTGATCGATATTTATTCGAATAAATAATACATTAGTTTTATATATGAAACTACTTCTGAAACCTGAAAGAAGATTTTAACAGCATTCACAAGAAATTCAACAGCGAATTATGTGAATCCTGAGAAGATAGTAGTGGATGACCAAGCTGTTCAGTATATCCCGATGCTCAGTTGCTTTATTTACTCACAGAAGTGAATAGCATGGAGTATATTTAAATTACAGTATAAGTATATTTTCTCAGTTATTTCCATACAAAATCATATGATATATTCTGTTTCTTTGACCTGTATAGAATTATACTTTATGCATGATATAAATTGGGGTAAAACTGATAGTAATTTAAATAGGACTCACATTTAATTACATCATCGAGATATCGCCACCACTCCTTTGCAGAGAACCTGATCTTATACTTATAACCTCAGATATGTACACAGCGTAAGACTCTTAGTGTGTGGCGGATATTATCTTTCATTCGAAATATTAAGGTAACATAAGTAAGTTCAAAAGCTACAACTCCAAATTGTTTTCCAGATGCAAGCCGTTTACTATTCATTGCACTGTCGTGCTGCAGGAAATTTCATTTCCGAGATCGTCAAGTCGCACGACACCGGGAACATTACGTTCAGGGGAGACCACGCACAAAGCTTCATTCAGCGATGCTGAGGGTACGGAACGGAGGGCAATTATGTTTCCATTGCTGATAAAATACTTAGGATAAAATATATTTTTGGTTCGTATTTAATCGTATGGAAAAACTTCATCAACGTCATATTGAGTCACATTTTGAGAGAAAAACAGGGCTTGCCTCCGCAAACACGCACAAGGTTTCATTCAACTCTACTGAAGACATGAAACTGGCGGTTATTTTGCTTTTAATGTTGATCATAAATTTAGAACAAAAACATCCCTATAGTATTTATATAATACTACGGTAAGTATTTCAGAAACATTGCATTGAGTTACCTTTTTGTGAGAAAAACAGGGTTTGTCCCCGCAATTTGTTGGAAGCCATCAACGGTGATCTCTGTGAGCGATTTGCCCGGCGTCTAAGCTCCGAGCTGATGTCTGTGCGACGGATCCTAACTGAGTTGTCAAGACCAGGCCACGGGCAAGAATACGAAATTTTGTCAGATTCGCGACTAACTCTAAAGACTTTCATCACTCCAAACATTCTTATCGGAAGAGCACCGAAGATCTCCAGAAAATTATCCAGATAACTTCACGAGCGGGGATTGCAGAGCTTTCTTTTTGCGGTTCACTCTGTTTCGGTACTTTTAATCCAGAATTTGAGCATTATAGTTTTGAATTTCATGCATGCAAAACCAACTTGGTCGTATGCTCTGCACTTTTGTTGGACCAGGTCAACGCGAAGTATTTCGGTGCTGACGTAGTCCCTAATTTAAAAATAGAAGAATATCATTTGTAAATTGTTTTCAAGCAAAGCCCTACATTTATTGTTCTTTGACTCTAAAGACTGATCAATTTGAAATCACCCAATTGGACTTTTATTTTCAGAAGTAGCAAAATGCCTTGATATGCTTACGGGTAACTTTATCGCTTGGAAATATTACGACAGTTGAATTTGAAAAGTACGTGTTTTGGAAGAAAAACTTACAGCAACGTATGGCACGCTACCTACACTCTAAACCTAAACAGCTTCAGGATTGCACGATGAAAAACCTTTTTGATTCAAATTTCTATGTGGAATTTTAATAACGTGGTAAATAACAACCAGTTAGAGTACTCGTACTGGGTTGACTCAAAGGGAGAGGCATTTGTAATAATTTAAAAAAGAATTAAACTGATAACAAAATAGATTTACACATAATTTCCTACCGAATTTATTTTCCTATCAGTCCTGCTACATGGGAGTTACAGCGTCGCACTTGTCAGTAAATGTCAATGAAGATGGAATTTTCAGTGGAAATTAACAGCTAATAAATTCCAACAGGCAGTTCAAAAACAAGCAACGCACAAAAGGGGTAAAATATAGACGCGAACTAATATTGATTTTCATGCATAGTAATGGTGTTTTCACTTAAGCAAAATGTCATTCTTTCAGAGAAGTCTTGATGCGCAAGAGTGGCATTAAAACCATTCTTCAACGTTTTGAAACAAGAAAATATCACCCGCTCATCGCCAGATCTCAACCCAATTGATTTTTCTGCATTGTCCGTACTGGATAAAACAGACCTTCGAGTTCGGGTCTTCATAAATCTAAATTAAAATAAACCGCGCTGCTTCGACGACCCAAGCTCATGCATGAATTTTAGTTGTCGAGAACCGCTCCACCGTGGGAGAAAGCGGGTGAAAACATATACCTCAGTTGGCCAGCGCTTGGAATTCATATCTCTTTTTATACCAGTATCTGGTATCCACTAGCACAAGTTTTAAGGAAAAATCTAAACCCCTACTCAGTATCTCCCTGGTGTCCTGAAAAACCATCGTCCAGTATTAGCAAAAATACTCATTTTCTTGTAAAACCGTTATCCAGTATCTCTTAAAACCAGTACCCAGTATTCATGAGAGTAAGTATCTAATATCTCTCAAAGCTAGTATACATTTTATTTAATGCAGCTGGAATCCAATATACTACATAGCTAGTAGATAGTATCCCTCAAAAAATACCCATGAAATTCTTTGAACTTACGCAGAATATCTCAGCAAAAACACAAGCAGCGACGTTACGATAGATATTCTGTATCGCAAGTTCTTTTTCCAACAAATGAGTACCACTTCATAGAAAAATAAACTTCAAATTTGAGGTTTTTACGCGCAATCAAATTAAGTTTTGACAGTAATCAAGTGATACAACACATCAATTTCGTAAAGACCACATTCCTGCCATGATAAGCCTGTGTTTCAATCTTACACAATTCTCAAGTATTCAAATTTTATCACCGCATTCATCCGTAAATCAGATTTTTTTCAGTATTGTGTATAAGCCGTATTAAAAATTATAGCATATTTTGAATTAAACGATAAACATAGAGTTTCAGGAGAGTGAACTTGCAGATGACTGTCATCTAGCATAGAAGCATCAATGGACAAAGAATGGTATGGCATCGCTTGTGTCGGCTGGGACCGCCAATGTTTCGACTGAACCCTAATATGGAACGCGGAAAGTAGCGGACGGCTGGAGAAAATTCCCTAGACGTTTTGTCTCCGCTATCTGCGCTACTAGGGCGGCGATGCGAGAGCAGTCACGGCTCTCTGCTGACTTATTATCTCTTATATTACAAGCAACATGACGTCTGTTTGTCCTCTCGAATGTTCATTGTTATGATGTACCATTTAACGCCCAAGGACTTTATAAACGGGCCCATAACGCAGTTGTTTTATGCTCAGAGACGCCCGAGTTTTGTCGAGCTTCAGCAGATGCTCTTTAGAACTTAAAGTAGAGTTACCTAAAAAAGATTACACTTTTGCCGAACGAAAATGTGAAAAGAAATGCTTTTTACACTAGCTTTTGTTTTTAAAGAACCAATTCTTCACATTCTTCGCTGAAAGTAAAAGTTAGAAGTAAAATTATGCGAAATCATTTTTTTCGGATATCATCTCTGAAATATACATACATATTCGATGCAGTTTTTCAGAAGTTTATCTTTGAAAAAAAGTTGCATATCGCTCTTGAGACGTTTTTACGATGTGATTTATGAATTGTTTGCAACTTTTTACTGTGACATTTTGTTTTTTCCAATTCCTTTTTGAATTATGATTCAAAATTAATACTCATTTCGTTTCAGCCCTAAAACATCACGCAAAACCGATAGGAGCTGATATTTCACGCTAATTTCCAGTTCATGAATGCTATACCTGAACTAAATTTACGTTTAGTTTTAGCTACACAATAAGGTGTCCTTGAATGCTACTTCGGTGGACGCTTTGCGTGAGGTCCGAAATCCGATAAGAACGATTAAATAAGTGCTTTTTATTAACTCGTGGAATCGCTTTCAAACACTCGAAATTATTTTATTGTGCTTTTGCGTGACTCGCGTGACAGATTACTAGTATCACAACTTCTGTTAACATTTCCGAAATCATTTCTGAGGATATTAATCCTGCTAACACAATCGTTCGATCGTATCCGTGATGGATCGCGCAGTCTATCAAGACGGTAATACTCGGGATGTCAGACCTCCTGTTTCTGTTTCGGCAAATCTGCCAGAACCAAAGGCGTAGAGCCGAAGCTTCGTACTTCTCACTGTACATCTCACTGACGCCGCGTTCGCTGGAATTCTGCGCGAGATGATCGGTCGTTTGCACGCCTGGAAGTCCTGTTACAAGACGACTTGGGCGAGTAAGTGTTGACACACGGATCGTGATGGAGGCGACGTACTAACGGACCGACCCAAATGTAAATGGTCCCATGGAAGCCTGAGGAGCAGGACCATTGCAATTAATCAGCTTAATGTCTAACCGTGCAAGTGCGCGTTAGGAGCACATCGTGTCTCAAATGTAAGTCTGTAACGTTATCGTTGCCGTAAATCACACAGTTACTGTAATTGGTTGTACTTATCAGGTTATTTCATCATGATTTTAGTCTCATTTTAGGGATAGTTCTCATTTCAGTTGACACTGCTTTTGAGTTCGTATTTTTTAGTTACTTCAGAATTTCTTTAATGCTGTTTTGTTTTGAAATATGTTATTCTTACCGTCTTTTATTGCTGTTATTTTATCAACAAGATATTCATTGTCTTCATTTTATAATTTTCCCTCTTGCAACAGCCTGTAAAATAATCGCCGATTTTTGTATAATATTTAAAACGTTATATGAAAAACTATGTAAAATTGAGGCTCCAGATATGTTATGATTTACGAGTATAATCTTCTATTCTATTTCTATAATACATTCAGCCCTTTGAGAGCATGGGCGGTAGCAGCATGCAGAATTTAAGTGACGTGAACACA
The DNA here is from genome assembly GCA_030386875.1 of Morinoia aosen. Classification (NCBI taxonomy): domain Eukaryota; kingdom Metazoa; phylum Arthropoda; class Malacostraca; order Amphipoda; family Talitridae; genus Morinoia; species Morinoia aosen. The sequence continues at coordinate 42,325,384 of CM059574.1, forward strand.
AGGTTAAAAAAAACGTTGTATCCAAGTACTAGAAGCCACAGCACCTCCACAGCGTTCAATTTAACTGATAATTTCATAGCGATTTAATGACGAGTTGTGAATAAACGAAAACATAATCTCTCCTAAAATTTCACGTTAAAACATGGAGACGATTCTTACTTATTCACTTGGTCCCACCTAATTTGATCTTTCAGCACGAAGCATCTACTCCATTTGCGCGGGACAGCTAAAGAACGACAATGGCCTCGCGCAAAGCAAGCCTCTCATTTCCAGGGACGCGGGCTTATTGATCACGGCTCATCAACAACTACCTCCGAAGGTAATAATTCAGAAGCACCTTGAGGCCAAGATTCACTGTAATTGCCCTCGGGGAAATTTCAGCATTCCTCAACGTCCGAGCAGAATTGCCCGACAGCAGCAACATGGAAGAGGGCTTGCTGCGTTTGCCCTCAACATTGCAGGTGTTGTTGTTTGAGCTTCTGTCAAGCGAGAAAAACACTGAAACCAAAGTTAAGTATCAATACTAGGTCATACATAATCTCAAGTGATACATAATCTCGAGTGATACATAATCTCAAGTGATGCATAATCTCTAGTGATGCATAATCTCAAGTGATACATAATCTCTAGTGATACATAATCTCTAGTGATACATAATCTCTAGTGATACATAATCTCTAGTGATACATAATCTCAAGTGATGCATAATCTCAAGTGATACATAATCTCAAGTGATGCATAATCTCAAGTGATACATAATCTCAAGTGCTACATAATCTCTAGTGATACATAATCTCTAGTGATATATAATCTCAAGTGATGCATAATCTCAAGTGATACATAATCTCAAGTGATACATAATCTCAAGTGATACATAATCTCAAGTGATACATAATCTCAAGTGATGCATAATCTCAAGTGATACATAATCTCAAGTGATACATAATCTCAAGTGATACATAATCTCAAGTGATACATAAACTCAAGTGATACATAATCTCAAGTGATACATAATCTCTAGTGATACATAATCTCTAGTGATACATAATCTCTAGTGATACATAATCTCAAGTGATGCATAATCTCAAGTGATACATAATCTCAAGTAATGCATAATCTCAAGTGATACATAATCTCAAGTGATACATAATCTATATAGTGATGCATAATCTCAAGTGATACATATTCTCTAGTGATACATAGGTTAAACATAATTCATATTTCATTACCGTATTCATTCGTAAATCAATTTTTTCAGTTTTGTATGTCAACCGTTAAAACAATCATAGCAGATTTTTAATTAAAGCGATTAACATGAAGTTTTAAGAGGGTGACCTTGATGAGAAGTGTCAGCAAACACAGATGCATTATTTCTTAACTCATGCGTACGTTTGTTATGAAATCGCTTTTGTACTCATTGCCTTCACGTGTGAGTCTGTAACAAGTGATAGTTTCCTGAATCTGACCAAGTATTTCCATGAGGAGAACAGTTATTCTGACAGAACACTGGGATGCTCATGAAACATTAGCAGCCAAATCGAGGTAATAAAAGCAGGTAACATCTACCAGCGTACTAACGTATAACCAGCGTGTGTTAGGCGAGAAACTGCTCGGTGTGACTGCCTCTTTAAGAGCATAGTCCTCTTAGAAGGCCAATAATTGTTCATCATCGCTCCATCAGGCTACAAGTCAGCGCCCTAACGTTCATAATGACAGGGTAAGGATTGGCTGGTTTTAGTTTTACAGCCAAAGTGCCCATAAAATTAGCATTTTGAGAGGTGCCAGAAGCCGCTACGCTCATTTTTGATAGAGAGACTCGGGCCAACTCGAAATATCGCCCTCCTGTGCAGGCGTCCACGGAGGCAAAATTTGCTAGTTTTGCCTGACGTACACGAGCCCGTCGAGGCTTGACCACAGCAAAAATTATGCAATTTTGAGAAGTGTACAACCAAAGGGAATTACTCTTAAACGGAAGACTTGAGCATTAATCCCGCAGCTACGCAACCATAGTTAACGTCTTTCACTCGTGCCGTAAAATGGAATTCTATTGCCCTGCTAAAGAATCAGGTGTTCCGTAAATGGAGACCCTGAAATGGGACCAGTAAAAAAAACGCTAACATTAAATTACTGAATGGAAATAAAACTATTTCTGAAATTTGGCCATTTCAACGGTATCATTTAAATCTTTTTTAACTTTCAAGCATTTGGGCATGTCAGGGGCTGCTGTGAAACCAGTGTTATCCGGAGCCATCAAATAATTTTGTGCATTTTTTGCTTTATTTATCTTTTTCATTTCCACTGTTTAACCTTTGCCTATTACCTATTTTCCATGAACTTTTTTCGAAGTAACTGAGGCTAAATGAACTCAAATGTGTCTTCTCCCTTGCACTTACGCCATTTTTCTTAATTCTTGTTTCTTTCCCCAGCAAATGTCATGATGTCATTGGACCATTTATACTCATGAACGTGATTGGAAAACGCGCCAACTTTGAGCGAGGTGACACACCAGAACTGAGAGCCTTCGTATCACGCAAATTTAGCTCCCTTTATTTACTTATTTGTTTGTTTGTTTGTTTGTTTCACAGCAAACACTGCAACTTAAATGAAAATTTGAAGGAAGGGAAATGATCAATGAAATTATAATTGACTAAGTTTATGTGATCTGAATTCGATTGCATGATGCTTAGTATGCAAATACTGGCTGGATGTGCACACACTCTCTGATCAGCACCTCCTGATCTCACGTCAAGACAAAGCTAGACTACTTGACCCATACTCTAAATCAAATAAATCATAGGAGCAAAGTCCACCGGATGAAACATGTTAAAAATGCTGGAGGGAAAATGAAATATGTTTGACGTATCAGGAGTTAAAATGGCAAATATTCTAGAGGTATATATGCTAGGAAGAAAATAGTTATTATGCTGGCGGAAAATATGTTAAATATTCTGAAGTATACATATAAAAACACTTCTCAAACTCGGATTCTTTTCTCCCCTTGCATGATCTGATACAAAATTTTCAGTTTTTACATTGTTTGTTAAAGCAAAGATTAAATTAAGCGTAGCGAGTATGACCCTCTTTACAAGGTTAAATATTTAGCATTTTTGTGGTGGTGTCCGGTGTTTGTGAGGTAAAATATGAGCGCGTTTCCGAGCCGGAACGATCACAGTTTCAGAGCGAGCATTTCCGCCAAAACGGAATATGATAAAATGAAAAATTCCATTGTTTTGAAGAGAAAACTGCTTTGATTCTTTTCAGGTCCCGACGCATAGAGTGAGCGTCTGATTTTTTTCATTGAAATAATAGTCAAATTTTTATTTTTTTCAGGCTCAAAAATTAATCAGATTCAATCCTTTTCAAATTTTAAAGGTAGCACTTTCATAATATTAAAAATGGGTAAAATTGTCCTCGTTTAATTCTTTCTTGGCTTAAAAAAAGTTTTTGATCTTTTTCACGACCTAAGAAAATTTCCGATTCAAGTTATACGTTAAAAAAACTGTACAATTGCACAAAAATTGATGAAATTATAACTATGATAACTCTTGTTTTTTACGGCAATAAATAACTGATTTGAAGTGTATTTTTAGAAATAAATAATGTATTAAGTATAAACTTTCCATGGTTTCTACTTCCACTATTAGCGCTGATCATACTTGGGAATTCACATAAGTCACTGCTAACCAACAAAATATTATTAATATTATTACTAATATTCTCATTTCACTACACCTATAAAATATTAGTCCCCCAAGTTTTGTTGCCTTCTTTTTCTAAAGCAACCGACACCGAATCCTCGTTCATAACTTTTTTTAATGTCAAATTATTATTAAATTGACAACCAATCCAAGCAGCTTCCATTGCTTTGAAGTTGAAGTCAAAAGTAAATGAAATAAACTTTAAAATTCTTTGTTATAGTAATTACAATCGTTTACGCGTACAAAAACATTTGAAAGCCTGGTCATTTTGAGTTTATTGAGAATGACTTTTCTAAAAATGTGAGCAAATTTGGCTTTAACGCTACAATATTGCAAAGAATATTTTATTCGTGAATGAACTTAGAACAATGCAACATTGATGCTCACTTTCAGCATCATTTAAACTTTCAAACTCAACGTTACCACTTTGCACCATCACATAATCACTTTGCGTTATTACATTATCACTTTGCGTTATTACATTATCACTTTGCGTTATTACATTATCACTTTGCTCTACCACATAATCACTTTTAACCATTACATTATCACTTTGCGTTATTACATTATCACTTTGCTCTACCACATAATCACTTTTAACCATTACATTATCACTTTGCTTCAATACATTATTCCTTTGCTCCATTACATTAGCATTAGCACTTTGCTCCATTACATTTTCACCTCGCTCCATCACATAATCACTTTGCTCCATTACATTTTCACATTGCTCCTGTACTTTTTCCCTTTGCTCCATTACATTTTCACCTTGCTCCATAACAGTATCCCTTTGCTCCATTACATCATCACTTTGCTCCATTACATTTACACCTTGCTCCATTCCCAGCCTTCCCCCACCCCCCGAACACGGCCCCAGTTCGGGCGGTTGAGAGCGCTAGGCCTGAGTCACACACCGCAGCGTTGTAAACAAAACTATCGTACGTAGAGGAACAGAACTAAATCTGTTCATGATTATTTAATCTCATTATTTAATTTGCCAAATCTTTTCATTATTATTTAATGTTGTTATTTGATCTGCTAAATCTGTTCACGATTATTTATTGTTATTATTTAATCTGTCAAATCTGTTCATGATTATTTAATCTCATTATTTAATCTGCTAAATCTGTTCATGATTATTTATTGTTATTATTTGGTTTGCCAAATCTGTTCAAGATTATTTAATGTTATTATTTAATCTGCTAAATCTGTTCATGATTATTTATTGTTATTATTTGGTTTGCCAAATCTGTTCAAGATTATTTAATGTTATTATTTAATCTATCAAATCTGTTCATGATTATTTTATATTATTATTTAATCGGGCAAATCTGATCTAGATTATTTAATCAGATGACGGCTAGCGATGGAGAATCTCATGACAAATGCAAAAAAAGGATACCCAGTAGTGATTAACCAATAATGTAAAAATTGTATAAGTGAAATTTCCAACACAAGATACTTGAGGTAAAAAATGTTGTCCTGTTTTTTTCTCACCGATATGCGATCATACAAAATGTATTAAGTCTCACTGATTTACTGAAGCAACTCTGATAAGCGAGTTTAAAAAATTAAACCTACGGAAATGAAACTGTTCGTAAAAGTTAACATGATTTATGCTGTTTAATTGAAGGATTACTTCAAATCTAAGAAACTTTAGAGAATGAACGAAATTTTTGCGAAGTGTTCGTTGTGTTTCATTCATGTCTTTTCTGCATCAATTTTAAAATACCCAGTACATTTCACGCACAACATCAACATACTTATTCTTCAACGAATGCCCGCAAATTATTTGCCATGAGAAATACAAGAGCTCAAAGCTTCTTTAAACGGATTGCGAAGGAAAAACAGGGGTTGAAATATGGCAGTACAGCCGATACTCCTGGAGTTCCGGAAGCTTGATAGTAAAAAATGCCGTAAAAACTGAACGTATTTCAGGTCGGTACAATAGAATTGACGCTTGCAGTTTCTTTTGAAGCAAGCACTGAAAATTTCGTACAGGTCCAACGTGAAAACTTCGCGTTGTGTGCTGCTTCTGGCTCTCATCTGTGTAATTTTTTCACAACGAGGTCATTTCGTAAGAAGTTTTCATGTATAGCAGGCTTTTGCGCTAGAAACTAAAATTACTAGAAAATATTACTCTAAAAAATAACATTTAGACAATAACATTTTTGGCTCTGACACTGAGCTGCGTAATTGTTTCACAACGAGATCAATTCGAATAGTTATTTCATATTGCATGTTTTTGCCCTAGAAAAAACATTACTAAGGAAAATTTCCTCACAAACCTATCTTCATCAGCCAACTTGCGTCTAAATGAAATAAAAAATTGCTGCTTAAAAAGATGTATAGAAGCGCCTGCAGCTTATTTGGTCTACACACAGCTTGATTTTCTTATTCTTAGGAGCATATATATCATGCAAGGTATGAAAATCTTCACTTTGCCTTCCATTCTGGAAATTAACGAAAGAACCTGAGTCGCTATGCTGGTGCCAGATTTCCAAAAATTTCACGTCGACCTCTTTGCGGTCAAATCACATACAGTTAACTGTATGAAGATAAACTGCACTGTACCGTATGAAGACAAACTGTCGTTCACATTCAATGAATGTATTTGGTCTCAAAGTTTTTTTCAGATACATTTGATCAAACTGAAGTATAAAGCACGTTTTAAACCCATTCTAAAGAATCAGAAAACCGCTTTCACCTTCTGTTGTTGGCAAAAGTATCATTATTTATTTTCACCGCTCATACTCTGAACAACGTCGGTCATTATAGTAGTACAATGGTGTAGGCGCATTTGCCATTTTAGGGGCATGATCTTTCAACGTGTTTCTGTTGCATATAACGTTTTCGTTTTCGTTTGCCGATAAAGCATTGGAGTTTTGCCCTTTTCATTTGTATTTTCTAACTTGAAGAACACTTTTTTACTATTTTTTCAGTTAATTGAACCCTTCTCATACATATTAAAATATTTATTGTGTTATCTCAACAATTGGATTCTATGACCTTCAAATTAAGAATTTTTTTAAAGCCAATGTAATGAACTTGTTTATCAACTCTGAAAATACATTGGTGATGGTAGTACGCAAAAAGATATTTTCAAATTTCCGAGTGCGCAACAATTTTACTCTTTTATTGTACAATCCTAATTTTTATAGTACAATCTTAATTTTTATAGTACAATCCTAATTTTTATAGTACAATCTTAATTTTTATAGTACAATCTTAATTTTTATAGTACAATCTTAATTTTTATAGTACAATCTTAATTTTTATAGTACAATCTTAATTTTTATAGTACAATTTTCTCAATAATATCGGTTACTATCACAAAGCTTGTGTCTCAATGAGTGTATACGGAAACAATGTCCTTCAAGGCCTCATTTGTTGATGTTTTATTGCTTTCATTTGTGATCAGTACCAATAAGTCTTTATCGAACCTATAAAGCTAAATATTCAGGAGGATCGTATTTTCTGATTTTCTTATTCAACCATGACAACTACTGTCTACTTCTCGTGGTTTGTGAATCAATACAGGACCTCAATGTTAAGAAGTATCAAAAATCGAATAGGTTGTAATGCACTCTTTATATCAACTGTTTTTTGAATAAAATCTTTTCTTTTTAATAGCAGCAGCAGCGCAAGTAACGCAAATTTTTTTAGACAGAATAAGCTACATTTTGTGCGGGATCTATAGGCTGAAATGTGGAAGTTTGAGCAAAATATTTTGCTCATATTAAGCAGAATTTAATTTCACTCTTGCATTGTGCAGAAGATAATTTTATCATTTATAGGCGGAATTGAACCATTCAGTATCTGCTAGCCCTATCTTTTGACAAAAATAAAACGCATGAAGTGAGAGGCCAAAGATTATGAAAGTGCTCAGCTCGAGACAGAAGTTACATAGATGTTAAATTATATTCCAAATCAATGAGCTCTGTCGGAGCCGTGCGATTTATTAGAGCTAGTCAAATTAGCATGATAATTAATACACAAACCTGGGGCTGTAATATATTTCTTTGAGCGGCCGCCATGTAGTGTCATGTAATCATCGTTTCTATTTGTCTTCATTTACGTAAACAAAATAATTCAGCATAGCATTACTTTTAATTTGAGAGAGATCGAGTTGATTTGAGATCGATCTTCATACAGTTAAATTCAGATCTTCATACAGTATGAAGAACACAAACTGTCGATCACGTTCAATGAATGTTTTTGGTCTAAAAGGATTTTTCTGATGCACTCGATCAAACTGGAATATAAAACACGTTTAAACCCATTATAAAGTATCAGAAAACCTCTTTCACAAAGTCCATTTTAACAAACAGAGTCATCTAGAATTCCCTTCGGAAAAGATTTTGGTCCCTCACGACCTTGAATCGAAGGAAGAACACCTGAAAACAGGCCGTAAAATGTGAAACCTAAAGCTCCAGCAACGTGAAATGTCGTTGGAAACCTAAGCGAAGGTCTCATTGCAAGCACGAGTTCCCTCCAAATTTACTCGTCATTACAAAGCGCACTTATCATCGCCAGGACTGCAGCTGCAAGGTAAGACTGAAGCGTTCGCGTTCTTTTCTTTTGTGCCCGCCAGGCCTCTGAGTCCTGGCTAATGGCCGGGATGCTCTTAGAATAACTTCTTCTGATGCTTCGCTGACTCTAAATGTACGGCTGCAGCTCGGCCTCAGAGAGCCTCATAGCGTTATTGCCATTACTCGAATAAAATTTTTTAAATAAACTCGAAGGGGCTTCAAAAAATACCATTATGTGAAGAATGAGTGGAAAACTCCACGTTTTTTTAGTGATATTCGTGACAAATTGTATACCCGACAGGAATTTCGGACGACGATTTTAAGCTCCTACACTGAGTGTGGTTTAGTAGTAGGTGAAAAACCAATGGTTTCTAAAACTCAGCTCTCTTGAGAACTAAACTGTAGCACACGAATGATGTTTTACTTATTCCTGTTTTGTTATTAAAGCATCTTTCATCTTTTCAATACCACAGTGAAATGTGCTGAAACTGAAACATTTTCAGTGTTGTCGAAATGCATCTCAAATAATTTCACGTATTCTGACGCCTCTCTCCAATTGAGGTGAAAAGAGACACGGTAAGACATGCTAGCGGTGCCGTTCGCGAAAAAAAAACGTAAAACAAAATCTTTTCCCCCGGAATGCGTGAACGCAGCACGCAATTCTCATTAGCACAATGAAACGGCTTATTCTGGAATACCGAGCGCTCGTTGCTCCAAAAGGAACGTCCTTTTTATAAGTAGAGCATTCATTAAACCTCGCAAAAATTGCTCGAAAACTGGAGCTATTACTAGTTTTTGGAGTGTGAGTTCCTTCCCTTTTTTATTGCTATTCAAGTTTAAATTGAGGCTGTGAAGTGAGAATGTGTAACTCAGTAACACAGGAAACATTTCAGCTATAAAATCTGCTAACAATTTATGGAACACCAAAGTTATAAGTGTTTTTTTAGGTGTGTAAGTTAATCCACGTTGTTTTCGCTATTCAAGTCTAAATTGAGGCTATAAAGTACGAATGTAAAACCCTTTTCTACAGAAAAAATTCCATTAATAAAATCAGGCAAAAGTTTGCGGAACATCCTTATGATTGCAGTGTTTTAGGTGTGCAAGCAAATCCAATTTGTTATTTCTATTCATCTATAAATTGAGGCTAAGTAGTACAAGTATGAAACTCAGTATTGCGGAAAAATTTTCATTCATAAGCACTCGCAAAATTTTTTAGAACGAAAAACAACAGCAGCGCTTTGGAGGTGTAAGTTAATCCACTTTGCGGTGGCTATTCAAGGGTAAATTGAGGCTATGAGTGCGAATGTGAAACTCATTGTACCGAGGAAAAGCTTAGCGGAGAGTCTTTACTCTTCCTAATGGGGAATCTGGCCCGGATGGATGTCTCGAGCCAATCTTAAGAAGGCGCTAAGTCTGAAGGAACGGCGGCCATGAGCAAGTCGTGATCTTTCAGTGTAAGGTGCAGCAGAAATGAAAGCGAGCTAAGAGCTCAACAGAACACCTAAAACTCAGGCCACTTCTGATGGTGTTGAAAAATATATTATGATATCTTAGAAAAAATATTCAATGTGTCCAAATATCATTAGAAATTTTCGTTAGTATACACCCGGCCCTTTATAACAACCTGTATAAAATTATCAGAAGGTGCGGGCTAAAATTATATTTCTTTTTCTGAGACTCTAAGTAGAAACCGTCGGAGTCTTCCCATGCTTTGTTTTGTGCCAAAGTTAGAATATTAAAGACTAGCTTTTTTATGCAGCGGGAGCCTGTTTACCTGTAAAATATGTTTGAAATACTGACAATCACTTCAATTTCTCTATTCAATGTTCATTTTTTTCATACAGAAAATGTTGTCAGTTCTTTATAAGTATCTTTTCAACCCATAGCCATTATTTTTACCATGAGTTTAAAACTGAATAATTCCATAGAATCATTTGACTGTGTGACTAAGACCTGTACCATTGACCATCTAATAACATTGAATTTTTCAGTCTCTTTCACAGAAATTATTATCACTGTTTTGGGCTCGCCTTCTTAGAGCAAATAGCAGAAAGTGATTTTAATTCAATTTCTTTAGAATATCAAATGAACAAAAACTAAAAAACTTTATTGATTTCCCAATTTCACAATCGGGCTGCAATTACAGCGGATTGTCCTAAGAGGGAGAGAATGAAACTGTCACGAGAAATGGGCCCTCCTCCTTGTTAACACTTCATTAACAAGAAGAACAGGTTCTCGGAATTGAGGGAATGGTGCACCTCCATGTTACATAAACAGCACAAAATTAATGAATAATAATCGGCAATTACAGTACATATACTAAAAAGAAAAGGTACTCACCGGTGATCGCTGACCCACTTACGCAGCGCATTATCTGAGCGCCCTCCGTGGTATTACGAGTGATCGCTTCTAATATTGTGGGGGCATGATACACAGGATAAACTATGCTCAACATTTATAATTTCCAGCTATACGTCATACAAACATTAATAAGCGTACACACAATGAATGGTATTAGGAATAATGCCAATTAAGTAATGGAATCAAATAGCATACGTCAAATGATTTACATCACATAATTATACTGAAATATTGGCTGGCCGGCCGCCGCTAAGTTTAAAAGAGTTACACATGAGAATTCATCTATCCTGTCCTATTTCTATCTCAGTTATTCCAGCAGCACAGTGGGCAATGGTCACTTCAACCATAAACATTCGTCCGCGACTCGCTTCAGTTCAAAGGCCTGTCTTATTCACTTTTCAGAAAATGTCTAATGATGACGTTATTTTGCTTATTCCGCTTCAGTATATTCACACGTCGATTTCCTTTCATTCGAGCTGATCAATCCTCAGACATATGACTCCGTCCCACCTGGCAAGATAAATTTCAACTTGTTACTTTTTAAGCATGTCAATGACGTTCCCTCAAATATCTCAAATTTTTACTTCACTGAATGCCAATAAGTTTCACTAATATTTATTTTAACAAAATATATATATATATATATTTTTTTTTCTAAGAACCTGTGTATCTCTTACCCGCCCCGAGATGTTGCAGCTAAATGTTACATTGAATTATTTCCACGCTGGTTGGTTTTTGCTTTACTTCTCTGAAAGTAAAACGAGAAAATGCATGAATTTTGAATTACATTATAGCGACGCCTTTAGTATAAATTTTCAATATATCCAATAACCACTTTTCATTATATCTTTGAGCACGTTTGTTACAGCGAACACACCCTCGTTTTATTTCTTATACTTCGCGTCGCGGCGTCGGTTGTAGAACTGCCTTTTGTTCATCCCCGATGCCTAGCGCCTTTTCTTGAGGGTTGTCCTCTCTCTCATATTCGGCCTATAAGAATCTTCGGACCTTGACTGCGACCGCCTTCCCTCTCTTCTCATTGGTGGTCCCGCAGCTCGCCTTTATTTTTTTTTTCTTAGCCTCATTGTTTCTTACGCTCTCACGCTCCAGCCCCTTCGAAAACGACCGTTGGTTTGCCGTCTCTCTCGGCTTAAGTGTCTCGATTTATATTTGACTACAAGGCGACTTTGTTTTGCACATGGGTAGGCATTTTTCCGACCGTCTCAAGTTTCCCAAGGGCTCGCCCGAATGAAAAAATTTGCTAACACCACAAAATAGTCCCCTCCAGAAACAACACACAATGTAAACAGCCATCGTTTGGGCTCTCGCATCTTATCGCGGCCTCCTAACATTGCTGCGTCAAAACATACGGCATAAAAACATACATGTTGAAGCGACCCTCCCGTACTGCTGGGTTTTTCTGAGATATTTCTAAGTAAGCCAAAAATTTATTACACACAATTAAAATTTTTCCCTAAATCCTCATTTTAATTCGCAAAATTGATTATTCTTAACAGATTCTCGACAAAACACAAGTTCATGAAGCATAAGGGTATCTTTCCTTTTTAGCTTTTACCACTCTTTTTTTTAGCTTTTTTTAGCTTTTTTTAGCTTTTACCACTCTTTTTTTCCGTTTTCTACAATTGCCCCAGGAGCTGCGTGCTCTGTTGGTCTGGTGATGAGACTTGCAGTTGCTGAGACTAGGATCTTTCTTACTAAAAGAACATTGCTACGTAAGACTATTTCAAACACAAATCCATTGAAGGAATTGAACACGACTGCTAACTTTTGTATTTTGTGATATTGAAGGGTCAATGTACCTTCTTATATTTTCTTTCCCATTGAAAAGTCTCATCAACTATTTGAAGAGCATGAGGATGGATCGGAAGCGACCAGTCATGAATTGAGTTGAGAATTGATTGACGGACGGATGCTCATGGAAGGTCAGCAAAAAAAAACTTCGCCCAACAGCGACCAGCAGAGCAGGCAACCAGTCAAGGAGTTTCAGGGATCTTACTAAGTCAAACCGCAGCGTTCGAGTGAACAAAATTGCTACCCTGAAGTACTTAACACATTTCATGGGTAATAAAGCACCTTTGATATAAATAAATTAACGTAGATTAACTCCAGTATACCCAACCAAAACCTAAAACGCACCCTGCGGTCGCATTAGCAATTCCCAAAACCGCCACAGAGTCGTGAAAAGAAAATTGTGTGATGACGAAAATTAATCAATGGAGTTAATTGTGGAAATAACTCATGAAAATATCGTAACTATCAAAATAAGAACCAAGTCCATGTGATCAACAGTAAAACCAATTCACCCCAGTTAGATTTCACACATACTCAATGTGTCACTAAGCCACTTAAAGAAAAAAGAGAAAAATGAATGAAAACAGTGGTAGAAAGTTGCACAGGCAAAGAACAGAAAAAAGTTTGGATATTTGTTTGCTGAGGAAAATTAGGCTTAAGATAAAATATTTTCTTTTACGATATTTCTCGTAAAAGAAAATATTTTATCTAATGCCTAATTTTCCTCAGCAAACAAATATCCAAACTTTTTTCTGTTCTTTGCCTGTGCAACCCGAGAAGCGATAATGGTAACAACTTCAAACTTTTAGGAACCCAGCGGTTCACGTTCATTACTTTTAAGAGCTTAGTAGGAAGCAATTTTATTTCGAGCAGGCATCGCCCTATATAAAGCCTTTTGACTAGACTTCATTCATTCTCTCAAAATTTACGAAAACTTAAAAACTCGAATACTTTTAATAAATAAATAACATAAAAATCAAAATAAATAAAAGACTCAGGCACACAAAATCAAAAACATTATGCCAAGTAGCAGTAAAGTAATTGATATGTAGGTTTCAGGGGCAACTATAATAATTGAACAGAGTTATTCATTAATTTTTGTAAAAGAGCCACTTCGATCAAACCCATTGATCGAGAGAGCTGCAGCTATTGCAAGTTAGCGTATATTGTATAAATTATATATTAATTAATAAATCTCTATATTTTTCGAGAGCCGCGCAATGCATACCACTGACATAGAGGGACATCGCGAGAGAGCAAACCATTGTGCAACGTGCAACAAATACAAATCTACTTTCTCCAGTGCAGAAACAACCACCCTCAATAATACATTACCATAAATGTAGGAAATCTAAAAATTATGAACCACTATATCTCAATCAAGGTCCATATCCCGCCAAAAATAATTGACGGAAGCAAAACGACCGCTCAGCGGAAAGCTCTTATTTCAAATGCAAAACTTGAACTGGTAGAAGGAATTTCTCAAAACTAGGGATGAAAAATTCAGTCTCCAAAGTCTTCGAAAGTCTTAGAATTCAATTGGTTTGTATACTTTGCATGCAGTTCTTTTTTCCGTTTACTGTAGAGAAAGCTTCGATTCCCACTTCCGTCTTCTTAACGTTTCTTATCTTCTCAAATCTGCTCATGCCTGCAAGAAAAAAGGCAGCAGATCGACAACAGTCTCTCATCAGGAGAAGCGTTGCTTCTTCACGAATCTGAACCACACACTCGCTGGAAAGTCAGACTCTGGAGCTAAATTCCACTGACTAACTCGACACTGAGTGAAGTGAGGAAGGATACTCTGCTCGGGTGATGTCGCTGCTAAAGAATCGTGGCAGTCAGTGGCTTCCTCTCTCACTAAAGTGTTGATTGGGTACCTTCTTTAAGTTACCTATTCTGTGAGCCAACCTCTCTCGCTCTGCAATGAAAACATTGTTGGTATTTACTCGCTCCTGCGCCTGCAGCATCCGTTGCTTCAAGGTGCCTTCGCTTCGTGCTTTTTTTAGCCTCGTTAGCTCGTGCAGAAGTCCTCAAACTTTCACAGTAAATGCATTAGTTGCAGAGAAAAACTTGTACAGTTTTCGTAATGCCCCTTTATTTTCTTACTTTTTCCTTGATAATAAATTGAATTATCACAGTAGAACATTGCATAAAATAAGCAGGATTTTATTCAGACGATCATTTTTTTAGAATAAGGCACTCAAAAGACACACGCCTTTCAAATACTTTGCATAAAAAATCCTTTATCTTCTTTCCGCAACTCTAAAATAAGACAGTTTTGTCTTTTGCAACTCATTCCCCTAGCTGGTTGACAACCTCAGCTTTCTTTCTTCAATTTCCTCTGAAATATTGTTTCGTTTATGAAAGACCGCACGGTTATTGCTCCTGAAGAATGGTCTTCCTTTGTGCGAAGAATTTGTTACTATTAATAAGTGGTAGAGACTCCAAAAGTACGACTGGTTTCGTGCACAATACCGAAAAAGAATCATATTTCACATCTTGTTTCGTTTGGCGATTTCAAGAAATTTTCGGAATTTCTTAAGTGTAAAATTTATCACTTCATTTATTTGCCTCTTCATGCTACCGTATCCCTCGATACTAGATTCCAAATGTAATCTGAGTGATTAATTTAACCATTTTTATAGCAACATAGGTGGAAAATTAAGTCTTATATATCATTATTTCAAATATCAAAGACTTAAATTGGAATATTATTCACCCTTCATTTCACGAATCAATAAATGGAAAATCAGTAATCATCATTCATATTTTCATAAATTAATAAATGGGAAATCAAGCATCATTTTTCCACAAATCAAAATATGGGAAATCAAGCATCACCTTCTCATAAATAAATAAATGGAAATCTAATACCAATCTCTGCCATATGTTTCATTGCAATATGTGCGTATTAGCGACGGGGAATTTTGCTTTGAGGCAACGAGATTTCCCCTCTTTTTGAGGGGCCAAAAGCGTTGACGCGCTGCAAAATCGAGCGCAGCTGCACAACTGGAAACAAGAATGCCTCCTCGCGCCTGCCAACTGATGACCCGCAGAGCAACAGTAAATTGGACCGGAGCCTCGGCCGGCAGAGCGAAGCTTAGTTCTGGCACCGGCCAAACACGATTTGTGTACGGAAAACTTTACAAAACGGGCCAACAAAGAACTTTTTATGACGCAAGCGAGGACAAAAATTGAGCTTTGTTCACCAATGACAAATGTTCTGCAGCTGAAAAAGGAACTAGAAAGATTTATTCGAGATCGAATAGACGAAATTCAGGAAATAGAATAACGACTGAATACTGATGTCTACTCTGAATTAAAATTTATTTCTGGCATCATTTCTCCAACTCCGTCATTTCAAAGTATGATTACGCTTGCGCATCTCCAACGAGAATTTCAAGATAAATAAATAACCTCAATAAATGAATAACCTCAAAATCAAAATAAAGAAAAGACTCAGGCATACTAAATCAAAAACTGTAGAAAGCTAAGTAGCAGTAAGGCAATTGAAGTGTCGTCGATAATAAAGTCGATGTCAAAATGAAAAGATATTTCAAGCCTGAAATTTTCATGATGACTTGACGTATTTAAATCAAAAACAAGGTCTGAAATTTTTTTCTGAAGCACCGCCGTCCTTTTTGCCAGATTTGCTTCCGAGTTCAGGTGACGAAATTAAACAAGTGCCATCTGTTCCAAAAAAAGCGAGCCCTCGAGTCACAGTTCTGTCAGTCGGTGCTTGTATGCCTGCAATTTCTACGATAAAATTGAATTGGACTATTGAGAAACTTTTGGGAATTCTAACCGTGGGCAATTGTCGAGACCGTTTTCCATGTACTCCAAAAACAGGTCGATTTTTTTCGAGCCAAGTTAATGGCGAACGGAATTTCGGCCGCTGGTCATGTTATATGGGCTCTCTCGCTCCGTCGAATCTGACAGGAAGCGATGAAGGATTAAGAGGCTGTAACAAAGATTGCTTAGCCAAGCACTTTCATTTAGTCTTAACGTGATGATCAACAAGTGACAACACAATACCATTCATCATTATTTTATTTGAAAGTAGATTTGAAATTGAAAAAAATATTGGAATGAGATAGCATTGCTCACAATACCCCATTCATTATATCATTTTTACAGTTAACAGGTGGAAATCTGGAATCATTTATTTATAACAGTTAAGAAGCGGGAAATTAAATATTGTTAGTCATTTCATCAGTCATGAATAGGAAATCCAGTGTGATTTATCATTATTTTACCAGCCAAAAAGGGAAAAGCTAATATCATCTATGGATGCCATCATCAGACATTTCTAACAAACCGTCATATACAGCTACCACTCGCACATTGGATTTTTGTAAGGGCTTTTAAATACGAATGAAGTTATTTGAATTCCTTTACAGCTAGAATCAGAGAAATGTCTTCTGTATGTCTATGTTTTAGATTCATAAAATAAAATATCTGATCTACTATTCAAAAATGACGTGAGTAGAAGCTGATTTCAACCTTATTGGGAGAAATTAAGAGAAAGAGTGCTCAAGATTAGTGAAAAGTTCTTGAAGAAGCGCACACTTATCATTGGACAGCATAAATTCATAATTGTGACAGCCCACAAACTGGAAATGTTTTGACTCAAAACGTTTGGATTAGTCCTCTTTATACGGCAGACAGCATTGACTTCTCTTTTTTGTCAGCATTGCTAACTCATTTCAATATTTTTTATATTCATATTGACCTTCGAATATTTACATGAATACTTTACTGGGAGCATTAACTGAGCTCCTTGAAGTCGTTCTAGTGAAGAACACTACCGAAGATTTCATTTTCGATTACATTGCGCACTGCTCGATTCCAATGCATTTGACCATCAAAAAATAAAATAACTGCAAATCTTTTCTCTGCGCATTTGCAAAATCAGAAAGATAAAATTTTCCTCTTTGCTACTCATTTAGCGCATTTTTTCGAGACTTAGAGCAGGACTGGAGACATTTAAGCTAACTTTGCAGCTGCGTAGAGATGGGCCTGCTGGGAAATTCTCTTTGTTCCTCCGACGCTCTTCGATTTTGTAATAGAAATAAATACCTAAGAACTACGTAGTTCTCTGAAATTTTTATTCGGATCTCAGCTAAAATAGATGCAGAGTTTTCTGTGTCTCTGTTACGGTTATGACTTTAAACTATGAGATAAAACCAAGTTCGTTCACCTATTGACGTGTTGATAACATAGTTTATATTCTCTTTCGACAAATCCTTTGCCAGGTGTTAATAGAATCTTGCCAGGTATTAATAAAAACTGGTTGGGACGAGATGGCTTAGAATCCCATCTTTTATGCGAACACCATCATTCGTGTTTAAATTCGAGTAATTCTTATCTATCGGTAAAGTTCAGGCGCGTTCTGTTACTAGTGTCATGCTCTAGTAACAGCAGTGACTGAAAATTACTTTTATTCGTCCCTTTAGTAAAAACTAATATTTTCTACAGGTGTGGGTAACACTGCTACGCATTGACTCCAATACCTGTGAACGGAAAAATTCCGCATCCTCATTTATGAAAGAAAGCTGCCTTTAAAATTTGCAAATAATATGAATACGCTAATGGGTTACATTTTCAATTAAGACTACTTCGTTTCGTAACTTATATGTAGACTATAGGGGCAAGAACACTGACTGCTGCCGTTATGATATTACTCAATATCCAGTTCTGTTAAAACAAAAACAAAAAATGATCAATTTGACCCCCATTTTCATGTGTTGCTAATGTTCGTGCTTTCTGGAGTTGAGTCAGTCGGTGCATGTATGCCTGCAATATCTGCGATATTGAGCATCATTAATCATGCATAAATACAACCTTTTTAAATGATGGCATACCATTTATACCTAGTTTCTAGTCACGCTATAATGTAAGAGTTCGGATGAATATTGTGCCCTATGGGCACGTTCAATTTACAGAATGTAATACTCTGCGTTATTCTCCTGTGATGCCCAAGTTTGCTAGTTTATGATAAAATGTGAACCTTCAATAAACTGTTCAATGTAAGTTTTCATTCGTCGTACTCTTACGCATTTTCCTTTCCGTGCAGTTTTCTTACCATCATGGTTCATTGATATGAAGAATAATTACAGTTGCCTGCAGAGCTCCAAAAATGTCAGTAGGAACGGGGCCATCAAAATGAGAGTGGCAGACACCGGCACAAAAGTGACAAGTCCGAAATCGTAGCGTCGGCGAAATCGTAGCGTCCCTCGAAAAATGTGTTCTGTTTTTCAAATTGTATCCTAAATACTCACGAGTATTTAAAAAAATTAATTTTTACTTTCAACAGTTGAAGGCCCCTAAAATGCAGCTGACTAAAGTTCAAAAAATTTTCACTGTCTTAGAATTTAAAGCAACTGGAATAGAGGACAAAGAACAGGAAAAAGTTTTCTGGTATACCCTGTACAAACTCGCTGCATCGCAGCATCCCCTCTGCTCACGCGTTGTCCACTAGTTCGCTTGTCACCCAGTGGTTTGGCGCCTGCGAGGACTTTTGGTGTCGATTCCTCAATGACTTCCTTCAACAAATTTTCAAGATGTAGGTGACGAACCAATATATTCGCCCTAATAGTAAGTGCGATTAAAATATTCTGGTACTTGTGCACTGGTGAAACTCGCATTACATATACGGTCATAAAGCATCCATAAGTTCGTCAGAAAGAGACTGACCAACCAAGCGATTAATCTTAAAACATCTGGAGGTTTCTTAGGTTGCTACTGAAGTCGAGATCTGGAGATCTGCTGGACCACGGAAACCATGAGAGGCAGTAATCTCCACCCTTTAATCGCTCTCATCTGAAGAGCGCAATATATTTATCACCGTGGAAATTTAATGAGTAATAAATGGTATAAATGATAAGTTCTATAAACGAGAATTAAAAGAAATTAATTTCTACTGTTAATTGAAATCCTATAGACACTTTAAAACAAACTTCTTACACTTCACCTATTTTAAAGGGGGTTGGTATTTACGCTTCTGTAAAAACGTAATCCTAAATGAATTTTCACCAGGCGAATATGGGCGAACAGTAGCGGGTCGGTGGCGACTAGTGCACAGCGCCAATTTTGACGTTAGACTCGAACGCTTCGAACGATGAAATTTGAGTTAAAACTTATGCTATAAAATTGGAAGAGCATACTTCGCCCTGCTGCAGAGTTTTCGCAGATGTCGTGGCAGCATTGTAAATTTAATTTAAATTATTATTATGCGCATCAAATCACAATTTTTGTGTTTTCCTTGAGTCTCTTCAATGATCGTGCGAGAAATTAATGACGTTGTTAAAAATGATCCGTTTTAGCCTGTATTCCAAAATTAGAAATATTTCACGCAAACATTGTTGAAATTATGTCGTTCTAGGGTTTTGCATTTGGTATTGTTGAGGTTTTACACCTGCTAATCATTCGATGAACAATACTTTTGTACCAACATGCATCACAAGCGATTTCTGTAATTGACTTTTTGCTCATAGTTAGCCCATGGGATTTTCTTTTCTGCACAACAGAACTTTACGCATTGCACTCTCTGTATGCTCGATAAAAATAGTTCCAATAATTTATGCGTATTGTCTACAGCTTTAAAAAAGTTCATTTAGTGTTTAAAAAAATATGCAAGCTAAATAAATTAATGTTCAGGTTGTTGTTCAACTTTTGGACGTGGGATAGTACACCAATTGAGTTTCCGAATTAGAATATTGCATCAAAATTTCGTAAGCAGTGTAACTGTGCATCTAACTTGCAGAAAATGAGTTTACCTAGATTTTTGGAAAGTTTTCACAAAATTCATTCCATAATGTTTGAGCAAAAATGCATTATGTGCTGTCGTTCATGTTCCTTGTGTGTTATATATTCCTTATGTTCCTTTCATGTTCTTTATATGTTATACATTCCTTATCTTCCTTTCATGTTCCTTATATGTTCTATATTCCATATGTTCCTTTCATGTTCCTTATATGTTATATATTCCTTATGTTCCTTTCAGGTTCCTTATATGTTATATATTCCTTATATTCCTTTCAGGTTCCTTATATGTTATACATTCCTTATGTGCCTTTCATGTTCCTTATATGTTATATATTCCTCATGTTCCATTCATGTTCCTTACATTATATCACCACTATGCTGTACGTAGAACTTCTAGGACGGACTCCAGAGAGTGATGGACGAAATTAAGCAGCTCTCCAAGATAAGGCCTTGTGGTTCCTCTTTTTTGCCTGTTAACAAGATTCTCCAAATAAATTCCCAGTAATTTTTCTGGGGTGAAATGGGATTCCGAGCGATAGCGAGTGAGACACGTTAATGACTGCGTAAGTGCGATGGTAACTGGTGTGAATTATCTTAATAAGATCTTTGTTGCAGAGAAATTTGTCATTTTTGATGCGGTTATCACAGTCATGACCTTGCGCGTGCCCATGTACGGATGACTTGAGTTACCATTACTGATTGTATAATTATTGACAAGTTCCGAACATTTCACATAGTTTGATGATACAGTATTTCGATAAATACATCTTACTATTGTGTATAAATTGAACCACTATAGTGATGGATCTTCACGTGTTTTTAGAGTTACTTATTTCTGGTGAAAAATGTTTTGAGAAATGATATTTTCATAATCTACTCAACTGCTACCTATACATCATGTTGAACTAAGTTTTTAAAATAAATTTGAATGGATTCCTATCCATCTGTGCTATAAAAAATAAAATCAAAACAAAAAATAAATAAAACAACTTTCTTCGGGACGAAATACTTTGCACATTTCCTCAAAACAAAGCAAACTACTATAAAACGTTTAGAACGACACCAAATAATTTCTGTATTGTTTGTTAATAACAAATGCGAGTCATTCACGCACTGCAACGAATTAAAACTCTGGTAAATATAATCAGCTCTGAATTAAATAATTCGCATGCGAAGAATTAAATTAAACAATTTGTATGTGAAGACTTAAATTTAAAAATTTCTATGTGAAGAATTAAATGGAGCAATTTGTTTGTGGAGAATTAAATCAAAAAATTTGCATGTCACAGAATCTTCATCGATGGATTGGCGGCCAAGTTGTGTTAAACATAGCGGCATCTTTATTTTGGTGCGGCGCATTGATGCATCAGGTCTGTTAATTGTACCTCATTATATTGAATCAACATCCCTGACACACTCAGGGTTAAACAATAACTGCAAAGGACTTGAAAGAAAAGTTTCGTAGGTTCTATCTCAAGACAACTATATTTCTTTTCCTTGCATTGCTTTCTTGGATATATTCTACTCGTTGATCGTCATATTTGAGTCAGTAATGACTGTGATGGTGTAAGTTACGTGATAACTGAATTGCTTGCATAAGCGTCATCACTTTCATGTCTCAATTTGCTTTACAAAACATTTCTGGTTTCTGAGTTCCAGATAAGGACAGCCTAAGCTTTTTTGTTTCCTCTAAACTATTTTCCTTGAAATTTGTGGCTTCTTTATTTTTTAAAAGGCTTCTATTTTTGTTCCTCAGGCTTTCTTGATTCCCTCGATCTAAAAATAAATTGGAATTTCTATCTGTCCGTACTATTAATGTAAAACAACTTTCTTCGTGACTAAATACTTTGCACATTAAATTTTCATCAAATTTAATACCGGATTCCGCATGCAACTTCCAACGGAGTGACGATTTACAACTCGTCTGAAGCCCATCAAATAAAAAAAATTATTCGTTGCAATACTCCCATTACTTTAACCCTTTAACCTCCGAATTTTTGTACTCATATTACCGTTAACACAACCACCGTCACTAAACTGGCGCTGGCATCTGGCAGTCACCGATATCAGGATGGGATAAGAACTGCCACTCGGCAGAGAACTTCAAAGAACACATTAGGGAACTAATTGAATAAGAAATAAAATATATTGAAGGGGAATTTTGAAAGAGGACACTGGTGTCCTCTGGGGCGTTAAAGGGTTAAAAATATTCGTGAGGCCATTAACGCATACAATGTCGAAGTATTTTATTATTTAAACAGCAAAGGTTGTATAGCAAAGTTTCACTCACCTCAGTCAGTATGACGTGTAGGCGCAACGCAATGCACACGCAAAAAAAGCTCCCACACTTCGCGTGCTTTCCAGAGCTTCGTTCAAAAAACCACCATGACCAAACTGGCAACTTCTTGCACCAACACCTCGGAATAAATTTGTCGAGAGCGTATTTATTGCGATAACTACGCGCTCAAAAGACCGTGGTCGCCTGAGCGCATGGCCAGGGTGAAGGTTGATGGCGAGCCAAAGGCGTAAAGAAGATTGATGGTTCATTAAGAACACTGGCTCTGTCGAACAGGCTGTAAAAGCCTGCGTGAGTTTTCTTTCAGGAAACAATGAAGCATTTAGTATGCACCATTCTGCTCTAGGGAGCATTTCGTGCACGCTACTAGGAGTCGACAGCTCAAGATTTCACAGAACTTGACAGGAACAACTGAACTTGTGAGGCACCTTACTGGTGTGAAGAGAGTCAGGCGTCGAAGAGGGAACTCAAACCCTCGATTGGGAAAGAGGAAGACATGAAAAAATTAAAAAGGAAAGCTACACAGAAAAATAAGAGATGCAGAGAACTTCCAACACTGCACTTGCTTGATCAACGTGGGAATTGTTATTAACAGTGAACAATTATTTTATTTAAAGAGAACACGTGTTCTAATGAGAGGCATTATTGTGAATAAGTGCTCAACATAATACAACTAAATAATTAATACACAAGACCCAAGAAAAAACCCATCAACACAAAAATGGGGGCAGTGCAATATGGAAATTGTTAATAAAATATTTAGATAAACCATGCATAATTTATACACCACACACGCTCTATAAGGGCAGAGCTACCATCCACAAAAAAATACTCACTAAATTTTTAATTTTCCACACAGGAAAATTGAGCAGTTAACGGCCGCATTTTCCTTGCGCAAGCTCGTGAACAACACGCTCATTTTCTGACCTGGCGACTCAGTATTCCACGCTTCAATATCACTGTAGACCCACTATGTAAAAGAAGACCATTCATTTCACACTATTACTTTCACAAGGTTTTACGGTTCCCGATTAGCTCACCCTGCTGTTTTGGTCCCTTTTTCGCTCGATGTCTCAAATCCAGCGTTCCGAACTATTGCGTAGTCTTCACCCTCGTCATCAACGCAGGAAAGATGATGATCATAATTTGCAAAGGTATAAATATCGCAGAGCTGAATATCTCTTACGAATTGTTACCGAGTGGCGCATTTTCATGTTCGCACGCCCGAAGTTTCTTGCTACGTTTTCTTGGCCACCCACTCTGGGGGATATAATTTCAATATTATCTCCTATTCCTTCATCATTTCTTCCCCAGCAAATCAATTAATTGACAATAGTTAAGCTAAGTTGCAGATGCCGGTACCCATTTCCCATTTTTCCCCGGTGAAGCCGGTACCCATTTCCGACACCTGGGTAGAGTGGGGTATTGTATTGTATTAACTTGGAACAGAAATTCCACTCTATATTATGATAGCATTTAACTTAAACTTTCTTTTTAATCCCTGTCCGCCTCTTAGAGAATGAAATAATTTACAACGAAAAATAAATAAATCATTACCGCATTAATAAAAAATACACAAAAAAAAAGAAAAAAATCTAAATTTGAAATAAGTCCCCGACGTTTGAAACGACCTAAGATGGCGTCGCCCCCTCACTGGTTGGCTACGATGAAACTAAATAAAAATACACAAAATATTCCTTCCGCACAATTCACTCATGAAAAGCCGTGAAACGCTCGATGTTTTTTAACCTATAGCGTACCACCCGCTTGGCCAAGTTTTGGCTCTTTATCAGGTAGATTAATATAACGTTGCGGTTCACGCCATTTCCAAGTTTTACTGGAAATGGCGGTGCACATTTCCAGGCGATACTTTCCAGGCTTTACGCCAGTTCCAAAGTATCGCTTCATTGTTCAGTACCACCTTATGTATATACCAAACAAGCCCCTTGTTCTATACCCTTCTCAACAGACCGACGCCCATTCCCGCGATTTGAATAACCCTCGAGAAGCCCTCAACGCTCCATCGCGTGAACATCTAGATTTTAGGAGCATATCTATTACCCTTATCTTTCAGTCTCCCCAGTCTAACTTTTTCGCCGCCTGCATGCATGTTTTTCGCCACCTAATAGATTTAATCGCTTAAATCACTTACGTGGCGAAAAACATGCATGCAGGCAGCGAAAAAGTTAGACTAGGTCATATGCTCCTTAATTTAGAATTGAATTGACATCTTTCAAATATCAAAGTTCAATAATTTGTGCCCACAAAGTTTGTAAATTTCATAGTTCAATAATTTGTGCCCACAAAGTTTGTTTAACTCGTTCGCTGCCGCTGGACGCATATGAGCGTCCAGCGGTCTCATGTTATAGTAGGGATGCAAGTAGCAGAACTTAAAACACGACTTCACAGCTCGAAAAAAGTAATAGTGATGGTATTTTACCTCGTGTACTTGAATTTATTTTAAAAAGAATGCTGAAATAATTGAAATGCTGTTCATTCACACCGATTCGTAAATAAGTAATTCACCTGGTGGTTCTCATATGCCTCAATAGGCAGTCGACGTGTCAAGGAAAAAAATATTCCATTAGATTTTTTCAACAGTGCATATCCCCTTGCTTCCCCCGTCAGCCTCCCACACACACGCCGCCCTGCGCCATGTGGCAACACACACCTTCTCTCGCGCGGCGAAACATTACAAACAAGCAAACATCGGCATCTAAGGATGCTTCATTTCCAGCCAAGCCTGATACAGATCACCTTGTACATTGATTTTCGAAATGCCTATAACTAACACCAGGACGCTATGACGGTTACCCACGGTCAAGACCGGTACCCATTTCAGACACCTGTGTAGAGTGGAGTATTGTGCTTTGAATTTTTCCCCTATACCCAACGGAGAAAGTCGCCACACAGCGCCGAGATTTGAACCCTCGACACCTTCACGGAAGGGCGGGTTCTTTAACCACTCGGCTATGACGAGCACAAGCACGTTACGCTATTCTTCTCACGCTTTTGTGATAGTTTCCTTACGAACTTCTATCGTACAAACAGATCGTGACCGCCTCTCGTCGGTGACGTTGGAAAGACATAGGAAACATATCGATGTTCGAAGATATTTGTTCACGGTGAATTAATTTAAACTCAAAGAGCTAGATAGTATCCTTAATAACACTATCGCCATCACTTAGGTGGTCACCGTGGCCGAGTGGTTAAGAACGCGCCCTTCCAAGTAGGTATCGTTGGTTTCTCCTAGATGGGTATAGGGAGAACTGAAGCACAATATAATGAATAATAATAATAATAAAGGCATCTACGGATGCTTTATTTCCAATCAAGCCTGATACATATCACCTTGTACATTGGATTTTCAAATGCCTTATAACTAACGCCAGGACGCCATGACGCTTTCCCCCGGTCAAGACCGGTACCCATTTCAGACACCTGGGTAGAGTGGGGTATTGTGCTTTGAATTTTTCTCCTATACCCAACAGAGAAAATCGCCACCAGCGCCGGGACTCGAACCAGGGTCTGCCTGGACGGAGGCAAGTTCGATGGTCGCGCGGGTACGAACAATTCCCCACTCTGCCTAGGAGTCGGAAATGGGTAACCGCCATTGCGTCCTGATGTTCGTTATACGGCATTTGAAAAATCAATGTACAACATGAAATGCATCAGGCTTGATTGATTGTAAAAAAGAATATTTTGGGCTATACTGACTTGTAACCATCTGCTTTACCTCATCCGCCATCTGATTTATTTATCCAACCATCTGTTCTACCATGTCCAGCAATTTTTATACCTCATTAAGCCTTTATTTTTACTTCGTTTAGCTATCTATTTCACCTAGTCGAGCCATACGTAAAACAACAGTAACGACCCCCAACTCATCAAAGCATTCATTTAAAAAACATTTATGAATGAACCTAGAATTAAAAAGTCATTTCATCTGTGCTCGTGCTTCAGAAAATAAGCTAAATTGCAAATTTAAAGCTAACACGTATTTTTATGAGGCAAGAATAAATGTAATTTGCTGGTATTTTAAAGCCCTCCCTTAAGCTAATATAGCTTTACTTTGCGAGGCCTTAATACGCCTCATTATTTTCGAAGCCTGCAGGAGCGGCCAATTAATTGCATCACTCCGTGTTGTTCACACGCGACAGTCTTGCAGGAGTCGATTCTGCCGGCGCTATAAAGTTCCCACCCAATTTATCGCTCGAAATAATTTGTTGACTTCATTCAGAAGAAATTTCAAGTCTGCGAACTTAATAAAACGAGAATTCTTCTCGCCACCGGATGCCGTACACAACGAATTCACGATATTCTATTATAACAGAGAACCTGCATCTACAGATAATTATTTCCAGATGCTTTTCAGGATTTCCATTAACACCAACTTTTTGCATAGGAACTTGTTTCGGAAAACGAACTAGGATTTACACTGTGTATTTGAAGTCTGAATCTGCATATGACACCAATAGCCAATTATTTCGAACCAAAGGTGAAAACGATCTTTGCGCGAGGAAAATGAAGCGATCAATGTCACAATGATGCTTACATAATTAAAAACCGGCCCAGCGATCGGGGCAGGCCACCGACAGTTCACGGCTAGGGCTGGCAGCGCCGGTGCTATGCCGCACATGCGCAAAGTTGTCCAACTTGATCGCAGTAGCCGCCCAGCATGAAGCGGTACAGTCCTGCTGCCCTTTAAAATGCTGCGGCGATTTGCCCTCATGCGAACGTTGATGCGCTGAACTGCGCTGCAATGCGCTGAACTGCGCTGCAATGCGCTGAACTGCGCTGCAATGCGCTGAACTGCGCTGCAATGCGCTGAACTGCGCTGCAATGCGCTGAACTGCGCTGCAATGCGCTGAACTGCGCTGCAATGCGCTGAACTGCGCTGCAATGCGCTGAACTGCGCTGCATTGCGCTGAATTACGCTGCGATGCGCTGAACTGCGCTACAATGCGCTGAACTGCGCTGCAATGCGCTGAACTCCGCTGCAATGCGCTGAACTGCGCTGCAATGCGCTGAACTGCGCTACAATGCGCTGAATTACGCTGCGATGCGCTGAACTGCGCTACAATGCGCTGAACTGCGCTGAACTGCGCTGCAATGCGCTGAACTGCGCTGCAATGCGCTGAACTGCGCTGCAATGCGCTGAACTGCGCTACAATGCGCTGAATTACGCTGCGATGCGCTGAACTGCGCTGCAATGCGCTGAACTGCGCTGCAATGCGCTGAACTGCGCTGCAATGCGCTGAACTGCGCTGCAATGCGCTGAACTGCGCTGCAATGCGCTGAACTGCGCTGCAATGCGCTGAACTGCGCTGCAATGCGCTGAATTGCGCTGCAATGCGCTGAATTACGCTGCGATGCGCTGAACTGCGCTGCAATGCGCTGAACTGCGCTGCAATGCGCTGAACTGCGCTGCAATGCGCTGAACTGCGCTGCAATGCGCTGAACTGCGCTGCAATGCGCTGAACTGCGCTGCAATGCGCTGAAATGCGCTGCAATGCGCTGAATTACGCTGCGATGCGCTGAACTGCGCTGCAATGCGCTGAATTGCGCTGCGATGCGCTGAACTGCACTGAGCGAGTCCTACTGCGCAGACCTGCGCTGAGGTCAGCAACGATTTTTTGGCTGGAAATAAATGTGTTTATGGGATGAAAAAGATATATGAAATAGTTCTTGTCTTTCCAAATGACCTGCGTGAAACGGCGCATTGGCGATTTGCCTTCACTCGAACGCTACTGCGCTGAACTGCAGAGCGCGAGTCTTTCTATGCAGACCTACACAGATGCCGACCACAATTTTTACCATAAAAGAATGTGTTCATGGATTGAATAACATTTGTAAAACACTTCTTGGCTACTTTCTGGGCTTCTCATAGCCGCCTTTGAGGCTAAGTTTTGATAATGGTGCTTTTCTTCCAACAAAAATTTATGACTTGCGGTAAAAATCACAGCAGATTGAAACTTCAGTCTCCCATAACCACAGCTCACCGTGAACTGATGGGTGCGATCGACTTCGGCGAACGATGTCTTCTCTCTGCAGCCGAGAAAAAATCTATTACTTGAGCTCAAAAGTGGGACATAAATTGAAAACTTCGCTATCATTACTCTCCCGTGGAAGGCTATTCAAAGCTTCGAGCAATTCTGAGGAGCCTCATTGTTACGTTGGGGAAAAAGCATCGCTGAAACATTTGAGAACAGTCTTGTCCACACTAACAGACTCACAAATCGTAGTCAATACTATGCAGATAATTTGTCTAAGGGAAGATGATATTTGAAATAACTGGCGATAGTGTATAATGATACAATTTTGTCTCCACAGTAACTCAATTTTGTGCTCTAGTATTTGGATATCACACTATAATTTTTACTCTACCTTTTGTACAATTTACAATTTTTTGAAGAGGATCATTCGTTTTCCTTCTAAGTCCAAGATTTTTTAAACTTAATTTTCAAGATCTACATGCATGCTTCGTTCTCTGCAAACATCCGGGAATCAACAAATTAAGATACAACTTGTGTACGATTTTGAGAATAAATGTTTAAACTCTAAGTCTCCCTTCGTTGTTCATTTTTATTTACCTCGAAATAAATTTGGTTTTAATTTAAGCGTCTTTCACGCCTGCATCATCCATCTTGTTATTTCCAAACATGCCTCTTCACATCCACAATATCCCTCTTCCCGTCTGCAATGCCCCGTTTATATCCGAAGAAGACTTCTTTATGTCCATAAAATCTGTCTTCCTGTCCACAAAGTCCGTCTTCCTGTCCACAAACTCCGTCTTCCTGTCCACAAAATCAGTCTTCCTGTCCACAAAGTCCGTTTTCCTGTCCACAAAGTCAGTCTTCCTGTCCACAAAGTCCGTCTTCCTGTCCACAAAGTCAGTCTTCATGTCCACAAAGTCAGTCTTCATGTCCACAAAGTCAGTCTTCCTGTCCACAAAGTTCGTCTTCCTGTCCACAAAGTCAGTCTTCCTGTCCACAAAGTCCGTCTTCCTGTCCACAAAGTCAGTCTTCCTGTCCACAAAGTCAGTCTTCATGTCCACAAAGTCAGTCTTCCTGTCCACAAAGTCAGTCTTACTGTCCACAAAGTCAGTCTTCCTGTCTACAAAGTCCGTCTTCCTGTCCACAAAGTCAGTCTTCCTGTCCACAAAGTCAGTCTTCCTGTCCACAAAGTCAGTCTTCAAATCCACAAAGTCAGTCTTCCTGTCCACAAAGTCAGACTTCATGTCCACAAAGTCAGTCTTCATGTCCACAAAGTCAGTCTTCCTGTCCACAAAGTCCGTCTTCCTGTCCACAAAGTCAGTCTTCCTGTCCACAAAGTCAGTCTTCATGTCCACAAAGTCAGTCTTCATGTCCACAAAGTCAGTCTTCCTGTCCACAAAATTCGTCTTCCTGTCCACAAAGTCAGTCTTCCTGTCCAAAAAGTCCGTCTTCCTGTCCACAAGGTCAGTCTTCCTGTCCACAAAGTCAGTCTTCATGTCCACAAAATCAGTCTTCCTGTCCACAAAGTCCGTTTTCCTGTCCACAAAGTCAGTCTTCATGTCCACAAAGTCAGTCTTCCTGTCCACAAAGTTCGTCTTCCTGTCCACAAAGTCAGTCTTCCTGTCCACAAAGTCCGTCCTCCTGTCCACAAAGTCAGTCTTCCTGTCCACAAAGTCAATCTTCCTGTCCACAAAGTCAGTCTTCATGTCCATAAAGTTCGTCTTCCTGTTCACAAAGACCTTCACGTCATCTAAAGTCGTCGTTTCACATCCACGAATTTTTCTCACGTCTGCAGCATTCTTCTTCAGTTCGAAGTGCTCACATCCGCAATGTTGTTCCCCTTCGTACATGTGAAATTTGCCTGCCCATTCGCATTACTCCCTTCACATTCGCACCACTCCCTTCACATTCGCAACACTCCCTTCACATTCGCACTACTCCCTCCACATTCGCACTACTCCCTTCACATTCGCACTACTCTCTTCACATTCGCACTACTCCCTTCACATACGCATTACTCCCCTCACATTCGCACCACTCCCTTCACATATATACGACTACTCCCTTCACATTCGCACTACTCCTTCCACATTCGCACTACTCCCTTCACATTCATCATACCCCAATCACGTCTGCAGTGTTCCTCTTCACGGCCGCAACGTCGCCTTCAACACCGTCACAATCTTGAACATCTGTCGCCGAATTTCTCGGAGTTCTTCAGTTTTACCAAAAGTTTTGCTGAACTTTCCCAGAATTTTTGTACGCAAAAAATGTAGATTTAAAATCGTCATCATTTCTGTTCTAAGTTTTTAACAGGAAATTTCAGGTTTAGTGTTGTTCCAAAATCAGAGCAATTCAATTTATTTTAAAATAAACATGAATATGTTATGTGAAATGGGTGACTTCGGGCTAACAATGTTTTTAATGCTATAATTTTATTATTATTTTTTCATTTTCGCTTCAGCGAATTTCAATTCAACAAATTTCACGAAATCTTTAATTTTCCAGCGCAAATTATAAGGAAAATCGATAGTTTTTCGGACGTTACCGGAAACTTCAGTAAAAAGTCTGAAAAAAGATGTGGGTCTAAGTTTCAAAATTCCCCAATCACTATTTATTTTCCTTGCATTACTAGTTCTCTTCACTGCCTTCATTTTACCTGCACTTCCTTCGTTGCTTTCAATCTCCTATCCCTGTTATCATTCTCTCTTCACCGCCTCCATTCTCCCTGTGCCGCTTTTACTCTCCATTCGCTATTCTTAATTGCCTTTCACAGTCATCAATTTTCTCTTTACTTCATTCATCTTTTTCTTTTAGCTGCTTTCACTGCCATCAATTGTCTATTCACTGCTTGCATCCTTCCTTCGCTCCTCTCAATGGCCTATCATTAACATTAATGCTCTCTTTACTGCATTCATCCTTCATTCGATGTTTTCTATTTCCTTTCCCTGCCATCAATTCTCCCTTCACTGCCTTCATCCTCCTTCAACTGCCTTCACCCTCCCTGAACTGCCTCCGCCTTCTCTTCTCCAGCGTTACTGTGTTCCCTCTTTCCTCCTCTGACCACACTCAGCCCAATGGTCGGCCCCTAACAGGAGTTTTCACCATCACGGAGTCCATTACAACTGCTTCTGGTATTTTACCGCACTTGCTTCTCCAGAAAAATGTTAAGCTCCCTCTTTTTGCTGACCTAGAGTTCTTAATTGCATTGGGTCATCCATGGGAGAAAATTTCAACAAATACGTGAGATTTTGTCGCTTCGTTCACACCCAGCACGCGATGCTGCTCAACCTCCACAGCCCGCATGGGCCAACGCGAGTAGAGTGGAGTAAAGCTTCGTTCATTTCACGCGGACATCTTTTCCTCATTTAGGTTATTTGACTACAGCTGTCATTTTCATTACAAGTATAAAAACTACCATCACCGGTATAAAAACTGCCTATACGAACGAAACAAAATCAATTAATTCGAACGCGAACAATCACAGAAATAGTCACGGCATTACGCTACCTCATTTTGTGTATATCTTCTGAGACAGACTTAGATGTGTCTCTTAATTTCACTTTATGTAAGTTCCCCGACTTCGAACACAATATTTATTTCGCTTATGCGCTTTATTTCCATTATTATTTTATTTAGAAACTTTTTCACTACTAGATCTTTGATGCAAAAGATTCTTTTCCTGCTTCTTTCGTGAATTTACATTACGTTAAAAAAATCCTACAGGAGGAAATGCATAATCTGAATTTATATTTGTATCCTTCGAGTGCGCAATTCCGGAACTCTACAAACCTGAGAGTTTTTTCACTAAGTGCGGTCACTCTTCAGAAAATTTACGAGCTCTACACTCATGAGGAATTATTGCTTGCTTTGTAATTGAGATAAAGCTTATGGAAGCCCTTAGATCTTCCGTCAGCAAGGCGGCACCTCGCTTTGCTTCTGATAGTCGCTCGTCAGAACATTCGTCGTCAAGGCAGTCTTCTGATTAGCCGCCCTCAAGATTATTGGTCAGCAAGGCAGCTACCCGCATTGCTTCTGATTGGCCGCACTTCATAACACAAAAATTGAGCGAAGTTACAAAGCCTAGGCAGCAGCTTAAGTTCCGAATTGGTATACTGACAGGCAAACACAGAAAAATGAAACGTGAACATTTTCCGAAATGTCGCGTTTTTAAAAAGACGTTATATTAGCCTCTTGAGTCTGTCATTGATTAGAAAATTAGCACTGAAAATTAAAAGGCATCACTTTTTCTTCACGATTATAAGGCACCGAAAGTGGAATCTATACAGATGGAAAAGAAGCCTTTTTGTGTTGCGCAGGAGTAGACAATACGTGGTAAAACGTTCCCTCTCGAATCCTAAAATTTCCAGTTCAAATTGACGAGTCGAATTTAGGACAAACGGAACACCTTCGGTGGATTAAGCTTATTTAAAATCCGATAAAAATGCTACAACGGCTAAATATTAAACATGCTTAAACTAACGTAAGTTTTATAACTTTCAAAGCTCTCCAAAGCAACAACATATGGTGAAATGAAAGCCACAGAAGAAAACTAATTATATTGTTTCTAATAGCAATACAAACAATAACGATAAAAACAGTCTTTCTGAGATGAGAAAACAAATCTTTGAGCTAACCTGTGCTCTGCCAACTACGTCTCGCGAATAGAAGATAATATACCTAACAATTCACACTCTAGTCAACAGAAATAGAATTATTGCACTTGAGCTTGTGATACTCTTCAATTTGTACTCTTACAGTATAATGGTTTTGCACTTATTTAAGCATCACGTACAAAGACAAACCTTCTAAAACTTAAAAATAAGAAATCCAACAGGAAGCCCTGACATTGTTCACACAAAGTATGTTGGGAAAATAACTAATTCTCGATAAAAAAAATCAACTTTGAACATTTCTAGCCAGAGCCTGAGAATTCATCAAATACCTAGAAATTTCATACGAAAAGAGATAATAGATCAACTGAAATTCATGTGAACGTTATTCACGAATTGTGAATTGACGCATTTATGAAGTGAATAATTTAAAACAGCATCCGATCCAAGCAGAGATTCAACTTGTACTGTACGAAAAGTAAGTTCGAAAATCTAAATTTATACGAGTCTAAAAATACAAATTTGCCTAACAGCCATCACGATTTTGATGAACATCCTAGAGAACAACACGACAGAAATGGTCCATGTGATCTTCTAATTAGAATAGCATGATTTAAGATTCCAAACTTGAACTTTTTAAAATTTTACCTTAGAATACTGGTGTGAAAATCATAGCACTCTACCTTTATATTGCATCATTTTCAGGGTGAGACGAAACACTCGCCTGGTAAAATTGCTGGCATTGATTTTTTTTCCAATTTACAACTTTCATCAAGTTACTTCAATTTATGTTCCTAATGTAACGTTTTAAAATTATGTAAAGATTGATATTTTATTATTTTGAGTAAGATCTAGGGGTGGCTGAGTTTGAGTCCAACCGTTCGTAATCAAATCATTCAAGGTACAAAATCATTTCACCCCCATCTCCGTGACGCATAAGTTAAGACTCAATTAAAATAACTAAAATTCTGGTAACTATCGGTTCACTCTCGTCACTTCTAACTAAGCACTTTCATTAATGATAATCTTAAGTTATACAGCTGCAATAAAGAGGAAGAATTCAATCATCGACGCGTATTATTTTTTACGAACCACAAGGACACGAGTTTTACACTTCGCTTGTGAGTCACTCTTTAACTTAACACTCAAGTTAGCCTGCACGTAGACGGTGATGAGAGACGTCCTAGGGCTCACCACCGCATAGCTACATTACAATGATACCATACTTAGGCAGCCCGCCCACTGATGCGATGCGATAAGTGCGACGCCTTGCGAAATCGCAAGGTTCATTGGTGGCACCGTAGGAATAGCATTGTGTTGGCTAGCTCACCGACGACTGAGGCGAACCGCATCGCATCGAATCGCATCAGTAGGCCTTACAATACGATCGAGAGCCTATAACGCTATTATGCGACCAGAAGACCTGAAGCGAGCGAACTGAGGCTTTCCTTCCACCAGTGAAATTTTCCTCAGTGCTTAAACTGCCGATGAAAGAATCTGATACCAGCATTCAATATGGTGCAATTCATCTAAGAAGCTATTGAGGAGAACCTTTAAAAATTGATCAGAAAACGGAATCAAACTTGAAATTTCTTCTTTACTATGTCTGAACATGCGATAACAGCGATCATGTCGACACATCATGGTGGAGCTTTCCGTGGAAGACGCCAAGCTAAATAATTATTTTCAGTTCTCTCGCTTCCGAAGCCTCGCTATTATGACTTAAAAAACTTGGCTACGCTTTCCATAAATAGAAGAAAGCTTGAGCTTTATCGATAAACTTGAACGTACAGTGAAACTTCAACGAAGTGAAACCTTGCTATGCAGCGGAGTGCAGGGTGGACAGATTGACCAAATTAGGAGCAAAATTTTAGAAATTTCCGAGCAAAATTCAGCTACAGTTATCAGTGGTCATTATTACCGCCAACACGATTTGGAAAAGTCACAATTGATCATTTTAGCCATAAAATATCCTAACTAGTAACTTTACAGGAGTATGAGACAACGTACAGGAAGGCACTTATTTCGTTAGGTTTAACGCTAGTAAATGAGCAACCAAAGCTTGCCAAAGATAATGGACTAAACCGTTGACAGCGATGGGTTAAACTGAAGTTCAATATTCAACTCAAATTAAAGTCAAATACAGCAATCAATTTTAAAAATAGTGACCATTAATTAGATGGTGCCTTCATTTTACTTTGATTAAGTGTAAATGAAAGTAGAGTTTGTGACCACTGGTCGGTCGGTAGCATAATGAAAATTCCCTCCGCGTACACTGAAGTTCATCGCGACTGCATGTTACCACTTTGACTGCGACGTGCGCCACCGGTGGTACACGGAGGTAATTTTCATAATGCTGCTGCCCGGCCAGTAGTCGCAAACTCAATTTTCATAAATACTTAATCAAAGCTAAATGAAGGCAGGATCGAGATCATGTTTGGTATTTTCCAAATAGCCTACTACCATTGACATTAAATTTGAGTTTGGTGTTGAACATAATATTTAGTAGTCACAGTCAACGTGTTCAGCACCTATACATGAAGTGCGTACTGTGCAACAACCTTAGAATATCATTGCTCCTACCCTAAAAAAACGCCATTATTTTTAAGCATTAGGTGGTTGTTTTGCGTTTGCGAGTCAATCTTTTAATCCAGATCAAAATCTTTATGCTTATTTTCTAAGTAATTTTCAGAATTTCTCTTTAATGGTAAATTAGACAAATTTCTGCTGTAGCACTATCAGAACAATGCACAGTCTAAGTTTAATACGATTAACAACGGAAGATTAGATTCAATGTTAGTTAAAACCCCTCAAACCGAAACAAAGGCGTTCCAAAGAGAGGAAGGAGGAAAGTACCATTAAGTATGGAATTAAGGGAGCACGGAATCTGTGCACAAGGTGCACAAACAGTGTGTTGAGAAAAAAGTTTATGAAACAAGATAAAAGTTGAAGAAGAAAGTTGTAGGTGCTGAAAAACATGACAGCAGTGAACCGAAATAAGACGGCCGTAACAAAATTGAAAACTTTTTATATATCATCAAAAGGAAAGCCTACCTAACCTTTAGCTTGGGACCTCACATATTCCCCATAGGAACGCTAATTCCCTTAGATACAATAGATGATAAACAACGAAATATCATTCCTAACAATAACGTGACAATTTTCATTACTGCGCAAAAGTTCATCTCTACGGTTCAAATTTAAGCAAAACACAACTAAAATCATTAATACAACCAGAAAATGGTTGAGTTCAAAACTGAGTCGCCAAGCTGAAGAAACGAATGATATGAGAACTAACTGACAGTATGTATAATTCCAATACAAAAGAACAACTGATGGAACACTAACAGAGTAACATTATGAAGCAACTCATTACAGTATTATGTAAAACTTGAGTCGGTTTACAATTTTTAGCTAAGCAGAAATTCGACGTGATAAACATTACATTAAAGAAGAAAAAACTGAAATCCTAGCAGTTTCGTTTTCTAACTTAAGCGGAATTGAAGCATCAAATGCTTCCTAAAACATTCTTCAGTAAGAATGAGAACACGGACGTCATACTGGATTTAAACATGAAGATGGAACAAAAAACATTCTGAAATGTTCCTCATCAAGAATGGTAAGATCGACGATACACTCAATTTTAATACGGGGATCGAACAAAACAAATTCGAGATGAATTCGCTAACACAACACGGCCGTCAGCTCTGGAGAGTCGAGACGCACATGGCTTCGAATGCAATTCATTCAGAAATGCAAGCATCATAAGCACAAGAAAAGAATTTAAGGTTCACGTCAGTTATAGGCTTTAGGAAGCTTAGGTTTACGTAAGATATAGGTTGATTGGATACATGGCCACTGACGTTAGCTGCATAACCAAACGAATTTAAAGTCTTGTGGCAGAGTTTGAAAACAATTACCTCGATACCCAAGAGTTCTTCGAGATATGTGATGTAATTTAAGCCCAAAATTTTTTCAAATAAATGCATTATTTATTGATCAATTTATATTTTATAGATACTGAGCATCTTAAAAATGTGTTTAATAAAGGGATCGTTATTTGTTGAGCGAGAGTAACCGTAAAAATGTTCACAGCCAAACTTACCTAATGTACACTTTGTTTTTACGTTTCGGAACGATCGCATACACCTGATGTCGAAATACGCTTTACATTTCGGAACGATCGTACAGACTTGATGTCGAAATACGCTTTATATGAGAGAACGATCGTACGGACTTGATGTCGAAATACGCTTTACATTTCGGAGCGATCGTACTCGTATACACTATATGTCAAAATACCCTCTACATTTAGGAACGATCGCATACCCTTTATGTGAAAATACGCAAATTTGAAAGTCAGAAGCTTATCTCCATATTACTAGAAGCTCCAAAACTGTAAGTAAAAGGCTTCAAGAATGGATGGCAAAGAGCAGCAGTCGGTCTCATGAGCGCCATAACCATGACATCACGTCGGTGATGGACGTCAGCCGCATGCTCTGTGTAGCCGGAATATTAAGAGTAGCGCCAGTCGCAACTACACTACTGCCGACCATACAAAGACCGTAAGAAGAAATCATATGAACTTGAAGTTCCAAAAAGCTCAACAGTCATACTTTATACTAGCTACGGAAAATGGTGCTGTATGTCTCGGCGAAATGGCCACTATTAAGTGTTTGTATTTATGGAGGACGACCGGCAAACCTCGCGGTGCTCAGCCCAACCTGACCATGGAGTTCGTTTCTAGGCGCATAATTCACCAACAGAGCAGGATAAAAGCTCACAGTTATGAAAATAGCTTGAAAAAACAAAGGAACGTAACTTCTGAAGATTAAAATATGAAATCCTGGAACACCACACTCGGCTATCAATTTTGTGAAGGCAGCATGAGAGCTTTTCGGTTACCCATCAACAAGCCGATACTTCGACGTGCTGCTTCAAAAGAATATAGTGGTGCACTTTGTATGTTTTCGCACAAAATTTCAGCATTAAATCTTACATTAGGACAGAGCGAGAAAAATTTCTATCTAGAGTACGTCAGTTAAAATGCTATTGCGTTTTGTTTCAATCCAGACTAGATACACGAAAAATACGCTTACTAAAATTGATACGTCTCGATATCGGGCGATTTGTAATGATTCCGAACTATTGGTCGTCTTAACCTCCTTGAACAAATATCGCATTCTTTGAAATCTATTTCCAAAAAGTACCAGATAAAATTCATATCAATGCGACCAATCCACAAAAAAAAAGAATGCAAGTAAAATGCCGCTTTGACATTGCTAAGTCACGACGAACATTGGCCTTATCACAATTCGAAGACATAACAAGAGTGAATGGTACAAAGCAGACTTGAGAAATTCAACCGTGATGAAACCTAGAAGCCAAAAATCACAGCGCATCACCCGCAAAGTTATTTCGTACAGAAGAAGTTGCCATTTGATCCTCATTCGTTGACGGGTTTCAGAAATTATCTTTAGCTCAGCGAAGTACCGATACCATTTTTTTGCCGATACCGATACCAGTAAAAATGACCGATACTGCCGATACCGATACCAGTAAAAATGACCGATACTGCCGATACCGATACCAGTAAGATGACCGATACTGCCGATACCGGTACCAGTAAAAATGACCGATACTGCCGATACCGATACCGATACATCGGTACATCACATCTTTAGATTCTCCTCCCCTGATACGTGGTCCGTTCACAAGCGTCGAATTCTTTAGGGCAGCTCACATGATCGCAGCTCTAACTCTAAGAAATTTTGCGATCAATGTCTCTGTATAAGTCCTCATCTATAACTCGTTGAAGTGAACGAAACAGAAGAAGCAATAAATCATTCGCCTTAGTAACTAAATGCCCTCTTAAAAAGTACGCTTACACTCGATTCTATGTAACTTGTGTTGTGATATGCGTGAGCGCAGTACATAATGAAGTAAAAATTAGTAGGCACTTACAGGAGACAAATTTATTTTGGGAAAACACCAACTTTTTGAAGAATGAAGAGAAAATTGCATACTGTACATTACTGTCTGTTTCATGAGAGTGTTATGATATGTGGAAACATCTGAAGATATAAAAAAGTTCCTCAGTACGGCATAGGCAAACTTTTCGAATTATATTTTTGAGAGTAACGATTTTTTAGAATTGGCAATTTTATGAGTAAGGGAAAAATGAGCGAGGAAATAGAAAGCTTAGTTTAAGAAAACTGAGTGCACAGATCCCGCTAAATAAATTCAAAAATGATTACTAAATCTGATCGTTTTTTCCGGTGATTTTCCGTCAAGATTTAACATCAATTTTCACCAGGAACACTGTCAAGTAATGCACTAGCAAAACTGTGGTAATTTATTCTTTCAGCTTTCCGATTTTATTACAATAGCACGCCTGTGAAAAGACTCTGAATTTACTAAAAAGTAAGTTTTAACGAAAAAGTTATGATGCGCCTCAAACCCAGTCTAATTTTTTCGCCGCCTGCATGCATGTTTTTTGCTGCCCAAGAAATTAAATTGCTTAGGCGGCGAAAACATGCATGCTCCTATGAAAAAGTTAGACTGGGCAGTCACCTCATTTGCATCCGCACATCAGAAAAATGAGAAGACAACGAGCTCGAAGGGAACAAGACACAAATGACAAGAATAGCATTAACTGCCAATGGAAATAATGGCATGCACTGCGAAACATCAACTTCCAATGCTATCTCCATGACAAATTTACGCAAATTGTCCACGTCATTTAGCTAGTACCTTAAAATTTAGTAAATAATCACATGGAGATCGTACGATGTAATCCTTAATTAGAAAACCTAAATCTTATTTTAGATTCATTAATGTCGACCACTAGTACGATTGGTCATTATTTGTAGGAATATTAGCATATTTATTATTTCCTGCTTATGAATGCGTCGCAATTTCCTTCAATAGTAGCAAAAAGTTAGGCGTACCTCGTCCAGTCTCAGGTGTAGAAACATGGACGAACTTGTGTCAATATTCGACGATAATTAATTATCATTGTAAATTACGAGTAGAACCCTGTGCACACCTGAAGCTTATAATTCAGAACGGATCTTTCAGCTGCTGATGAACTCTAAAAAAATTATCATTTTTCCTAATAACCAATAACATTTTAAAAAGGACACCAAGAGGCTCACAAGAAATTCCTGGCTTGATTTTCAAACCCCATTCTATAGTGAACCAATACCTCTATTCACTTGATAAGGTGGTGTAGTTAAAAACCTTTCGGTACGATCTTGTTTATGGGAAAACAAATAAGTGGGGATTAGATTAGTCGTTAGTTTTAGCCTCCCTACCCAGCAACAAATGCGATCCAAAGAGAGGAAGGAAGAAGGCACCATTTAGTATGGAGTTAAGGAAATGCGGAATCTATGCAGAAAGGCATAGAAACAGTAAGTTGTGAAAGAAGATTATGAAACAAGATCAAAGTTGAAGAAGAAAGTAGTAGGAGCTGAAGAACAGGACAGCAGTGAACCGAAAAAAGGTGGTTCTTAACATAACAAAAACATTTTATTTCAACAAAAAATAAGCCCTACCTAACTCTCAGCTCGGGCCCTGACATTGTCCCCCAAATAAGTGGGGAAATTCGTCAACTAACACAGTGTGACAGGTTCTGTATGATAAAATGACTCAATAAATTATTTTCTAGAAGGTAGAAATTAAATGCTTTTTTGAGCGGTTTTATGGCCAAAATAAAAAACAAGGCGAAAATCGCTTCATTTTTATTAAAAATTATCAACTAAAACTGAACGTTTCGGACTAACAGTCCATCTTCAGCAAAATCTCTGTAAAACAAAACCAAAAGAGGAAGAATTAATTCACTAGTGAAGTATTTATAAGAAGTTTTAACTTCGAAAAACACAAACAACAACGGCACAAAAAATAAAAGGTAAAGCAAAAACTGAACTAAGTGTAGGCAACATGAAGCGGAGAAGCACTTTAGGTGTCATCCGCAACTTCTGAGCATGCTGGGCGGAGTTGCAGAACTGGTCTTCCTCTTGGGTCCCCCCTACTGTCCTCCGTTAGATCTCACGCAGAAGAGTGCAATGTTCCGGTCTCACAAAATGATTTTAAAACCTTGGCCGGTACCTCTTACAGAACAGATCTGCGCATTCTCGAATCTCTGCATATTTACAAAATGAAGCCTACTCTGAATGACACCCAAAGTACTTTTCCGCTTCAAGTTGCCAACACATAGCTCAGTCCCAGTCTAAATTTTTCGCCGCCTGTGTGCATGTTTTTCGCCGCCCCAAAATTAAATTGCTAAGGCGGCGAAAAACATGCATGCTCCGGCGAAACAGTCTGACTGGGGCTGTTCAGTTTTTCCTTCACCTTTTATTTTTGTACCGTTGTCGTTCGTGTTTTTCAAAGTTTCAAATTTTTATAAATACTTCACTGGTGAATTAATTCTTCCTCTTTTGGTTTTGTTTTACAGAGATTTTGCTGAAGATGGACTGTAAGTCCTAAAAGTTCAGTTTTAGTTTATCATTTTTAATAAAAATGACTTTACGTGTAGCGATTTTCGCCTTGCTTTTTATTCTCAAGCTTAGAAGCATCAACGCTGGAGTTATTTCAGCTTATGGCCAAAATAGTTTATGGATTGACAGAGCAAAATTTGTAGCAATTGACAACGTTTTCAAGGAAATGTTTTTTTTCTTTTTGTAAAAACAACGAATTAATACAAATTTTGTTCGCGCAATATTTACGAAGTAACCTAGTTATACCTAAACATAAAATAAAAGCAATTTACAACTTAAAAGGGAACACTAAGACTTCAATTTCAAAAAAGCTTGCACGCCACCTCATTGTTAACAGTTGTGAATTCCTAACTTCACTTCTCCTAAAATTTTCTAATAGCAGAGAATATTACACATACGTTCTAGCAATACATAAAATACAACTGAATTGCCATAGCCACGTAGAATTACCTTAAAATTATCAACAAATTCGGATGTATATCAGACCACCTCAACGATGTCTTCGCATGCACACGCAAATCTCGTAACAACATACAAAAGAGGTGGCCGTTTTCATCTTTCACTCAATCTCTGCCTCAAATTCAAGGGAAGGCGAGGTGAGGAGCAATCAACAGATCTGCTGGCATCCCGGACTCTTACAAGATGATGATTGCATGTTTCAAAAGACCCGTAATGATCAACTCTAACAGGACCCATGACCACAACTCCACGTACTTCTTCGCTCGATTCGAGTGTGCTACGCAACATCGAGTGATCGTCGGAGCCCACACGAAAATTAGACTCTTTACCAAGAATGTGAGAAGAGTTCCGGTCCAGCGATAGGCCATTGTTTTGCGTCAGTAATCCATTGCTAAGAACTTTACTGGTGTGGTGAATGAGCTGGTCTCGCCCTTGTGTGAGCGACGGCGGGCGGTGATCAACGAAAGCGTCTCTCATTCTTTGTGAGTGGTTGCGGTCGG
This sequence comes from Morinoia aosen, assembly GCA_030386875.1. Taxonomy (NCBI): domain Eukaryota; kingdom Metazoa; phylum Arthropoda; class Malacostraca; order Amphipoda; family Talitridae; genus Morinoia; species Morinoia aosen. Next base: position 42,367,916 of record CM059574.1, read on the forward strand.
AACAATCTAGAGGCGTTGTGTCCATGCACTCAAGTGATGAATGTTCCATTGACTCGAGAGGAGACTGGCTGTTTCGATTGCCTAGTACGCCGTTCTGTGCATTGCTATTCGAAAGATCAATAAGAGCAGAGGAAGGTAACCTCCACTGGTCTTGGTCAACGTAATCTCTCGAGACTTCAATTGCCGTGAGGTTTTCAGCACCTCTCAGGGCATACATTTTTGGATTGGAATAGTCATTAATATGATCCATTCGGTATGACCCATTAACACCAGACATTGAGCCATTTTTGTTGCTCCCTGCTAAATCTTGCGCTTGACAGACATCCTCATTCATAAAGGGCTGTTGGTCTCGTACATAGTATTCTCGAATGTGGTTTTGGTCATGATCGGGATCTCGCGCGTGAGGGAGACGGCTGTATCCGTTCTGCTGGATGTGAGTCGTTGGTTGATTGTGCACATCAGAGAGATTTTGTTCCCTCGGATCAGAGCTATAATTGATGACATCTTGTTGCTGTGGGTGGTAGCTGAGGTCGCACGGCTCCATCGAGGCAGGCGAGCGCATGCTTCGGCGATCCAACGAGCCACTTGGTCGTCTCTCGTTTTCGAAATCTCTGGCACGAGAACGCGACGGTGGAGGTGGAATCATCGTCATTATGGGAGACGTCAAACTTTCATGACCCTCTTCTCTTTCATCTTCTGGGAAGCCTGAGAAGTAAAAAAGAATTAGATTTAACTCAAAAGAGGACATGTCCGTTTCAGGGACAGCAGCTGAATGAGAAAAAACAGCACTTGAACGAGAAAAAAACGCACTTGAATGAGAAAAACAGCACTTGAATGAAAATAAAGAATTATTTAAGAAAACAAGTCCTGTACAAAACATTACGACAGTACATCAAGAATCTGCGCTACAAAGACAACGAGTTATTGAAGGAAAAAAGGTAAAATAGGTCAGAAAACTCATGATTTGCATGCATAAATTATTTTAAAAAATATGTTCATACATCCTGGTAAAAAACACAGCAGTGAGAATTGATCGAATATCGTAAGGAAAATATTTGCACTATAGAATATCATTCTGTGTTTCAGTGGCGAATGGGAGCTATATCAGCCACAAGAGGTTTTAACCAACGTTGCTCTGGGCAGCGTAGGTGGGATGTTATTGCAATTAAGTTTCAGAGTAATTTTCAGTGAACGACCACTAGAAAAAAACCGTGAAATTAAAGCTGCTTAGGAAAATAAGTCTCCAATTCTACACATAGTTCGAAGTCCGTCTATCTGAGAAAAATTGATGATTTTCGCTTTAAGGATTCCTACTTGGCGCCATAGCGGCATGATTGAGAAGAGAGCTTTCTACTTAGAACCAAAGCAGCAAGCGAATTTTTCAGGCACCACTTTAGCAAGAGAACTAATCTCCTCCAAAGAAATTGCCTCGAGATAAAATCACCACCTCTACGAGAGGCTACATAGTCGTACAAAAATAATACTCGAAACCATACAAACAGCGGTGGAAAAAACAAAAATTTGAGTTTGAAATTAGAACAAACCTAATAACACCCAAACTTTCAAAGTTTTACATGTATGTTTATCGACGATACGAGCAATTCTAGCCTCTCGAATGAAAAACATTAATTAAACACAACAAAAGGCAATATTTATATTAAAATAAGCCCGAGGCTAGTCATTGTTCAGAACAGGAACGCTTTGCATAAATGGCATTTGATTCCTCTCATGGCGTGATCCAGAATAACACCGGCACACTCAGCAGCACCCAGTGTAATGAAAGGATAGAGATTGGCAGCTCAGGCTCGGCCATGTGAGCTCCGAATCCTATCGCAAATATCCATTGCCAGGCAAAGTACTCAGCATCGTCAATTGGAAGTCGATGGAAGCTTCAACCATTCCCTTCTGAAATCGAGTGAGCCATTGAGCTAATTCAATCTCACGAGCCGAATACAAATAGAGAAACAGTTACGAATAGGAATCACGTCCTGCACCGATATAATATGGAGAACGAACGCGTAAGTGTTCTAATTAATAGTTTCAATGAGAAATGAAAATTGGTAACATCTACGTGCAACACAAAGCCAATGGACAAGGGCGATCTGAACATTACGTGAAAATGCTTTTCAATTTCGTATTTTGCGAATTAATTTTCGAAACATTCAACGTTGGGCGATACGGCCTGATACCAGCCTTGTGTGAGGCAAGAAACATGGACATAGTATTTGGCGAATACATGTGGAAAACAATGCTTGGGGAAAGCAAATGATGACTATGATGAGAAAGGAGCATTTTTCGGAAACATTTTGCTTAATTTACCAAGGAATTGGACAGACAGGAATAAAAACAATTTGCTCATCCCCTCGAGATGAATGACGCCATCGTATATTCATCAAAAATGTTTTCAAAACGCTCACACAGAGAACGGCCATCATTAACCTGTCACCTTTCCCTCAAGCGGGTCGGAGATACAAGACCATCTATTTTACCATCCACAGATGCCGCGAAATTCACCAGCACACGACCACTCATAGTGAGCCCTCATCAGCGCCTGATCTGCAGAAATGATTATAAGTGCATTCACTGCTCGTCCGTGCCAATACTCACTATTAATCCATGCCCAGTCTAACTTTTTCGCCAGAGCATGCATGTTTTCCGCCGGCCTATCGATTTAATTACTTGGGCCGCGAAAAACATACATGCAGGCGGAAAAACAGTTAGACTGGGTATATAGTCAGTGACAACTAAATAGGAAATGATGATTTCTTGGCAGGCGCGCTCAGAGCTCACGAGATGCTCATATTTAATAAAAGGTAAAAATAACTGTCATAAAACTCGTGAAGTAAATGCGTGAAGGAGGCGAATGTTGGTGCAACAAATAATTAAAATCGTAGAAACTTAAATCAACGATGAATGATTCATTGTTTGCACCAACGTTTATCAATAGCATAAGTGTGGTGCACCGAAAAAGTCACGCTCAGGTGAGCAGTTTACACCACGAGAAACTGAGGTCAGCGAAAGGACGCGCTATCTGAATACGCATCAGGAATTTCATTGTTGGACCTCATGATAACTTGGGTGGCACATGTTCCGATATTAAATTCTCCGCAAACCTTCTCCGAAAAACCTCATTACAAACATTTAACTTCCGTAGAAACGACCCTAGATCGCAATCACGTACATTTCTCATATTACAACTTCAGAAAAGAACATAGGACTTCATTACATACATTTAATTTACAAACGCAGAAAAGAACGTAGGTCTTAATTTTATACATTTTTCATTTCACATCAGCTGACAAGAACCTAAAACCTCTTGTACGAACATAATAATGAATCTCTGATCATTCTGTGATCTTAGGTTGCTGGCTTGCTAGCTCCCATAGTTTTCACTCTACTCTTTGCTCTCACTACAGCAAGATTCAACACTCTGCTTTCAACAACAAAATAGGGCGCAATTTAAAATTCCCACTCGCTGTATAGCTGATACGATCTGTTACAAATACCCATTGTGTGAAAAATATTTCCTGAACATGTTGAGTTATACAAACAAGCAGACCCCAACCGGTCATGGCTAATCTATTAAATGCATCCCCGTTCAGCCACCGCCGAAAGGACCCTCATTCTCGGTAAAACCAAGTAAAAGCCAAAGCAACAGCGCGCAGCTCTAACAAGTTGCACGCCGCTCAGGAGTTCCATCAATTACATCAGATGGAAGGCAATGCTGAGAAGCCAATAGTCCAGAGCAGAAATTCTAGAAGTAATAGAACACGCGCACAAAAATGACACATGCGCCGAGGCAGACAAGCGAATAATCAAACCTTTACAGTCCAACTCGGTGAACTTTTGGAGCAATAACAAGTCGTCTGAAGCGAAGATTGGGTTTATGAGCAGAAATAAATGTATTGAGGATGTAAACTAGTATTTTTATATAATTTTAGGAAATTTTGAATGCTGAAAGAGCCGCCATAAATATCAGACTGTAATCCAGGACAACTAAAATTTCGGATGTCTTTCTTTGGAGTAATTTTCCACTGCACTACTCGGGATGAACTGCATCCCGTATCACAACACAGTATTCCTAGTACATTCACACTAACAAAAAGCATGAATTTATCGGAACTAAATACGTTGCGCAATTTCTCAACAAGCCTGGAACAATTATGTTTTAGAGAAATTTAGATTTCACACAACTTCAACTGTACGAAAAGAGTACATTCAATACCCCAAATTTTTATGTAAATTTCAAAGGTATTTCATTTACACAATTATTTAGATGAATAACGATTGATACCACAAGTACCTTTACCACAAGAGAAGTAAGTTCAAACGCATGTCCTTATACGTGAGAAAAATAATCAGACAAACGAAATTCCTATCTTACAATCATACATCACGTATCAAATCCTTTATCACTCTCTACCACACTGACGGAATTTATTCAGCATTTCTTCTACATTAAAAAATTCACCTGCAATATAACCTGAACATTGACGACCTCACATTTTGAAATTTATGCAATGTAAATAAAAAGCGCGATCTTCGACTCTTAGATTTTGCCTCCGCATTTCCACATGACCTTCGCCTAAAATTACGTCCGATTATCACAAAATTTTCCTCGCGCTAGCACGTTACCTTCTGTATATCTGGACGTGCTGCCTCAATCAGTGCACCCTATTTGAAAATTTAATGGTTACCTGGTGCATACTACTCTCTGTTATTGACAGCAAAATTCTTTCTATTTCACGATTATGTTGGAATTTTGAACAGCAATGACCCCATCCTCCTGGACAGTTTTTTGATCATTTATTTCGTTGTGTTTTATTCCCAAAAAATTTGAAACTCAGGCTTTCTGCGCAAAACGAGAGATTTTTATGCTCAAATATCATTTTAAACCTTTAAATCAATTGACAGATTTATTAGGTCCAGTTTTGTAATCAGCCACAATATAGAAATAAACATCCATAATGAAGAACAGACGAGAGGTGGTACGAATAAATTAACTTTCAAAAGCTCCGGCTTACAGAAATCGCATTTATCCAGCAATTAGCAAATAAACCCTAAGGATGTGTAGACCGTGAATGTTAGACAACGTTTACGCAGTATCAAGCCTACTCAAATATCTGATCGAAATTTATTATTTCAGACGAAGCGACTAAATTTCACGAGTAAACTCTACGGACTGCACACCACTCATTTCATTACACAGTCGTTACCAAGCTTCAGTAAAAAAGTAAATAAGCCTCTTGATAAAATAATGAATCTTATTGAATCACGCAATTTACGAAACTGATGCAAAGAATAAGATACAGAAGCTGCATTAGAATATTGACGACGACTCTTCAATAAATGAGAAACCAACGAAAAGAAATAAAATGCACGTTGTATTCTTTTTTCTTGGCTTTTGCGTTTACGGGCATAATTTATGAGTTGAGGTCAAGCAAAAATCCAAACCCAGTTATTTGCCAATCATTCTTCAATAGGTTTTCGTCTAAATAAAATCCGGTACTTCAAGCCCCCTAGTACAGAAAGCATTTAACAAACTTCTCACCGCAACTACTAAGTGTAGATTTTATCGTGTTACCACCATGGAAATTGAGGCAACTATCGCTGCTGAGTAAATTAAAAAATCAAGTTGTCCAATTTCAACACAACAAAGAAAAAGGTACTCGTAGCAACATAAAATCAATGAATAACTTAACTATGCTTTTAAGAGTTATAGCATTTAAGCTTCAAACTTACAAAATTTAGCAATAAAAAACAGGTTATAGTTGGAGGGCCCCAGTTTTGAGTGGGAGGTTACGTTACACTGAGTTGATCTTGCACTGTGATCATAGTTACAGTTGATCTTGCACTGTGATCATAGTTACAGTTGATCTTGCACTGTGATCATAGTTACAGTTGATCTTGCACTGTGATCATAGTTACAGTTGATCATGCACTGTGATCATAGTTACAGTTGTTCTTGCACTGTGATCATTGTTACATTTGGTCTCCTTTAAAAGAGCAGTAAGCAAGACCCTTTTTACGAACTATTCAGAAAAAATTAAGCAACTGAAGGATAAAAATAGTTATGAATAAGTGTTGTAAACTTTTAATTAAGTAAAATAAAACTTTAAGATCATAAGAGAAAAAAGAGTCTTGCATTACCAGAGCTTATTAAATCTATTTTCAGTGGTTAAATTGTAATGCTTTAGGACCGATGTAATGATGCCGCGTTGAGCTAAAGGACGTTAGGGAAGGAAACAGCTCAACCCGAAACTGTACAGATACATTAGTGCCTCTAAATTCTCTCCCTCGAAATACACAAAAGATTTATGGAATATGGCCCCGGAAAAATAATCTGCGTTGTAGAAACTTTAACACCTTGACTGCGACTACTAATTATTAAGTAAGTTCAACACCAAACCCAAATTTAAAGTCAATTGTAGTAAACTATTTTGAAAAAAAAAATATAAACGGGATCGTGCCCTCATTTAGCTTCGATTAAGTATTTATGAAAATTGAGTTTGCGACTACTGGCAGGTCAGCAGCATTATGAACATTACCTCCGTGTACCACCGGTGGCGCACGTCGCAGTCAAAGTGTTAAGCCAGAAAAGCTTATTATTTTCGACTTCCAATTAGCCGGAGTACGGGACAGGAGGATCGTTGCATCCAGTAAAAACGAGAATATAATTGACAGCTCAGTACCAACTTCACCCGCACACAAGAACGGTTCCCATTTTCTGTGATACCAAGTCAGCGTCACAATTAACACTTTGACCGCAGCGTGAGCCACCGGTGGCCACGGAGGGGACTTTCATAATGCTGCTGACCGACCGTTGGTCACAAACTCAACTTTCATACGTACTTAATTGAAGCTAAATAAATGCAGGATCCAGTTAATGTTCGCTTTGTTCAAAATTGCTCCCCAGAATGGACTTTAAATATGAGTAGAATATTGAAGTTCAGTTACACTCCTTGTGATCAACGCAAAAACCAATTTTAAGATGTAGAGGAAATTTTGAAGATGTTGCTTTACCGTTTAGACTTAACCGTTCTAGTAATTCAAATTTGAACACGAATTATTTAAGAAGGGAAAAAATAAATTATTTCAAGGCTTGTGAAAAAACGTAAACGATGACACCAAAGCGCATCATATTAGGGATAGTATAATTAAGGGGTAAGTTATACTGCGTTTCTTCACGAGTGCTGGTTTGCGTACAACCCTACCGAAAATAAGAATTACACATATAAAATTACATCTTTGAACTCGATAAAACACTAATTTTGAAAAACATATAAATAAAAAGAAAAAATAAAAAATTTCTATAATAAAACATAATTAGTACAACATTAACGTTATTTAAGTTTAAGGGCGATTTCCGTTTAATTAAGATAGCAATGAATTAAACTGGACAGATTAGATTATTAGTTAATTTAAGCCTCCCTATCCGCAACAAAGGCTATCCAAAGAGAGGAAGGAAGAAGGCACCATTTAGTATGGAGTTAAGGGAACGCGGAATCTATGCAGAAAGGGCACAAAAACAGAAAGCTAAGAAAGAAGATAATGAAACAAGAAAAAGTTGAATAAGAAAGTATTAGGTGCTGAAAAACAGGACAGCAGCGAACCGAAAAAAAAGATGGTCCGTAACAAAACAAAAACCTATTCTATTTTAACAAAAAGAAAGCCTACCTAACCTTTAGCTCAAGCCCTCACATAGTCCCCCTAGGAGTGCTAATTCCCATAGATACAATAGTTGTAGGGGCCCCTTGAGGGGAACTAAACTTGCCAAGATTTTAATGAAGTTACTCCACTAGAACACAAGAAACGAGTGTCAAGATTGGCACAACCCGCTACAACAGGTCAGGGTCAGTGTTTATACATCACAAAGAGACAAAAAAGTCAATATGAGTACCAAAACACAGTCAAGATTACGTGTATGCCGAATGAACGTGTTTAAAAAGAAAACACTCAAGAGAACCCACAGCAGATTCCTGCTTACGTGTATGCCGAATGCCGTCTCGTCGGATGAAATTGTATAAAAAGGGAAAACTAAAGAGAACCCACAGCAGCTTCCTGCAGCAAGCATCACAGCAGCAAATAGAGGTAGCAAAGAATGCAACTTTGGAAGACTAACATCGAGTAGCGAAAAAAAGACGAACCTCTTTCGAGCAGTGCAGGTCCCCGAGACTTATTCTCTAGCACGCACACTATAATTTTTGGAAATTTTCAGCTTCAGCATTCCATAATTCCTAATTTTTAAATTAATATGAAGGGAGGCATCTTTCAAGAATTGTATTTCATTTACAGGAATAATCCCAACATCTCCTAAGCTCTTCGAAAGACCTTGCAGCGATCACTGAAGCGAAAGAAATTAGGAAGTCACAAAGTTTAATCATAAGTGAAATTGAAAAATTACCATACGAAAAATTGCAAACACGACACACTTCGAGCAACTAAACTATTAAAAAACTATAAAAACGTCCTCCTAAATTACTGGAAAAAGGCTCAACCTCAAGTAGTTAAGATTCTCAACCAACCTAAAATATCACGATCATAAAGTGAAAATACATACAACTAAAGAGCTAATAACATTACAAGTTTGAATGTATTAGAAGAAAACACGACAATAAATAACGCAAAAGCAAAGAGCCATAACACAAGACAACCAAGAGGCAGACTCATTTCCCAGTCTAACTTTTTCGCCGGAGCATGCCTGTTTTTCACAGCCTAAGCGATTTAATTACTTGGGCGGCGAAAAATATGCATAAAAGCGGCGAAATAGGTAAACTGAGTTTGGGCTGGCAGTTATTGACACCTCGAAGCAGGAAAAATTAGTTTATGTTTTCATGCAAGGTACTTTAATGTCGAAGGAGAGCAAAGTCAGTTTCATATCGGTGTGCGGACCACAAAAGTGACAACAACTTCGAGTTGTGAGATACCAGAATAGCGTATCAAAATAAATTAATTAGCGTGGGGTGCTCACCACAAAAGTGACAACAACTTCGAGTTGTGAGATACCAGAATAGCGTATCAAAATAAATTAATTAGCGTGGGGTGCTGACCACAAAACTGACAACAACTTCGAGTTGTGAGATACCAGAATAGCGTATCAAAATAAATTAATTAGCGTGGGGTGCTGACCACAAAACTGACAACAACTTCGAGTTGTGAGATACCAGAATAGCGTATCAAAATAAATTAATTAGCGTGGGGTGCTGACTAAAAAACTGACAACAACATCGAGTTGTGAGATACCAGAATAGCGTATCAAAATAAATTAATTAGCGTGGGGTGCTGACTACAAAAGTGACAACAACATCGAGTTGTGAGATACCAGAATAGCGCATCAAAATAAATTAATTAGCGTGGGGTGCTGACTGCAAAAGTGACAACAACTTCGAGTTGTGAGATACCAGAATAGTGTATCAAAATAAATGAATTAACGTCTCGAGAATAGCACCTCTCGCAACAAGCGCCCTACCATGTATGACGCTCATATAGAGAGCTACACCATACCCCTACAGCCGATGCACAGAGCAACTAGACTGCTAGGGACAGCTTGCTACTACCAAGGACATAAAAAATAGCACCTGACATCAGTATAGTATTTTAGTTTTACAATGCAATTTGACGCGCATTTTCCACCTTATCAAGACCACGGTTTCAATAGGCAAAACCATTCGACAGTGAATCCCTTTGAGTCGAATTGTTAAATTGAGCAAAATTCACGAGCGTGATAATCCTCAACTCCAAAAACACAAACAAATAAGCATATAATACCAGCTGCTTTCAGAGAGCTCAGCGTTTATACGTACACCACGCAAGGCAATTCACAAACATCGAACGAAGATTAAGATTATAAGTTAGTTTAAGCCTCCCTAACCGCTGCAAAAATAGAGCGTATCGAAGAGAGGAAGTAGGAAGGCACCATTTAGTATGGAGATAAGAAAATGAGGAATCTATGCAGAATGGGCATAGAAACAGTAAGATGGGAAAGAAGTTCATGAAATAAGATAAAAGTTGAAGAAGAAAGTCAGAGGTGCTGAAAAACAGGACAGTAGTGAACCGAAAAAGGTGGTCCTTAACATAACAAAAAACATTTTATTTCAACAAAAAGAAGGCCTACCTAACTCTCAGCTCGGGCCCTCACATTTTTCCCCTGGGGGCGGTAATTCCCATAGATACAATAGTTGTATCCCCCTGAGGGGACATCGAACGAAACACAAATCTAAATTATTTCATGATTGTTTTCGTCATGGAATAAAAATGCATTGAAATTATATTATTAAGATATCTAGGATAGCTTTCGTGGTCAGAAAATAAAATTTTCCTATCATCAGTAACGAAGCATAAACCCCTATATTTCCAAGACCTTACGCAACACCTTCAGCTCCAGAAGCGGGCATATAACCTAGGTACCTCAGTTGCTCTCCACCATAATCATGCTCAAGAAGGAAAAGTGTCAAATATTCAGAAAGCATTTCACTAGCAATAACCTCAAGCTTAACTATTTATAAAAGCACAACAGTTCGGACGCGTTCGTTTCTTCGCATACGTGAGCAACAGATAAATATCAATGGGTGCTAAATGCTTGGTGTACGTGGTTTGAAAAGAGTTCATTGTAAGGTGAAGGGAAGTGATTTCCAAGAAGAAAATCTAACACTGTAGTAACAAATACCATAAGTATTGTAACATACTCAGCACTTCTTTGATTTAAGAGCAATATTATTAGAATTACAATAACCCAACAGCCAAATCACCATTTACGCTAGGGCGTCGCCGTAAAACTATGCTAAGATTTACGTTTTCAAGTATGATAGAAGAATGAAAGCAGCAAATTCCAGCCCTTCTAATGATGAATGAAGGCGGCGTTTCGAATGCACAAAATGGAAAAACGTTCAGTTGAAATCAAAAGAAAAGAAGGAACTCGTTTCAGGCATCGACTACTCGGTGTACTGGGCTCCTCTAAACGATTAGAAAAAATGGGAATAAAATCATGGGCTAAACCCACAACAGATTCATACAATTAAAGCATTATTTCTGCAATTACTGGCAGCACCACTAACTCTCCCAAAGCAATTATTCTCCAAAATACCCTTAAGCGTATACAATTTTCCTAAGAACTCTGAAAATTAATTTGTTAAACAAACATAAATTCAATTTTAAGGAAGCTCACCGATAAAATGCAGGGAATAGGCCAAACTGTCTTCAAGTAGAGCTCAGAAGCTGCACAATTTTTTTATAAGTGCTCAGTCCATGAAATACTCTTGAAAATAATTCATTCGAAAAACCCAGTCTCAGTTCGTTCCAAAAGCCCAGCCTCAATTCATACCAAGAACCCAGTCTCAATTCATAGAAAAACCCAGCTTCAATTCAGACCAAGAACCCAGTCTCAATTCATAGAAAAACCCAGCTTCAATTCAGACCAAGAACCCAGTCTCAATTCATAGAAAAACCCAGCTTCAATTCAGAGCAAGAACCCAGTCTCAATTCATAGAAAAACCCAGCTTCAATTCAGTGCAAGAACCCAGTCTCAATTCATACAAAAAACAGCCTTAATTCGTACAAAAACCAAGCGTCTGTAAAATATTGCAAGTTTACGTGGAAACTAAAATGGGTACGAAAAAACAAAGTAAAATCCTGCAAAAAAGCTCATAACCATGAAGAAAAAAGAAGGAAATCTCAATCCGAAATGTTGCACTAGTTATGCCAGCGATTATAATGATGTGACAGAAAAATAAGTAGAGGCTAAGAAACGCCTGGAAAAGGTTTGCTTCACAGTAAAAAAATGCATATTCTGATGCAAACGATAGTAAACAAACGCAAAATTCTTAACATTTGAAGAAAAATGTCAAGAAATTGTACTGGAAATAACAAAGGTGCTCCCGCATGTGTTTCAACTCTTGTCTGTATTTTAGAACTCCAGCGTTTTTTTTAGCGCAAGCGATCGTTTTCGAAAGACAAGCTTTAAATAGTAAATCAAATTGGACGGCATTCAAATCATAACGCAAACGGGCGAATAAAAACCGACCAGAGCAAGAGAAATTTCGACGCAATCAGTAAACAGGCTCATGGCCCGAGAAGTTTTACCCCCACAATAAACACAGATGCGCACTTAAGCAGACAAAATCTAAACAAAGTTGCGCAAGCTTTCTTTTATGACCTAAAAATTTTTCCAGGTAATATTAAAAATCTACCTCCAAAACGCGCTAGCTATAAAACCATCAACTCGATAACGCATGGGTCTAGCAACTAGATTTTTTGCACTCCACAACACTATGGACACAATAATGTCAGCGCACTCACAAAATGCTGCCACGAAACAAGTAAGCAATTACAAACCAAGGAGCGTATACAAAATGCTTCCGAACATACACCTCTAGTACACAGATTTACCAGCACTCTTTTAAATGAAACTATAGAGAGCCTGCGTTTCTCACTGCAATGTGGTAACAAAACAGCAGAGAAATGTTATGAAATTTCTACACGGAAAATTCGATGATCTTATCCTTGAGTTTGCAACACTTGATGATGAAGTATCAGGAAACTGCGAGTCTGTATAGAAATTAAAATCTAGTTCGGGGATTCAACAACAACAACAACAGTTAAAAGTCCTGTGATCATAAGAAACGGATCACTGCATTACGAGAAAAATTATGTTCAGAACAAAACTTTACTTTACTTGTAAAAATTAGGTACAGAACAAAACTTTATTTTACTTCACTTTAATAATTAGGTACTGTACTTATACGAATGAATTAGCTCCGTTATAATTTCTTGTATTTCCCACTAATCTAATGACACCAAAATCTAACCGCAAAGCATTAAGAAAAATTAAATTGACCATATGAGAGGACATATGAAATCATATTTGGTTCATATGACCATATGAACCAAAGGAAATGTAACGCGAGGTTTAAAACAGAACTGGAGCAATTCACGAGGAGAATGGGAAGTTTTTCAACTGATGGGCAGAAATTAAGAGAGTGGAGCTTGAAATATCATTGCTATACACTAAAAATATCATACATTAAATATCCAAAAAGTAGTAGATAATATCAGACAATAAAATGCAGGATTATGAGAGAGCAAGAAAGTGCAAAAAGTCACAACCCTATCCAGAAAACAACATAAAGTAGAGAGCTGATTGAAAATAAAATGACTGAACGAAAAATCAAAGATTCGTGTTCACACAAAACTCTGAGGAATCTAGAAGTCACGTTAACGACACGCAAAAGTACTGTATTAAATTCAGGACAAACGGCCAAAAAATAAACATTAAAACAACCCAAACTTCTATCATAAACTGAAACAAAAATAATTGTAGCATCACAAATGCAAATAAGGTCTGTTGTCACCAAGAAAAGAGAGTGAATAAAATTGAAGTTAGCTGAATTTAAACTACATTTTACTATCAAGAAAGACTGACTCATTAAAATAATCTAAACTAGTTTCTTACGTCAACAGAGGCTGACTTACTGTATACAAAACGAATCCAAGTTACATGCATCTATCAATGGAAACAGGCTAATATTAGAGGAAACTGGATTATTTTAGCATATCAATGGAGACTGACTCTTATTAAAAGAATCTCAATTTCTTCCGTCCATAAAAAGAGACTGACTAATGTCAAAAACCTAAGTTGCATTCTTCTTTCAAGAGAGGTAGACTCATGTAAGAACAAATTTAATTACTTACTAAATTTGAAAAGTAAAAGCAAAATTCGGAAACACGTGCAAGACTACGCGGCGACCCACACGCGCACTCAACCACAGTCTTCGCTCAATCAAAGTCATTCAGAGTCTCGGCTTCTTCCCAGAAGCTTCTTACCAAAGCTCTGAAAAAAGCGTCATGAAAGCTAAGCCTATAATTACACGACTACTATCGTACATGCAAAACTGTCATATCGATTCATTACACTATTAGATAATAAAACTATAACTATGATACAAAAATGCTACTGGCAACTAAGCGTTAAGTATAACTGGCCCAAATGACTACCATGTGTTTATTTTTGAAAGACAGAAGGGAAATGGCTACAAATGCTTCGACCAGCAAAGCAATCTGAAGTGATCATGCGTTAACACTATTACTAAAAAAAACAGTGTTGCAATATCTCTACAAAGGTCATATGAAAAGAGGTGTGAGAGGAAGAGAACTTAAATGCTAGGGTCTCACATAGCTTTGGAACGAGTTGCAGCGGCATATCAAAGGCGGCACGTGAGTGAAAACAACTCAGAAAAGAACGCAGAGCATCTAGAAAAAATGAGAAAGCAGGTCAGTTACAAGGACAAGCTCAACCATCAAGCAATACAAGGACAAGCTCAACCATCAAGCAATACAAGGACAAGCTCAACCATTAAGCAATACAAGGACAAGCTCAACCATTAAGCAATACAAGGACAAGCTCAACCATTAAGCAATACAAGGACAAGCTCAACCATTAAGCAATACAAGGACAAGCTCAACCATTAAGCAATACAAGGACAAGCTCAACCATTAAGCAATACAAGGACAAGCTCAACCATCAAGCAATACAAGGACAAGCTCAACCATTAAGCAGTAAAGTTAGTAAGCCTCGCATAAGCATTTCAATGTCAGTGCCTCAGGTCCCATGAATGCAATTAGCGAAACAAGCGACATTGTAAATTACACGTGCACGTAACCTAGCATCATTCGCTAAAATTCTGGTATTTACTATTTCCAGGAACGAACAAGTATGTAATAAATTTTTACAGAACGCCCAATTCATTCAGTGGGCTAAAAAGAAAACCCCCCTAATTTCTTAGGCTTAATAACTAGCATGAAGCAATTCTATTTTAGTTTAATTGTTTGGGTAAAGATGGATTAAGACCTGCCTACGTTGAGAACATCACTTTTTGACGGATATTAAGGAAGACAATTCAGCGCTCAAACTACATAGCATAAAAGCGTGTCTTCAAACTCCACATCCAAACCGGACTGGTAAGAGTCATTTTTCTCATATTTTTAACTTATTAGCACTATTTCCCAATAATAAATTGGGCATAATCGTACAATTTCTCAGGGCAAAGAGTCTTTTTGGTTATCTTCTTCGTTCATCTGTGATGGTGAACAACTTAAGTCTTCAATTTTTTCGTATTATACAGGGAGTGCCCGTCACCCATCCAGCTCTAATATGAGTTGGACGGATGTCTAACTAACTAACGTTCAAACATAGATGAGGAGGTAAACATAGCTAAACCATAAAAAACGGGAGTTATAAATGATGGATAAAGCTTGATCAGTTAGAAGCTCCTGAATTGGAAACTTAGGTGCGATATTACAGAAAGAAGACAAGTTTTGCCCACAGCGAATTCGAAAACGCAAAAAGTACTCCGTGGGACGCGGAATTTGATGCTTGAACGGAAACAACTGCATTCTAGATAAGTGGCATTCTAGATTAGTAACGACAGGCAACTGACAACACAAACGATGACGAGAGTTGTCTCAAACTGAGTCAAGAAGACGCTGATCGTCTAGAGGAAATTTCTCACGAACAGAAACAAAATATCAGAACGCTGAGCACTGTCTCGAGTCAGATGGACAGTCCTGCAGCCGAGCAGGCAGAATGAACAAACAGGTCCAAATGACGTAAATTCGACCGCCACATTCCGCAAAAAATGGAACCAACATGTTACATCTTAAGAAAATAAAATAGACGTTTAAACTATCCACGCATATTAAAAGTTAATGAAGAGTTTTTAACAAACATAAAAAACGGTGTTTTTTTAAAACAAAACCACGCTAAAAAATCATCCCCAACTTGTTAGTAAAAACTTTCCGTCTTAGTAGAAAGATAAAGAGAGCTTACTCTCCGTTACACCTGGTATCATCTTTCGATTGGCCGTGGTCTGACTCTGTCTTACATCCAAGGAGCATTTCCGGGATGATCTGATCGATGCTCTGCACTCCGTCTTTCTTGACGAGCTGGATTTGCTGCGTCATGGCCCCAGAAATGGTCTGCAGGTACGGGAGAATGAACATGATTTGGCCGAGACGACCTCTTGCCGGAACATCTGGGCGCTTCGATATGAGATCTTCGAGCAAGAGTTGAACTTCGAGGCGACTTTGCTGAATTGAGTTGCGGTCAACCAGCCCGTGCAGCACTGGAAATAAAAATACGATATAAAAATAAGAGCGAAAAGCGGCTGCAATAACACGTTTCGTATCGCACAGAAAGCACAGAAACGATGGTTTTAAGGAACACTCGAGATTGGAAAAGGTTTCTGTGATGTGTTACTTCTTGAACAATGAAGATGTTAAAATTAATCACAGTAAACTTAATTCCGGATAATGTATTCATGCATTTGGTCACTGGTTTGGTGATTTCGCTGGGTTCGCTATTATATTAATAATGGTTTCAAGGTATTTTCATAAAGCACAGTATCTTCAATTATTGTTGCCGAAAGTCTACGTGCAGACTCGCCAACAGCCGACATTAGCATCATCCCAAATTTTTTGCGGTTGATTTTCGTAACTTGATTCGTAATCCGCAAGACATGTCTTCTGATGATTTTCGTTAACAGCTCAAACCAAATAGCATGAACTCTATAGGGAGTATTTAGAGATCCTACTCACAGCGTGCATAGTATAATGAACCATTTCATTTAATTTTACATTCTGCAACTGTACTTTTGTGGGAGATAGATTAGCATAATTTTTACGTAGCAGATACTTCGAAGTATGCATACACAACATAGCTGAAAAAGGACTCTTTTGAATCGAATTTCATAGTCCTGATATTTAAGAACTTGTAATGCTGGGGAAGCACTCACCGGGACTGGGTAAGCACTCACTTGGATCGAAGAAGATCATGGTTCTGAGACACAAGAACTCGAGGGCGTTGACTTTGTGCTGACGCAGCGGCCCCACGATGTCGTCCAACACCCTCGACGCGATCCAGCTGATGGAAGTGGACTGGTCCGCAGCTGCAGTAAGTTCAGCGTGATCACAGAGGCAGCTTGTGACTTTTTCATGTCAATTACAATGTAAATTATATCACGTGTACGCATGATACTGAATAGGAGTAACCTTATCGCGTATAATTAGCTTCCTTTAAAAATGTAAGTTCACAGCGCACACCGGTTTGTTGCGGTTGGTTTATAATCGTACATTTAGCACGCTTTTCTCAAATCGAATGAGCCGATAAAAGAGTGAGAGAGTTAAAAGGCACATTTATTTCAACTGGTATGTAAATTATGCGTAAAATAAGATTCGACTGATGTCATTCATTTGTTTAAAGGAAGAGGAAATAGGAAATGATACGACGGAAGGCCATTTAAATCATTTCGTGAGCAAATACCTATTTTTAAGAGTCACACGCAAAATTAGCATATCTCAGTAAACAGTTACCATTTTCACTGATTATTTTGCAGCGCATAAATCAAATATGCTCTTTCATGCGACATACCCTAACATCAATAAAATCTCCCAAAGAAACCGATTCCAAAAATTACGGAATAAAAACTTGAAAGTACTTTTAAAAAAAAGGAATAGATCCCCAGCTATCGCTGAATAACTAGCCATGCACTTTTTAAAATCGGGCAGTTCTACTGTAGCATCAATAGTGATACGCAGTCAACGTTTGGCGACGCAGACGCCATGTTCGCTTTTAAAGCAGTTTTTTGCGCTGCGTTCGCAAGCGTCACTGAAGTAATTCTGGCAGTAAGCTTTTTTGAGTTGGAGTGAAAATCAGTGAAAGGCCAATAGTTTTTATCTGCCAATATACCATGAGGCTTCATGAAGTGTGTACTGCAGTAGCACGCGTGTAGTGCATTTGACAGTGTCCATGGTCGACGTACGTTATTGTACGTTATCAAACCTGTGGTTTTACGCTTACTGCATTGAACGACGGTGAACAGTTGTGGCAACGCATATTTTGTCTTTGGTTAATAATTTCTACATTACAGTATAATAAAAAACACTCATGAGTCAGTATCAGCGATAACACTAACGGTAAAAAGTTTTATCCAAGAAATCATACTTCACTTAAAAGCAAATTCAATTTCCTGCACTCAAAGCACAAATAAAAAGCAAGGCATAGGGAATAATTTTCAAATAATATGAGCGAGAAATTTACTCAAATAAGTTTCACGAAGTTAAAGGTATAATAAGTCAGAAATTAATGCAAATCTAAATCTTACTTGTGTTAAATTTCACGAAGTTAAAGGTATAATAAGTCAGAAATTGATGCAAATCTAAATCTTACTTGTGTTAAATTTCACGAAGTTAAAGGTATAATAAGTCAGAAATTAATGCAAATCTAAATCTTACTTGTGTTAAATTTCACGAAGTTAAAGGTATAATAAGTCAGAAATTAATGCAAATCTAAATCTTACTTGTGTTAAATTTCACGAAGTTAAAGGTATAATAAGTCAGAAATTGATGCAAATCTAAATCTTACTTGTGTTAAATTTCACGAAGTTAAAGGTATAATAAGTCAGAAATTAATGCAAATCTAAATCTTACTTGTGTTAAATTTCACGAAGTTAAAGGTATAATAAGTCAGAAATTGATGCAAATCTAAACCTTACTTGTGATAATTTTCACGAAGTTAAAGGTATAATAAGTCAGAAATTGATGCAAATCTAAACCTTACTTGTGTTAAATTTCACGAAGTTAAAGGTATAATAAGTCAGAAATTGATGCAAATCTAAGCCTTACTTGTGTTAAATATCACGAAGTCAAAGGTATAATAAGTCAGAAATTGATGCAAATCTAAACCTTACTTGTGTTAAATTTCACGAAGTCAAAGGTATAATAAGTCAGAAATTGATGCAAATCTAAACCTTACTTGCGTTAATTTTCACGAAGTTAAAGGTATAATACGTCAGAAATTTAAGTACATCCAAAGCTCACTTGTGTTGTTCAGCCGCCCATGAGGCACCGTGACGCCGGTCTCCAGACGAGGTATGAGCTTGTTGATGCCAAGCACCAGAAACCTGAAGAATAAAATAACTCCAGAATCCCCAGCCGAAAAATACAAAATATAATTCGAAAATTAGAGACCTACGTAGTGAACTTCTGCAAGTAAGTGTTCAAAGCAAGCGTATTACATTTTTGATCCAACTAGTTTTTACGCTATTAAGCCAACGAGCTTCACGTTTTCAAAATAAGTTATTTTACGTTTTCTAAGTCAACCAGTTTTACGTTTTTGAAAAAAGTAGTATTATATTTTTATTCAACTATTTTTCATTTTCACAGCAATTAGATACACGTTTTAAGGCTTCAGAGAACAACATATTCGCGTGTCACAGACGTATGAATTTTAATTTAAATTTCTTAAGTGGGATTTCTCACGTTTTGCTTTGTGGCTACGAATGTTGTCATCTTAAAATGCACAGGGTCAGCAAGTAAGATAATTTTAGAATTGGAAAAAAGAAGATTACTCTGTTTCTTCAAAAATTCGAACGTCCATGAGAAGACTGAAATAGATTTATCATATAGATCGCATCACGATCATAAAGTTCAGCGTCCAATTTTCACGATGGCGATGGTATGTTTCACAGTTAGTGAAAGACACACAAATCATTTGTGTGAGCAACATGATACAAAGACTAAAATTTTACTTGAGGATTTTATGAAAAGTTTAGCACATGTTAAACGCAATTATCTTGCCCAAACTGGCCCGGTTGGCTTGACTGCACGGGTTCGTGTTATTCAGACCAATTGAGTGGAAAATTGAACAGGTGATTTTCCAAGAGATAATATTTCGCGAGTTCAAATGAAGATCTCGGGTACGAAACACAATTCAAACGCATTGAGTTCCCAGTAACCAATTACTGCAAGGTTTCTTTTGACATATTACCACACAAAGCAACTGAATGGGATTTACACCATACAAACAATTGATCATGAAAGATGTACACTCCCGTGGATTCTACTGACGCAACACAAAGAACTAAATGTAACCGATGCTACAATGAATGAAGTTGACACTACCCAAATCCCTAAATAATATTGACGCCACACAAACAACTCAATTGATCGAAACTGAAAATATATAACTAACTCAAAGTGAAATAGCACAAACCACTGAATGCAAATCGATGCTACACAAACCACTGAATACTACTGACATCTCACAAACAACTCAATACTATAGACACTAAACACATAAATGAATAGAAGTGAAACTACGCGAACCTTAGAAAACTATCGACACCATGCAAACAGCTACGCTGCGGCACAGGAGCTGGGTAGCAGCCCAAAAAAAGCGATCCAGCTCGTTACCGCCGGTATATTTTATCCTATTCAAACAGCACGAACTCACCCATCAGTTGATAAACTCCGCCACGCTATGCCCAAAAGCAGATGTTCTCCTGAGTGTGCTTTTAGCAGTTTTATCTAGCGGAATGAAAAGGAAAATAAGACAGAGCGATGTCACATTCAATAGTAAACTTCGTCTACAAATTGAGGGTCTGTGTATGGCGGTGCCATCTGGCCCTCTTTTTGCAAACATATTCACGTGTCACCATGAGAAATCTTGGGTGAGAAAGTGTCTACCTGAATTTTAAACAATATTATAAATAATAACCTCATTTAACGACAGCTTCGGTCATATATTACTAGACACACTTACAATGGAGGGGGAGGTAGCTTTCTTCTATTTTTAAATCCGCCACATGTTCCCAATTTCCTGGATTATTTAAAGTTAAGTACGTTCCAGTAAATTTGTCACGTATTATGGAAACGGCAGACAACTATGTACTTTTAGCTCCCTTGTTACCAGAAGAGGAGTTACACTCGTGACTAATTTTTTTAGGCAGAACTTTTTCCTTTGATTTGAAAGATTGTCAGTTTTAGCTCCTCTTATTTTGAAGTTAACATAATTAAAACCTTTCTACTGAGCGTCTTCAAAATTTGCTAGACACCTCAGAGTTTACATGTTGAATTTGGATTCGCATTCAATTTTATTTGAATGAATTTTTGCTTGCGTAGCGTGATTCTAAATAAAGTATTTTTTTAATATTAGCCAACAGTTCGTTGTAACAGCTACTCAGCAAAAACTTTCTTTTCATTCCCCCATATTTCAGGTTAAAACCCCAAAACTAAAACTTAAACTAGCATCATTACCATCATCTTTACTAAAAATATACCGCTTCAAAAAAAATTCTCTCTAGGGGTAAACGCTTGGTTCATTTTTCCATTGAAAAAAATTCCTCCGCACCTTCGCCCATGTCATGTGTAAAAATTTAGTTGTGCACGATGTGCATCCACGTACATCGGTTAGAATCAGGGCTTCTCAACCGGAGGTACATTTACCATACTTCATATGGTAAAAGTTACAATATATATTTACATACAACCGTATAAGTATATATAATATTATTCATAAGGTGTATTTTTATAGTTTCTTAAACCTTTAACTGTGCTGGGGGTACATGGAGATACACAATCAAGCTAAGGGGATACACGACAATGAGAAAGTTGAGAAGCCCTGGGTTAGATCAACCGCACATTGAGTGTCAGACTAGCAGAGCACGTGGTTATCAGTCACAAAGCACGAGCCAGCTGTCGCCTATCCCATTCTGAAAGTGGATCCCACACTAAACAATTCAAACAACTTACTTCTAATTTCCAAGGAGATTAGAAAATTACTGATTCGAATTTCTTCTGATTTTGGTCCAAGTAATTCTGTGATTAGGCGTAGAATATCACCGTCGCTTTTTATAAGACACAAATGCGAATTCAATTTAGTTGGTTAAATAAAGTTTGAGATAGTTCTTATTACTGTTTAACATTTTAGCCTCAGTTTTTTCTCAGAAAGTGGCGACACTATGGTATTTTTTTAGACAGGAGTATGGAAAAATTTTATTTCAATAGTTATACAGTCATGCGCTTAGAGTTCCGAGAGTAATAACGTACTTGTACACGTTTTTGGGTTACTTCAACTCGAGTATTAATTAGTATATCTAAGTTAGCAATATCTTAATTCATTCCGACTTAACTGTTTTTGATGATGCGTATTTTAAATTTTCATCTGGTATTACTACTTTTATATCCCAATTTACACTAGTCTCTTTTCATATCATCAAGATAATCATACCACCAACTTATCATTCCACTTATAAATCCCTGAACCTATGTTTCAAACCTTTAGTCAGCGATGGAGTGAGGTCCGAAACATTCCCATAAATAAGATACATAACTTAATATCGTGTCTCACCGTCACTACTTGATCTCGTCAGTAAAACAAATACGTCGTCCACAGTCTAACTTTTTCGCCGCCTGCAAGCATGTTTTTCGCCGCATTAGCAATTTAGTCGCTTAAATTGCTTACGCTGCGAGAAACATGCTGGCAGGACTATTGACATGGAAGGACTATGCTATATACAAAATTTCTCATAAAAACAGAATTAAAATTTTGAAATTTTTCTATCATCGACATTTTTGTCAAGCCAAGATACGAACATAGTAAACCCGAATATTTTGATTAAATCCCTTGAAAAAAGGCAATAATTTCAGCCAATATTTCCTCTTTCAATCGCAAAATAAAAGCCAGGCAGCGAACTGCACAACTGCTAATACTGCATCATCGAGTCGACCCTTCGTACAAACCTTGTCTTCGAGATTAAGAGCGTTAAACTGAGGTATGGCTCTGGCGAAATCCACGAGCCCATACAACTGCTGCTTGACGCTCTCCGCGACGTCTTCCAGGGACGCGACATCGCAGTGGCTGAACGGGGGCACAAACCCCGCCGCTCCTCTCGCCGACTCTATCATCAGGCCCTTCTTGGTCAGCTCCGACTGCATCTCCTCCAGGCGCTTCTCGTTTATCTGCATCAAAGCACTACATTAAATGCATCTCCCCGTCAGCGCGCTAAAAATTTCTTTTCCTCATCATTGTTTGTAAGGTCAGCTGTAAGGAAAATATTCCTGAACTGGAAGTTGATTTTCATCATTTGTAGTAGCTAGTTTCTCTCCGTGTGCTTTGCCAGTAAAAAAATTATTCTTGCATTAGAGTTTTGTTTTCTACATTGATTTTTTCCATGTCTCTCTCCGTGTAGGTAGCGAATAGAAAATTATTCATCTACGAGAGGTTTATTTTCAACAATTATAATAAAGAAATTAGAAAAGTTTTCTTGAACTGAAGGTTCATTGCTAACGTTTTTAACCGTCATACTTCGTCTCGGCGTTAGTATGCCGTATAAAAATCGTAAGTCACCGCGACATGACAGGAGTACACTACATGAATATGCCCTATATTATTTCTTCAGTAGCATTTCGTATCTCACCCGACACTGACCCTCTCGATTATGATACGCAAAAAATGCCCGTAAAAGAACACAAAAAAACTACAGCCTTGGTTTGGTTATACTGACTCACAGGTTCCTCTGCGCGGAATTTGTTACCTCTATAAGTTCTGATGTACATTCATTCAAAATTGGAGCTCTCAACTCTTTCATAATAAAGATCACGTTCTGTTCGACCGTACATTTTTACATTACCATTGCGAACAATCTTTGACACTTCAATCTTTGTATTGCGGTCGTTCCAGAAAAATGAAAATCAAGTCTTAAGGGAAAATCACACATGAAAACATACTCGCATTATTAAAATTTTCATCAAACATATGCTAGAGTATTTCACTGTAACTTGGAATTCACTGTCACTTAAAATGGACCGTTCATTTAGAGTCGAATCAACAACTAGCTCTTGAACTACTTATCTACTCATTCTCAGCCCTGCTTTGCCACTTGAGCACACTCATTAACTGTGGGGACACACCATACTTTGTTCTAATATGTGCATTGCGTCAGTGTTTGGTTGAATCATCGTACCGTTTTAGGTAGCGCAGTTGAGTCATAAACATTTCCTGCGAAATCTCGTAACGTTTCAGAAAATTTAAACAAATTTCGCAGTAAAAATATACGTTAAGCTTACATGAATGCGACAATGCAACATGCCGCTACCTCAACGCTTTTCTGTTGGTGTTGCTTTTTCCAGCTTGTTGATCATTGGGTTCTTTAAGATATTAAAATCCCATAATAGTGAAAATTAGGCTTCACGTTCCCTGACTAATAAATATTTTTGATTCTCGAAATAATCTCCTTCGTCTATTATTTCAGTAAAATACATACATGGTGGATAGTGCAACTTCATAACAAAAAATTCTTATTCTCCAGGTACTTTTTAAACTTAATCAAATCTTCAGTTTGAATTACTAGCACGTCGTGTAACGCTGATTATAGTTTATATTGATGAGAAAATACAAGAAACTACACGAAAAAAAAGTTTTAAATAGTTAATCAAACTTCATCGTTGTATAAATAATGAACAGGTTCACCACCACTGTCAAGCGTTCTCATCGTAGCAGCTGTGATCAGTTTACAAAAGATGCACTGCACCTGTATTATTTTTCCAAGTCACTCTTTTGAGTGGCACTATCTCTGGCAGTGTACTACGCACCTCACAAAAATTAGAAGAAGTTGTTTACCCCCAGCATGTACATTACTACATTTGAATTGTATACCCCCAGGAAGTACATTACTACATTTGAATTATTTACCCCCAGCATGTACATTACTGCATGTTAACAAGAAATTATTTAAAATGCTTTGTTAAGAAGAATGTGAAGAAAATAATCCAGAATATTTTACAGAAAACGTAAGCACAGGTTCATTCTTAACGCTCATCAAACGAGACGTTAAGATGACCGAAGAGATAAGTCCAACAACACGAAGGCTTAGAGGAACGTAAAAGCTAAATCTCCTAAGCAGCTTTACCCAAGAGTGTTGGAAGTAAGGGTTGGACGCCTAGATAACATCCGTTAACATCCGAAAACGTCAGAAGTATATGAAAAGGTTCGTACTATTACCGTCGATATCATCTCAAATGAACCAACTTTTCTACTAATACGGTGTTTGATTTAAGTTAAAATTAACTATGACAAATTTTTCTGTGTACAAACTGAAGTTCCTATAAAATTTTCTTAATTCGAAGACCAACAATATTCACTACTCACAAATGCTTGCTCATTTAACTAGAGAACTCTTCGCATTCGAAAATACAGACGGGAAAATGTTACAGGAATTTTTCAACTGAAATTTTGGCTGGAAGTTCAAGAAAATCGAAATCATAGGAAAAAATTATCACGAATACAAAATTGCAATGAGAACGCATGCTACCTGCTCACATCAGCTAACAGAAATATTTTAAGTCTCGGCCAGAACGTTAATTTTTTTTAGTCTCGGCCAGAACGTCACTAAATCATACAAGATCTGTGGCTAGATTATCGAACAATTTACGTTGTCGTAGCGGCCAAGCTGGCAGCGATAGTTTTTCTAAGTCAGCTTAGTGCCATTTTACTGCTACTTCGACGTAAATTATTTTAAAATGCGGCTCCTGCTACGGGAATTGATTCTAATTCACTACAAAAAGACTTTCAGTTTTCAACAACAGCAGCAATCAACCAATGTCGTACTACGGCTCGATAAATGTAGAGCTAGACACTCCTTGATAATTCGGTCAGAAAGTGAAAGCTGCGCTCGAATTCCAACTGATTTTCTGAAAATTGAACTGGAAATGGGGCTATAGTGTTCTGGTATAGTGCAGCAAGTGGGTCCCTGTCGAGCAGGGGCTTTGAAATTTACATCAGCGATTACATTACTGTAGAAAATGTACCCATTTATTTAATCTCAGGCGGAACAGTGGCACTGCGTGCTCATTCTTGACGACGCACGCACCGGGCAAGAAATTTTCATATCGTTTGTCGTGTTTAGTGCGAGTACGGACAAGGGTGTTCTAAAGAATCTTGTAAGCTATGACAATTCAGCTCTAAAGTCAGGTTCGATATTCTGTTAAGGTCCAGTAGCTGTTTGAATGTATAAATTTGTGTCAGTTAACCACATCTTTTTGACAGTTTAATTCGTTACGAATGGCTAAGCCCCAGCTCGATAGCTACAAATTTAAAATCAAATAAAACCTAAGTAAACGGAAAACTCTCGTTACAAGAGACGTTCTACAACCTTCTCTTGAATTCTTTTCTTCAGATTACCTTCATTCGTCAGGACCACGTCCAGCTTTAATAATAATTATCGTGGTTATCTTCTGCATTACTAAACAGTATGACAGCGGCGTACCCTTTTCTCCGGTTAAACCTTCATCTCAGCCTCAACTAAACGAATGACATTTTTGAAACATTCACTTCAGTACATTTTAGCAAGAAATTACTCACTGAGCTGCTAAAATGATCGTCGTGTGTTGCCTGTACAAGCAAGTCCCCACATTCCTGAATTTTTCAAGCATTCACTTCCATACAGTTTAGCAAGAAATAACTCACTGAGCTGCTAAAATGATCGCCTTGTGTTGTCTATACAAGCAAGTGCCCACATTCCTGACCTGCTTGAATACCTCCTCGGCTTTGAGTAGAATCTCCACGGTGATGCCACCTCCCCGCTCAGGCTGTGGAGGGGACTGGGGTTGCGGAGTCGGCGGACACGACGACGCTGGAGTGCGGCGCTGACTGATGCGATCTCTTTCGTTCTGGACCGCTATTGGGCGAAGTCGGAAATTAAATTGTAGCCTAGTTTCGTACATGGCATCAATTTCCAGCCAAGGGAAAAGGCCGCAATTTTTAGCAGGACTTATTTTGAAAGACGTCACTCTGTTTCCTTGGTCTAGACCACCACGATACCTCGTCACAGAGGCAAAATGAGGTGACCCCTGTGACTCCCACAGCCCCTGGATTAGGTTTGGGTCTTTCACATTGACAATTTGACAGCGGCAAGAAAAATTGAAATTCAATATTTAACTCAAATCTAAGGTCAATTGTAGTAGTAAGTCATTTTGAAAATAGCAAACATTAACTGGATCGTGCCTTCATTAAGCTTTAATTCAATATTCATAAAAACCGAGTCTGAGACTACTGATCAGTCAGTAGCATTATGAAAATTCCCTCCGTGTACCACCGGTGGCTCAAGTCGCAGTCAAAGTGCGAAGAACCTGGACACCGCGCTTTTCGAAGATGTACATTTATAACACTAAAAACCTGGACTTCACGCTCTTCGAAGGTGAGGAACATATTGTGCATGTAGCGTTTCTTCAAGTAACACAGCTTCAGTATTAAGTGTATTGCGATATGTAAAAATAACTGTATTCTGTTAACTACTCAAAAGCTGTGGAAAGACTTGTTTCCAAGTTCATTTCTGGTAATTGGACGTAGCAAATATAGAGCGAAGCAGATCACACAAGAAAATTAATGAAAATTTCTTTCCAGAAATAAGGTTAAATTTTTCTTTATATTAAATTACAATAAAAAATATTGCAGGATAACTTTGATCTTGATATGTGCAATAAATTAGTCATGCTCGTTATGTGACGTGAATAAATATTTCTACGCTAACGCCTGCTAAAATTACGAGCTTCAATGCTCATCATGCTTATCCCTAGCAAAATCAAGCGAAAGAGCAACAGATTCACGAGTGTACTTGCGTCCTATAAAATTCGAATTGAAAATACTGTTCATGACATTGATCAGTGGCTTTTATACCTCAAGTTTTCCATGACACGTTCCCTTACCTTCCTTCTTCATGCCCACTTCCAGACACTTGTGGAGCCGGCAGTAGCGACACTGATTGCGCCGGTCCTTCGTTACGTTACAGGTGCGATCGAACCTGCCAATGCAACAAAAATATAAATATAAAGGAGCTGTTCAAGGCATCGTTCGTAAACTAATATGCAAAATTTTGAGAAAACGGAAACTGATAAGCATAGGGTAGATTTCCAGCACTAGCGCAATTTCATCAACACCATCTAAGAAAATAACTCCGTAACTAGAAACAACAAGCTCATCATTACCACACACTTATAAAGAATTATCATACCTACAGGAATAGTTGTGGCATTTCCGTATCGACCTTCTGAAGAAACCCTTGCAGCCGTCACAACTATGAGCTCCGTAGTGCTTCCCTGTAGACTTGTCACCGCAAATCATGCACGGGCTGCCTTGTCCGGAGGGAGGAGATGCCAAGTGCGGTCTAACACGAATGTAATTCTCATCATCGCCTCCTTGTCGCGAAGGTCCTTCCGGACTCGTCGGAAGATACGACGGCGGCGAAGACACTGGAGTTGCCGGAGGAAGGGGAGAGTCGCTAGACATTGGAGAAAGCACACTTTCAGGAGACGTAGTAGCGTTCGAGTCTGGGGAATTGGGTGAGCAAAATTTAAGCTCTTCATCATCCACAACTTTCGATTCTTTTTTCAAGTTCCCAGGGGAATTTGGACTGACAGGCGTGGAAGACGGTGACAAGAATATTCCCGGAGGACTTCGAACAGGCGCATCAGAATCAGATTTCCTCCGAAACGGGGGCAGCGGAGGAGAAAATTCATGCATTGGAGAGTTGACCATCTTCTCGAAACTCATATTTCCGCCACTTAACAAGTGACTGCTGGTGTCGGACTTGCTAGATTGGGCACTTGCTCCTTGGTCTATTGAGGCTACTGAGCGGCAGTTGTGACGAAGATCCTCATTGCGAGAAATACTGTTGCTGCGAGCGTCGAACGAAGGAAGTCTGAGCGAGTCGTGGGATTTTTGACCTGAGGTGAATTCCGAGTTCACTCCTGCGGCAAGAAGAGAAGGTATTGGTAAGTAAATCCCTCACCGTAAGTCTTTCATTCACTTCGGGAAAATTTATTTAAAAAAGTAGTTGATTGCGTGTAATAACATGTAAGAAATTACAAAAGACACAAAACTCCTTCTTAGTCACTTTAATTAATACTTATAAGAATTTCAAATCTCCGCGAATACTTATCAATAATTTGTGAGATGTTACTCAAATACTATGGATAACAGCGCTCCTGGGAGAAGTAGAAGGCTTTCCAGGCTTCTGTTAACTTACTATGGGCGAAAATGATGGCAGAGTTTGGCACTATGACGGAATGCGCTACTGGCTCCGAGATGCTCGGTATGACGGACTTGTGCATGACGAGATGGAAGGCCGGATTTTCCTTTGTTTGGGGGTGCTATTCTAACTCTGCGTTGCTGGAACACCAACTTTAAACTTTTGGCATGCTTTGTCTCAGGAAATAACACAATAACACAACAATTTGTCTCTGGAAATAAAAATACTAAATATTATAGTGGAACCATTTGAATTGAACACTAAAATGAAAAATAAAAGGGCTTTCTGATTACTATGCATAATGTGCATCTATAATTCTATACGAAAGATTAGAATAAGTATTAGTTTAAGTCTCCCTGACTGCAACGAAGGGTTTGCAAAGAGAAGGAAAAAGACACCATTCAGTATTGACACAAGGGAGCAAGGTGCTCAAAAAACAGTGAGTTGAGAAAGAAGCTCATGAAACAGTAGAAATTTTGAAGAAAAAAGTAGTAAGTGCTGAAAAACAGGACATCAGTAAACCGAAAAATAAGGTTTGTAAGAAAACAAAAATCTATTCTATTTCGAAAGAAGGAAGGCCTACCTAACCTTTAGCTCGGGACATCACATTTTCCCATAGGAACGCTAATTCCCATAGTTAAAATAGTTGTATTGTAGCTATCAGTTATTGAATACATTAGTTGTATTGCAACTATTGTATTGTATTGTATTCACTTATACAATACAATAGTTGTATTGTGGCAGCAGTCATGAGGGGGTATCTATACGAAAACAATATTAATATGTAATAGACCCCTTTGAATGGAACACTAAAATAGAAACCGATTAAAAATACATAGAAGCCATTTGATTTTTTTCCACAATGTGCACCTGTGCAACACATCGTAAAAATTTGAGAACTTTTAATTATCTCGCGCTAGACATGAAGGCCGCGCCTCTGCAAGTTGCACTCTAGAAATGACCGTAAAGGCGATTGTTACTATTTTCCGTACACACCTCCGCAGGTGCCTCAGCGTGATTGGGATTGGCGCCTCACGACGCGGAGCGGCAACCAGCTGATGGGCCACTTGGGTCGATTCCGTGGTTATATTCTATTCTATAATCTATATTCTATTCTACAATCTATATTCTATTCTACAATCTATATTCTATTCTTCAATCTATATTCTATTCTACAATCTATATTCTATTCTACAATCTATATTCTATTCTACAATCTATATTCTATTCTACAATCTATATTCCATTCTACAATCTATATTCTATGCTATAATCTATATTCTATTCGACAATCTATATTCTATTCGACAATCTATATTCTATTCTACAATCTATATTCTATGCTATAATCTATATTCTATTCTACAATCTATATTCTATTCTACAATCTATATTCTATTCTACAATCTATATTCTATGCTATAATCTATATTCTATTCTACAATCTATATTCTATTCTACAATCTATATTCTATGCTATAATCTATATTCTATTCTACAATCTATATTCTATTCTACAATCTATATTCTATTCTACAATCTATATTCTATGCTATAATCTATATTCTATTCTACAATCTATATTCTATTCTACAATCTATATTCTATGCTATAATCTATATTCTATTCTACAATCTATATTCTATTCTACAATCTATATTCTATTCTACAATCTATATTTTATTCTACAATCTATATTCTATTCTACAATCTATATTCTATTCTACAATCTATATTCTATTCTACAATCTATATTCTATGCTATAATCTATATTCTATTCTACAATCTATATTCTATTCTACAATCTATATTCTATGCTATAATCTATATTCTATTCTACAATCTATATTCTATTCTACAATCTATATTCTATTCTACAATCTATATTCTATTCTATAATCTATATTCTATTCTATAATCTATATTCTATTCTACAATCTATATTCTATTCTACAATCTATATTCTATGCTATAATCTATATTCTATTCTACAATCTATATTCTATTCTACAATCTATATTCTATTCTATAATCTATATTCTATTCTATAATCTATATTCTATTCTACAATCTATATTATATTCTTTAATCTATATTCTATTCTACAAACTATATTCTATTCTACAATCTATATTCTATTCTACAATCTATATTCTATTCTACAATCTATATTCTATTCTACAATCTATATTCTATTCTACAATCTATATTCTATTCTATAATCTATATTCTATTCTATAATCTATATTCTATTCTATAATCTATATTCTATTCTACAATCTATATTCTATTCTACAATCTATATTCTATTCTACAATCTATATTCTATTCTACAATCTATATTCTATTCTACAATCTATATTCTATGCTATAATCTATATTCTATTCTACAATCTATATTCTATGCTATAATCTATATTCTATTCTACAATCTATATTCTATTCTACAATCTGTATTCTATTCTATAATCTATATTCTATTCTACAATCTATATTCTATTCTATAATCTATATTCTATTCTATAATCTATATTCTACTCTATAATCTATATTCTATTCTTTAATCTATATTCTATGCTATAATCTATATTCTATTCTACAATCTATATTCTATTCTATAATCTATATTCTATTCTATAATCTAAATTCTATTCTATAATCTATATTCTACTCTATAATCTATATTCTATTCTTTAATCTATATTCTATTTTATACTATACATCTTATTCTATATTCTATTCTATATTTCATATAAAATTTTTCACCCTTTATTCTATTATTTTCTATTCTTTTCCATTTCATTACATTCTGAATAAGTCAATAATAAATATTAATCAATACAACTCGTACATCTATGATGTTCGTTCATCAATTGAAATCTATAGCAACGCTGGTGTTATTTCAAGCATTCAGTAAGGGAAATTATTTCCCGATAGATAACCCAAGTTGAGAAAGAAAGTTTTATCCACACGTGATAATTTTTGCATGTATGTTCTATCCAACAGCATGAAGAGCATGAAAAAAATTAAAAAATGCGGTGTATTCATGTAGAGTAAATTATCTAATCTAGTTTGTAAAGTGTCTAGTTTCATAGTCTTAACATTCATGAGTTCTATTTCGACGATGAGCTTCATGATGAAGGATCGATCGTTCTGTTTACAGCGCACTTTACCATACGATATTTAAAAAGAGAACCTTTCTCTGTATTATGGAGGGGCCTCTCTGCGATATGACAGAAGGGGCCGGTACGCAGACAGAATAACTGAGGAGTGAGAGAGGCTACGGACTCGTGCTCTGGAGAGGGTTGCGTGCGAAGAGTTACAGGTGCGTTTTGTGCGTTTTTGTGGAGAATAACTGGAGTAAGGGTTGTTAAATTGTTTACTTTTATCGCTAACTTTCCCGAACTGCGTTTCTTTTACGCATACAACTTGCACACGTGGCAATTTCTTAACGATATAGAATCAAATTTAAGAATTTTCGCAAGGAACAGAGTTTGGTGCGTTATAGACGTTTTTGTGTTTAATAGGTGGAGTCAGGACTTGCTAAATTGTTTTTTCCTTTTCTTGCTGAAATTCATAAATCGCGCCTTTTTATACAATTTGAACACTTTGCAATTCGAACAACCAAGTTTCAGAATTTTGGCCAATGAAAACAGCAGTATCTTCTAAACCTGAGCTGAAAACGATCGCTGCCATCTTTACTCCACAACAGTGATGCTGATGCTTCGTTCACATAAAATGTTATTATGCGCCAGGAAATACTCATGCTCAATTACCTGCGGTTTATAAATGTAAGACACACGTAATAACACCACAGTGTTTTATTGAGAATGAATTCATGCAAAGACATATATATGTACAGAGCGAATAGAGAATATGCATTCCCTAGTATCTACCTAATGGTGCTCACACTTTTATACTCCCTAATGCTGTGTTGTTCACAAATTTTTGCAAGAAAGCCACTTCGGTTAAACGCATTGATTGAGAAAGCCGCAGCTACTACAAGTTAGCGTATATAATATAAATTGTATATTAATTAATTCATTTATTTAAATATTTTCCGAGACCCGAGCAATGAATACCTCTGCTTTAATGGGAAAAGATTGCTAAGAGTGGAGCGAGATTCGAGCAGGGCAAACACCCACTGAATAAGAGCAGGGTTGCAGGCTTGCAGCAGTCATTAGGCACAAGCATGAGGGAGCACTGAACTACAGCGTCATGCTCAACACGTTCACGAGAGCCCTCCACCACCTACGTTATGTTAACACAAATTCCTACCTATTAATGTTTCAATTCCTACTGTACATGATGCCATTGTAGTTGATCTCTTTATGAATTGTAATGGACACATACGGAAAGGCTGTCTAATGCACATGAAAGCAACAAATGAAAAAATCTAGCACACGTGACGACTAATGCTGCAAGAATTCGCCGTCAGTTGCGCTGAGCAAACCTGAAAAAAGAATTCAACTGAAAGCGGTTAACGCTAACTCGCAAGGTTGCTTCTAAGTGGTTTGTGTTTCAGATAGTGCCTGCAAAAATGCAGAGCAAGAACGTGAATTTGTTGCTTGCTTCACGTCCCTACCGTGAATGTAAATTCTTTCTGTAGAGAAGAATTCTAAAATTTGACCGACATTGCTTTCAAAAGTACAGGTACAGTCATTAATGTTGAAGTTTTCAATGAGCGTATACATAATTTAGACGTTTCTGGTTAGAATAACCCGAAAAAATTGAAGTTCTTCACCAATATGACCACAATATTGACGTCTCTGACGAGTGGATGGAGAAAAATTCATTTCTTGACGAGTAAAGACACAAATTGAAATTTCTGACGAGGTCAGGGAAAAAAATTCAAATTAGTTTTGTTAAAAATAATGAAGTTCATGCCTAATATAGGGAAAACATCGAAATTTTTGACAAGTATACCAAGAAAAACATCAAAATATCCAATGAGTATACCAAGAAAATGGTGAATATTACATAAAAAATGCTAAAATTACTTATGAACATAACGAAACTTATCAGCCGCCAAGTCCGAACGCAACGTATCGCTTGTGCCTGAAACAATTCATAGAACCATCCATCGTTAGACTGGGAGCCGCAGATAGAGCGCCGGCAACCCGTAAGCTGCTGCCGATGAACGAGCCCTTGATCGCCATGCAGCGCTCACCGAACCACTGAGAGGCGCTGTATCATCATCCGAACTTGAAAGAAATTGAAGACAGATACGAAAAAAGATGCAATGGTAAATTGGTTCACTGAATGATACTTGATTATTTGATATACGTTGAACGTCATCCTTAATCTGAGTTACTGACGCGCATAGGTCAGTCAAAGGACATGAGAATATTTGGTGGTAAATTAGTTCAGCGAACGATACTCAAAAATGAGATTTACATTGAACTTCATCCTGAAACCGAGTAAGTGTAGCTCAAAGGAAATTTAAGTCAGAAACAGAAGAATATAAAGTGGTAAGTTGGTTTAAAGAATATTTGAATATTCAATATTCGATATTTAATGAACGCTGCCATAAAATCGGCTCGGCGTAGGGAAGGAAATGAAGTTGGAGGCGGAAGAAGGTGAAATTGTGCATTAACTTAGTAAATTATTGCTGAACGATATCTGATATCTATTGAACACCTTCCTGATACTGACTTAAAGTAACTTACAAGGAAATGAAGTAGGAAGTAAAATAGTAATGGTGAACTGTTCATTCAATACTTGGAATATTGCATAGAGTATGTGAAACGTCATCCTCAAATAAACTTAAAGTAACTTGAATAGGAATGAAGTCAAAAGTGAAAGATAGAGTAATAGTAAGTTGTTTATAGCATGGAGTCTGAATAATATTTTACATGCTGAATGTTTTATTAAAATTAACTAGCGTAATTTGAAAAGAAATGCGGGAATAAGAGAAAACGCAATCGGAAAATTCCACGACGAGAAACGTGGTTTTAGATTGAGCTTAACGCCAACGCTCATCACTATTTAGTGCAATACAATCGGATGGAAGTCGTGATTTACGTGAGGAAAACACAGAGCAGAGACAGGATCTATAAAATGAAACTGAAAATTGGTAACAGAACGTGACATTCAACTATATATTAGTTGAACGTGGTATTAACTATATACTAATCAGCAGCAAATTGTAAATATTTCTTTAATTATGGTATTTTTTCATAACTGCGCTAGTGATTTTTCAGACGCATCTACAGTTGAGTTGTGTGTGAACAGTCAGCAAAAATTGCATCATTTCGTGTTAAGAAAAATCGAGAAAACTCGACCGTCTCTCATTTTATTATGGCTGCAGATCTTAGAAAGCTTAATGATTTGATCAATTATTTTGTCCAAGATAAATTCAAAAAGTTCAAGTTACGCAGAGCGGGAAAAATTAATTACACAACAGATCCCATTTCGAAAATTGAGATGCCTAACACTTCTAAAGAAAATGCAACTTTTTGAATGAAATGGTTGGCAGTAAAGTGAAATGGTTGGCAGTAAAGTCCTTAACAACCATCGCATGTGACGCACATCGCAGTTCATTCAGGTGTCTGTCACGGCTTCGCAAAACATGCATTGTCAGCGGTATCAAATCGTCTCAGTAAGATGAGCTAGATGATCAGCGGCTGCAAAAAGTGCTGATGCGCGAAAATTCCATCACTCAGAACTATTCAGTATTCTTAAGAAAACATTACAATATATGTGCTATTTTTACCTCGATCTCGACTGAAGTATTCGGTCGTTTCATTTTTAAAGAGTGCACACGACCCGTCAAAAATGTATAACAGTTTTCGACAAATCACGTGACACACGTTCCTATTTATTAACAATACACGTGATATTTATTCCGACTCCCAATTTGCTGGTAAGGACACCAAAATTGTGGAGCTGATGAAGCTTGCATCACAGATACGCTCATCTCACACTGCAGGCTGGTGGGTGTGACACACGGACGGACGGACGGACGCGACTCTTATAATAAATTAAAATTTCGCCTCCATGAAGTTCAACACTTTGACTGCGCAGGTAAAATTGAAGTTTAATATTCAACTCATATTTACAGTCATTGTTGAATCAATGATGAAAATAGGAAACATTAACTGGATCGTGCCCCCATTTAGTTTTGATTTAGTGTTCACGAAAATCGAGTTTGTGACTACTGGTCGGCCAGCAGCATCATGAAAACTGCCCCAGTGTCCAGCGGTAGCTCACATCGCAGCCAAAGTGTTTATAGACCCCTGAAAATTTATAAAAGATATTTGAAAGAGGACATTATATTTTCCAACTGCTCACTCCCAATAAAAGTTCATCATATTTTAATGCTTCACGTATACTGTTGACAGCATTTAAACAATTCATTTTTATCTTCGTTGTTTTGATAAAACCTGTCATCATTTACTCTTCGACCCATCGTTATAAATTTATTTCAACAGCCTTAAGAGACGAAAGCAGTGTCACGGTCAATGGCAAGAGTAATTTCTACTAAAATTGGGCTCAAACTGAGAAAAACCACGTTCAATGAGCGTTTTTTGCGTTCCCCGACACACTCGAAACAAAAAGTTAAGCCCGTTGATTGAATGCGCGGACTCAATGAACTAAGATGGCCTCGCACACAAACAGACCGTTCAGTAACTCAACAGAGTACGACTCTAAAGTTTCTCCCCTCCCACAGCCTTCTCACAACCTGCCCCCTGCTTAACACTGCGTCTTGGTTCACATGTGTACTACGAGGAAAATTGCTCAGTATCAATGAACGGCATTTAAATTATTTTACTACCTTTACTTAAATAAGACTATGGCGTTCAAGTTAAAATGGAGTTGTGCAATTATATTTCCCGCTTCTTAGAAAGGATAATGTAATCAAACAGTAAAGACGCTTTTCCAATTCTGCTACTTGCAACCCAACCAAACCGACCGCAGCAAGCACCAACCGCCCGAACGAACTTAACGTGTTGGAGATATTATGAAAGCCACTGACATCAACGACACAGATCGGCACCATGGCACCGATCGAAAAATCGCGTTCACTGTGACATCGTTGTGAAATCTATTTAAAAATTCGTTAAATTTCATGAGGAAAGTAAGAGGAGCATAAAACTTTCATTACTTGCTGCAATGTGTTTTCATTATTAGGGTAGGAGTGGATGCAACTAACTATTAACGTCAATTACTGAAGTATTAATTTGAAGAAGAATATTATTGTAACTTGGAAGAAATGTTCTTCCCGTCATTTTTTTTGTAACTCAAAGTGTACTGCGCAATCAAAAATGTGATCAAGAACAAATTGATGGTGAGTGTGTACGTTACGATGCAAATATTAAGATAAATATTTGAAACAAATCCAGTACGTGTACCTACCTATAAAGGAAGAAATTTGAGAACCGTCTTCATGAGTTTCATGCGAGGCACAGAACTCAGAAAAAGTGGCTGCCAAACTAACGTTCAATAAATCTTGTACGAGTGTAGCATGGTTACGACGAACAACTTTCGAGCCTCGTTAAAAATAACTGGAGAAAGTCAACGTTTAGATTAGTGCCGATTCGAATATTAAAGCTACTGCGTCATTAAGCATTCTGAGGTCTGCGCGTCTGGATTAAATGAAAGAAGGCCGAGTTTTCTCGATTTTTCTCGAGAGAATTCTGAGCATGAGGTGAGGCAAGTTTTGCTGAGTGTGCTCACATGACACAACTGCAGAGGCGTCTGATAAATCGCTAGCGCAATTATCAGAAAACGTAGATTCTTCAATTTTAACTGGATATCTTTAAGAAAAGTCAATGCGAACATATGTTCAGAGAAAGAGAAAAGATATTCTTTCAGAGTTCGATTCATCGAACGTACCTGCAGAGAAACAAACTTGCATAGTAAGTAATTTTTTTGCTGCTTTCTACTGAAACGGTCGGGATAATTACAGCAAAACTCATTCTTTTACACTTCTTTTGCGATCATTCTTTTACGTAGGAAGAATTTTTTTTAACTCAAATTAGGAGTAGAATCATGCCTCGTAAACATTTTTCATTCGCGATACGTACACATTTAGATACGTACACATTTAGATACGTACACATTTAGATACGTACACATTTAGATACGAACACATTTGATCTAGTTTTTATTTGATCATTCCCGGTGCTGTTGACTGAAAAAGGATTTTGATAAACTATTCATTAAGGGAGTGCACCTGCGTTGCTCTTGATGCAACACTTCAGAAGCAGGTGATTTACTGAGTCAATGTGAGGAACTAAAGAGTCACTTAACACGAAGTTGAGTGTGAGCTCTTTTGTGCTGTATTAAAAAGAGACTTGATTAAAATTGAATAAATAAGATTATTTACTCCTTTTAGTATAGGTTGAAAATTTGCAAAAAAACTCAACTTTTAACACTTGTCAGAATAATCCTTCAGACCGTACTAGTATATTTCTTTTACGTCATCTTACTTGTTCTTGATCGTTACGGAAAACACTTGAGTAATTTTCGAGCGTGAATTTTCTAAATTCAAAGTAAAGATCTTAAACATCACATCTTTTACATTCAAAATGAGAATTACCACTTCGTAAATTCAACAGCAATTTAGAATTTCCTTACTAATGTACACATCATACAGTAAAAATTTTAAAATATTCAAGTAATCAAGTTCTTTGTTCAACAGAGATGCATGAAATAAAACTGTGAACGTTTCCATAAAATCGCATCATCTTCCAACAAATGATGCAAAAAAAATTTCAAAATGCTAAACTGTGTAAAATAAATACAAGAATTTCCTGAGACGGTAACGAACGATTCATCAAGGGCAGCTAAACGAAATCTTTTTATCCCAAAAATTCTCATACTTAACCTTTTACATATGATATTTGACCGAGTTTTAAACTTGTGCCAATATGGCATCCCTAACCCAGATACTAAACAAAATTACCTCACTAACCACTCAAGGTAACAGCTCACCATAAACAGCGTTAACAGCCATACAAATGAACATCTTGAACAGTCCAGCAAAGCTCTGCACCGTATACACGCACAAACTTCATGCTTCACATCGCAACGTCACAAACAACTCAACTCACTTGTATTCCTCACAGCACAATTTTCGCAGCCCCTCTCTTCAATAAGCTCCAAAATTACGCAATAAATCGATTCCCGCCATGTGCGAAACACGTCAAATATTGCAGCTGAACTGCGCAAAATATGGATGATGTTCAATATTCCTATCATCATAATCCGTTATCAGACTGGAATTCTGTGAATTTTCCAGTAAAATTCAACGGCTAAATTTCACGTCTTCTGTTGATACAAGGGGATTTATAATGAATGAAAGAGCAAAGAAAATCGCTTTAATAGAAATCACATTTCTTTAAAAAACATTTCAATAAAAAAGAACGTTTCGACCAATTTTTGGTCAATTTCAATAATCAGTAAAACGTGGTAAAGGGAACAGTGAAAATTTTTTATTCATTGTTAGACTTTGCAAAAAGCAAAACCTTTACTTATATCCATATGGGGATTAATTTATTGCACTAAAGTGGAATGTCGACAAATTTGGAGCACTTGCGTTTTTTGATGAATTGAAATTTTCTTAGCAACTTGTCAAATTTATTACCTATTCCCAATTACGTTTATAATAATTGTATAAATTTATACCATTGAATATTAATACGAAAACGCAATTGTTTGTATGTTATCAATGAACCTCAAGAGAAATGCACTCAATGAATACAAAAAAACACACTTTAGCCGAAATTCCTTTCATTTAATAGTAGTTTAAAATTCTGCAAACAAAAAGCAGAAATTTGACAAATACTTATTTGGGGTTCTGCTCACACAAAAATTTAAAAATATCTCATAGAGAAAACAGAAAAAAATAACAGTCTAACCATTTCATATTTGCTCGACCACATTCCTAACATGAACGGATATACCTCAAGATAGTAAAATTTATTTTCATTCATCCATTTCAAATAAATACAAGCATTTGAAAATGCTACGATCTTTACTATTTTACAATAAAACCAAAAATATGATTTAACTTACACGCACTACATGTTTGAACAATACATGTACCTCAATTCAAATAAATGACAACAAATTTACCCCATTCAGTATTCCTTTAACACTTTTATTGCGACGTGCACCACCAGTGGTACACGGAGGTAATTTTCACAAAGCTGCTGACCGGCCAGTAGTCGCAAACTCAATTTTCATAAGTATTTTATCACAGCTGAATGACGGAACGATCCAGTTCATGTTTGGTATTTTCCAAATAGCTTACTATACAATTGACATTAAATTTGAGTTTGGTGTTGAACTTAATATTTAGTAGTCGTAATCAAATTGTAAAGCATTTTTACTGAGCTTTAGGTATAAATTGTGTTAAGTTACAGTTCATTTTCATTCTCGAACTTTTGCGTCTTTGTTTATATATTTGATACGTCCCGATTTTTGAGAACATTAACTTTTTCAACTTCAATCTGAAGAAGATTGCGAAGTCGTTCATGCATATTTACTTGAAAAATCACCACAAATAGCATTATTTCGCCGTATATACATGCGTGTATTCCTTCAGTGAGATACAACTGCAGTATCAACGGGAATTAGCGCTCAAACAGGGAATATGTGAGATTCCGAGCCACAGTTCAAAGGCCTTCTTTTTGTTTCAATGGAATAGTTTTTTTGTTTGTAACAGCTTATGCACATCGATTTACCGAAGTCTTTTCTTCCATTACCTCTGACTTTCTTTTTCAAATTTAATCTAGCAGCATAAACTTTTTTGTCATGGGCTACGTATAGATATAGATTATAGACACCTTACGTATAGATTTCCCGTTCCCAAAACTCCATATTAAATGCTCCCTTACTTCTTCCTCCCTTTGAAACAATTTTGTCGTGGTCAAGGAAGCCTAAACTAACTTATCTAATCTCACAAAACTGACGTAAGTTTTAAAACAACACACAATTTGTTTTAAATTCATGCACTAATCGTTTAGGTCAGAACTATTCCAATGAAAAAAATTATTAGTACGATGTCATACCAGAACCCCAAAGGAAAAAAGAGCAAGATTTGGAAGAATGTAACGATGGGAACTGACGCCTCTTGCAGATATAAAATACTTTCTTGAAAACGTTAGTCTGTCCCACGTCAATAGCTACGATAGCGATTCCAGCTATCGCTGCTTATTGCCTCTTACTGATAACGATGACTAGCAGAGACGATACGACGTGCTTCGATTCAGGCAACTAAGCAATCACTCGATTATACAGTAACTATAATAATCGTAGGACTTCCCACGATGATTAAATTGCAATTGTCCACTAAATTAATTGAGGTAATGTCAACTCCGTATATGTACTGATGCAGCATCATTTGAGTGATTTAAAGCGATTGCAGTAGCATAATTTTCCTTGAAATCCAAATCCTCCTCAGAAATAACATTAAAGCCCGAACCGTCAATTTGACTCAAACGTTGAAATCGTATTTTTGTGCGCAAGAAAATAGTTTAGTCAAGTCAATATTCAACTCACATCAAAGGCGTTGTTGAAAGACTTTAACCTACGAAGAAACGTCGTATTATAAACAGAAATGACGAAAGATCAGAGTCATGCTGAACTGCAAGTAGCGTACAGCCGAGACACTCATTAATTCGTCTTCACAATCCTAATTTCATAACGCACAGATCTTGAAAATTGTTTCAGATTTTCAGGGTAAAGAGTTTCCAATCTGGTGTTTAGATGCTAAGGAAATGACGATTAGAATTTTTTAGATTAGATACGTTTGTCTGAGCCACTCTAGCTGCAACAACGGCGTTCCAAAGAGAGAAAAGGAGGAAGGCAACATTTATTCCGAACGTTAGTGAAAGCGGAATCTATGCACAAGGTGCATAGAAACATGAGGTTATGAAGTAAGTTTGTGAAACAAGACACACGTTGAAGAGGACAATTGGAGGCGCTGGAAAACAGGAAAGTTGCAAACCGAAAATAGTTCGTAACAAAAACAAAAACCTATTCTATTTCAAAAAAAAGGAAGGCCTATTTTATCCTTCGCTCGGGACCTCACATCTTCCCTCTGGCAGCGGTAGTGCCCATAGATACAATATTTGTATTCTTCTGAGGTGAGGTCGAGACGAGGAACTTTGGCAGAACGTCGTGATGCTTAGGTAGCATGTCAACTTTGTGTCTGCTAACGAATACTCTCATCAGATCAGCCGCTGAGCACAACATCCACTGAGCACACCATCCACTGAGCACAGCAGCCACTGAGCACAACAGCCGCTGAGCACAACATCCACTGAGCACAACAGCCACTGAGCACAACATCCACTGAGCACAACAGCCACTGAGCACAACAGCCACTGAGCACAACATCCACTGAGCACAACAGCCACTGAGCACAACAGCCGCTGAGCACAACATCCACTGAGCACAACATCCACTGAGCACAACATCCACTGAGCACAACAGCCGCTGAGCACAACAGCCACTGAGCACAACATCCACTGAGCACAACAGCCACTGAGCACAACATCCACTGAGCACAACAGCCACTGAGCACAACAGCCACTGAGCACAACAGCCACTGAGCACAACAGCCACTGAGCACAACAGCCACTGAGCACAACAGCCACTGAGAACAACAGCCGCTGAGCACAACAGCCGCTGAGCACAACATCCACTGAGCACAACAGCCACTGAGCACAACAGCCACTGAGCACAACAGCCACTGAGCACAACAGCCGCTTACCACAACAGACACTGAGCACTACAGGCGCTTACCACAACAGTCACTGAGCACAACAGTCACTGAGCACAACAGCCGCTTACCACAACAGACACTGAGCACTACAGGCGCTTACCACAACAGTCACTGAGCACAACAGTCACTGAGCACAACAGCCACTGAGCACAACAGTCACTGAGCACAACAGTCACTGAGCACAACAGCCACTGAGCACAACAGCCACTGAGAACAACAGCCACTGAGCACAACAGCCACTGAGAACAACAGCCGCTGAGCACAACAGCCGCTGAGCACAACATCCACTGAGCACAACAGCCACTGAGCACAACAGCCACTGAGCACAACAGCCACTGAGCACAACAGCCGCTTACCACAACAGACACTGAGCACTACAGGCGCTTACCACAACAGTCACTGAGCACAACAGTCACTGAGCACAACAGCCGCTTACCACAACAGACACTGAGCACTACAGGCGCTTACCACAACAGTCACTGAGCACAACAGTCACTGAGCACAACAGCCACTGAGCACAACAGTCACTGAGCACAACAGTCACTGAGCACAACAGCCACTGAGCACAACAGCCACTGAGAACAACAGCCGCTGAGCACAACAGCCGCTGAGCACAACATCCACTGAGCACAACAGCCACTGAGCACAACAGCCACTGAGCACAACAGCCACTGAGCACAACAGCCGCTTACCACAACAGACACTGAGCACTACAGGCGCTTACCACAACAGTCACTGAGCACAACAGTCACTGAGCACAACAGCCACTGAGCACAACAGCCACAGAGCACAACAGACACTGAGCACAACAGGCACTTACCACAACAGTCACTGAGCACAACAGCCACTGACCACAACAGACACTGAGCACAACAGCCACTGAGCACAACAGCCGCTCACCACAACAGACACTGACCACAACAGTCACTGAGCACAACAGCCACTGACCACAACAGACACTGAGCACAACAGTCACTGAGCACAACAGCCACTGACCACAACAGACACTGAGCACAACAGCCACTGAGCACAACAGCCGCTCACCACAACAGACACTGACCACAACAGACACGGCCCAAATCGACAACGAATTTGCGGAAAAAAAAAATTTGGTTAGTATACACCACAATAGTGAACACATGCTTCTAAGTTTTAGTACTGAACACGTCTGAAGATTAAATCCAACTGCACATCGCTTTCAACATCTTTTGCGTAAGATTTACGAGTTCGTCCCCTTCAAATCAATTGTGTTATAAAATTTGAAGTACATTTCAATGGGTGAAAATACAAACTTTTACTTGATTCAATTCATGAATTTACCTCAATTCCTTCACAGAAAAACACTGACGTTAAACACGAATTTGCCTCAGCACTAACAAAACACTTATCAACATTTCTCACAACTTCGGAGGCGGAGAAAATACATAATCGAAGCGTTGGCAGAAGCTGCTTCAACGTGCGTAGAGAACAGCGATAACAGGAGCATCTGTAGGAGCATATCATATCTCAATTAAAGCTAGTGATAGCGAAGAGCCAGAGCGATAAGCAATCATAACCGGTCCTGCCGAAAAATAAAGCTCTCATGCGTGACGTTTGGAAAGATTCTACTCCGCTCTTATATTGGAAAGCTCAAACTGGGAACATAAGCTAACACGCAAAAGCATGAGCTAACTACGGCCAGAAATTGATATTTCTTTATGTATGGTATCAACGATCAAGTAGATTCCGAATCGAGGTAAACGGAAATGACTGGGATCTATCGCCAGAACAAGGATAGACATGCAATACTTGTATGCGGCTCGGATCGGAGTAGGAGTAGAGCTGAAATTCCCGAAGTTTTGCA
The DNA here is from genome assembly GCA_030386875.1 of Morinoia aosen. Taxonomy (NCBI): domain Eukaryota; kingdom Metazoa; phylum Arthropoda; class Malacostraca; order Amphipoda; family Talitridae; genus Morinoia; species Morinoia aosen. The sequence continues at coordinate 42,412,351 of CM059574.1, forward strand.
TGAACGGGAGTATACAATAACTGAAAAATGCAAAACTAACAAAAACGCGATTTGCATTTCTTCAGTTGATAAGATAATAGAAAATTTCACCTCCTGCTACTGCTTGGAGCGTTATACTACAATGGTCAGTCCTGTGATAATTTTGTCTCCCTCGGTCGTGATGTTCATTTCGTGGTATTCCTGCGTTGTGTGCTGCACTTGCGTTCAAACAAGTTCTTGATTGGGTTCAACACTTCGACCGCAATTAGTTAAACTGAAGTTCTATGTTCAACTCAAATTTAAAGTCAAATGTAGAAAGCAATTTTGAAAATAGTTAACATTAGCGGGATCATGCCTTCATTTATCTTTAATTATGTATTTATGAAAATTGAGCCAGTAACTACTGGTCGGTCAGCAGCACTATGAAAATCCCCTTTGTGACCACCGGTGGCGCACGTTGCGGTCAAAGTGTTAAATAACTCGTGAAACCCGAATTGTGACTTTTTTGCAAGTGATAACATATTTTTGATGATTTTCATGCTAACATTTTCGGTCATCATTACCAATCACCGACCTTGACATCGAAAAGCTACAAACTTCCTTCACTTGTCGCTTTATCTGTCTATTTATATACTTGTTTAGCCCTGATAATCTTGTTTGTTTGCTTGGTTGTCATCGCCCAGTAATAACAGTGTTTTTTCAGTAATAACATCTAGTAACATGCAACGCCTAGCTTTTAGTTGTCACAAGAGGTAAAATTAAAAGCCCAGCTTCTGGTACTAATACAAGACGAAATGGAACTTTCTGGTAACGTGCATTGCGGATGCGACTTGTTCCAATTGTCCACTTCTTGAAAAATTTTCCTTAAAAATTAGTAATACGAGAACCAAGGATAATGATTGAGGGATTTTAAGGGTTCATAAAAGAGAAACTAATGATGATACGAGGAAAAACACTTCGAGCAAATATTTAGTCCTTTGAATTCAATATTCTTTCAAGATATTTTAAGAATTTCAATACTTTAGTCAATCAAGTCGCTTGGAATTTCACCTTAGTTATGAGAACCACGTCCCGTAGAACAATTATTTGGCACTTTGACAGCGACGTGCGCCACCGGTGGTACACGGAAGTAATTTCCATAATGCTGCTGACCGGCCAGTAGCCGCAAACTCAATTTTCATAAATATTTAATCAAAGCTAAATGAAGGCACGATCCAGTTCATGTTTGGCTTTTTCCAAATAGCTTACTACAATTGACATTAAATTTGAGTTTGGTGTTGATCTTAATATTTAGTTGTTGCAATCAAAGTGTTAATGAGCAATGGTTGCTTTTAGGTCTGCGATACTCGGCATTAAAACATATCAACAGATAATAAGAAAACTTATCCCGTAGGATTTCCAGCGTACGTCGAAAGGTACGCGATTTTGCATGATTGTGCTCGAACCGTAGATCGTCAGGTTCGTGATCGGTAATGAATTCGATGATTTAGATCGAGAAAAATTTCATGAACTTCCAAGCATTTCACAGCAATGGTCGGAGTTGAGTCGCAGAAACATTTTCTATACCAAACAATAAGGAAGTTACACGCTCATATCTCACATGCACACAAGACTGAAGGTTTAATAAGTTACAGCGGTTGTCGGTGTAATTCACGGAGGTTTCTTTCAGAGAAGCTTCGAAAGTTTTGTTTATCAAGCATTCCTGATAAATAAAAGTGCGCTTCTAACACTGCAGATCAGAAAAGCTGTAGTGCGAATGCTTTATTGTTCCGACCCAAATATGCCAGATTTCTTAGTTCCTCTAACCCAATCCCTGAACATGAAAACTGCATTCAATGTATTTTTCAGTGGTTAAACGTTTCCGTTTTATTATTAGCTTTTTCAATTACATTTAACGTATCCACTTCCAATTGGCTCGATCCTGAGAAGAAAACCTGGCCCAAAGAGGTGGCCTAGTCCCACATCAAGTCTTAGGAGGAATTGGGCTTCATAAAAGCAATAAAAAATATTTTCCTAGTGCATTTACCCCGAAGAAGTCAATATCAAAATTCCCTCAATTCACCGAATATCACGGAATACAGAGAACCAAAAGTTCAGCTAGTAGCTTATTTTCAATGAATTACTTTATTCTTGGAGAAGCAAGCTAACTGACGCAACCGTTTCCGAGGCATCAAATCACGTCAAAAGTACATTGAAAAACACTGTTCCTGCAGACAGCTCGATCTGCAGACAGCTCGATCTGCAGACAGCTCGATCTGCAGACAGCTCGATATGCAGACAGCTCGATATGCAGACAGCTCGATATGCAGACAGCTCGATATGCAGATAGCTCGATCAAAAACCAATGATAGTACTTTTTTACTATCTCTATTGGAAATAAAGTGTTTTTCTCTTTTTCTTTCTTTTTTCGATATTTTGACGCGGACACTCAACGCGCATAACACAGGAGAGTCTCGCCCCACCAATTCTTAGCCAGCTTGAAAGTGAACAACTCATGCAGTGCTCGTCACACTCGCTTCTATTTGAATGGGTCAAACGACTATTTTGAAAATATGGTACTTGTGGGTCATCTGTCACCACTTGTTTAGGGGAAAAAGTGTTTTTCCAACTGAATTTTTTATAAACCGCTCAGAATCACGATTACTCGTCATATTTTTCCTTGCTACAAAAATCCCTTTCTTCCTCTTAGATTTACGTGGATATTAGCAGAAAATTTTTCCCCTACCTCGAAGTTACAGTTGCCTACGATAACCGCTCACTGAAACAGAAAGTTGCTCCCCCAAAATCGTTACCCTCAACATGTAAGTCGCGATGTGAGCCGCCGGTGTACACGGAGGCAATTTCGCTGACCGACCAGTAGTCACTGACTCAATTTTTATAGATATTTAAACAAAGCTATATCAAGTCACGATCGAGTTAATATTCACCATTTTCAAATTTTTTTTACAACATTGGCTTCATATTTGAGTTGAACATCGAATTTCAGTTTAACCCATCGCGGGCAACGCGTTAATGCCAACGTGAGAACATAGGAAAATGTGAACCTAAGAATACGAAGTACATACTCGTACTTATATAAATACACGCGAGCGATGATTTTTAAATTGTAATAAAAATGGTCGACGTTGTGAAGTATGGAAGATTAGCTGCGGATAGGAGTTGGCAACACAAGAAACGTTCTCACTGTAGCACTGGCTCGGGCTTGCCAGACCTCACTGATGCTGATACCGAACTTTGCCGCCCGGCCAGAGTTCTGGAGAGGAGCTGAGTGTGTGGTGGTGGAGCTGGGAGAGAATAGTTGTGTGGTGGTGGATATGGCAGAGAAGAATAGGTGTGTATGGTGGTAGAGCTGGTGAAGAATAGGTAAGTGGTGGTATATCTGGTGAAGAATAGGTGTGTGGTTATATATCTGGTGAAGAATAGGTGTGTGGTGGTATATCTGGTGGAGAATAGGTATGTGGTGGTATACCTGGTGGAGAATCGGTGTGTGGTGGTATATCTGGTGGAGAATAGGTGTGTGGTGGTATATCTGGTGAAGAATAGGTATGTGGTGGTATACCTGGTGGAGAATAGGTGTGTGGTGGTATATCTGGTGGAGAATAGGTGTGTGGTGGTATATCTGGTGAAGAATAGGTGTGTGGTGGTATACCTGTTGGAGAATAGGTATGTGGTGGTATACCTGGTGGAGAATAGGTGTGTGGTGGTATATCTGTTGGAGAATAGGTATGTGGTGGTATATCTGTTGGAGAATAGGTGTATGGTGGTATATCTGTTGGAGAATAGGTATGTGGTGGTATATCTGTTGGAGAATAGGTATGTGGTGGTATACCTGGTGGAGAATAGGTGTGTGGTGGTATACCTGGTGGAGAATAGGTGTGTGGTGGTATCTGGTGGAGAATAGGTGTGTGGTGGTATATCTGGTGAAGAATAGGTTTGTGGTGGTATATCTGTTGGAGAATAGGTATGTGGTGGTATATCTGGTGAAGAATAGGTATGTGGTGGTATACCTGGTGGAGAATAAGTGTGTGGTGGTATATCTGTTGGAGAATAGGTATGTGGTGGTATATCTGGTGAAGAATGGGTATGTGGTGGTATACCTGGTGGAGAATAGGTGTGTGGTGGTATATCTGGTGGAGAATAGGTGTGTGGTGGTATATCTGGTGAAGAATAGGTATGTAGTGGTATACCTGGTGGAGAATAGGTGTGTGGTGGTATATCTGGTGGAGAATAGGTGTGTGGTGGTATATCTGGTGAAGAATAGGTATGTGGTGGTATACCTGGTGGAGAATAGGTGTGTGGTGGTATATCTGGTGGAGAATAGGTGTGTGGTGGTATATATGGTGAAGAATAGGTATGTGGTGGTATACCTGGTGGAGAATAGGTGTGTGGTGGTATATCTGGTGAAGAATAGGTGTGTGGTGGTATATCTGTTGGAGAATCGGTATGTGGTGGTATATCTGTTGGAGAATAGGTGTGTGGTGGTATATCTGGTGAAGAATAGGTGTGTGGTGGTATATATGTTGGAGAATAGGTGTGTGGTGGTATATCTGTTGGAGAATAGGTATGTGGTGGTATATCTGTTGGAGAATAGGTGTGTGGTGGTATATCTGTTGGAGAATAGGTGTGTAACGATATATTCAACAAAAGTTATCTATATACGTAGAGAGGACAGGCGCGACAACCGGCAGGTCGACGCTAGGCTGCCCGAGAGGTATAGGGGGTACAGGAGCAGGGAGAAGTAGGTAAAGGGGGGTTAGAGGCCATTTCGAGAGCTAGTCCAAAATACATCACATATACGGGAGTTGTTGTAAATAAACAACATAGCACAGGAAAATAGTGGGTTTAAAAAGATTATTATATAAGAGCAAGGGACTAAGGAATGTTGGTATTTGAGAGTAAAGCGCGGAGTAATTTCAGTTTGAAGTAAGGGACACGTAGCACAAGGAAAGCGACGCTTTAGAACGAACCAATTAGAGGGCGAGGATTTTTCGCGCGCATTCCGCTTAGCCGATGCGCATCCCTTGTTCGAGGGGACCATAAATACGCAGAGAGTTTGCGAGCCGGCCTACTTCGTCGATTCACTGACTCAGTGCAGGATGTAGGGATACGAGTTCTTCGAGGGGGAGGTGAGATTTTGTTCTTTGTTCTTCGAAGAATCTCATACAGCTCATTAAATTTGTGTTCATAAAAAGTGTGGAGTGATTCAAGTAGGTATGGTTGACAATTTTTATTGCAATTGAAGTTGTTGTCTAGATGGGGCGCAGTAATTTTCATTGTTAATATTGGAATTTGCTCTTTGGGTTTTCATATAAATTATCCTCGAATTGTTCTCGTGTTTGGAGTTTCACTTTAATGTGGGGAATGAAAGAATTATTACATTATTTCTTAGAGGGAAATCAGAACATTCGTGTCTTATTGAACTATTGAAGTGTAGGCTAAATGGTTTTCATTTTTATTCCGAAACAGAATGCTTGTGATTTGTTAGAGGGAAAATAAATAAATTTTATGATTGATTTGGGGATTAAAGGGGGGTAAAATTCAATCAATTCGGTTTGAGGTAGGGGCATTGCAAGGAATAAAGATTCAAGTGGAGTGTAGTCACTTAATATGATCCTTGTTCCCAGGAGGGTCGGGTGCTTGAATTCGGCGGCTTGGAATGCTTGACGATGTGGGCCAAGCAACTCCGGGCTGCAGCGCAGCCTTACAAAAATGGCGGTCACCAAGCTGAGGCGTCATTGCCTATACCGCAAATTCTTCGCACTGTAAGGGAAGTTTCACACAAGGAACTAAACGTAGCAGGTTGGCAGGCTACAAGAAATTTAAGAGGATCTCGGGGTTATGCCTTTGAAATGCATCGTTCGGAACGATCAAGAGAAATCATGGATAATAGGCCATAGGTGACTGTGCTTTTTCTTCCGCGCGCGCTGCGATTGCCTAGGATTGTGTAGGATATGTCTCTTGCTGGTTTTTTTGTGTTGGCGTTACAAGGTACGCGCGCCAGTAACTTTCGCTAATATTGTGTGTCACAAATTTCTTTGCTTGCCGAGAATGTCTCATGCCAATCACGTGTTCATTATTTAACTTAAAATAAAGTAATCAATAATGTATCATTAACTGAGTGTTTCATTTCCCATGTTGAACTGAGGTATTGGTGTGGGTGAGCAGATCAGTAGTTACTTTCTCTATTTTTCCAACTGTTCTACCATTTCCTCTTTCTGTGTTTTCCGCTCTGTGTTTCTCATTTCCTCTTTTACTAGGAGGTTTCGAGTCCTCCATTCGAACTAACACAGTGTAGGCGCCTGATCAGCGCTACGTACGCTACACTGTGCAAAGTTTCGTGACAGGTGTGTGGTGGTATATCTGTTGGAGAATAGGTGTGTGGTGGTATATCTGTTGGAGAATAGGTGTGTGGTGGTATATCTGTAGGAGAATAGGTGTGTGGTGGTATATCTGTTGGAGAATAGGTATGTGGTGGTATATCTGTTGGAGAATAGGTGTGTGGTGGTATATCTGGTGGAGAATAGGTGTGTGGTGGTATATCTGGTGAAGAATAGGTGTGTGGTGGTATATCTGGTGAAGAATAGGTGTGTGGTGGTATATCTGGTGAAGAATAGGTGTGTGGTGGTATATCTGTTGGAGAATAGGTGTGTGGTGGTATATCTGTTGGAGAATAGGTGTGTGGTGGTATATCTGGTGAAGAATAGGTGTGTGGTGGTATATCTGGTCGAGAATCGGTGTGTGGTGGTATCTCTGGTGAAGAATAGGTGTGTGGTGGTATATCTGTTGGAGAATAGGTGTGTGGTGGTATATCTGGTGAAGAATAGGTGTGTGGTGGTATATCTGTTGGAGAATAGGTATGTGGTGGTATATCTGTTGGAGAATAGGTGTGTGGTGGTATATCTGTTGAAGAATAGGTGTGTGGTGGTATATCTGTTGGAGAATAGGTGTGTGGTGGTATATCTGTTGGAGAATAGGTGTGTGGTGGTATATCTGTTGGAGAATAGGTGTGTGGTGGTATATCTGTTGGAGAATAGGTATGTGGTGGTATATCTGGTGAAGAATAGGTGTGTGGTGGTATATCTGGTGGAGAATCGGTGTGTGGTGGTATATCTGGTGGAGAATAGGTGTGTGGTGGTATACCTGGTGGAGAATCGGTGTATGGTGGTATATCTGTTGGAAAATAGGTGTGTGGTGGTATATCTGGTGGAGAATAGGTGTGTGGTGGTATATCTGGTGAAGAATAGGTGTGTGGTGGTATATCTGGTGAAGAATAGGTGTGTGGTGGTATATCTGTTGGAGAATAAGTGTGTGGTGGTATATCTGTTGGAGAATAGGTGTGTGGTGGTATATCTGGTGAAGAATAGGTGTGTGGTGGTATATCTGGTGGAGAATCGGTGTGTGGTGGTATATCTGGTGAAGAATAGGTGTGTGGTGGTATATCTGTTGGAGAATAGGTGTGTGGTGGTATATCTGGTGAAGAATAGGTGTGTGGTGGTATATCTGGTGAAGAATAGGTGTGTGGTGGTATATCTGGTGGAGAATCGGTGTGTGGTGGTATATCTGGTGGAGAATAGGTGTGTGGTGGTATATCTGGTGGAGAATCGATGTGTGGTGGTATATCTGTTGGAGAATAGGTGTGTGGTGGTATATCTGGTGGAGAATAGGTGTGTGGTGGTATATCTGTTGGAGAATAGGTGTGTGGTGGTATATCTGGATGAGAATAGGTGTGTGGTGGTATATCTGGTGAAGAATAGGTGTGTGGTGGTATATCTGTTGGAGAATAGGTGTGTGGTGGTATATCTGTTGGAGAATAGGTGTGTGGTGGTATATCTGTTGGAGAATAGGTGTGTGGTGGTACATCTGTTGGAGAATAGGTGTGTGGTGGTATATCTGTTGGAGAATAGGTGTGTGGTGGTATATCTGTTGGAGAATAGGTATGTGGTGGTATATCTGTTGGAGAATAGGTGTGTGGTGGTATATCTGTTGGAGAATAGGTGTGTGGTGTATATCTGTTGGAGAATAGGTGTGTGGTGGTATATCTGTTGGAGAATAGGTGTGTGGTGTATATCTGTTGGAGAATAGGTGTGTGGTGGTATATCTGTTGGAGAATAGGTGTGTGGTGGTATATCTGTTGGAGAATAGGTGTGTGGTGGTATATCTGTTGGAGAATAGGTGTGTGGTGGTATATCTGTTGGAGAATAGGTGTGTGGTTGTATATCTGTTGGAGAATAGGTGTGTGGTGGTATATCTGTTGGAGAATAGGTGTGTGGTGGTCTATCTGTTGGAGAATAGGTGTGTGGTGGTGGTATCTGGTGAAGAATAGGTGTGTGGTGGTATATCTGTTGGAGAATAGGTGTGTGGTGGTATATCTGTTGGAGAATAGGTGTGTGGTGGTATATCTGTTGGAGAATAGGTGTGTGGTGGTATATCTGTTGGAGAATATGTGTGTGGTGGTATATCTGTTGGAGAATAGGTGTGTGGTGGTATATCCGTTGGAGAATAGGTGTGTGGTGGTATATCCGTTGGAGAATAGGTGTGTGGTGGTATATCTGTTGGAGAATAGGTATGTGGTGGTATATCTGTTGGAGAATAGGTGTGTGGTGGTATATCTGTTGGAGAATAGGTGTGTGGTGGTATATCTGTTGGAGAATAGGTATGTGGTGGTATATCTGGTGAAGAATAGGTGTGTGGTGGTATATCTGGTGGAGAATCGGTGTGTGGTGGTATATCTGGTGGAGAATAGGTGTGTGGTGGTATATCTGGTGGAGAATCGGTGTGTGGTGGTATATCTGTTGGAGAATAGGTGTGTGGTGGTATATCTGTTGGAGAATAGGTGTGTGGTGGTGGTATCTGGTGAAGAATAGGTGTGTGGTGGTATATCTGTTGGAGAATAGGTGTGTGGTGGTATATCTGTTGGAGAATAGGTGTCTGGTGGTATATCTGTTGGAGAATAGGTGTGTGGTGGTATATCTGTTGGAGAATAGGTGTGGGGTGGTATATCTGTTGGAGAATAGGTGTGTGGTGGTATATCTGTTGGAGAATAGGTGTGTGGTGGTATATCTGTTGGAGAATAGGTGTGTGGTGGTATATCTGTTGGAGAATAGGTGTGTGGTGGTATATGTGTTGGAGAATAGGTGTGTGGTGGTATATCTGTTGGAGAATAGGTATGTGGTGGTATATCTGGTGAAGAATAGGTGTGTGGTGGTATATCTGGTGGAGAATCGGTGTGTTGTTGTATCTGGTGGAGAATAGGTGTGTGGTCGTATATCTGGTGGAGAATCGGTGTGTGGTGGTATATCTGTTGGAGAATAGGTGTGTGGTGGTATATCTGGTGGAGAATCGGTGTGTGGTGGTATATCTGTTGGAGAATAGGTGTGTGGTGGTATATCTGGTGGAGAATAGGTGTGTGGTGGTATATCTGGTGGAGAATCGGTGTGTGGTGGTATATCTGTTGGAGAATAGGTGTGTGGTGGTATATCTGTTGGAGAATAGGTGTGTGGTGGTATATCTGTTGGAGAATCGGTGTGTGGTGGTATATCTGTTGGAGAATAGGTGAGTGGTGGTATATCTGCTGGAGAATAGGTGTGTGGTGGTATATCTGGTGGAGAAAAATAGGTGTGTGTGGGTAGACCTGGAAGAGAAGAATAGGTGTGTGGAGGTATACATGTCAGTTCAGGCACATGTGGTAGTAAACCTCATAGCAGATCAGGGATACGGACGTTGTGTGTAGTGGTAACCCTCATGACTTAGCTGAAGTATGTATGTTATTTGAGGTAGAACAGAGATGGGCATGTGATATGTGGTAAGCGATCTCATTCCAGCTGTGCTATGATGTAATAGTATAATGATATTCTACCTCGTATGGTTGAATATTTTTTTAAATATGATGTTGAAATGATTGAAATGATGTTCATTCACGTGGTGTGTGGCAGCAGACATAGCAGACGAGACAGTCATGTGATGTATGGGGCAGCAGACATAGCAGACGAGACAGCCATGTGATACATGTGGCAGCAGACACAGCAGACGAGACAGCCATGTGATGTATGTGGCAGCAGACATAGCAGACGAGACAGACATGTGGTGTGTGGCAGCAGACATAGCAGACGAGACAGACATGTGATGTATGTGGCAGCAGACACAGCAGACGAGACAGACATGTGATGTATGTGGCAGCAGACACAACAGACGAGACAGCCATGTGATGTATGTGGCAGCAGACATAGTAGACGAGACAGCCATGTGATGTATGGGGCCAGCCTACACAGCAGACGAGACAGACATGTGATGTATGTGGCAGCAGACACAACAGACGAGACAGACATGTGATGTATGTGGCAGCAGACATAGTAGACGAGACAGCCATGTGATGTATGGGGCCAGCCTACACAGCAGACGAGACAGACATGTGATGTATGTGGCAGCAGACACAACAGACGAGACAGACATGTGATGTATGTGGCAGCAGACATAGTAGACGAGACAGACATGTGATGTATGGGGCAGCAGACACAGCAGACGAGACAGACATGTGATGTATGTGGCAGCAGACACAACAGACGAGACAGACATGTGATGTATGTGGCAGCAGACATAGTAGACGAGACAGCCATGTGATACATGGGGCCAGCCTACACAGCAGACGAGACAGACATGTGATGTATGTGGCAGCAGACACAACAGACGAGACAGACATGTGATGTATGTGGCAGCAGACACAACAGACGAGACAGACATGTGATGTATGTGGCAGCAGACATAGTAGACGAGACAGCCATGTGATACATGGGGCCAGCCTACACAGCAGACGAGACAGTCATGTGATGTATGTGGCAGCAGACATAGTAGACGAGACAGCCATGTGATACATGGGGCCAGCCTACACAGCAGACGAGACAGACATGTGATGTATGTGGCAGCAGACACAACAGACGAGACAGACATGTGATGTATGTGGCAGCAGACATAGTAGACGAGACAGCCATGTGATACATGGGGCCAGCCTACACAGCAGACGAGACAGACATGTGATGTATGTGGCAGCAAACACAGCAGACGAGACAGCCATGTGATGTATGGGGCAGCAGACACAGCACACGAGACAGCCATGTGATGTATGGGGCAGCAGACACAGCACACGAGACAGCCATGTGATGTATGGGCTAGTAGACACAGCAGACGAGACAGCCATGTGATGTATGGGGCAGCAGACACAGCAGACGAGACAGCCATGTGATGTATGGGGCAGCAGACACAGCACACGAGACAGCCATGTGATGTATGGGCTAGTAGACACAGCAGACGAGACAGCCATGTGATGTATGGGGCAGCAGACACAGCAGACGAGACAGCCATGTGATGTATGTGGCAGCAGACACAGCAGACGAGACAACCATGTGATGTATGGGGCAGCAGACACAGCAGACGAGACAGCCATGTGATGTATGAGGCAGCAGACGAGACAGCCATGTGATGTATGGGGCAGCAGACACAGCAGACGAGACAGCCATGTGATGTATGGGGCAGCAGACACAGCAGACGAGACAGCCATGTGATGTATGGGGCAGCAGACACAGCAGACGAGACAGCCATGTGATGTATGAGGCAGCAGACGAGACAGCCATGTGATGTATGGGGCAGCAGACACAGCAGACGAGACAGCCATGTGATGTATGGGGCAGCAGACACAGCAGACGAGACAGCCATGTGATGTATGGGGCAGCAGACACAGCAGACGAGACAGCCATGTGATGTACGTGGCACATGAACGCATAGCGCATAGACATGAACTGTGCGTGTCTGCGCTCTCACAGCCGAGAGCCGATAAGATAGAGACTGAATTAACATATCTTCTTGTACAGCACGCACGAAACACATCTTGGTACTAACGAAAAATTCTGAAAAATTTGAATGAAAAAGGAAAAATGCAAAATAGCGCTCACGGCAGATGGAAGAACACAATATCTAAGTGACGAAGAAAAATGAAGATCCAAAAATAGCAGAAAGGTAAAGCTATCAGAAATAGCGCATCGTTAATTCCAAATGCATCACTTAATTTTCAAGCTTTTTTGAAATCTGTACGTTTCACTGATGGAAAAATGAACTTATCTCGCACCTCTTTCTTACACAGCACATTGAGGATGCCCTGAATATTTACACTCCTCTTCTTACTTGAGGTTTTAAACGAGAGAATGAAATAAAATTGTCACCTACGGTGATTCAGTCTCTGAACCATTTTCCTCACAAAATTTAATCCTGTTCATATCCCGATATTCTTTTGACTGACTCACGCAAGTTATGAATTTTATAATATTGTCCTAAACAAGCTCATTGCGTTCAAGAATAGATATTCTGTCAAATTTTCCGTGCTTGAATCGGATTGGAGACGAATTTCTGAGCACGGTGAGATGTTGCGGTCGCAAATTTCGCTGCGCAGAGCGGCAAGAGCTGAAATGCGTGATGACAAGCTTCTCTTAATCTATATCTATACTATAATGGGAGCCGTGTCCGTCCGTCTCTCTGTCTGTCCGAAGCCAGCCGAAAGTGCGTGATGAACGTATCTGTGAGGACGTATCTGTGCACTCGGCCTCATCAACATCAACTCTCGAGAGATTGAATTTTTTTATTTCTCACGGCCTTTCTTTCATTTCGCCTTCTTTCTTATTCCAAATAAAGGGAGGCGGACTAGTTCATATATCCGACGGCCTGATTGTCAACCACTTTACGCCGTCGTAGTTACGCAGCAACTCGCGTAAGTTTATATGCGTACGCTGAGCCCCGTTACAAGCTGTATAAAGTTAGGGCATACAACACGTGATCAGATAATGCGCTCAGCATCTTGCAACTTTTCGGGGTTTTCAGCGGTTGAATAGTTAGTTCATTTTTAGGGATATTTCAAAAGAAAAGAAGTCAATGAGTTTTCTATGCTAGAACAAATTCAAAGACAGTTTTGAAGTACTAGCTAGAGGTAGATCTCATGCTATAGTGAGGTAGACCTCACGCTATAGCCAGCACCTAATATAGATTGTTCAGGATATTTAAGATTAAAATTCATGCTCAAGTTTTTCATGGGAAATACTCACGCTGATGAAGCTCGTAGCGTAGCCATTTTTGCACTTTCCGCCAAATTGACAGCCAAAACTGCCAAAAATATGCTTTTCACCTAAATTGACGGTGAAAAAGGCCCAAAACGTGCTTTTCACCCAAATTGACTGCTCAAACGGCCACCAAACACACCCTTTTGATTGTTCAAGAAAATTCGGTTCAATAATAATTACCTGCCAGAACACCCAGCAGAACTTACACTGCGAGCTGCACCACCACAACGACAAATATTGGTCGAAAATCGCGCTCCTGGTCTCCTAATTGAGGCTCAGAAATTCCAGAGAGATTCAGTGATAAGACTTGATCGTCTGATCAGGAGGCCTGAGTGAAATGACCATCTAAACTGCCTTATTCATTCTGGACTCCTGCAGGGTTTTGAACGCTGTACGATAAATTATGAAAGAACGTTAAGAAAAACTGTTTCAATAAGTCGTGTTCTCCGTAAGCACTTCAGTTAGAACCATAAAGAACGTACGACAAAATGAGCGAAGGCTATAAATTGAGACATGAATTAGACCACGCACTGTAAGTTTCATTTCTTCGTCCGTCTAACCGGCAAAAACTAAACATGTTTTACATTCAGATCACTTCAATTGATTAAATCATCAATGAGCCTTCAAATGAAAAGAGACGACAAAATTTCAGTGAATTCATTACGAAGCATAAAAAAATTCAAATTAACAAAATGACAAAAACAGCAGCACTATGTCCGTGTGATTATTCAATGCTCTTTAGTAGCCCCTATTCATAGATTTCATTAAATACTATAGTACAGCGCCTCTTTTTCAACTGCTAGTGACTTGTTAATAAAAACTTGAAGTTTTTCGGCAAAGGTCGCTGGGAAATGGCAACAGTTGCCATGCAGATAATAAGCGCAAAAGTGTATCATACATACCACACAGTGTAAAATGGGCCCAGCTTATCTGGCTGCGAATAAACGTTTCAGTAAACAATATTTGGAAACAATAATAGTTAATGACCGTTCCGGTCATTGTTAGTGAGTATAATTGGCATATGACTAGGAAGTAGCTAGATAGATCATACCACGCAGGTCAAGCACACCATGCAATGGTATAAAACAAGCGCAGATTACCCCAGAGCAAATAAACATTTCAGTTAACGGCACAGTCTATCGTAGAGTGTGCATTTGGAAATTGACAAGGAAGTAACCAGATAATAAGCGCTGCAACGTATCATACACAGTTTTAAATGAGCTAAGCTCACCTGCCAGTAAATAAACACTAGCATCATATGCGCAAAGCGTAGCTTTCCCTATCTATCCTTCTCCGCTTCACCTCTTCTCTTCCCGATACACTCTGTGTCAAACTCTCTCTCCGTCTTTTCTATAAGCATCGTTCGCTCGCCAGTAAATAAGCATATCAGTTAACGGCACAGTCGAAGTTAGAGCGTACAATGGAAAATACCAGGGCACGGTGGCAGGGAGCTCTATTACCTGCCCTAACTGGTTGTGTGGGCTAGAAACTTGTGGTCTGCGGGGGGCCTAGCCAACTCTCCTGTGCCGCTCCTGCTGCCCTGGCTACCCGACCTCGTTAGCGTTCAGGCAAAAGTGAACTGCTTCGCCACGCTCTCGTTTTCATGTGATTTTACGCTACGATTAATACAGGGTGCTTCTACTTTTTTATTTTTTTTTTAGGCTTGTTCTCTGTTCACGCTGATTATAGGCAAAAGTGAACTGCTAACGTTCAAGCAAAAGTGAACTGCTAACGTTCAGGCAAAAGTGAACCGATTCGCCGCGCTCTCGTTTTCATGTGATTTTACTCTACGATTAATACAGGGTGCTACTTTAGCGTGAGGTATAGCGCCATATATCGCCTACTATAGCGTGAGGTCTACCGCCATATATCGCCTACTTTAGCGTGAGGTCTACCGCCATATATCGCCTACCCAGGTGTAGTTTGAGATGTACAAATTAAGTGTTTATCGCTTAATTAAATGTATGGAAATAAGTAATATCCATTTGTAACCTAACCTCATGCTGTGGTACTAGCTAGAGGTAGATCTCATGCTATAGTGTGGTAGACCTCACGAAATTGAATTAAAACGTATATAATGTCTTACAAGGGCATGTAAATTAAGTGCATCCAGCAGCGTTTTGTTAACTGCTGAAATCACAGCTGCTGAAAGAAACGGGAAATCATTCTGTAGGGTTGCTAGCATAATAATAAAAGGGCTCGTATTTTTTCACGTTTAATTTCTCTTCAGCGATTTAGATCTGCTCGAATTTTTGCCTCATGTATAGAACAGCAACAACGGATCACACACGCAGTATTAGACCTGATATTCGAAAGAAATTAAAAAAAGGTTAATGTATCTCTGAGATTTTTCAAACTGTGTATTCAAATCGCATTTTTCGTGTTGGATTTTAGGACTTTTGTTTCCCTACGTATTTTTTATTAAATTAAAAAATAGATTTTACACGTTAACAGCGATAGGTCAAACTGAAGTTCAATATTCAATTCAAATTTAAAATCAATTGTGGTGATCAACTTTGAAAATAGCAAACATTAATTGGATCGGGCGTTTATTTAGCTTTCATTAAGTATTAATAAAAAATGAGTTAGCGACTGCAGGTGGGTCAGCAGCACTATGAAAATCACCCAAGTGACCACTGGTGGGTCACTTCGCACGAAATGAGTTAGAGGAAACCCATAAATCAGAAAAATGTTTCTCAACCACAACAGAAAACTATCACACAAAGAACACCATGACATCTTAGGCATATTCAGCGAGGGCATTTATACAATGAAAACAATTCATTACCACAACAGAAACAGCATTAGATCGTTTCTCAAGTCTTGTACAATTGACACATTTTTGAAGGGACTAACGCTGTGGAAGACGCAAGGATCGAAGAATGGTCAAGGTAAACAAGCACCCGGTAGGCCACGAATGACGCTACCGCAAATGACCGCGTTAGACCTATTGAAATATAAGACGCCTGGCTGGAACAAATTCAAGGGTCACACCGGAGAAAGTAAAATATTTGGGATCGAAAACCCGCAAATCCATTTGTAAACATTAAAAAAACGGTGTGAGGCAGAACCATTTGGATAAAAATCTGTACAGAAACCAGTAACCACTGAAAAACGACGAATTCGCGCACAGTAGACGAAGAAACAAATTTTTAAACGACCGTGAAACGGCGTAAGTTTGTCTTTAGTTACAAATTGGAGCTTAGGTTGAACAAAATGAAATTTGTCAGACGCTTTAATTTTGTACCACATCGGAGATAATGTCAAAGATTGGGGCGATTTCAGCTAGGCTGCGAGGATTTCCCCAAGTCGCCGCCAAGGCACAGTGAACCAGCGACGAACCACAACAAAATTCACTAACGCACAATGAACTTCAACAAAATTCACTAACGCACAATGAACCAGAACAAAATTCACTAAGGCAAAACGAACCACAACAAAATTCACAAAGGCACAACGAACCACAACAAAATTCACAAAGGCACAACGAACCACAATCAAGTTCACAAAAGAGCAACGGACCACAACGAAATTTCCAACGACACAACGAACCACAAAGAAAATTTTTGGGCAGCGACGTATCACTACGTTTGGGCAGGAATGGCATTTTTCGATATGGGCAGAGAACCAAAAAACGTATCACGCCAGGCAGTTCTGACGTGACACCTGGTAGCTCAGGCAAATGGTTTTGAAAGTTGTATTGAAGTCCTGTACAGGCTAGCTGAGTCCACATATTAGAATATCACTCAGTTAAACGCAAGCACAGCTTGAGCATCGTCATGGAAGTAAACCATGTCGAAATAAGCCCGAAAAGTTCGAGCTGGAAGAAGTGTATAAGCAAATACCACGGACAACTTTAACCAAGTTGGTCGACTATGCGCGAAAACGTTTAGTAGAGCGTATATCACCTACTACTTACGACTAGAACTATTTAATACATAATTAATTGATTTTGAACTTCAAATTACTTCCTGTAAAAACCAATATAATGTTTTTTTCAGTAACTTCTATAATTGGAGAGCAAATATGAAGAGTGTCTGCCCACAAATCAGAGGTCAAAACTGGAGAGTGGATTAAGTGATAATTTCACCTCATAGCGGCGTAGATGTCTTTCAGGCAGAGTGGCCTGGTTCCTAGTTCAGTTCCTAGTTAGTAACTTGGCTAGGGAAAGCCAGTTTGGCAACCCTGCGATGAACACCACGCCTCTAACTTGAGTGTCCTAAATTTCTGTGTTTTGTGGGTTAAGACACTCTGCATATTTGCCCTCCAATTAAACAATGGGATGTATTATTTCCATCCAAATTTACAGTGTCATCTCAACGTACAACCGAAATGTTTCGTCCATCTTATATATTCAAGTCACATATCCGTTGAAGAAAATAACAAGGAATATTGTGTACGTTCAATGAAAATGAACATCACGTTCGCACCCAAAAACATAATGCTTGAAATTCTAAATGCGCTCGAAACTATTTCCCGTGGTAAAATTTCATCGATCATAGTTTTATTGACTGCGTTTTATCTCAGTGCATTTGTAACTTATTTGTTGTCTAGTGATAAAGAGAAGGCACATCGCACACAACATCGTAATGCGAGGGAGATTGGCTCTGCTCAGCTGCTCGGCTGAAACTGCTCCATGAATACCAAGAGCGCTGTTGTGTAGCCAGCAACACAGTGAGCATTTGGTGCGACAGAACTGGAAGATCTCTCACTTTCACACATTAGATTATAGGTTAGTTGTCAAGTCCCTAACCTCAACACAGATGTTTAAAGAAAGGAAGGATGAAGGCATCATCTAGAGAGTTAAGAGAATGTGGAATCTATGCAAGGTGTGTTCCAACGAAAGATCCCCTGGGCTCAGAAACAGTAAGTTCGGGAGGAAGCCCATGAAACAAGATAGCAGATGAAAAGAAGGAGCTGGAAAACAGATCAGCAGTGAACCGAAAAAATTGTGCGCATCAAAACAAAAAACCTATACGATTTCAACAAAAAGAAGTCCTACCTAACCTTCAGCTCGGAACCTCACATTTTCTTCCTGCGACCATAGAGACAATACTCGGATAACCCTGAGAGGTCTCATTCTCTCATAAACTTTCAAACTTAGAGAACTTTTCTGATGTAATGGTACATTTACGTGTATGAGATTCTACAGCACAAAAAAAAATCATTCCAGCTAGCATTTGAAAATTTCCCACGTACGATATTGATTTAATGCAAATAATATCATATAGGTTTCCTACGGTTGGAGAAGCAGTAAATTAGGTCATTTTCAACGTTTGAGTAACTGCGTGCACGCAAAGCTTGGAAGATATTATCAGATCCTTTTTTTGACAGCATCCAAGTGTGAATATTAAATAGGTCCATACCACCACCGATGCTGCTAGACCTACCCTCTAGGGTTAATAAATACATGGTGCACCAGTTTATGTATGCACAAATACGCATGTTAGCAAAGCTTCTAGCATTTCAAGAGGCTTGCCACCAGCAGGCTTGAAGAGAACCCTAAAATAGATAAGGAAATTGAGAGCCTATCTTTCACAACCTAGTTACTCATATAGGCCTTCACTCTAGACAATAGTCACTCGCTCATGAATGATGGAAGAAACACGGACGATGCACCATTTTTATCCAAAAATGTTTAGCCCCGTGATATGAGAAACTCGCACACAGCCTGGTATGCATGACGAGTACTTTTTAATTTTATCCAGAAAATTTCAATACAAGATAGGGTAATTCATCAAATATCGAACAGAAACCACGTGTGTCTAGAAACAACCTTCATAAATCGGTAACTTTTGCTCTGAATAACTGTTGCGGGCCTCAAGATTATTCCTGAACAGTTGCTTTCTTGTTCTGTGATGTCGCTTAAAAGACAACGTAGATTGTTGGAATTTATTTATTGTTCTAAAAATCGAATTCTTTAATAACATAATTTCATCAATATCGAACATGAATCGAACAAGAATTTTGATTCGAACAGGATGGTTTTGTCAATTAGTTCTCCTCGTATGGAACATTTGTTAGACTATTAGCACGCCACGTATGGTTTGTCTATTAGTACGCCTCGTATATTTTGTCCATTAATATGCCTCGTATGGTCTATCTATTTGTACACCTCTGATAGTTTGTCTATTAGTACACCTCGTATAGTTTGTCAATTATTATGCCTCATATGGTTTTTCTATTTGTACACCTCTGATGGTTTGTCAATTAGTACTCCTCGTATGGAACTTTTGTTTTAGGACGTCCTATATTAAGAAACTTTTTAAAACCCAATATGTTGATATGTATCTCATGTGGCCACTTGGAAAATAAACGTTTGTCTTTCATTCTTTTTTTTCTTTGGTGCACTGGCTTTTCTTGGAAATGCTCGCGGTGGCACAGCGGTTAAGGGATCGGACTTGTATGTTGGAGTCGTGGGTTCGTATCCCGGCGCTGGCGCTGCGATTTTCCCCGTTGGGTATAAGGGAAAGCTCAAGCACAATACCCCACTCGACCCAGGTGTCGGAAATGGGTACCAGCTTTACGGGGGAACCGTCATGGTGTCCTATATATAGTGTTAGTTATAAGACATTTGAAAAACCAATGCTTAAGATCATTTGTATCAGGCTTGATTGGAAATAAAGCATCCCAAAAATGCCGATGTTTGTTTTGTTTGTTTGTTTGAAATAACTGTCTCATTACTTATTTTCAAGATGCATTTGAATGGAGAGTTATCAAAATTTGAATATGATGTCGATGTTTCATTTGCAGTGTTTGTTGAACCATCATTGTGATCATCAACCTGTGTGACCTTTTTTGGAGTAGAGTGTAAAGCACTCGTCAATGAATTATTATTGATGCTTGCATCAATTTTCTTGGCAAGGGATTGATCATCAGTAAATGTAGCCAGACGAATCATTGATGATCTTGAGGGCCTTGGAACACCAGCAGCTGATTGGTAGCCCCTCACCAGAATTCCCATCTTCAACTATTCAATGTTATTATCAAGCGTTAATACAATATTTTAATGAAATAAAACAGGCGTTCAATAGATCGATTCAGTTATTTAAAAGAATTAAGAATCGAAAAGCCTTGTTCAAGGCATAAATTCATGATTTTTAAGGAATTTTGATTCGAACACCTTTGTTCAGTATTTAATACTTACATGAAAAAGGAACTGAATGTCGAACATGGAATAATTATCAAGTTTTTGGCGGAAAAGAAAAAAATACAGCAACAGAACATCATATGACAACACTACCCTCTAGTTATGACGGGAGGTTGACGGTGACCCAACAACAATTGAACCGTCGCAATTTTCCCGAGGTGCGTAAGATTTTTCGAGTGAAAAAATTCGACCAATTTGTAAGGGTCGTACAGAAAATGCGTTCGCAACCGCTGGTAGCAGTTTGCAGCTCACAGAAATGAGTTTTTATCACTAAAATAGGAGTTTTAGATGTAAGATCACTGGCACTGAGCAAGTTTGGATGCTTACTAAATTTATTACGCGCATATTTCCAAAGTTGTTCGATAATCAGTTCAGTTCGATTTTTGATGAATTACCCTAAAACATTTTTGATTGTACGTGAGCATAAGACATTAAATTTGATGATATACCTAACGTAATCAAAATAAATTTCCTTTCACTGAATTTGCAATGTTCACTTTTCATTTCCTCACACTGAACACTTAATGTTCATACGTCATTTTATCGTATTGAACCCGTCATGCTCACACATCATTTCTCTTCGTCGAACACCTAATGTTCACACATTATTTCTCTTCGCTTAACACCGATATTCACACATCAATTTCTCCCACTGAACACCTACCGTTAACACATCATTTCCTCGTACAGAACACGTAATGCTCACACATCAATTCTCTTCGCTAAACACCGATATTCAACTAAACATCCGCATCGCCAACGCTAGCAACCACAACTCGCACAACTTACAAGGCCGACCAGCGGAGTGAAGCGGCTCAACGGAATAAATAGCAAATGTCATCTATCCTCAAAACAACCCACCATTGGATTTGATAGATTTCACGCCGAATGAACCTATATGATCTCTCGAGTGCTATCCTACCACGTATTGATGATGACCAATTCCTTTGCGCTTATTAATTGAATATTCCTTTGCGTAGATCCCCAATTTGTTCAACTCTTGATGGATTGTCATGTGTGTCACAGCCAGCAAATTCGGTCATGCCACTAACAGCATACGTCCTTGCATTTACACACTCTCGGTTTCAACTGATTCAGTATTATAACATCACTCTTATATCTGCAGTTTATCATATTTGCAAAAAGTGGTTGTCTCCATAATGCATCAATGTACTGGAAATCTTCTTTAGAGCCCGCACCAACAAGCCGAGCGCCAAGTCGTGCCACAGATGTCAACATAAAAACAAAGTGGCACAGAGAGATCTGTTTGCACCTCTGATAAAGCACTACAGTAATCTTCAATATTTGAGTGGCCATAGAACATGAACTTCAACTCAAAAACCATAATTAAAGCACGGCACCTGTTTCACTGGCCAAAATCTTCGCAATAAATATTCAAGAATTGAAAAAAAATTTAAGAGCTGTATTCAGCAGCCTGAGATCATTTTAAACACTTATCATGGAAACAATTGTTATTTCCAATAATACATACAATTTATACTCTCACGCGGTTTCCGTTTCGCTTATTTGCGTCAATTCGCATTTGGGCAACAACTCTGAACTTCTGACAATCGTTTTGCATGTCACTTTGTCTGAAATAAATACAAACGAAAACAATTCTAAGGCGTGTTAAGGCTTGAACTCGTTTCTTCGTAATTTGGTGTCCGCCACAAATGAATTGTCAGAACAAATACAACTATCTTGACATTCGCGCGCTATTTCTGACGGAATTCTATTGCTATCAACAAGCGCATCGAATTTTTATCTTAAGGACAATAAGATACGAAGAGCTTAAGATAACATCAATGAATAAAAGCATCCGTTATGATTGATCTGAATGGATGTACCACTCTTCTCCATGTTAAAATTCATCAGCTCAACTGACCAGCGTATTCGAGATTTGTTTGATTCATTGAAAGGTCTGAATTCTCATTACTGTATTTACTTGATTTCGCTCGTAATTTTAATTTAGTGCATACGTCAATAGGAAAAAAGATTTCAAATCAATTACAGTAGTCTGCCAGTTTTCTATCGCTAATAATAATTGCGGAAGTTGAGCATCATCAAAATAAACTTTCCTGATCAACATCACAGATTTAATATTCTTTCAAAAACTTTCGCTCGCAGAGTTGTGGCATTGGACTCATGCTTGCGTCTGCAACTAATAATAACCATCAATAGTTTATTTCAAAACTTATTTAAACCCATTTTTTAAGCTGTGAATGATTAAAGAGATACAAAAATAACCCACATTTGTTTTTAATTTTTCAAGTGATGAGTGACGGAAAGTTACGCTAAGGTTTCACAACTCGTGACTGGTGACAGGGTAAACAAACCTCAAGTACATTGAATGAAAAGAAGCGCTAGTTTTGTTGCCTAACATGTTATTGTAGCTATAAGTACAGCAACATCAGGGTACAAAATTTGCTCGAAGTCCCAGGGAATTTTGGCGTTAACATTTATTCAAGCAAACGTACAGAAGTGCACTAATTTGGTGGGCTAGCCAGCACACGTTTACTATGCACCTACCCACCTGTTGATGAAAAATCACGATGTCGCTAAAACATATTTCAAGCATGGATCATGCCATTAAAGATTAGCAAAAAAAAAACTATCTGTACGCTCTATTGAATCACACTATTTTCACATCGTTATTAATCAATCCCGGATTCGAAAACCTCTGCAAAATGCAGAAAACTACAGAATACCAAGATAACTTGTGGCTTGAAACCCTGTGTTATAGCTGGGACTTCACAGTCCTGCAGTGAGTGCCATAATTAATATTCCCGGCAGGTACAAAGAAATCGTGTCGCAGCAGATCAAAATCTTCTTCATGCACTCTATGAACAGTTCCGGCCACTGCAAAAACTTGTACACTTTTTTCGAAATATCACAGAATATCTATGATTTTACAGTAAATCTCTTGCTGAGTCCTAGTTTTATTAAAAAAAACAGTTGCAAAACGCTATAAACTGGATTTTCAACAGTTCTTTAACGCTCTCTACACAATGCTTTTGACATGCACTGAATGATGTGCGTGTTATGTGAATAGGAGAATAAAATAATTTAGAAAAGCTATGGTGAAATATGTTCATTGATATCTTAACTTCAACAAGGATTCTTTCGCAAGGAGGCCTCAAGTTTTATTAAATGCATTGAACAAAAATAAATATAGAAACATTGTTTTAAGTTAAATTCTAACATCAGTTTCATAATCTATAACTTCTCTTAGGCAATTTGAATTCCGTATAGTGGTGATAAACAATTTCAAGCAGCTCGCTTGAGGAAAATGTGAAGCATATCCTAATCTTAAAATTCACCTTACATTTGAAACTTAAAACATCTTGTCTTGCTTCCATAATTACAGTGCAAGTGTCTCGAATATCTATACCTTGCTTGTACAGTACAAATTCCAACCGGATACGTTGAGTCACTTTCTCGTCATTCCCTTAGGGTAGACGCACACCAAAAGACGGCAAGCTACAAAGCAAGCGAGAGAGAAAGATGTTTGGCGAGATCTATCACACACCAAAAGATAGCCAGTTTGCTCCTGAATGTCATGGAGAGAGGTTAATAACAAAAATAAGCGGAACTAGCATGTGTTTGTAACGTTGAGTATCATTCATACTTCGTCCCATTGCTTTGAAACATGTAATCTGTCATTGTGCTTTGGATTTTTTGACTTCCAAAGGCACAATACAGCATAAACTTTGGATATAAGGAGTTCAGTCTTTGCTGGAGAAATTGTGTAGCACACCTCTCCCTTCGACATCTCGCCGCGCACTGCCAGACGCAGCGCTGCCACTGCCAGAGGCCACACAGGTCTGTGCAGAGGCTTCTCACTGGAGCTTTCAAGCGTGAAACCATCTTCAAGTTGCTTTCTCGCTGCAGCCAATCTTCAATCTTTCTCACTCGCTCGCTAGCTTGCTTGTGGTGTGCGCACTCCCATAGGAATACATGTATATCGATTCAAGCTTGCTCGCTTTCTCGCCTGAAATCTTTTGGTGTGCGTCTACCCTTAGGGTAGACGCACAGAGGCTTCTACCAGAGGCTTCTTTCACAGGTGCGTCTACCCTTAGGGTAGACGCACACCAAAAGATTTCAGGCGAGAAAGCGAGCAAGCTTGAATCGATATACATGTATTCCTATGGGAGTGCGCACACCACAAGCAAGCTAGCGAGCGAGTGAGAAAGATTGAAGATTGGCTGCAGCGAGAAAGCAACTTGAAGATGGTTTCACGCTTGAAAGCTCCAGTGAGAAGCCTCTGCACAGACCTGTGTGGCCTCTGGCAGTGGCAGCGCTGCGTCTGGCAGTGCGCGGCGAGATGTCGAAGGGAGAGGTGTGCTACACAATTTCTCCAGCAAAGACTGAACTCCTTATATCCAAAGTTTATGCTGTATTGTGCCTTTGGAAGTCAAAAAATCCAAAGCACAATGACAGATTACATGTTTCAAAGCAATGGGACGAAGTATGAATGATACTCAACGTTACAAACACATGCTAGTTCCGCTTATTTTTGTTATTAACCTCTCTCCATGACATTCAGGAGCAAACTGGCTATCTTTTGGTGTGTGATAGATCTCGCCAAACATCTTTCTCTCTCGCTTGCTTTGTAGCTTGCCGTCTTTTGGTGTGCGTCTACCCTAACTCACAGCTTAAGACGCGTGCAAGACGTAACAACAATAATCAGCAGCACCTTTAGGAAGAAAAATATTATCCATAAAAAGAGTCAATAAATAAAGTGTTCTTGAGCGTACACACAAAATAATTTGAGAACAACACGAGTCATATCTCTCTCATACATGGAGATCACTATGCGCAGACTTCATTTTCAAATCAAGATCACTTTTTCAGTCGTATTATTGTCATGAGGCACCACCGCTGTTTAAGCAGCAAAAAAATAGCGAGTTGCCTCATAATGTGGATTTAACAGGAACAACTCATTTGGCGTAGCCTCTGTTGTAGGATTCAACCTTGGCCATGGTCAACTGCGCAGTTAGCCACACTGCACGAATAAAACTGGAAACGCAACATCAATTGAAAACCATTCTTCAGTTTCAATTAAATGTCTTGAATCCATGGAAGTTAACCACTGAGAAGCAGTGTCCACAAACGGTAAGTCTACTACACACATTGTATTTTTTTCTCTTAAATTGCTTTGCTACCGGACTTCCACCGTGAAACTTAGATGCATGCATCGAAGGCAGGGCCTTGTAACAGTTCTGCTCTAAGCAAGAGCTTTTCTGATAAAGGATGAAGCTCGTTGTCGTATATTTACACTGGTTATTGGCCTATCTGCGCGACGCACACCGACCTACCCTTACAGCACCACGTCAGGTTGCCCACTGATAGTCACACTGCTACAGAGCCAATCACTGTGCGGGAAGCTGGCACAACTGCCAAGTTTAAAGGACAGCGGAGCTCTCGTACTCATGCATTGGGCAGCTGCATTCATTCCCTTCATAATATGCGCAACAATCTTCCCTATTACATCACATAGGTGGTTAACTTTAGGATAAAACGTTGTACTTTATATAATTGTATGCCCAACCTATGTCAGTCTATTTGAAAAAAATACCAGATTTGACTGACAGCCGATGGTTATCTTGTTAAATCCAGAAAATAGGCTGCGGTGGGTGTTGTGAGACGTATTTAGAGCTCATCTTAGCCCATAACAGATGACAAGAAGAGAGCAGTTTTTTCCTTCGGCAATCTTTCCTTTTTTTAAATTAAGAATCCCACTATAACTTCCGATATCTTATTTAAATGCAAACTTATAGTGTGGGGGTTAGACAATTAATAAAATTTATTTCCATGAACAACATAACAGTAGAATCGATACTAACGCAAATTACAATGAATATACTGGGATATAATTACTTGTGGGCCTTATTAAGTGCAGTGACTTCAAGGGTATCCACTGGAAACCTTATTCTATCACTATTAAACTTACCTTAAAACACAACTTGAACATACATTAGACTGATCGATTAGTTTCTTCACGTAAGAGATTGAAATATAGTATAATATAATAATAATTCAATTCTTATAATAATTCAACTAACCTCATCAGGCAGTGTCGCAAGCGAGAACTAGCTATCTAAAAATAGATTTAATATTACATACATTTCACAGCGACAGACATATCATTTCGATCCATCGAATACCAAGGATGAAGCTATTTTTAATGGCTACGATCCTCTATACTTATAAGAAATCACACCCAAATCTTATTTTAAATGCTCCTATAACAGTTTTATCAAGGAATTTAGGAAGCATCGAGTTACAGACATTTATAATTTCACGGAAGTTGAAACCGCGTTGAGGTCGTGTTCTGTTATTCGGAGGAAGAATGAATTTGCTTCGGTTTGAGGAGGAACTATTTGCCGAAGATCTTTGTCGCTTTCATCTTCGAAGTTTTATAGATGGAATTACACGCAAAAACTGACGCAGATCTGACAGGCCAAACATTTTTAGGTATGGGCTTTTGTATGGGCATTGTTTCCAAGTTTTTTATTGTTGTTATGACTCTTTTGTAGAGTATAAAACGCATTCACCTTCGTTTGCCAGTCCCATACCAAGCCTACATTCTCTAATGGAGAAATGAAAGAATAATGTTTTTTTAAATATTTTTCAAGCTTACTGAAGTAATTTATTTTTTACTCTATTGAGAATTCCAATTGGTTTAGAACTGTTTAGCGCTAGTATACAAGACCCTGTATATCTTTTTCTTCGGAGCATCTATTCTTTTAGGCGCCCGAGTACAGCTTCACCACGGGGCGGCTCAACTTATAAATTCTTCCACGAAACACTGTGTATGTACTCTCTGATAGGCAAATGATTTACGTCATTTATAAATTCTAGGAATTTGGATAAATTAGTTGCATCAACTTTACTATCCTCGATTTTGATGAGCGAAAGAGATGTATTTCGCTCATATTCATTTAATGGCATATGAATTTTATGGCATATGCATTTTATGGCATATGCATTTTATGGCATATGCATTTTATGGCATATGCATTTTATCGACATTTATGCATGTTACTGACATTAACGTATGTTTTATTAGTCGAGTTCCTACAACAAATTTCATAATTTTTATTCAGATTGTATTATTTTAGAAACACGAATGGAATGAGCTGGTAATAACGCTGGGAAAAGCTTTTGCATTCATAAACAATGAGACAATTAGCAATATGCAATTACACGAAACAATTAAAACATCCTCGTGTATCAAATCTTCTATGTCGACTAGATAATGTTGCCGAGGTACAAGCGCCTCTACCTTTGACCGGCATCGCAACCTGCAAATTGAGCTATATCGGAACGATGGATGTTGACGCAGAATGCTTCCGACAAGCGCGCATATAATTTATCCCGAATAATAATTAAAGTCATTTTTAATATAAATGACTTTACGTTTAGCGATTTTCGCCTTGCTTTTTATTCTCAAGCTGAGAAGCATCAATTGAGGGCACAATTCAAATATCATCAAAATTAAAGAAATTGATGCTCGTAGCTTCAGTGATCTAATGAGTTACTTTAACATTGATCCCTGAGAAAATAGATATGGTAGAGCGACTGTAAAATGGTTGATTTCATGAACCTTAAGCTCAAACTTAAAAGTTTCTGATAAGCTATTGCATGGAGCTTTGTGTTTTAAAACAGGATAAAGATTAATGAACATCAATGTATCGCCTCAGTCTTTTCGAATGCGAAAGGGATGAAACAATCACTGAAAACTATCAGGTAAGAACGCATTTTTAATTGAATACTTTATCTGACCAAAAAAGCGGGGAAAACTGTCACTCCAGATTCTTCCACCCGAACTGGTATAAAGAATCATTTGTTGATTTGTTGTCCAGGACCAAAATTAGTAGAGCAGCATGTGTGTATCTCAAATAAATTATGAAGGGTTGTTGTTGTTACCAATTTTCTGTTCAGAAATATTTGTGCAATCTCTTCACAGCTTTATAATCTCGTGATTCGGCTGTAATCTGTTATAGAAATAAAGAATGCTTCACGGGGAACTTATTTGATAGTAGGTATGAAACAAAACGAGACGAGTTGTAAGGTTCAAACAGAATAATGCAGTATTGGTGCATAAATCAGGTGAAGAAAAAGGAGAAATCGTATTCAAGAAATCTCCCCCAAGGATTCAGTATTGTTCCATAACTTTCTCATTATCATATATGCATGGAGGTTAAATTGCCTGATCAATTGCCTGATTCGACGACTTGGAATCAGAGCAGAGGCAGAAAAATTCACATGAAAGATAAAGCGTTAAAATTCCGATTCATTAAGCCCAGGAAATTTATTTCTCAATTGTCTTTTACTCCACTTCGCGAGCTAGAATATGGGTCACACTATTTCAGAATCTATACTTTGAGTTTTCTATTTGATATTGAGTAGAAAATAATCCGAAAAAAATGTAACCTCTGATGTTTGTACTAAAAATGCAGCGGTGTACGAAAAATACTTTACTACACAACGTAACACATACGATAAAGCCTTATTCCATCAAACACGAAATTCTCTCAAGAAATAACGAATCTGTAGAGAATTAAGAACACTTGATTTTGAGTTGCTGGAATAAATCGATTTCCAGGGATTCAAATTGTGAAGAAATAAATAGTCTTGGAATGTAATTTTTTGGAAATTTGGAATGTAGATTGTCAACAATTGGAATGTCACATGTCAACTTAAACTCGTGGTAGTAAAAGAAGACATTCTTGAGAGAAATTGCAAAGTTCGCTAACATGTTATTTTGTCTCGTTCTGTTAACTTATTTCTCCCGCTTGCTTGCTTGCCTGCTTGCTTGCCTGCTTGCTTGCTGGCTAACTAGTTCGTTCGTTTGTTTGCTTGCTTCTTTGGTTTTTACCCTCAACTTTTTATTGAACTCGCAAACTAAGCAAAATTTACCTTCTTTTTTGAAAAGTTATAACCAAGTATAGCTCTAACGTGTAAAATCGCTCCCGTTTTTAACGGCTTCACAAGTACTGTAATAACGTAGACTGAGTGTTCACCACCACGGCGCCACAGCATGGCATCGGCATGTGCTCCTCAGGTCGTGAGGTGCTGGGTACTCGACTTCTATTCAACCTCCCGAGGTGTGGCCGTACCTCACTTTTGCATCCACCCTCAATACACGCACCAAGCACGTGCTTCAATTCAGCCTCATAAATGCCTCGAGTTCCTGACGTCTAGGCAGGAAACTTATTTTTAATTACGTAGCTATTTTTCTCGTCCATTCCTCTACGAGTTCAGGTACAAGCTCTGCAAACCCGAGGGGAAACATTTTTGTTGAATTTTTGGTGATATTATGAGGTTCTAATTATTTAAAAAAATGTTTGTCTGTGCTAGTATATGCATTAATTGCGCAAAAATAAATGTATTTGCAAGGCGTTTACGAGGAACATCATCGATTCATACGCTGTAAGAGAGTAATTATTCGTAAAAAGTTCCTTGAAAAAGGTTTTTAATTAGGGGAGACTTCAGATCACACCACTTTGCATTTACATTATTTCTGAACACCATATGTCTGTTTATTCAAAACGACCAGGGCAATCTGAAACACCAGTCCGACGAATGTAACACGCTTCATTAAAATTCCAACCTTTTTTGTATAATATAGCAAAAAACCATAAGTGCGATCTGGCGTCGAGATAAAATCTAAAAATGCTCAGGTTTGAAACGGTCAGAAAACAAAGAGGCGTCTGACTGTTCAGTACTACACGGAGGAGTAATTAAAATTAATCATGCCCTATAAATCTCAAACTCAGCTTGAATACGGGCATTCCTCCCCGGGTGGCAGCCACGGTGGAGGAAACAAGGTAGGGTCATTTCTATGGGAGAAAATACACCTCTTCATGTTTGGCTAGCCAACAGAAAGGCTTTATTTCAAACAAGCTTTATGACGTCACTAAATACAATGTCGTTAAGCCAATAGTGGAGCCAGGTTTGGGGGTAGCAGTGCTACCAGATGCAATATAAGAGCTGCTATTGGTTCGTCGCCGTGACGTCAGCAAAATCACACCGTCAGCGAAAAAAAGACTGGTATGAACCTACCTTCTTTCTTCTACCTTGGTGGCAGCTCAGCGGGCAGCGGACGCATCTCTTCCTCGTCTGCCGCCGCTGACTCAATCGAACGGTCGGTCGCCTGTTGCGGCGTCGTGGATGGACTGCTAACGATATAGAATAATCCACCGCTGTAGCCTTCTCCTCACGCTTCGGCACTATTTTACAATCGGTATAAACTTATTTTAGAGCATTCATTTGATTCATTGAAGAAGTTAGCGTACCTCATCATAGGCATTATAAATACAAACTATATTACCTCATTGGCTAGGTGGTATTATCATTTTGCTTATTTTGACAGCAAAAAGTACTCTTATTTGCACAGCCTCAAAACTTTCCTCGTGGAGACTCTCTTAGCTAACCACAATCATCCGACTACATGCGGTCTTCATGTACCTCGTTCTGTGCAGCAATTCTTTTCCCTGTGGTTCTCTCGTACCCAGTCTACGCTCGCTGCAAGAACCACGACTCTCTCGAGCGACCTTATCTTTTCTCTCTCGCTTCAACCGTCAAGCGTCGGTTCCCAGTGCTCCAGGCTACGTTCCCATACACACTGTCGGCTTCTTTCGCAGTAGATATGGGCAGATATGTTCGAGAGACAAGGGACAAGTGGGTTAAGCAGGTAGCGTAATACATTGATTAGATTGACTCTCTAGGTCCCAACCAATTGGAGATATTGGAAGATGGATGGGCTTTGAAAAAACGTGACTTTTGTGAGAATGAGAGATACAGGGAGGTGAAACGAGTTTGTTAGTTACTCATAATATAAATTTTTGAAAAATTTTTCACCGTAAACTTACATTATATGCAGAATGTATTTTGGACTATCAAAGAGGATCAAAAATATTTTCCTTTGAGCTACAAAATGAATGAATATCTCATAAAAGAAACACTCGAACAAGTCATAAAACTATTATTAAATTCATGATGTGTGCAATTTTTGACTGTTAAATTTACTATAAACTTCTTGAAAAATCTAAATAATATGATGAAAAGTTATTAGAGGAATATTAGGTTATTTTCACCTAAAATGTTTTCTTGAAAGTCCTGTGAGTTTCGCATGCTTGGAGATCGAATTATTTCTACGCACACCATGAAAATCTCCTATCGAAACATTTCTAAGAACCTAAATGTTCTTTTAAACATTGCTGGTTACAGTCTGAAAAAAAGAAAATGACTGAGACTTCTGAAAGTTTTTTAAAAATATGGAACATCTCGAAAGATATCAATGAGAAATTCACGTATGAGGAGACGCAAGGTTAAAAGTTATCCGGTTTTGCAAGAAAAAACTACGAATATACTATTTCAGTGCTGTTAAATCTCATGTTTTAATAGAAAAGTGAAGAAAAGATTCATGAAAGTCGAATTCAAACATTCTGGGATGAAATATTAAAATACAAACGCACGTTTCGCGCACATATCCAGGCATGAAAAAAATTAGGCCTTCAGGAAAAAATGAATAGCATTCGTAAAACCATGAAACTTTAAACCTTTGCACGCTTAAAACACAACTAGAAGGTAAAGTCAGCAAAAAGCGCAACAAAATAAGCATTCTAAATCGAAAAAATATTACATTTTTACCTCCACGTATTTCCAGTAGTGATTTGGTGACAACTATAAGATGATTGCTGACAATCGATTTCGTTTGAGGAAAAACAACGATTTTTAAACCCGCAGACCTACTCTATTCTAACTTTTATCGAAAAATATTAAAATGTTTTGGTTGACGAGGCCATTGCACTTTTGCTCCTAATCTCTTATCTCCGATTGCATGAGGAGTGGCTGACAAACTATTGGTATATGGTTACTGAACCACGATGTTTAGCCATCGTCGAACCAAAGGTGCGGAAAGTTACTCCCACTTTCTCTGATGCATTATGCGCACAACTTTAAATTTATAAACCAAGGAGACCAACATCGCCACAGGAAGATTATTCTAGAGGAATGAATGTTTTAAATGGCTTTCCTGGTTCCTTATTTGAACTGAAAATTGGAAAATTCCAACTAATGTTTTTGAGAACAAATAATTGGGAACTGTGGAGGCTAGAACACATATCACGGTCTCCTCGCAGGATTCCACTGCGGAATAAACCTCATTTAAAATCAAGATTTCAGTTTGTTAAAGCAAGTTTGCTGCACAAAAATGATTTTATGCAAATTTTGCTCTCTCGTGATAACAATGTTAAGCTTTATGGCCATAATGATGTCACTCACCTTTGAAGTGAAGATGGAACAACCTACACAATAAAAAAAACACAATCCCAACAGTGAAGCAGGGTAACGGGAGCATAATGGTGTGTGGTTTCTTAGCAGTTAATGGTGCGGGACAATAAAATTAATGGTAGGAACTATGGATAAAGTAAAATATCTCAACACGTTGACCGCGATGGGTAAAGTTGAAGTTCAATTTTCAACTTAAACTTAAAGTTAATTGTATTAAAAAAAATGAAAATGGCAAGCATTAACTGATTCGTGCCTTTATTTAGCTTTGATTAATTATTTACAAAAACTGAGTTAGTGGCTATGGGTCTATCAGCAGCATTATGCAAATTCCCTCCATGTACACCTGTGGCTCACATCGCGACCAACTCTTCATAATATATAAAAAAATAACTTACAAAAAATTTTGCTCAGAAACTGGGTCTTGAATCTGAATAATTGATTCAGTATAAAATGATCCAATCCTTACCACTAAGATATATAGCTCCATTGCAACCATATCACTGGATATGCACACGGCCTAGTCAATGACCGGGTTTGTAAATTTACGAAGAAACTGATGAGTCAGATCCCCCGAGATGACCGATCAACCTCAATGAATTGATGATTTTTTACCTAAGAAGAATGGGCTTAGATTTCACTCACATCGTGTAAGGATTCATTAAACACCTACAGGAACCTCACAAAAGCTGTATTTGCAAATCGAAGTGCTGAAAATAAATATATCAACAAATTTCTTTCAAGTACCCGAGTATTTTTTTAATTTCATTTTCTGTTAAATTGTGTATCAATTCAGAACAACCACATCTTGTTGTTTCTCAGTCATGCATTTTGGTAATAATTGTGTACTTTGCGTCTCCTTCATAGGTGTGCATTTTCTATAAATGTTTTAGAACAAACACTTTTGTCTTAGGGCAGGAAACATGGAAACATTTGTCCCCACAGGTGAGTGATGAGTGCGAAAGTAAGAAGTGTTTTACAACAGATTTTGGTATTTTTACAGCATGCCATTGTCGTGCCCATTAATTTCAGACAGGATGAGCGTGTTATTGAATCATGCAAATAGTTACATTTGAGGTAGGACACGTGACATGGCACGGTTTGAGTAGTGTGAAATACGAAAGAAAAGATGAATGGATGAACTAATTAATATTTAAGGTGAAGAATTATTCTGTGCTTAGAATGAGTATTAGTGTTTGATTCAGAGAAATAGAAGAACTGCATTTCCAGCAATGATATAAACACAGAAGAGTAGTCCAAACCTTTCCATTCGGGGAAAATAATGCATCGTTTTCGAACACTCATTGCTTCAACATGCTTCAATATCCAACGATAAGCTTGCTCACGAGCTTCAATATTGTCATCCCACTAATGCTTAAATATCGCATCCTTTTGTCACGAAATGAGGACGAGGCTGGTACCTCATCCACATTCGTAGTGAGGAATCGAAACCTCATAGTAAAAGAGGAAAAGGAAAATACCGAGCGGAAAACACAGAGAGAGGAAATGGTAGAATAGTTGGAAAATAGAGAAAGTAAACACTGATCTGCTCACCCACACAAATACCTCAGTTCAACACGGGAAAATGAAACACTCAGTTAATGGTACATTATTGATTACTTTATTTCAAGTTAACTAATGAACACGAAAATTCGTACGTTGAATTAATAACCAGTGCATGTTCAGACATATGTGTGGCAGAATGTGAGAAGTTTACACTGCAGCACTGCCCAACCTTTGCGTTACATATCACAATACCAGGGAATAGAAATGTTGTTCCCTACCAATGCCAAAGCGCCCACTGCAAAGCGTATCGCGTTTCACTGCACCAGCTCACTCCTACGCGCGCGCAATCAGCCTGCAACTTTCCTGTATGTAGTCGACCTGCTACTCAGTATGTGCACTGAGGTTGACTTGATGGAACTTGAGTCGTTCCTCAGATGTTTGGCTATCCCGCTCAGCGACATTTCGCTGAAGGTTGCCCTAGGCTGCCTGAGATTTGAGGGCTGCAGAGGGCACCACGACTGCCCAGCTGCAAGACAGCGCTCGTTTGCAGAGAGAACCCCCCGGTTGCGGAGGCCCAACTCAAACCCAACCCGCCTGTGAACAATAATCACATTAAATAAACACACTCCACTTGAATCTTTATTCCTTGCAATGCCCCTACTTCAAATCGAATTGATTGAATTTTACTCCCCTTTAATCCAAAAATCAATCATAAAATTTATTTATTTTCCCTCTAACAAATCACAAAGCACTCTGTTTCGGAATAAAAATGAAAACCATTTTGCCTACACTTCGATGGTTCAATAAGACACGAATATTCTGATTTCCCTCTAAAAAATAATGTAATAATTCTTTCATTCCCCACATTAAAGCGAAACTCTAAACACGAGATCAATTCGAGAATAATCTAAAATGAAAACCCAAAGAACTAATTTCAATATTAACAATGAAAATTCCCTGCGCCCCCACCTAGACAACAACTTCGATTGCAATAAAAATTGTCAACCATTTCTACTTGAATCACTCCACTCTTTTTATGAACACAAATTTAATAAGCTGCATGAGAATCTTCAAAGAACAAAGAACAATATCTCACCTCCCCCTCGAAGAACTCGTATCCCTACATCTTGTCTCGCACCAGGCCACAGCAAAATAGACCGGTTACCCTACTCCTTCCTTTATATATACCTTCCCTCGAACAAAGAATGCGCTCCTTGGCAAAGAATGCGTGCTCTCCGTGGCACAGCGGTTAAGGGATCGAACTTGTATGCTGGAAGTCGCGGGTTCGTTCCCAGCGCTGGCGCGGAGATTTTCCCCGTTGGGTATAAGGGAAAGCTCAAGCACAATACCCCACTCGACCCAGGTGTCGGAAATGGGTACCGGCTTTACGGGGGAACCGTCATGGTGTCCTATATATAGGGTTAGTTATAAGACATTTGAAAAACCAATGCTAAGATCATATGTATCAGGCTTGATTGGAAATAAAGCATCCCAAAGATGCCGATGTTAACCTTTAACCTAACCTTGGGCTTTGCTACACCCGCGAAAACTGAAAGTGACGTAGCGTTTCGCGATTGGCTAACCCTCAAGCGTCACCTCCCTATACTGACGTGTCCCTTACCTCACAATATTGCTACGCATATATCTCTAAAATAAACCCAGAAACCCCTGATTTCTCACTCATATGAAATTCAATTTTTAACCCACTGTTTTCTGTGCTATGTATTCAAGTTGCCCTCGTCTTATTCTGTATGCAATTTAGCGCACTAGCTTTTCAATCCAGCCTCTACCCCCTACACGAACTCCTCCTTGCTCCTGATGTACGTATGTACGTCACACCTTCCTATGGCTCTCGGTATGTTGCGCTGCGCCGACTCTGTAGCCGGTTGCGAGCCGCCGGTTGCTTGCCTATCCTTGCCTATCCTCTCTACGTATCTATGTCGTAACATACGTATCTATATCGTAACACATAAACTTATCAGGCGACACTATTGAAAATTATTTTTTTTAAACTTGTCGCTGATTGATACCAAGTTATTGCTACACTTAGGAAATCTCATAGGTAACTTCTGCTCCAATAGAGTAGACTTGTACCGTCAATAGAGATGTCATATGCAAACCTCAGGGGTTACACTGCACTTCCAGCCGGCGGGAAATGAGTTGTCCCAACCTGATGGCTTTGTAGATAACTATAAATGATCAACTTTCATCGAGGAGACAGGCTGACGAGCCCACCCAAAGGAACTATAAGCGTATTAACGCGAGTCGCCGATAATACCACAGGAGTGATGGACTACACGCAGGATGAGGAATTTTGGAGCATTGCTATATTTTGATCACCTGAGACCCAGGGGTACCCCCCCGAAAGACTTGTACAGAAATAACAAGATGGAAATTATCAATTGAGATTCATCGAGAATAAAATGTTTCAAGAGTAAACTTTATTTAACTTTGAGATCTTTCTACGTGAATGCCAAGTGAAGAAATGAGCAAAGTTCGCTGTATTAATTGATCGCATTGTGTTTTCTTCTCTCTGCTTATGTTACTGAATTTATGAAGACAAATCAAACGGATAATGTTGGATTTTTTTTCTATCGATGTCGTTGTGCGTCTATTATTTGTAAGAGATGAGAGTCTCCTTCGTTTTGCAAATGGAAGATTATACATAGCGGATGCGAGTTTTCTTCGTTTTTTTGGAGTATGTAAGAGTATATGAAACAGATGCGGTTCTCAAGAGCATTGTGTTCTTTATTAGGGTGCCTTAATAATATGATATTGTGTGCGTTTTCATTCCTTTTGTGTATCCATGTATGTGTCCAATGTACGGATGATATTTTACGGCTTGTGTGATATGCGATGTCATGACCAGAGTTTGATGTAATCAATTATTTAGAACTGAGAAACAATTTAAAAATTTGAACCAACTTCATTGGCTCAAATTTTGCGAAGGGCGAGGGGATGTGTTACGATATAGATACGTATGTTACGACATAGATACGTAGAGAGGATAGGCAAGGATAGGCAAGCAACCGGCGGCTCGCAACCGGCTACAGAGTCGGCGCAGCGCAACATACCGAGAGCCATAGGAAGGTGTGACGTACATGCGTACATCAGGAGCAAGGAGGAGTTCGTATAGGGGGTAGAGGCTGGATTGAAAAGCTAGTGCGCTAAATTGCATACAGAATAAGACGAGGGCAACTTGAATACATAGCACAGAAAACAGTGGGTTAAAAATTGAATTCCATATGAGTAAGAAATCAGGGGTTTCTGGGTTTATTTTAGAGATATATGCGTAGCAATATTGTGAGGTAAGGGACACGTCAGTATAGGGAGGTGACGCTTGAGGGTTAGCCAATCGCGAAACGCTACGTCACTTTCAGTTTTCGCGGGTGTAGCAAAGCCCAAGGAGCGCATTCTTTGTTCGAGGGAAGGTATATATAAAGGAAGGAGTAGGGTAACCGGTCTATTTTGCTGTGGCCTGGTGCGAGACAAGATGTAGGGATACGAGTTCTTCGAGGGGGAGGTGAGATATTGTTCTTTGTTCTTTGAAGATTCTCATGCAGCTTATTAAATTTGTGTTCATAAAAAGAGTGGAGTGATTCAAGTAGAAATGGTTGACAATTTTTATTGCAATCGAAGTTGTTGTCTAGGTGGGGGCGCAGGGAATTTTCATTGTTAATATTGAAATTAGTTCTTTGGGTTTTCATTTTAGATTATTCTCGAATTGATCTCGTGTTTAGAGTTTCGCTTTAATGTGGGGAATGAAAGAATTATTACATTATTTTTTAGAGGGAAATCAGAATATTCGTGTCTTATTGAACCATCGAAGTGTAGGCAAAATGGTTTTCATTTTTATTCCGAAACAGAGTGCTTTGTGATTTGTTAGAGGGAAAATAAATAAATTTTATGATTGATTTTTGGATTAAAGGGGAGTAAAATTCAATCAATTCGATTTGAAGTAGGGGCATTGCAAGGAATAAAGATTCAAGTGGAGTGTGTTTATTTAATGTGATTATTGTTCACAGGCGGGTTGGGTTTGAGTTGGGCCTCCGCAACCGGGGGGTTCTCTCTGCAAACGAGCGCTGTCTTGCAGCTGGGCAGTCGTGGTGCCCTCTGCAGCCCTCAAATCTCAGGCAGCCTAGGGCAACCTTCAGCGAAATATCGCTGAGCGGGATAGCCAAACATCTGAGGAACGACTCAAGTTCCATCAAGTCAACCTCAGTGCACATACTGAGTAGCAGGTCGACTACATACAGGAAAGTTGCAGGCTGATTGCGCGCGCGTAGGAGTGAGCTGGTGCAGTGAAACGCGATACGCTTTGCAGTGGGCGCTTTGGAATTGGTAGGGAACAACATTTCTATTCCCTGGTATTGTGATATGTAACGCAAAGGTTGGGCAGTGCTGCAGTGTTAACTTCTCACATTCTGCCACACATATGTCTGAACATGCACTGGTTATTAATTCAACGTACGAATTTTCGTGTTCATTAGTTAACTTGAAATAAAGTAATCAATAATGTACCATTAACTGAGTGTTTCATTTTCCCGTGTTGAACTGAGGTATTTGTGTGGGTGAGCAGATCATTGTTTACTTTCTCTATTTTCCAACTATTCTACCATTTCCTCTCTCTGTGTTTTCCGCTCGGTATTTTCCTTTTCCTCTTTTACTATGAGGTTTCGATTCCTCACTACGAATGTGGATGAGGTACCAGCCTCGTCCTCATTTCGTGACACTTTTCTCAGCAACTCTTCACAATTGGCTCTTAAAATCTTTCTTTTGAATTCAGTGCGTAATAAACGCAAATTTCTATTTCCCCATATATATGCAACAGGTTCAAATCCATCAGAAAATTTGTGAAGAACTGAATGAATGAAGTTGAATAAATTTCGTTTGTGAGTAAGAGTTCAATTTAGCTTAAATAAATATTTGTGTAATTACACCACTCGCTTTAATCACGGTAGTGCAGCATAAATCTGTAGTGTAGCAGAGCAGTAACTATTGTTAGGTAAGCTACTGCAAACGTTGCCGGATTTACTTTTTTCTAGTCATAACCCTCAAGATTTTACTCTTCCCAATTATAATTTGTCAGGTCATGCACTCAATATCTGGAAACACTGCGGGTTGCCAAATACTGAGAGCTCTTTACATTCAAATTTTATCTACAGGAAGATTAAGCATTTGGTTATCAGGAAAAAATAATTTGGCAACTCTGGTAGCTACAAACCAATGTTGGAGGTAACCAATAAGGTTGAGAGATAGTGAGTGCTCTTTATGTTCAAATTTCACACAAAAAGCTCTAACTTGAACATAACAGGAAAAACAATCAGGCAACTCTGAGCAACCGAAAATGATGCAATACACTAAGTGCTCTTTATGTTCGAACTTTATACGAAAAACTCTAACTTGAACATAAAAGGAAAAACCAATCCGGCAACTGTGACTACCACGAATCAATGTTGCCGGTTTTGTATTAACGCACCTCTCGAGGCAATTGACGCTCTGCGACGCGCCGGCCTGGAGAGGCCTGGGAGAGAGGCGAGCTGCGGCGCACTATTCACAGTCGTGGCAACTGCAATGCATTAAAATTAGTCCTACCATCTGCACACCGCATTCATTCGCCCACTGTGCAGTATGTGCATACCAACGCTGTTTTGAAATGTTGGTGTGGACATAATAGTTAAATTTAAAATACATTTTTGCGTACTTTACAGCACATTAACGGTTGAAAGGTAAAATTTGGAATATATTGACGGATATAACAACGCTAACTTCGGAAATCTGCTTTTTAAAGACTGAGCACCGACAAAGTAGCTCGTATGGATACTCTGGTATGGCATAAAATGATCGACTAAATAAACTCACTTGACTAAAATAATTCTGCGGACGCCAAATGTAATTTACAATTTTGTCTAATATTTTGAAAATTTTTTCTCTTAATTACCCATCAGTAAAGTGACGCCGTAGGTTACGGTACCTGCACAAAATTGAACAAAAGCTGATTTATTTTTCAAATTCATCCTTCCCAATCGTGCTAAGTTGTCCCTTTCTCTTTCCTAATTCATTCATAAATTTTAAAAAATAAATATTGAGAAAAATTTCTAATTCTAGTATGAATTTGCACTCAAGTTTTGAACATGAGGTTCCATGCTGGGAAACAGCAGCCAAGAAAACAGCTTGGATCATTTACATCGTCTGCACAGAGCGTTCTAAAATGTACCAACGTAATGTCCGCAAAAGAGCCCTGATGACGCCAAATCTTATGGTCACACGCAGTACAAACAGTTCTCTCGAAATTTTCAGCTCACTTGATTGATTCAGAAGCGGTATATCCACCGCATAAACGGATATGCTGACACATCGCTCAGCAGAAACGAAGCATTGCTGAAGTAAACGAAAAGACGAATTTCGTGAAAATTTTCGCTGCGCTCGGGAGCTCGGTCATTGACTCAGAATGCAAGTACAGTTTAAAAGTGGCACATGATAGCGACTTAAAATCACCCGACTGCTATATTGTATTGAAATTTTGACGAGAACTGAGGCGCTTTGCATTCTTTTGGATCCACATATTCATTATAATCACTAGTCCACACCCCTTTATTTGAAACAAGAATGAAGGTGAAATGAAAGAAAGGCCGTAAAAAAATATAAAAAATCAATCTCTCGAGAATTGATGAGGCCACGTGCACACGGCCCGTCAAAATATTAGGATTAGGACTGGAGCTTGTATCATAGATACGCTCATCGCACACTTTCGGTTGGTTTCGGACAGACGGACGGACGCGGTTGTTATTATAGTATAGTTAAAGAGATTACAAAAATCTGCTGACTAAATCGGTTACTAGTCTGATATGTGGTTCACTGTAATTAAAACTACAGCAACACTTTTCGTTGAAATACAAGTGACGGTTAAGATATGACTGTTGGCCGGTTGGCATGTTTTTTGAATACACTATCCCTTACTCCTCCATCGTTCCAAAGTTTGATACTTGTGGGTTACCTGTAAACCACTTTCAATTTATGATTTCCTTTTGATGTTAAGGTTAGGTTAAGTCCAAAATGTTGCAGTACATTTTATGAATCAACTTTTTTGGAAATGAACAGTGTTGCTTTTTTCTCTCTTTTCTTTCTTGGAGTCGATGCTAAGACCCGACATACTAGCAGGACACTCAAGACCACTGCCAGCCATGAACTTGGAATGATTCACTATCGATGCAGGGGCTTGAGAAGTTGTAGATTCTCAATCTTAGCATTCAATGCGGTTCTGAAATTATGGAATAGTTGGGCCAAAAAACAGTGTTTTTATTAAATGTAGTATATTATCCGTACACACATGTTAATTTTAAAACCCTGTTCATGGCTGTATCATCTGGAATCCTTTATCACAGTTTGGAAAAATAAATATTTTTCATCCTAGGGCCTTGACAACAATTTTTATCTAAGTTACTTACTTCCCTCTCCAGGTTTTCTGTAACTTATATTCTCGAAAGGGAAAGAATAGCGCCCACGAAAGTGAAACAGGGCATTGACTATGGTATGACACGGTTTTCAAATGGCTGAACATGGTTTCAAGAAGGTGAAGCATGATAATGAAATTGTCCTTGAATTTACATATATTTTTACTGTACTGTGAACCTTAATTGTGGATCTAGTTTTATAGCGTCGACGTAAGTCTACTGTATAAAAATGCATGCTTCAAACCAGCAGTACTCCACCCGGTCAACTTTGTGGTTATTCTACTCTCAATAAGGTTAGTCTTGCTTCCTCTAGCAATGATCGGTATGTGACCTCCAGAAGCCATACCGCCGGCACCACGCAGACACAGGTCACCGAGCTGGGCCAGATTGTCAAACGATTCACGTCACCGAAACGGTAAAGCCCGCAGAAAAACGCTTCTGACAACATGACTATTATACGTTCTGTTTTTTTAGACAGAACGCTAAAGGTTAGACTTTTTCGAGATAATTTTAACAACGCAAAGCATCTGTGAGTCCTGCGCACGCATTCAAACAGAACCACAAGACCTATCAGCCAAGAATCACGTGATACCACACAGTCTTGATTGATCCGTCACAGGGATAGTAACGAGCACATCGTGCAGGCAGCGTGATCGTCGACCAGCACAGTAACTGTTCGCTTCCTCGATCTCCATACTATCTTAATGTATCTAAGCAACTCAATCGTATTTTAGGGTTGTGTTGTTGAATTAGTCATATTATAAGAAATTTCGCGCATAGATTTATATGCTCCAAAGATGTTTTTGAGACGCAAGGATAGAAAAAATTAATATTTTCTGTTGTATGAAGAGGAGAGCTATATTTAGCACCATGTTGCTACTTCGTTAGTTATCCGAAAATAAACATAAAATAAACTCCTGATTCATAAGCGCTGACTTCATCCGATATTGATTTAGCTTGTCTGGCATCCCTAAGATATACTGTATCTGAACCATGTGGCATCCAATTCTGGGAGTAAAGTTCACGAGTCATGATCAAGTTATTTATAGCGGCACGCATGTCTGTAGTTGCCCTCATCCAGAATCTAAGACGAAGAAATTTTTTGTCGGAGTAATTTTTTGACAGTTTTGTCTTGGAGAAATTGAACATCAATAACCGTACACAGCTCTAGCTAGTTTTGATTCATACATGTACAAACTAATACGGACTGATGATTTCCATTGAGCTTAATAAACAGAGAATTGAAATGCAATACGAGCAAAAAAAGCAGAATGCCAGTAATGAAAATTAAGGATTATTGTCTCTGTTTATTAATACAATTCTAGTTGAAATGCTATCAGTTTTTGGGAGTCGCATTTTCATGTTCTGCGTGCCCAAATCTGGGCTGCAGGAAAATATCCAAAGTTGAAACGCAAACATTCGGATAGTAAATAGCTCATGAACTAGAAACTATCAGCGATCCTTTTCGATGATTTGAAAATCGATTAAACTGAGTGGAATTTTTAGCTATACAGTATGCTAAAGAACTTTATGCACACACTGAGTGTTCGAAAGCTGATATAACAAACTTCGACAGTTGATATTAAGACCCAAATAACGATTTTTCAGGAGTAAGGATACATACAAACATTCCTTGTTTTCGAGATATCGAATCTCGAAGTTGAGTAGGGAGGGTTTTTCTTTGTGAGGCCAGTCCCCAGAGTTGCAGGTAAAAAAACTCATTTGATCACATGAACATCATTACGGAATTTGCAATACAGTGAACGTTCAAAATGTTCGCCCGCTACATCAAAGCAGGCTTGGTACCTACACAGAAGCGATAGCCAGACGCAGTAAAATACACATGGATCGTCTGCTATATGTCCTTCAGTGACAGCTTTGATTCCAACAAGATCTATTTCTGTGTCCACTGAGATTGCATCAATTAAATTTTTCATGCGGCCCAAAAGGTAGAAGTCCAAACCTTTGGGTTAATCTGTGCAGCTTTCTCAATGTGCGTTTCATT
Source organism: Morinoia aosen (assembly GCA_030386875.1). Lineage (NCBI taxonomy): Eukaryota > Metazoa > Arthropoda > Malacostraca > Amphipoda > Talitridae > Morinoia > Morinoia aosen. Next base: position 42,455,842 of record CM059574.1, read on the forward strand.
GCTCCCTGTTTGCAGCTATTTTAATCGAATTATATACTTAAACTATTTCCAATAAAAGGTATTCACCATTTACTATTATTTCTGCTGGAATGACTTAAGTACTTGGTGAGATTTGGCTGCCATCTGTGTGAACTTATTGAGACGAATTTGATGGCATTAAACGGTCCACGGGACTATACGACCCTCTATCGAAAATAGCATCAGTATCTTGCTCTTTTTGTTCAATATGTTTCCCAATAGGTTCTGTAAAGTTTGTTACCGAATGGGATTTTTTCCTCTTCTTGACTCCGATGACAACTTGATTCCTGTGCCAGTCTAACAACAGTGGTTGTGATAATAGTAACGCGAGTGCAAAAATGCTAACGGTTATATGGGTTAAGGTACATTATCTTTATAGATGAGAAACAAAAGCGGGCCTTGGACAGATCCTTGAGGAGAGCTAAAATCACCACGTTTGAGAGGCAACATTGTGCTTTCTAGGTGAGAGCTTGTAGTGAATCTCTATCCCGCAAGCCAGTCGAAATTTCGAAATTCTCAGAATGATCATCTAAAAATTCAGTAAAATAAATTCGACCATTAGCATAAAGTCACATTACGAAATTCACTAATCTCTATCCTCAATTTTATTAAAATTGTGTAACGAAATAAATTCAATCTCTAAAAATTCACATTTGCTTCCTAACGGAACCTCTCACGGACGCGCGACAGCAACATCGTATGCGATCTGGCGCTCATTGTCTCATGTCATACAGAGCGTGCATATCTAGGTGTTGTTGGCTGGAAGTTACGAGACACTTTACATTCCACTGCCACGTCACCTACCTTTACCTTGCCCGATCATATCAAAAGGGTAAAATAACCCGGTAGCCCGACTTGGCAAAATAACTGCCTCCTTCATTGTTGCCTTTTCACTTCTAATAAACCCCCCCCTTACTGGACGGCAAGAGCAAGTATCCAATTCCTCCACCTCACTCAGAATTGAGACATCATTGGTTACAGCTAACCCAACTGCTGCATAACCTGCAAGTCTATATTCTAACACCATTAGAGGAATTGCAACTTACCGTCCTCACTTATCCGAGACGCTATTGCCGTCTCCAACCACTGGATACCATTGCACACGACCTTCTCCACAATTACACTTCCCGCATACCGACGCAGCTGTGAGCCTGTTGCAGTCCCTACTCAAGATCGGACGTCTACATCAGCGCACTTTGAAGAGACAATCTGACAGCCTCCAATAAAACCAGGCCAGAATTAAATAACCATATCTACTTTCTTATCCTTTCGATGGTCCAGTTCCGAGGTGAAAATTATAGTATTTTGTTTTTGATTAAAGACGCCGGAAAGATAGCGTCCGAACCCCCTACACTTAACTTCTCAGAAGTCAGATGCCGTACATCATCAATTAGCAATTAAGTGTGTTTGGAAAAACACTGGTGACCTCGCCATTATAAAAGAACATCCTCTTGTGCACTTGATAAATTCCTCAATATTCAACTTTAACCTTCAAAAATCTAGATGAGCATAGAATGCAAACCGTTCTAAAGTAAAACTTGAGTTAAGCCACCAAACTTGAACTTTACAGTGGCAAACTTGAACTTTACAAGCTCACTGTGAGAGTGTGACTCAACCTAAAGGGTGCCTGCGGAATCTGATATTCTCTGTAACTACCACTTATGATCTTAAAAGCTTATGAAAAGTCCATCTTGATCAACATTTGTATTGGAATTTTCTTTGGTGCTAAACATTTCTTGAGTTCGCCAGCAAAGTGTTTTGATCTCTTCCCGGCGGAAACGAATGCCCGCGTTTTCATTCAATGTTGATTTGTCAGGCATTGAGTTCACTAATTTAAAACTTAACATTTAAAAAAATAAACACAACAGCTGCAGGTGAATATACTCGTTCATTCTGTACCTTATATTTTTTGGAAGGTTCTCCTATACTTAATTTGTGTTTTTATTTGAAGATGGGCTAACTCGTTTCTGCTTATAAAAGCATTTTCACGGAATATGAAGGACAAGGAGTTCTTTGTGATCAGTATGGAACACTTTATTTGCAAATGAAACGTTTTTTCAGTAGATAATTTTTGCCGAAGAGGTTCAGCATTGATATTCCTTCTGTCAGTAAACTCTAGTGATTTAGTGAATTAGATCTATTTCAATGCTTGTGCAGTTGGTTGAATAGTCATTTCTTTCCGTCTTGCTACAAACAGATGAAAAAATTGTCCGGCTTGTAATTTGATGTTGTGTGGATGTAACTAGTTTTATGTTTCGGTTTGGTTGCGGCACGCTTCCAAAGAACAAAAATTTTCTTGGTAGCAGAACGCATTATGATGAATCAAATCACAAGCACTCTAATCACAAAGCTGTTGTCAATAGATTGAATGTTTAAATTTCATGCCCAGCTGTGTTCAAATTTTACCCCGAATATGAAATTGTACACATATATCTCCTGCAAACTAACTGAACTTCCTGAAATGGCTAGCTTCATGTACAAATACCACGGTACGCCGTGTAAAATATAGTAAAGATTAAAATAGTTCTAGAACCCGATAGGTACCTGAAAGGATTTGAGAACTCACATAAAAAAATTCAGCTCCGATGTTAAGACAGTTTCAGACCCAGCAGCTTCTCAGGTCTAAGGAGTTTTCAAAACTACTTACGCAGTCCATATATTTGCATAACAAGTTTCCCGTTATTTCTTTTTTCAGTAAAAAGTCATGTAGTTCAGCTTGAAGGTCCCGGTGAAAATTACTGAACCCTTCGATTTTATGAATGTTTTTTTTTCAAGTTATTCATTCAGACGCAATGAAACTGTTCTATCAATCCACTTTATTCGAGCGCTAGAAAACTTTCCACTCACTTCAACTCATGCGACTTAGCTTTTCTAGCATTGTAAGGTGCGCGCTCATATTGTCTCTAGAGCTACTGGGAAATGTTCGTTAAATATAAAGATTTAAATGATGAAATCCTTGGTGTTCTTCATACTGGAAAATTCCTCTCTCTTGCCTTAGATTTTTTCTTGAATACATTCTGTTTCTTTTAGACTTTTTATTTGGTAGGTGGAAAAATTACTTACCGATTTCCTTCACTATGTCAAAAAAACTTTTCACAGCCAGGTGATTAAAAAATAGGGCAGTGCTCTTAATTTGGCTTTAGAAATGTGAAAATATGTATTTTCCTACACTGTATTCAATTTCTGACACTTCTATTGCGTGCTTCACAAAGCGTCTCTAAAAACTACTATTGCATTTTCAGCATTTTTGAGATACTATCGACAATTTGTATTTTATATAAATTACATTCAGCAAACGTATATGAGACTAGTGATTTCATCAGACAATTCTGAGAGGATAGCTATGGTTATTTTTGTTAGAGTTATTCAAGCGACAATTTTTCCCCTTTAATAACTTGCGGTAATACCACCCGTATCAAATGTTTATAAAATGCGTTATTTTTATACATTGTAGATGATTATTGATGTTTATTTTTGAGGGTTAAACTTTAAACGATGAGGGAATCATTGTGCAGGAGATGAAATTCATCAACGATTTTGATTGCTAAGATGTGCTTGTCTCATTTTTGCCCTCTAATAATTTTTTCTGCAAAACTTTCTGGCCATGAACATAATGTAGAAATTAGCCTAAAATCTAACTAATATATGAAAAACATACTGGCTTCTATTTCTGTCTAATCTAAATAATGCTTGTGAAGTTGCAATAGAAACGAGCATAATATTTTTAGTTACTCTCAAAATTACTTTTTAAGACTCATCAGTCAGTTTGATGGTTAACTCTTCTAAATGAAATGTTTCATGCAAAAGAGCTTGCATCGAAAAAATTTAGATGTGTTGACAATTATAGGAAAAAATATAAGTAAAATGTTAAGATCTATAGTAAAATTTAATTTATAATTTAGAGCGTTAGGCTCGGCTCAAGATTTGTACGTATTAGTTCATTAAGACGCTAGCGTTTTCTTCTTCTTTAATGCCATCAACAGGAGACTTTTTGATGAGTGTTTCATCATTTCATTAACTACATTCATTTATTTTAATTTTTTGGCATTGATAATTTGGACGGAATAATCCTTAACGATACTGTTATTCATTTATATTAACATAACGAATGCCAAATACGTTGTATTCCAATCGAGGTGGAACGCATTATCTTGTATATTTTGTCTTTCCAAATGTCTCTACACTTACGCCTAGAGACAATGATCATTTCTCCTGATAGACCCATAACCATTTTGAAACTTCTAAGCTGGAAGGGATATTTTATTACTTCGATAGCGACTGGGATAAAACATAGGACGCTGAGGTAGATTTGTGCTTTAGGTGAGGTCCCAGCACTTTTACCCATTCGGCCACTGTGCAATACAAGAGTGCAATATTCAAAACCTGACGATTTTGAGCAGTTTCTCTATAATTAATAAACTACGCAAACCATGATAAGACGATCAAGACATGATTATTTCAATGCCGGTAATAGATACTTTTTATTCCTGTACAACATGATGTATTTTAATTATGGCTACATTTCAGTGAGATCTTGGTCTAAAATTCTCTCAGCCAAAAAAATTGTTTGATAACTGCATTTGATATTGCGATAAAATAACAAGGAGCAATTAAAGATTAACCGAAATATAAATGAAAACGTTTCCTGCAAGTGAAATAGCTGAAGCATTTTTCTTCAGTATCCATTTTACTTTGAAATTAATTAACTGTTAGAAGTTGGCATCAACTCATGCTTAGTACAAGAACTATACATTAAAGTATTTCATATTGATGCAAATTTTTAAAGACAATAATCGAGTTGATATATTACAGGAATTTCTAAATAAATTCTGCAACTTAACGACTGGAATGCAATATGTATGTAGCATACCGCTACATAAGCGTAAAAATTAGAAATTCGCTATTCATACTTAAATAAACTAATTAGTAGCAGTAAAAATATTACTCTAATTTATTATTAATTATTTTCTACTTCTAATTCGTAATCATTAAAATTTTTGTGTTAATACATGAGAGATCAAATAATCAATCGACATTTCGAGTTCTTAAGCAGCCCGTTCTGGCAACATACAAGCGCGTCGCCTAGTCCACACACTTTTGCTTGTGGTTCGGTGGCGCAAACATCTCGTAAGTCCAGTGATATTTAGGGTAAAATAAGAGTAAAACCGGGTAAGAATATGTGCCATGTGTTTTTCGGTGTATTGTGTGTTTTTATCTAAGGATCTGCTCAGTGTCGTGAATTAGGGATAAAGAAATTAGTGTTAAGATCCTGAGATTAGCATGTGTTTTATAGAGTGAATATTGCGTGTCATTTCTCAAACTCCCGCGTAAATTCATACTAGCTATTCAGTTAACGTACTGGTTTTTCTCCTTACTGCAAACATATATTGCGGGTTTGCCAGTATCATATCACGAACCTTTCATAAACTACTCGTGGACGAACGCGGCCGAGTTGCCGGCGTTCGTTGCCGATAGCGTTTTGTTTAATGGCGGAAAACTCTGCCGTCTCCTGTCACTACTACGTGATTTTTATTTGAATTTAAGCATGTGTTCTAATAGTATTTTCTCTTATTTTTTACAAATCACTTCTAGCAGTTTTCTTTTCTTAAACTTGTTTAAACGCAAAATAATCATTAAAGATGTCCTCTTTAAATAGCTTTTAATAAATTACGAAGTTATTCATGTCTACGTGCTAAAGTGTGGAACTTTATTCTAATTCCATATATTTACGTAACCTCACTCAATTCGATATCAATCATCTCAATAAAATTAATTTACTTAATCGCATTCGTGTGACAAAACCCTCACTACCATCTGCCTATCTTAAGTGTGTAAATTGCTGGCGGTTTTGGCTTAGGCCGATGCGTAAGCCGCCGGTTAACTCCACGCGTAACTTCGTGCTTTCGTGTTTTCTTTCTTCGCGTATTTTTCCGCCTGTGAAATCAACGTTTAGGTTTCCCCTTCCTTTCATCATTGGGGGGATACATATTATTATTTAATTCCTTTTTATTGGCATATCATATCTACTAAGATTTTTCAGTAGGATTTATTTCCATAAACTTCAGGATTTTAATGTCTTTTTCTTCTTACTGCTTTCAAAAGCGCAGTCATTTGATATTTTCACCATTTTTCGTAGATCTCGTGTTTACTCGCCCAGAGTCTCTGTAAGGAATCACGATCTTGATTCTTTTAAATTCTTAAACCTAATACTCAGAATTTAAAGCCAGAGGCATTAGTGATGAAACAATTTATTTCTTGATTAAAAGTCTGTCAACCTAAAGTCTGTCCTAGCTCTTTTGAGTTGCCAAAGTGAGCATCCTAATTAGCTGGAGTCGAACCTGTAGGAGTTTCTCAGACTTCTCCGTGTGGGAAGATTTGTCATTATTGTGTTGGATTTTCAGTAGGGAATGTCTTAAATGTCTCTCCTGGAACGCCTAACCCCAGCATCCTGGACTCCTGTGCAGGACCTCTACAACAGCGCCATACACACCACCCTCACTGTCAAATCTCCCTGGGTTGGGTTTTTGTTCACTGAGTGCCATGTTAAAGGTTACGTTGTTAACCTGAGTCATGCTGTAACTGCACACAACTTACCTTATTATTGAGCCAGCCATTTGGCATAACTTTGGGAAAGGCCAGCAAATCTACCTGAGCCTCAAACCTTTGAGCTACTCCATTTACCCAAGCTCGATATTCTGCTAAACGTGGAAAGCATACCTCATAACGTGACCACCTTAAGTCATTGTTTAAATTGTTTAAAACTCATTCAAGTTTTGCCCCAAATACAACTCACTCACCACGATTACTGCCTCGCGTGCCGGCCTTCGTCAACTCCAGCCTGGCCCTCCGGCACGGATTGCCACCTCAACCAGCTCTCCGAGATCAAGAGCCAAAGAAGCCAGTTCTTCCTTCCTCCTTGGTTCTCCTTCAATAAACTACACAGCAGAAAAACAAGCTGAGTTCCAACACGTTTTCATTTTCCTTCTCATGATTATCCCTTACGCTTCGAGAAATCGTTCGAGTTGTTCTTGCCGTAACTAAAATCAATATCATTTGGCGGAAAAACCCGACACTGGTGCATCGGCCGGGAAACTCGTAAAATAAAAAAACTAAACTCGAAGTGTTTGAGAGATTGTGAGAGGATAATGTGGCGTATTACTGTAGTGATAAATGTTCCCATGTCGTAGTGGTTTGAGAGATTTCCTGTGGATTTTTGACCATGCTAATGACTTTTCTCTGAGCAGCTTAAAAATTTTTTTATCTTTCTTTTATGCTGTTTTCCTGTCTTTGTTTGTTTTTTTTTGTGCCTCAGTAGGTAGGGAAATATTTTTCTACTATTTCCGTGCTGTGCATTTATTCCTGACCACCGTAAAAATTCTCGTCCCATTTTCTCTCTTTCCGTTTTCTTCAACGTATTGATTGATTGAGTAGGTAGAAAAATAATTTTTTTTCTCTCTCCTGCTTAATTTTGTGCCTACGCAAATTGCCGCATACCGCATAATAATTTTTTTTCTCTTCGTTTCCAATTTCATATTTCCTATCTTCTGTTTAAACTTAAGTTGAGTGATTGAGTAGGTAAAGAATTAACGCAACCCCTTGCTACTTAATCCCAAGTCATAGGCACTGATTTCTTAATTGCGCATCCCCAAAAAGAGACTGCTAGCATGCCTGATTCCGATAATGAGGATCGAGCACACACAAATCCCGTTAGGCTCCCTCCTTTCATTCCAGGGGACGCTCACACCTGGTTTAACCAGGTGGAGGCGGTATTTAGGTACAATAGGATAAATCAGGAGATAGACAAATTCTACGCGCTTGTGAGCGCTGCGCCCACAAAACTACTTAATGACTCTAATGATCTATTAGAAAACCCTCCAGAGCATAATCCTTACGGAACCTTGAAAGGCAAAATCTTGGCAAGACTTCAGATGTCCGATGCGGACAAATTCCGAAGTCTTGTAGATGCCTCAGCAATTCCACCTGTCTCTGCTTCTTTCTCTCCTTCTTCGCTCGTAAAAGAGCTGCGGAAACTCGCTACTGGAGTTGCCGTAGCTGAGGGATTTCTGAAGGAAGTCTTCATGACAAAGCTGTCACCTAATGTGCGGCCTTTTCTATCGCTAGCAGGGCCCGAGCAAACACTAGAGAAATTAGCTGAATCCGCAGAAACTGTAATTAGGAATATCAATTTGCCACGAGAACCACAGGTTGCTTCCTTAAATGTAGCAGCTACAACTTTTAGCCCGTCAAATACTGCGCCTAGTGAATCCTCAGCCAAAATAGATAAGCTGCAGCAGGATATCGCTGAAATAAAGCAAGCTCTTCAAAATTTTCAAATAGGTCAGAGTCAAAGTGTGGCTCACATTCAGCAAGGCCCAGGGAGATTCCAAAGCCACCAAAATGCCTACGACTATCCTTATGACTATCACTCTAACTATCCTCCTCCTCCTCCTCAACGCTTTGATAGAGGTAGATCTTTTGATAGGTCAAATCAAGACCGCCGTTTCAGGTCGCGCTCTCGTGATGCTAGTAGCCAGTTATGCTGGTATCACACAAAGTATGGTGACCAAGCACGAAAGTGCGGGTCCCGTTTCTGCCCGCGTTATACCGAAATGACTTCGGGAAACGCGAACAGCGACGCATAGTAGCGAGTACTGCGTTGCCTCATTCCCAGACTACTCGCCTCCTTACTATCCTCGATCCCGTTACCAAATATCGATTTCTTATCGACACTGGATCTAGCGTATCAATTATCCCAGCCACGGCAAAAGTCAAAAACCAGCCATTAGTGGCTACATTACGCGCCGCAAACGGCACGCCAATACCTTGTTACGGTGAACGAGCCTTAGAGTGCAGTCTGGGATTGAGGCGAACTTTCCTGTTTACTTTCCTCATCGCGGAAGTCCAAGAGCCTATCATTGGCGCGGACTTTCTCGAAAAATTTGGGATTGTTGTTGATGTTAAAAATAGGTGCATCAGGGACGAGGAGACACAGATCTCAATTCCCGCTTGCAGCATAACTAGAGCTAATGTCTTGCATTCCTTCTCGATTGCTTTCAAGGAGGAGTGTATTTTTGAACAGGAACTTAAAAATTTCCCTGCATTAACAAACCCTAACTTAGTTTCTAACAGCATGCAAACATGTACAAAGCACTTCATAGAGACGCAGGGTCCGCCAGTTTTCTCCCGTGCTAGGCGACTGCCGCCTGATCGATTGGCGTTAGCTAAGAAAGAATTCGCTAGGATGCTCGAAGAGGGCATAATTCGTACTTCCAAAAGCCCTTGGGCTAGCCCTCTTTTGCTAGTACCCAAGGCTAACGGTGAATTTAGACCGTGCGGGGATTTCCGCAGGTTGAACGCCGTTACTTTACCTGATCGCTATCCTATTCCTTACCTGCATGATTTCAGTGCAAATTTAGAGGGAGCACAAATTTTCTCTAAGGTCGATCTTCAGGCCGCCTTTCATCAAATCCCTCTTGATGAGTCCGCTATCCCCAAGACCGCTGTCATCACTCCATTTGGTCTCTTTGAATTTCTAAAAATGCCCTATGGTCTCCGGAACGCGCCTCAAACGTTCCAGAGACACATGGCTGAAATCTTCTCTGATCTCACTTTCGCTTATGTCTATCTAGACGACATCCTTGTGGCGTCCACCACCCCAGAGTTGCACAAAGACCATCTTAGGGTCGTTTTTCAAAGATTGTCCGACAATGGACTCCTCGTAAACCCTGCAAAATGTGAGCTCGGAAAGCCATCACTGATTTACTTAGGTCATGAAATCTCTAGCCTAGGTCTAAAACCTTTGCCTTCCAAAGTAGAAGTGATCAAAAACTTTCCTCTTCCACAGACCCAGAAGGAACTAAGAAGGTTCCTAGGTTCTGTTAACTTCTACCATCGTTTCATACGCAACTGTGCTCAAACTTTAGCGCCCTTATCGGACCTCCTCGAGCCGAAACGAAAAGGAAAATCTATTGAGATAAAATGGACAGACGCAGCACGGGTAGCGTTTGAAGAGATAAAACATAAGTTAGCTTCCGCGACTGAACTATCCTACCCTATTGCTAATGCTGATTTCAGCCTCGTTGTTGACGCATCCAGTACCGCCGTAGGTGCTGTGTTGCAACAACAAGTGGGCACTAACATCTCTCCTCTTGCCTTCTTTTCCAAAAAGCTGTCGCCAACTGAGCGTGGTTATAGCGCGTTCGGTAGGGAACTTCTTGCTATCTACCTATCTGTGAGACACTTTCGCTATGCTCTAGAGGCAAGGGAGTTTGTGATCTACACAGATCACAAACCTTTGACCTCAGCTATAAAAATGCCTTCTGAAAGACATTCGCCTAGAGAAGCTCGACACCTTTCCTTTATAAGTCAGTTCACCACTGACATCCGCTATATTAAGGGACTGGACAATACCGTAGCCGATTGCTTGTCCCGCATCAATAATGTCCAAACCAGTGGCGAAATCACCTTCGGCAACCTTGCTATTGCTCAAAAGGAGGATCCTGAACTTCAGGACCTTCTCAAATCTTCTAACCCTTCCCTTCCTAAACTAACCTTGGTTGACGGCGTGTATCGTGATGCCGAGCGACTTTCTCGTTTGTATCTTCCTGCGACTCTCCGCAGAGTAGCTGTCCTCCACTACCATTCCCTCAGTCACCCTGGTATTAACCGTACATTGCGTTTGATTTCTGATCGTTACGTCTGGCCAGCGATGCGTAAGGAGGTCAAGCAAGTTGTGCAAAATTGCCATGCGTGTCAGAGTAGTAAGGTGGTGAAACATAATCGTGCAGCGCTGCAGAGTTGCGCATTCACCGGTCAAAAGTTTGACTCTGTCCACCTAGACCTAGTGGGTCCCTTGCCTGTATCGCGCGGTTATTCTTATTTGTTGACCATCATCGATAGGTTCACGCGTTGGGTTGAGGCTGTCCCTTTACCTGATACCCAAACTGAGACGGTAGCGCGCGCCTTCTTATCTAACTGGATCTCTAGATTTGGGGTTCCCTTAAGTGTCACACATGACCGGGGATCACAATTCACCTCCAACTTCTGGAGGGAGCTTAGCTCCGCCTTAGGGTGTGCAAACACCTCAACTACAGCTTATCATCCGCAGTCAAATGGACTTATTGAGAGAGTCCACAGAGACCTTAAGTCTGCCTTGCGATGTCTTAATTGCAGTCACGATTGGACTGATAGACTTCCAGTAGTACTACTTAGCATTCGAAACCTCCACAGACAGGATCAGCAATGCACAGCGGCGGAGATGTTGTACGGTCAGACCCTTCGTCTCCCCGGCGACATTGTTGACCCAAAACCCTTGCCTGAATTTTCATCCGCTGACCGCTCCGCTTACGTAACCTCCCTGAAAGAGTGCATGCGCCAGATCAAGTATGTGGCTCCACGAATGCCTCAGACTGAGGACAGACTAGATTCTGCCCTGCAAGACTGCACACATGTGTATGTCCGCAATGATGCTATTAAGCCTACACTCACGCGCCCTTATGATGGCCCATTCAAAGTACTTAAACGCAAGCAAAAATACTTCATTCTCGAACGATTCGTCTCACACGATCCTGTGAGCATAGACAGATTAAAAGTCGCATACACTTCTGATCATAGTGTAACTTATAACTCATCATCTTCTCCGCAGATTTCTCCTTCCACTGAGACTCGATCATATCTACCATCTCAGCTTCCTCAGTTGACTGCATTGTTGCCTAGTCAGCTTGAGTGTAACCCTTTCTATGTGCCTGTACACTCAAACTCTATCCCTACGCCTATCGTAGACTCTAATCCTAGTCCTCTTACTGACACAGCGACAAGTCTGGAGAGACCAGACGAGCCCGCTGCAGTAACTCCTGTTTCTAGGACTCTTGCCGATCTGAACTTGCAGACCCGTTTGGTGAAACTTCCCCGCTCAGTATCATTCGCCAATTGCCGAACTCGGCAGGGTCGTGTAGTTCGCCCTCCTTCCCGCTACAGATGATTGCAGCGGGTGGACCTTTCGGTCTGCGCCTTGGGGGGTAATGTAGCATACCGCTACATAAGCGTAAAAATTAGAAATTCGCTATTCATACTTAAATAAACTAATTAGTAGCAGTAAAAATATTGCTCTAATTTATTATTAATTATTTTCTACTTCTAATTCGTAATCATTAAAATTTTTGTGTTAATACATGAGAGATCAAATAATCAATCGACATTTCGAGTTCTTAAGCAGCCCGTTCTGGCAACATACAAGCGCGTCGCCTAGTCCACACACTTTTGCTTGTGGTTCGGTGGCGCAAACATCTCGTAAGTCCAGTGATATTTAGGGTAAAATAAGAGTAAAACCGGGTAAGAATATGTGCCATGTGTTTTTCGGTGTATTGTGTGTTTTTATCTAAGGATCTGCTCAGTGTCGTGAATTAGGGATAAAGAAATTAGTGTTAAGATCCTGAGATTAGCATGTGTTTTATAGAGTGAATATTGCGTGTCATTTCTCAAACTCCCGCGTAAATTCATACTAGCTATTCAGTTAACGTACTGGTTTTTCTCCTTACTGCAAACATATATTGCGGGTTTGCCAGTATCATATCACGAACCTTTCATAAACTACTCGTGGACGAACGCGGCCGAGTTGCCGGCGTTCGTTGCCGATAGCGTTTTGTTTAATGGCGGAAAACTCTGCCGTCTCCTGTCACTACTACGTGATTTTTATTTGTATTTAAGCATGTGTTCTAATAGTATTTTCTCTTATTTTTTACAAATCACTTCTAGCAGTTTTCTTTTCTTAAACTTGTTTAAACGCAAAATAATCATTAAAGATGTCCTCTTTAAATAGCTTTTAATAAATTACGAAGTTATTCATGTCTACGTGCTAAAGTGTGGAACTTTATTCTAATTCCATATATTTACGTAACCTCACTCAATTCGATATCAATCATCTCAATAAAATTAATTTACTTAATCGCATTCGTGTGACAAAACCCTCACTACCATCTGCCTATCTTAAGTGTGTAAATTGCTGGCGGTTTTGGCTTAGGCCGATGCGTAAGCCGCCGGTTAACTCCACGCGTAACTTCGTGCTTTCGTGTTTTCTTTCTTCGCGTATTTTTCCGCCTGTGAAATCAACGTTTAGGTTTCCCCTTCCTTTCATCATTGGGGGGATACATATTATTATTTAATTCCTTTTTATTGGCATATCATATCTACTAAGATTTTTCAGTAGGATTTATTTCCATAAACTTCAGGATTTTAATGTCTTTTTCTTCTTACTGCTTTCAAAAGCGCAGTCATTTGATATTTTCACCATTTTTCGTAGATCTCGTGTTTACTCGCCCAGAGTCTCTGTAAGGAATCACGATCTTGATTCTTTTAAATTCTTAAACCTAATACTCAGAATTTAAAGCCAGAGGCATTAGTGATGAAACAATTTATTTCTTGATTAAAAGTCTGTCAACCTAAAGTCTGTCCTAGCTCTTTTGAGTTGCCAAAGTGAGCATCCTAATTAGCTGGAGTCGAACCTGTAGGAGTTTCTCAGACTTCTCCGTGTGGGAAGATTTGTCATTATTGTGTTGGATTTTCAGTAGGGAATGTCTTAAATGTCTCTCCTGGAACGCCTAACCCCAGCATCCTGGACTCCTGTGCAGGACCTCTACAACAGCGCCATACACACCACCCTCACTGTCAAATCTCCCTGGGTTGGGTTTTTGTTCACTGAGTGCCATGTTAAAGGTTACGTTGTTAACCTGAGTCATGCTGTAACTGCACACAACTTACCTTATTATTGAGCCAGCCATTTGGCATAACTTTGGGAAAGGCCAGCAAATCTACCTGAGCCTCAAACCTTTGAGCTACTCCATTTACCCAAGCTCGATATTCTGCTAAACGTGGAAAGCATACCTCATAACGTGACCACCTTAAGTCATTGTTTAAATTGTTTAAAACTCATTCAAGTTTTGCCCCAAATACAACTCACTCACCACGATTACTGCCTCGCGTGCCGGCCTTCGTCAACTCCAGCCTGGCCCTCCGGCACGGATTGCCACCTCAACCAGCTCTCCGAGATCAAGAGCCAAAGAAGCCAGTTCTTCCTTCCTCCTTGGTTCTCCTTCAATAAACTACACAGCAGAAAAACAAGCTGAGTTCCAACACGTTTTCATTTTCCTTCTCATAATTATCCCTTACGCTTCGAGAAATCGTTCGAGTTGTTCTTGCCGTAACTAAAATCAATATCATTTGGCGGAAAAACCCGACATGTACAATATGTTGGCGAACCCATTTTCATTACTTGAAAATCAATAATAACGGTATATTCTTATATGCAGTAGAGTGTTTTCGATATTTTTCCCACAATTGGAGCATACTAAGCAAATACATTTTTTACGACATAGCTCGCAGTAGATTCAACCACTATCGAATGCTTTTTGTTTCATTTCTCTAATAAGTATTTAAGAATTTTACACAAAAGAAAAATCAGTACGCTTTTTGAAAATTTTCCTTTTTTATTTATGAAGTATTGTCGACCAATTTCTTTAGCCTTGTAAATCAGCCTTTTTTGTTTCAGATTTCTGGAAATCTTATGTAACAACATTAAATGGATTGGAAATTTTTATGTGGTGTAGTAAATTAATTTTCCCAAGCTAGTTACAAAGTGCGCAAATGTTGATATATAGATGCAAGAAAAACTAGTGTTACATTTTTGACATGTGTACATCTTAGTTTAGGAGCAAATTCATTTACATCAACTGATGAGACCTCAAACAGTCCTAATTTTATACGTGAAACTTGAGCTCACTTGTGAATGGAAAGGATGCTGTCTTTTAACGGCATTAGCTAAAGCTGTTTCACGGAGTTAATCGATTAGCTTCGTTGGTTTTGAGTCCTCATGCCTAATGTAAGTAGTCTAAGAGTGTAGATTTTTTATTTAATACCTTTAGTTACATATTTAACCTATCAAATGGCTTATTACCAACTTCGAAGGCCTTACCTATCAATCTAGGACTTTCATGTTACGAAATGTTAAAAATCCAGCTCGTAGTAATGCATTTAAATATCAATTGTTTTCGAGGTGACAGGTTTTTCGTTTTTTATTTCATTTTTATTTTTTAAATAGTATGAGCATATATTTTATGCTATATTAGTAAAGTTAATCTCTTCGTATTTTTTCATCAGTTCAGCCCTAAAAAGTTATCAAGTTGTTTTTCACCACGATATTTTTATGAATGTAAACTTTATTTACCCAATGTCAATTCATGAATATTTTGTACGACCAGATTTTATATTATTAAAAGACATTTTTTAACATTTGCTAATGCAACAAATTCAGCTGATGAGGAACTAATCCGTTTACTACTTCTTTTTCACCAATGTCAAACGTCAGCTGTTTTAAAGGGGGACAGGGGGCGGTACGTGCAGTTTGAAGCTATCACGAGCATCGTACGCGCTTTACCTTCAGTCGATAGTTGAACGCGTGTGAGTGAGATTGTGTGTGAACTCGTCAATTGTACTCCATTCTTGCTGTTTTAACGTTGCATTGGAAACTTTTGACCGTGGATTATATGCATATCATTTATTAAATTCCTTCTAAGTGTATGGAAGGTGAGTAACAAGAGTCGATAATTCATTAAATATTACGCAAGGCACCCGGCAGACACGAAAGTCTCGCAACGCTGCTTTTGAACTCACGTTAGCGCAATGCTTCTTAGAACTTATCTCGAGAGTATTTCATCATTTGAGATAGTTCTTCTATGATCGGGAAAATTTGGGTTAGTGAATTTTGAGTTTTCTGAGACGTAGGACCGATGATTTCTCAGAGATGCTGAACGATGCATACACTGAGTTTTGAAAGCCACCGAGGGCCGAGGCCAAGTGTTCCCTCTGTGTCACATGAACTGCATCATGCATGCCCTAATAGGCCTAAGTAGTTCTGATATTGTAGTGGGTCAATAACTTTCATAAGGTCACAAAATTTTGTAGTGTCTTTACTTAACAGGAATAGGTGAGATTTTGTGGAGAGGTCAAACTCAATGCTTAGAGTGGAAAAAGAGCTTGCAAAAATGTTTTTTATTTGGGTTGTGAAATTAGCTAAACCATTTTTGCATTCTTTTCTTGCTAAGAACAGTTTAAAATCAATAAATTTTTGATACGTCACTAAACTGGTACTTTAAAACGTTGACCGCTACACAAGCCACCATTGGTACATGGACGGAATATTTATAATGCTGCTAACTAACCAGTAATCACAAATTCAATTTGTATACATACTTAATCAAAGCTAAATAAAGGTACAATCCAGGTAATGTTTGCTATTTTCTAAATTGCTCACCATAATTGGCATCAAATTTGAGTGGAATACTGAACTTTAGTTTAACCTATAAGGGGTAACATGTTGAAGTAAAAAACTAGCACTACTGTTTGGTTGTATTAGAGCTGAAAAAAATATGGTAAATCTGAAGGATATGACAGTAATTGATTTTGTAAATTTCAATGCCAAAAGAGAGTTGATTTAATGAAAATAAACAAGTTTTCTTCTATGCACTTTCCGTCTGAAATGATTACTTCATTAGTTATAGCGGTATATTACTTACTGCAACTCCAGTGTTTGAAGTGGAGAGAAATTCATCAATCCTATGGAATGGCAACACTACAATGGATTTTTGCTTCCCGCGCACCCGTCATCAAAAACTAAACCAAACCTACCGCTACCGCTATACCACGTTAAATACTCATTTGACAAAAAAAGTGGATAGAAAAAAAGTAGGGTCAATATTTGGCATGATGCAATCAAAGGAAATGGGAATTTTATTCCAAAGAATCCCGAAAGGAACCCAGGTAAATCTGAAGGAGATGACAGTTGTCGATTTTCCACTTTTTGGTGCCTGAACTTAATTAATTGAATCAAAATAAACAAGTTTTTTTCTATTCTTTTTTCGTCTCAAATGAGTATTTTACGATTTATAGCGGTAAGTTTAGTTTCGTCATTGATGATGAATGTGCTCGAATTAACAGCTACTCATCGATTTTCGAATTTTTGTTGCTTGAAACATGGTAATAACATCGAAATAAACAACTTTTATTCTATACACTTTTTTCGTCAAATGAGTATTTAACGAGGTATAGCGGTAGGTTCGGTTTCGTCTTTCAAGACAGAGCGCTGGAAGCGAGACGCCATTGCAGTATTGCCATACAACTCGATCAAAGAATTTTTTTCCGCTTCAAAGACTGGAGTTGCGGTAAGTCATTTACCGCTATAACTAATAAAATACTCATTTGAGACGGAAAGTGCATAGAAGAAAACTTGTTTATTTCGATCTAATTAACTATGCTAAGGCATCGAAATTTACAAAATCGACAACTGTCATCTCCTTCAGATTTACCGGAACCCATTTAAGAACGTTTTACAATAATAACATTCTGTTCTCTGATGCGTTATTTTAGAATTATTCGACTTTGAAATTGGCTTCCGCGTGCCACAGTAAGCAAGCGCGCCGTCCAGAATTTTATTAATAACGGAAGTCAACCCCCTATTACAAACGTAAAGAGGTTGGGTTGTGAGGAGTAGCCACAGTTCTTTTAGCAAAAATCATAAATAAAGGTTGAAAGCAACCCATAAAGGTCACAAACAATTGTGTTTAAATCTGCTCCATAATAGCGGCGGCCGTACCAAGTGGCGCCATCTGTGAGCTGACTGTAAAGGTGGCGGTATTACATGGCGCCATCTATGAGCTGACTGTGAAAGTGACGACGTAATAATGACGACTGAAAAAAGTCAAAAGCACCAAATACAAGAAATTGTACGTTAACTTTTTTGTGTTAGGCTATCAACTGATAACAATATTTCTTATTATTTTATTAACAATTTCTATCATTCTTTTATTTCTACTAAGTTCTGGCAAAAACTTTAACACCTCATGATCCGAACTTTGCCTTTCCTGACCCAACCTGTTCGTACTTTGTGTTCCACATTTTGCGCGGGAAAGCGATTTTAGGTATAACTTCAAAGCTCAATAATTAAAAAATAACGCATGAGAGAGCAGAATGTCATTCGTGTAAAACGTTATTAAATGGGTTCCTGTAGAGATTTTTGGGAATAAAATAGGTCAATGTGAAGTTTAATGCAACCACGGAAAATAAGAATTCCGATCTTAGGAATCACTAGAGGAACCCATTTAGGAATGTTATACAAGAATGACATTCTGCTTGCTGATGCTTTATTTTCGAATTATGGAACTTTGAAGTTGGCCTTCCCGCGCCAAAGGAAGCGAGCGTAATTCAATTATAATCAGAAGCTAACCCCCTATTACAAACGTAAAGAGGTTGCGTCGTGAGGGGGAGGCACAGTTCTTCTAGTGAAAATTATAAATAAAGCTTCTAACCCACCCATTTGGGTGACGACCGCAATCTTGTTTACATCGGGTCAAAGATGGCGACCACCATGGGCGCCGCCATCTTGGACCCGATGTCAACAAGATTGCGGTCGTCACCCTAATGGGTGGGTTAGAAGCTTTATTTATAATTTTCACTAGAAGAACTGTGCCTCCCCCTCACAACCCAACCTCTTTACGTTTGTAATAGCTTCCATTATTAATTAAATTCCGTTTCACGCGCTCGCTTCCTTTGGCGCAAAGGCCAACTTCAAAGTTCAATTATTCGAAAATAACGCATCAGCGAGCAGAATGTCATTCATGCAAAACGTTCTTAAATGGGTTCCTTTTGTGATTCCTAAGATCAGAATTCTTATTTTCTGTGGTTGCATTAAACTTCACATTGACCATAAAATTTTCATTTCCTTTGATTGCATCACGCTGGACACTGACCAAAAGTAGTTTATTTTGATATTACCATGATTCAAACAACAAAAATTAAAAAATCAATGGGTAGCTGTTTATTCGAGCGCATTTGTCATCAAAGACGAAACTAAAACTACTGTTATAACTCGCGAAATACTCATTTCAGACGGAAGGTGCATAGAAGAAAGTATGTTCATTTTGATTCAATTAATTATGTTCAGGCACCAAGAAGTGGAAAATAGATAACTGTCATATCCTTCAGATTTACCAAAAATTGTGTAGATTTTGAAAGTTCCCTTTGAAATATTTCTCTTAAGTTGATTTTGCTCAAAAAATTCAACATAGTATAAGGATATGAGTTATAAGTATGAGATTACCTTGGAAATGTTCAAATGTCTGTATTATGCATGTGATGAGAATAACTTCAGAAATTCTAAGTGTATAAGCAATTGAGAGAAAGCCAGCTAGTTTTACATAATATGGCCGTTTGTTTTTACTTTTTATAAATCTTTCAAGCTTTTTTCAAGTCTCAATGACGGCTAGGTTCTTGGTTCAGATTTTCTGTTGATGGAGAGAGGTTGGGAAGAAACAAAACTTCAAATGAAAGAGGGAGAGAGATCTGTTCCCACAAAGAAGTTTTGTTTTGTCTATACTTTCATCTCAGTGGAAAATCTAATTTAAATTGGGGCATACATGCATAAAACATCATCAACTCTTGATTAAACATTTAAGCTTTTTTGTCAAGAGAATGGATCAAGTTCTATAATTTATTCAGAAGAAGAGCAGTTCCTGATTTAGCAGGAGAACTAAGGACTCTGTCTTCTTCAATGCTGTTTCTGGATCCTAGCATCAATAATAAATAAACATTCAAATAGAATAAATCTGACTTTGTAAAAAAGAATGCAACGAATAGATATGCTTATTAATTTGATATATTAACTTATAATAGTTATTGACAGTGATAGTAATAGCCTCTAAGTAGTTATGGTAATAGTACTTGTTCTTTGGTAATAATAGTAATGGTGCTATTAATATTAAGTTATCAGATAATTCATTAAGCGCTGCAGCTGCCACTGACTTGGCTGAACACAACAGCATTATGCACTTATGTTATTGGGGGTGATGAACCTTTGAGGTATGTCACATTGCAGCATCAGGTGAGAGGTGCTGAATTGATGCCAGATATGTGCACACAGTCTAAAAGCTAAATTTGTCTTGTCTCTGAAACCTTGAGAAATCTGGGCTACTAAAAAAATACTCTTTCATTTCCATAACTACACTGTTATGGCATTCGAGGGATTGCCCATGATTGCTTCAGATCATACCTAACAAATCGGAAGCAATACGTTGTCATTGACGATGCAAAATCAGACCCACAGACAATTAACCATGGAGTTCCACAAGGATCTGTTCTTGGGCCCCTTCTGTTTCTGATTTTTATCAATGATATAAAATCTATATCATTCTTCAAATTCATACTTTTTGCCGATGACACTACGCTTTCTGCGGTCCTTCCGAACCAAAATCCCGCTATAATTGTGGAGAGTATAAATAATGCACTTCATAAGGTTTCATCATGGCTCAAAGCTAATAAAATAAGCCTTAATATTGATAAAACAAATTATATTACATTCTCATCCAAGAAAAATGTATCTCTCCCATGCATTAAAATTGGCGAAGGTGAAATCGAAGAAACCAACTCATGCAAGTTTCTGGGCATCATAATAGATAAACATCTGATCTTCAAAGAGCACATCACTCATATTAGTTCTAAATTATCAAAATCCATCGGAATCCTAAATAAAGTTGAAAATTTTCTGCCTGAAACAGCTTTACTAATGCTCTACCAAACGCTTATTTCTCCATACTTGCAATACGGAATAGAAGCATGGCACGGAACTGATAAAAATAAAACCAACAAAATTTTTACTCTGCAGAAAAGAGCTGTCAGAGCGGTAAAGAACCTAGAATATAATGCTCTCACAAATGATTCTTTCAAAAATTTACAAATACTTAAACTTTCAGATCTCTACAAAATCTCTATCTGTAATATCATTTACAAAACATTAAGAAATGATGGCGACAATAGCCTAAGACAATTATTGACTGCGCAAACTGGTCATCACGACCATTTAACCCGAAATAGAAGTAAATTCATGCTTCCTTACTATTCAAAGGCCCGGTTGCAACACAGTATCCTCTTCGTTGGAACTAAAACTTGGAACTCTATACCTGCTGAGATCCGTAAATGTAATTCGTACAAAGTATTCAAAAGACATCTTGAGTCTCACTTCCTATCAGAATACTAGTCGTGTAAGATCACCATGTCAAATCTTGCCTCTTACATGTAACTAATGATAATGTAATAATTTAACTTGCCTTGGGTAACACAACCAATCTTCAGTCTGCTCTTAAATTGTTTTTATCGAACATACTGTTAAATATAGCCGATTTGACCTATATTGTAAAATACAGCATTAAATATTGAGTTAATTATCTCAATGATCAGTCTAGTGCAAAACTAGGTTAAGTGAACTAGGTTAAACATTTTTGTACACCCCAGCATAACGTGATGGTAGGATGCCCCAGAAGTCGCTGAACTTGTTTGGGCCCACAAGTAGCTATATTCAAATTTGACCATTGTACTTGACTTAAGAAACATTCTATCTCTGTATCACCTGTGCTAAATAAATTGTTTAAAATTGTTTACTAAATGCTTTGAAGAATGAATACATGGGGTGGTCATCACCACAAGCAATCCTAAATTAATGGTGTTTGACCTCCTCTAATTTCTTTATTTTTTGTCCAAATTTTTTCAACATTCCTATTACTATTTGAATATTTATTCTCAAGATAAAATTATGGG
The DNA here is from genome assembly GCA_030386875.1 of Morinoia aosen. NCBI lineage: Eukaryota > Metazoa > Arthropoda > Malacostraca > Amphipoda > Talitridae > Morinoia > Morinoia aosen. Next base: position 42,477,493 of record CM059574.1, read on the forward strand.
TTTTTGTTTATCAGGTAAAATTTAATGGGACATGCTATCATGTTTGTGCATTTTCATAGTCATAGAATGTGGGAAATGTTTGAAAAGTTAAAGATGGAATAATTCATAGCTGTCAATTAATTGCGTGATATATTGTGTAAGATTTTAAGTGCTAATTAATAGTGTCCAAAGAAATGAAAAACACAAGATATTCAAGCAGTGCTAAGCTTTGTTCACAAAATTAATTTGTTTGAGAATAGTTTAGGCATATTTTTTTGTAAAGATGTTTTTACACGTAAAAGGGCTGATTTATTTCAAGGCTCTAAATACTACTCCCTCTAGTCTTTAAAAATTATAAAAGCATACAAATTTTGTATGAAAAATGTATTGAAAGTAAAAGAAAATTATTTATTAAACCCTTAAAATAAAGAAGACATGTAAATCATTTACGATTGGGGGTTGGACAATTATGCGTAAGATACAGAAGGGTGAGTGCCTAGTGAGGCAAGGTTTGTGGTGGGTGAGGGAGGAGGAGGCAAACGGGCAGCTTTGGCAAATAACAGTAACTCTGTCCTTTACGCGTGTTAGAACTTCGCGACAAATGAGGGTCAAAGACACACCAAATGCATCATAGGTATTATGGAGATGCAGCTTCCTTGTAGCCAACAGGAGGCCAGTGGGGTGTTGGTAGGTAGCCAATGGAAGAGATACTCTATTGTGCCAATTTCTAAACAAAATACAGGCTGCTACAAGTGTATTTACATTTCAAGGGATTTGGGCAGCTGCAAAATCAAGCGCGTATTATTTAAATTTTTTTAGATTTTGTGCTCCGCAACTTGAATTTTCTTTTGCTTTCAGAGACCAAAATTTCACATAAAGGCGTTTTGTGACTTCGATTATTCGCTAGTTGGGTCATTTGTAAGGTGAGGTATGACTGTAAATGTAAAGTTCTAGTTGTGTACTCAAAAACCTTCATTAAATATCAAAGCAGTAGTGGAGTAGGTGTCCTAGTCTAGTCTTCTACAGAGCTACACTGAAGTTCTGCCATGCTGTTTAGATAAAATAATTTTGTCATTCCTCAGCCCGGGAAGCTATAGGCATTAGTTATGTTTAGCCCCTCAGGGGGATATAACTGTTGTATCTCTGGGAATTAGCACTCCCAGGATGAAAATGTTTGAGGGCCTGAGCTGAGAGGTAAGCCTTCTTTTGGTTGAAGTAGAATAGGTCTTTTGTTTTGTTATGGGCCATCTTTTTTTGGTTCACTGCTGTCCTGTTTTTCAGCTCCTACTACTCACTTCTTCAAATTTTATCTTGTTTCATGAACTTCTTTCTCAACTTACTGTGTCTATGCACCTTCTGCATAGATTTCCCTTTCCCTTATCTCCATTCTAAATAGTGTCTTCCCCTTCCTCTCTTGATACACATTTTTTTTCGTAGTGGTTAGGATGGCTTAACCCGCGCACGGTCGCGCATCCCTCAGAAAAGTAGTCAATTTACCCGCGTTACTCTGCCGTTCCCTGTTCACTTACCGTAATAGGCAGAGATGTAAAAATATGAAGTAATGAGTAAAAAATGTTGCTTTACACTTTGATGTTGTCAGATTTTTGATAACTTGAACCGTTTCTTTGTAATATGGAGTCAAACTCCGTAGATTTTTGCACAACATTGCTTCAAAGAGATCAATGGCCATTTTTGTGTTTTGGGAACAATGTAATGTTTTTCACTGCTATTTTATGCAGAAAATCCTTCCAAACCTGCTGATGTTTTTATTTTTCCTCTACAACAATTAGAAAAAAAGTTATGACCATTTATGTCTACTAGGTGTTATCCATTCTTCGTTTTAGTTCCTACATAAATGCATGTTTGCATGTCTGGTTATATTACTGTAAGTATAGTGTTTCGAAACTTGTAATTTTCACACAATATGAATAAAATACTGCTCTACACGCTACTGACTTCAGATTTGTCTTATTTGCCATTTTTACGAAATAAGGCGAAATAAGGCCCTGAGTAGTTTCGCTGGTAACTGAGGCTGCCACTGACTGTTCGCACGCACACCCTCTCACGGTCGCCTCATTTACCACACTGACTGTGCTTACCCCTCCCAACATCCAAGTGGTTGGAGCTCTGCCTTAACCCCCACAATGTGGGGGTTTCTGGCTCCAGCTGTGTAGCACTCGCTGAGACGATCATTTTGGTGTATAACAACTTGAGGTTATGCCTTACGTCTGGCAACCAGTGAGCCTGGTAAATGAGGCGACCAGTTACAGTGCGCGGGTTAAACTAATATAGTATAATCTTTTATTTCCATGCAAATTTTACTTTTAATTTTCACATCTTCTGTCTTTTCTCCTTCTTCCATCCTTGCTTTTTCTGTCTATAGGCATTAGGCAAGGTATATGGAAATACACCCTGTGCATAGATTCCACTTTTCTTTGTTCATACTGATTGATCCCTCCTTTGATTGCTTTTGTTGTGGCTGAAGAGTATTAAATTATCAAAAGCAATAATAATGTATCAACACTTGATGTGGTATGCTGTTCCACTCAGGCTTACAAGGTCTTGTCAAAGCAGCTATTCAGTGATGACTCAGTAGACCTCTGATTACAAAATGGGCAAAATGCTGTGGTGAATTGGATTAAGACCAGAGCCTAAGGAAAGCTTTTTTATGCTGAAAAATCTGGAACATAGTCATGAAGCCACATCTGAGCCTAGTTGACAGTGTTGCTGCCTCCCATGTTGTCAACAGGGCTCTTCCAACCACTGCTTCATCTCGTTGAAAGAAATGTTTTCATTGAATGTAACTTGGCTGAAGTGCTTCACCACTGGCTCAAGGATATGGTCTTCATAGCTTCTAAAATTGATCTTCATTCCTTTAGGGCAAACAGGAGCCTTTTAAAAATCCTCCAGTTCTTTTTGTTACTGATGTCTATTTTTGTGTTGGGTACACAATTCTAGCCTCCTGGTTATGGTCAATGCATGAACATTGTCATTTTGGCTATTGTGGGTCTTTTTGCTTGTGGAAAATTTCCTGTTTGTGAACAGAACATTCTACAAAATGTGAAGAAAGGTACAAATATTAACCAGCCTCTTCTTTTGGGCATTTGTTGTTAAGAGGTGAAGTTTACAGCATTACAACTCCTCAGGACGCATGGGTTCAAATTAGTTAGGTGTCTCTATCATATGTTACAGGGACTGGTCTGTAAGAGGGATACTGTTAAGTGACCTCAGCTACAGTTAGACCTTCTGAACTTCTGTGTGTTGTGCTCAATTTTCTTTTCTAAGTTTTAATGTCTTTTTTCCTATCTTTTCTTTATTTAATTTTCCTTTTTAACTTGCTGTTTTTATTCTCTGAGTGCCCTGAGTGGGAATGCACTATGTTCATGCTAAACGGTCTCTTTTCTTTGCTTTCTTGAGATGGCTTTTGTTGTTGCTAGAGAGTTTTGAACTAATTAAATTAGCAATATTAATGCTTTCCATTTCAAAGAGAAGAGTTTTAAGTTCCTTTCCACTATTAGCATTACCTATTTCTTTGAAACATCAAGTTTTGAAACCATTTTATCCCAGCAACAAGGATTCCTTCAGACCAGTCAGTGATTGATATTTAGAGCATGGAAGTCCCAAAGGAATGTAGTTTTTGCATGATCCCTAGTTCCTCCCATCTCCCTAAACTGATTTATAGGTTAATAAATGAATCTCCTGCTTTTAACACACTGATTTTTGTGGGTTAAGGGAACCATTTCCAAAAAACTGAAATTGGACTTACGTCTATGAAAATTTGCAGACTACTAGATCTCCACATTTGTAACAACTTTTGTTTAAGAAAAATTTTTCCCCAGGGCATAGAAAATGAATTATTCCTTGAAAAAAAAAAAAATTTGTTCATTGTAACTCCGAAGTTTACAAAGCTAGAGCAATGCGATTTGTTGCATTTGAAAGTAAAATATGCGCTCTAGCTATAATACAGACGGAATTTTTGATTTATTTCATTCCGAATTTATATGAATTTTTTTGTTGGTCACAGTAAAAGTAATAATTTTAGGTTTAAAAAAGTCTATGGAAAGCTTTACAGAAACAATTTGGAAAGTCTGTCTGTATTATAGGTAGAGCACACTTTTCACTTTCAAATGCAACAAGCCGCATTGCTCTAGCTTTGTAAACGTCGGAGTTATAACGACAAACGTCTTGAACAGTTACTTGTTTTATAAGACCTATTTTTAAAAAAATGCTTCTCCTCCTACAGTTTTTGAGCTACAGTGATGATTTTGGTATCATTGGATGCAGAAAAACAAGGGCTTTACAATGTGTTATGAAGTCTTTCAAAATTCATTCTTGTTTCAAAGTTATGACGTCATAAATTTGAATTTTCTTGAGAATATTTTGATTTAATTTTTTTTAATTTTTAAATTTTTATATTGGAAATTTGAGGAAAAGCATTCGTTTTTGGAATGTCCACGTTATTCTGCATCCAATGATACCAAAATCATTACTGTAGCTCAAAAACTATCAGAGAAGAAGCATTTAGAAACCCCCCCCCCCCCCTCCCAAAATGTCGTTTTCTATGATTTCCCACCTTCTTTTCAAGAAAATCGCATTTTGTCATAAATGATAAATGATTCTAAATTGTATTTCCTATCAGTATACCAAATTTCATTACTCTAAATTCAATAATAAAAAAAATATCCGGAAGGGGGATGCTTACCTTGAGGAAATATGAATGATGGAATATATAAAAAATAAAATATGATAAAATCTTTTTTTTTTAATGTCCACGTTATTCTGCATCCAATGATACCAGAATCATTACTGTAGCTCAAAAACTGTAGGAGAAGAAGCATTTAGAAAACCCCCCCAAAAATGTTGTTTTCTATGATTTCCCATTTTCTTTTCAAGAAAATCTCATTTTGTCATGAATGATAAATGATTCTAAATTGCATTTCCTATCAGTATACCAAATTTAATTGCTCTAGGTTCAAAAATGGAAAAAAGGTCTGTAGGGGGGATGCACTCCTCCTCCCGGGGGGGACGCTAGCTCTGGGATACGTTCCTGAAATTTTTACAGACATTCGGGGACATTTCTCAAACTCATTTAAAGCAATAAAAAAAAATCGGGAGAATCGACTTTTGGACTGCAGATGCCCCCAAAATGCTTCCCTTAACACATTCCCTGCATTTCTGTGACTGTTTACGTTTGGTTTAGTTAGCTTGAAAGTAGCAAAACGGGGAAATTGATTTTCCAGCTTGAATATATTTTAATTTTCTCTAATCATTATGGAAATTACAATTGCACAATAACATTTTACTTCATGTGATGTCAATTGTTTTTAAAAATGTTGGGAAACAAACCAAATGTTGTGCATTCCCAATACACTGGTAACGTGTTAACACTTTAACTGCGATGAGGTAAACTGAAGTTCAATATTCAATTTGAATTTAAATTCAATTGTAGTAATCTACTTTGAAAATCGCAAAAATGAACTGGATCGGGTTTTTATTTAGCTTTCATTAAGTATTTATAATCAATGAGTTAGTGACTGCAGGTGGGTCAGCAGCACTTTGGAAAAACCTAAGGGACCACCGGTGGGTCCCTTCGCAGGGAACGTGTTAAATTAAAGTTCAATATTCAACTCAAATTTAGAGTCAATAGCAGTAAGCAATTTTGAAAATAATGAACATTAACTGGATTGCCCCTTTATTTAGCTTTTGCAGAGTATTAATAAAAATTGAGTTTGTGACTACTTGTAGGTCAGCATCTTTATGAAAAATCTCTGTGTACCACCGGTGGCTCACGTGACAGTTAACGGGTTAAGGCAGTGGTGGCGCTGCAGAGGACAGAAAGCATGTCTGTCAGCTCACAGTAGCTCAGTAGTTGCTGAGTATTTCTGTCCAATATTTAGGTACTTATAAATCATTCGACTTATTTCTAAATGAAACAGTGCCTGGAATAATAATCATTGATGTTTAAATTGTGCATGAGAACCAAGGAAAATTGCATTTTTAAAAGGAGTTATGGCTTTTTGAAGAGTGTGACAGAACTCAATTGTTGTCCCCAACGGTGTGCAAATAATGAAATGCATGTAGATGTGGACAGAAAGGGGAACTTCTGGCACCAAAGAAAAGAGATAGTGTTGTCATTGACAAGTGAGGAAAGTTGAGGGAGGATGGAGGTTGATGCAAATGCTTTTGAAAAAAGTTGTTTGAATAGCAAGGCAGTAGGTGTTACATCTTGATTTGTGAGTTTGACATTTTTTTTGTTTCTCATATTTAGAATGTTTTGTTAGTGTTTCTTATGTGTGGAAACATGTTTTACTTGAAAAACTGTATTTTGATTGGTTGGATGAGATGAATAACTCCTAGATATTCCATAAGAATAGGATCTTCAATCAAATAGGGGCTAAATATCCTGATTGGAGAATGTTGTAATACTTGTTCTAAAACCGCATACATCATTCAAGTATTTGCCTCACATTCACTGTCATTATTGAAGTGAATCTCTCATGCTTAATTTCTTTCTATTTATGGTGAAGTGATTTGAAACATTGTCAAGAACATAGAGTGCTATATCAGTGAAATTTTTTTAGTTATAGAGCCCTGGTGCCAATAATGATAGATCATGTGGTGACTATGTGAGTGCCAGAGCTAAAGGTTAGGTAGGCTTTCTTTTTATGAAATAGAATAGGTTTTGTTTTGTTATGGACCATCTTTTTGCGGTTCACTGCTGTCCTGTTTTTCAGCACCTACTACTTTCTTCTTCAACTTTTTCTTGTTTCATGAACTTCTTTCTTAGCTTACTGTTTCTATGCACCTTGTGCATTGATTCTGCACTCCCTAAACTCCTTACCAAATGTTGCCTTTATCCTTCCTCTCTTTGAACATCTTTGTTGTTCTAAAGGGAGGCTAAAACTTATAAAATAATAATAATAATAATAATAATAATAATAATAATAATAATTTGGATGCTTCTAGCTACAAGAGCAGGTAAAGAGAAACTCTGTTTACTGATTGGATTACTGAAGAGTAAATTTGTTGTCATATGGTTTCTGGAGTTGGCTAACAGGTTGAGAGTATAAATGGAGATAACTTTGTAGCAAATTGGAGGATGAATCATTATGAAAGATGGGATCTTTTTGATGGATAAAAGTATGGGTGAATGATTTAATGTAAAGATTACTGGATGTTAGAAATGTTAAATTGCGCGTGTCAAAAGTCAGGAATGTTATTTTTGATAGGAAGAATTGAACAATTTGTGACATGAATTGATTTCTTATATTTTCCTTTTTAGTTTGGACTGTGTAGGTATTCCAGGCACCAAAAGTCAAGTTATTACTTGACTTTTGAAAGGAATGAGATTTCACTGGAGTTGTAATTTCCTAGAATATAAATTTGGTTCGAATATGACCAATTATAATTTGTTATAATTATCTAATCAAACACACTTTTCTCCAGCATCGATAATGCTTGTTAGCTCTTGAGACTATCAGCATTCGAGTATCATAGCCACTGCACAATATACTGATAGTGATAAAGACTTCTAATGATTTCCATACATCCAATGACACGTAAGACATAGCATAAATTCAAGTAGTTATTAGTGACTCCAGAGAGAAGGTTCAGATGATATCATCATGCAAATGTTCTCCTCCAAAATACTGTAGAGTGTGGATGTGTGAAGTCTGAGCTACAGCAGTGGGTAGCCTTCCTATCAGGCTGTTGACTCAAAAATATAGCTGCTGATGTGAGAAATGCTTCTGAATAGTACAAACTATTAAGTATACTCAGAGTTACAAAACTTGAGGGTTATATCCGGGACTTATGCAGAGCTACTGGGACTTTTGTAACTTGAGCCATAATAATTTCTGCAACTTAATGACGCTCTGTTGTGGCTGAAAACCTTGGTTATGCTCTTCACGTCATTCTGCCTTGACTGCTGGTGCTCGGCACTTCTGGTGTCTGTGATAACAGTGATAACACACAGGCTCAGGTCAAATTATGTATAAAAAACGTCCTGATGCGTCGCGTCACGTGTATCATACGCGAGTTTACTCTTGAATGAACTGGGTCGCCGTTGCTTGTAGGTCAAAATATAAGTATGGACTAGTAACAGGTTCACTGTGGGTATGATGTTGTGCTTCAAATGTTGACGAATAATTTTCTGGAAGATAAAATGTACATAGATTCCCTGTTTGTTCAACTCCACTCTAAATAGTGGTATCCTCTCTTTGGAATACCTTTGTTGGGGTTAGAGAGGCTTGAACCAAGTTATTTGATTTAATCTAATTTAAGTTCGTTTGTGAGAACTTTCTGATTTAGTAGTTCAACTTTTTCATTGGTGCAGGTTAAACTGAAGTTCAATAGTCGAGTCTAATTAGTCAGTTTCAGGTAGATACATTATTTAAAAACGCCACCATCAAATGGGCCGTGCCTTCATTTAGCTTTGATTAAGTGACGTAAGAACGTTTCGTGTAAGAAAATTATAGCCTTACTTTTACGAACTTATCAATAAAAGTAAGTACGTGTCGCGTTACGAACACATACTCAGCGACACAAAGGGCGTCATGCAGGAGTAAATTGCGCATCCTCTCGGTTCCTCAATGCCATCGAAAATGCGTTTTTAAATTCGTTTTTGAAAACTTTTTAAATGATCAGTTTAGATGCTTTTTCATTCGGTTCCTCTGTTATTGTTTTGGAATAATACCGGAATGCCTTTCAATTCGTATAAATACATTCCGCTATTAGAAAAAATATATCACAAATTAACAGTCGTTAGGTTGTGTCATGGTATACTTTATTATAAGTTCAAATTAGAGACACAACCAGGAAAATGCATTATATTGTTTTTTCTAAACACAGTTATAGTCCTCATTGCTGTGAACGTAGCGAGAGACCTTGCATTCCGGGTGAACACTTGCAGTCTGCTTTATTTTCCGCTTCACCGATGTGGTGTCACTTTTTTCAACCGGAAAGGGCGACCTAAATTCGAAGCCTGTCATTCGTGACGCTGCTTCTAACTGCCAATGTTCCTCTTGCACTACTGCAACTATTTGAACGTTAGTCTGACTTGTGTTCTCTCTTGCATTACCAGCACGATTTTGAGATGTAGTCTCACGTTCTCTTGCGTTATTACGTTTTTTTAACGTTTATCTTACTTAAATGATGACCTTGTACTACGACGATTATTGAAAGTTAATTTCTGGCCATGTAGCTGTACAAGTTTATCACAGCTTGTCTACCTGTGGCTCTATCGAAAATGATAATCTATAGTCTGTACTGCGCACCGCTCGTGTGCGGCCAATGTGCTGGCTGTAGTTATTATTGTTATGAGTGCACACGGCCCGTCAAAAAAATGACAGGATTAGTTATAGGACCAACTGAGCTTCAACATGGCTTTCCCATGATTTCCCATGCTATTCTATGGCTTTCCAATACTTTCCCATATCTCAACCGCTGATATTCTATTCAACCTAATCTAACCTACCAATGCACGTGATATTCATTCCGACTCCCAATCTGCTGGGTTAAGGCACCGAAAATTGTGGAGTTGATGAAGCTTGTATCACAGATACGCTCATCTCACACTGCAGGCTGGTGGGTGTGACACACGGACGGACGGACGGACGGACGGACGGACGGACGCGGCTCCTTTTATAGTAGTGATATCGTTTTCTAATGTCGAAATGGCATTGAAGTTTTCCCGTGATATTTCTTAACGCGTTGCTTGCGATACGACCCAGCGGCGGGTCGTGCTTTAGTTTTTCCAGGTGCGGAACGACCCATCGATGGGTCGTTGGAAAATTAACAATATTTTAAATTAGTGGTATTTATAAGACTAAAGATTTAAATTTTCAATTTAAAAAAACCCAGTTGGTGTTTGCTATTTATAAAATATTTGACAACTTTTAGAGTTAGACATTGATTAGAGTTGGATTAGAACTTCAGTTTAACCCATCGCAGTCAATGTCTTGAATTTTGTTGCGTGAAGTTAAGGTTGAAAACCAAGCTTTACGGACTCGAGCGAGAAATTACTTCCTGCTGCAAGTTTTTGCTGCGTAAAATTCAAAGGCAAGCATGAATGCCACGTTAAAAAAAGACTCATCTTAATAGTCTCTTAGATTGTCCGCATGCGTCATTCCAATTGAATCCTGTTGTTAGGGCAAATTTAAATGTGATTCATTTCGAAATGGGCTTTTTTCTTTCCGTAGTCATTAACGATCTATTATGTCCACGTGGAAAAGAAGAGGTGTTTGGTCATATTATTAGTCTTCGTCTGTGTGCCGTAGCTGGCATTCGCGCTGTGGAAAACATCTCTGGCTATTAAAGGCACCGGAATGAGCTGCGTCAGTAGCACAGAAGTCTGTTGTGTTTTAATTTAATTTCTTTCCCAACTGAGTCTCGTGAAGGTCAACGTATGGAGCAGCCGACCTTGCCTTATAAGGAGAGAGCAGCTAGATTTTCGCAGAATTCACATCGTCGTAGCGGTAAAACTTTCGGTGTAGGTTTTCTTGAGTCGTTGTAGAATATTTAGAAATCCGTCCTATGGGTTCTAGAAGGCTCATTATAAGGCGTCTTAGTTAATGAGAAGGTAAAAAGATGTACAACCCAGCAGCGTGTACGAAATACGGCAGCTCAATGAAGCGTAGTGTGTTGCGAACTTGAAAAAAGTAACCGATGTACACTGTCGTTGCTAACTTGGATTATTTTCCTATGGTCGGATTGCAATTAAAATCTATGCCTAAAAACAAAGTTAAGTTTATTGTAGCCTGGTGCTCAGAGGTTCCACTTCTATGTAATTAATGTCTAAAGTTTGATTACCTGATCTTCGAGTTGTAATTCAAGAAAATATGTTTAGATTTTGTTTCTCAGATTGCGAAAATGTTAGAATATATGTTTTAGTAGTACGTTATTCCTTTAATGTAAGGGTGATTATATTGTGTAGAAAAGACGATTTCTTCAAAGGAAGATAGTTTTCGAAGCTCTAATGTTTGTTTCGTGGGGGTCTGAGCTATTCTAACCACGATGACGAGAGCAGTACTGTGTAACAAGTATTTTGACAAATCAAAAGTTATTCCGTTCGTTGTTTTAGAAGAAATTAAGTAGTGGAACTCACATCGAAGCAAAAAATATATATGTACTTAAAGGTGTGGATCGGTGGCACAATATTTCTTCAAATAAAAAAATAATTCAATAATTAATGAAATACACGGACACAAAAGTATTTTGGCACTCGATTCTCTGAAAGGGAAGATGTGAGATCCCGAATTAAGGATTAAGTGTGTCTTCCTCTTGTTGAAATTCAATAGATTTCGTGTTTTATTACGGGCGATCATTTCCGGTTCTCTGCTGGCGTGTTTTTTAGCCCCTGAAACTTTATTTCCCAACTTTTATCTTGTTTCATAGCTTCCTGTCCCTTAGGGGCCTGAGGGTTACAACTATTGTATCTTAAGAAATTAGCGCTCCCAGGGAGAAAATGTGCGATGGCCCGAGCTAAGAGTTAAATGGGCCTATTTTTTTGTTGAAACAAAATTTTTGTATGTTAAGGACCATCTTTTTTCAGTTTACTGCTGTCCTATTTTTCAGCACCTACTACTTCTTCAATTTTTATCTTGTTTCATGAACTTCTTTCTTAAATTACTGTTTATAACCCCCTTCTGCATAGATTCCGCGTTCCCTTATCTCGATACTAAATGGGGGCCTTCCTCTCTTCGAAACGCCCTTTTTTTTAGCGGTTAGGGAGACAAACTAACATATAACCGAACAGCTTCCTAACTTGCTGTTTCCTTGCGTAAGGGATATTGTGGAGGAACGTACTCGTATCTTGAGCATAGATTATCTGTTCCCTGAACACCATGTTGAATAGTGATTTCTTCCTCCCTTTGAAACACCATTGTTGTAGTTTGGGAGGCTTGAACTAATCTGATCTGTTGATGTTAGCCGTACACTTCGTGTAACTTTCTTAGTTGTCTTCATTATATGATTTGAAATGAAAGTTTTCCATCCCTATATTAGTTGTGGTCCCTCACTAGAAAAAAAATCATAATTGGAAATGCCTTTCAGTTCTCCCGCTCTTTGAGCCGATTTTTATGCTTATCATGAAATCGTTGCGCTTTGAGGCGTAACTTAAGGCTTGATATGATGTAGGGGAATCCTGTGTTCTGCTGCGCTGTTCGGAGCCCCTATGATGTGTGGGCTCTCGCCAGGGTGACAGGAAATAAAGCTTTTTTCCCCAAGTTCGTCGAACTCTAACTTGAGAAAAGCACTTTTGGATAAGTTATGTACTCATTAGGCTATAATATATTTAGCCGGTTATGAAGTGGCTTCCCTTTGTGGTGACGCAAAGCTTCGGACGCATGGCACAATTTTTGGCAATGTCTCAACTTCTGATACAGCGATTTTCTTCAGACTCCAAACTTTTGACGGGCGTAGCACTCTCAAGAATCGATCGCCCGCTTTAGTTCGTCCGATTTAAATGGGGCTAGTAAAAGGGCCATTCCGTAGATGCGATGAAATTTTAATAGCCTTTGATGAGTCTCGAGTCATTTTCTCCTTGTTCGCCGGCGCCGAGTCCTGCTGTAACGTCCATTCTGCATCGCCGGAATGAGTTCACGCAAGTACTGCGGCCCCGAGAACGTCACGGCGGAACACGTCTTGAATGATTTTGAGTTCTCAACACTTAGACCGGAATTGGTTAACCTGAAGTCCAATACTCGAATTCAAAGTCAATTGCACTAACTTTGTGAAAATAGTAAACATTAACTGGATCACGCCTTAATTTAGGTTGAATTAAGCATTTATGAAAATTGAATTGGTGACTACTGGTCAGTTCGCAGCATTATAAATATTCTTGTCCGTGGCCACAGGTGGTGCACGTTGCGGTTAAAGGGTCAATTGGCGAAAGCGAGCTTTTGCTGCTGGCGCAAACTCCACTGCAAACCATAACCGACTGCGGATTTTGGCCGTGTTTGACAAATGCAGTGCAAACTGGCCAAAGCTCATTGGACTAAATCGGCCCATAGACGATCAATTAAATTGGCAATATCATTGACTCAATATATTGATGAGATTTTTTGTTGCCCACAAAGTCAATTATTTGACGGTCGTCAATCAAGCCTACAGACGATCAATTAAATTGTCAATATTTATCATTGTCAATTATATTGGCAATAAAATTGATCCTCCATGGACTGCTTAACTTTCATCGTTTGCATGGTTGTGCGCCCACCCTCACGGTAAACAGTTTCTCAGCTGTGTAGAGGAAGCGCTCAAAACACTCACTTGTAACCTAACGCTCGAGTTGATGTCATCTTTGACGTCGCTCACGTCCCTTGTCATCCGTTGGGAGCCAAACTTTTAGTAGGTTGTAGGGCTTGATTTAGTTCCTTTTTTGCCAGCTGGAGAAAAAATTCGGGATTGATTCCGTTCTCACGATTGATTGATCTCCTGTAAACCCTTGAATTTCGGGCGGCTCGTTTTTTGATGAGCTTGCGGTTCATAACGCGGTGAGAGAGTGCGTTATATCTTGGGCCGATAGCCATCGTGGCCAAGCTTCTTATATCAGCGTCCGACACCCTCATTTTGGCAACACAGAACTAGAGAACAATTTCATTTAGTCGCAGTCTTTGCTGATGCCGCTTCAGAATTGCTCCGCGTGTATTTACCGTGTGGAAAACATGCAATAATTATTTGCCACGCTTGTAGAAAAAGACTAAATGTTTTAAAAAACGAGAATAGTTCAGCAATGGGATAGTACGTTCGTGGCATGAGGTACTAAACTTAGTTCGAGTTACTTCTCCTTCCCCTGTTGTGTTCGGTTCGTTTTCTTCCTTTTTGTGATTTCCGAGATGTGCTCCCAAGCTGAGAGTTTGCTAGGCCTTTTAGCTGAAATGAAACATACTTTGTTGTGTTGAGGACCACCTTTTTTCGGTCCACTGCTGACCTGTTTTTTCAGCACCTACTACTTTCTTCTTCAACTTTGATTTTGTTTCATGAACTTCTTTCTCATCTTACTGTTTCTATGCCCTTTCTGCATAGATTTTGCGTTCCCTTTACTCCATACTAAATAGGGCTTTCATCCATCTTCTCTCTGAACATCTTAGTTGTAGTAAAGCGAGGCTAAAACTTATAATCACTCAATCCGAGATGCACGTGAATTTCTTTGCGCCATTAAAGAGTTGGTTTCATCATCAAGCCGGCAAGGAGAACTTAGCCATATCCTGTGCTCTGCATAAAACAAGTATTGATTGCCGAGTGTAATTGATACATCTCTTTATAGTGGACAGTCACTTCCCTCCTTGTCTGACGGATGTTGCACTGATTAATTAATACTCTATAATATTGGTGCTACTTCATTTATAGTGGACAGTCACTTCCCTCCCTCTCTGACGGATGTTGCACTGATTAATTAATACTCTATAATATTGGTGCTACTTCATTTATAGTGGACAGTCACTTCCCTCCTTGTCTGACGGATGTTGCACTGATTAATTAATACTCTATAATATTGGTGCTACTTCATTTATAGTGGACAGTCACTTCCCTCCCTGTCTGACGGATGTTGCACTGATTAATTAATACTCTATAATATTGGTGCTACTTCATTTATAGTGGACAGTCACTTCCCTCCTTGTCTGAAGGATGTTGCACTGATTAATTAATACTCTATAATATTGGTGCTACTTCATTTATAGTGGACAGTCACTTCCCTCCCTGTCTGACGGATGTTGCACTGATTAATTAATACTCTATAATATTGGTGCTACTTCATTTATAGTGGACAGTCACTTCCCTCCCTGTCTGACGGATGTTGCACTGATTAATTAATACTCTATAATATTGGTGCTACTTCATTTATAGTGGACAGTCACTCCCCTCCCTGTCTGACGGATGTTGCACTGATTAATTAATACTCTATAATATTGGTGCTACTTCATTTATAGTGGACAGTCACTTCCCTCCCTGTCTGACGGATGTTGCACTGATTAATTAATACTCTATAATATTGGTGCTACTTCATTTATAGTGGACAGTCACTTCCCTCCTTGTCTGACGGATGTTGCACTGATTAATTAATACTCTATAATATTGGTGCTACTTCATTTATAGTGGACAGTCACTTCCCTCCCTGTCTGACGGATGTTGCACTGATTAATTAATACTCTATAATATTGGTGCTACTTCATTTATAGTGGACAGTCACTTCCCTCCTTGTCTGACGGATGTTGCACTGATTAATTAATACTCTATAATATTGGTGCTACTTCATTTATAGTGGACAGTCACTTCCCTCCCTGTCTGACGGATGTTGCACTGATTAATAAAGAACTACACTGTAATATTGGTGCTACTTCATTTTATATTTACTGATGATAATGCAGTATCATTATTTAGGCCAAACTTTTCTAATTGCGTTTAGTTAACCTCTCAAGGGACGCATAGAATAGGCAATAGGTCTGTCTGTTTTATGCTATGGGGACTGCCGCCTACAGGGGTAAACCATTCGGTTATATCAGTTATAGAAAGCCCTTCGGAACTCTTATCTTTCATGCCCACTAGCATCTTACAGCTTTCATACTTTTCTGCTATCTTTTCATAGGCATATTTTCCCCTCTTCCTAACCCCTCAGGGGGATACAATTATTGTATCTATGGGAACTAGCGCTCCCAGGGGGACAATGTGAGGGCCTGAGCTGAGAGTTAGGTAGGCCTTCTTTTTGTTGAAATATAATGTTTTTGTTATGTTAAGGACCACCTTTTTTCGGTTCACTGCTGTGCTGTTTTTCAGCACCTACTACTGTCTTCTTCAACTTTGGTCTTGTTTCATAATCTTCTTTCACAACTAACTGTTTCTATGCCTTTCTGCGTAGATTCCGCGTTTCCTTAACTCCATACTAAATGGTGCCTTCCTCCTTCCTCTCTTTGGATCGAAATTGTTGCTGGGTAGGGAGGCTAAAACTAACAACTAAACTAATCTAACAACTAATCCCCTCTTCCTAAGAAACTAATTATTATGTTCGAAATATCCTTTGTGGGGACACACCTCATGCATAGCTTTCCTCTCTCTACAATCCACGCTTAACACGTCCACTGCGATGGGTTAATCTGAAGTTCACTATTCCAGATTAATTTAAATCAAAAGTCGTTAGCAATTTAATAAATGCCAAACATTCTGAGTTCATCAAAAACCATTAATTTTAAAAGATTGTTAAAAAAATTCAAACAGTGCATCGATGGGTCGTTTCGCAGCAGGAAAAACCTAAGCACGACCCGTCAATGGGTCGTATCACAAGCAACGTGTTAATGGTTCTTTCTTTTCGCTCTCTTGAGATAGCCTTTGATGTGGCTGGAGTGTCGTAAACTAATGTAATGGCTCTTGTTTTGTTTGAAATGTTAACGCCATCGCTTTGTTGTTATGTGGTGCTGTGCATGCGGGCTTAAATTGCACTTGCATGGTGTAGACATTTCGTGGTGCCGCAATTAAACTAATTGGCCTCAGTTCCCATACCTGAACACGTGTCAACGATGTGTTCGGGCGGAGGCTTGCAGTGCTCGTTTGGGCTGGAGCTGGAGCTGGTGCTGAAGCTCTGTCGATTTGGAGCTTGGAGCAGAGACTTGGAGTGCTTGTTGAGACTCATACTTGACACCACGGAGCTGGAGCTGGTGCTAAAGCTCCAGAGACTTGAAGTGCTTGTTGAGATTCCTACTCGACACCACGGAGTTGGAGCTGGTGCCAAAGCTCCAGAGACTTGGAGTGCTTGTTGAGACTCCAACTTGACACCACGGAGCTGGAGCTGGTGCTAAAGCTGCGCCGACCTGGAGTGGCGGCGGCGGTGTGGGCGGCGGGTCGCACCTGATCAATAAGACCTGCCCTGGCACCGCTCTGCCTTCCTCGCCTGCCACACCCGTGCTGCTGCCTCTCATCCTGGGGCACTGGTGTTGGTGTGTTGTGTGCCTTGTGTTGCACTGGTGTTGTACTGTGTGCCTTGTGTTGCACTGGTGTTTTACTGTGTGCCTTGTGTTGCACTGGTGGTGTACTGTGTGCCTTGTGTTGCACTGGTGTTGTACTGTGTGCCTTGTGTTGCACTGGTGTTGTACTGTGTGCCTTGTGTTGCACTGGTGTTGTACTGTGTGTCTTGTGTTGCACTGGTGTTGCACTGGTGTTGTACTGTGTGTCTTGTGTTGCACTGGTGTTGTACTGTGTGCCTTGTGTTGCACTGGTGTTGTACTGTGTGCCTTGTGTTGCACTGGTGTTGTACTGTGTGCCTTGTGTTGCACTGGTGTTGTACTGTGTGCCTTGTGTTGCACTGGTGTTGTACTGTGTGCCTTGTGTTGCACTGGTGTTGCTGTACTGTGTGCCTTGTGTTGCACTGGTGTTGCTGTACTGTGTGCCTTGTGTTGCACTGGTGTTGCTGTACTGTGTGCCTTGTGTTGCACTGGTGTTGCTGTACTGTGTGCCTTGTGTTGCACTGGTGTTGCTGTACTGTGTGCCTTGTGTTGCACTGGTGTTGCTGTACTGTGTGCCTTGTGTTGTACTGGTGTTGCTGTACTGTGTGCCTTGTGTAGTACTGGTGTTGCTGTACTGTGTGCCTTGTGTTGTACTGGTGTTGCTGTACTGTGTGCCTTGTGTTGCACTGGTGTTGCTGTACTGTGTGCTTTGTGTTGCACTGGTGTTGCTGTACTGTGTGCCTTGTGTTGCACTGGTGTTATACTGTGTGCCTTGTGTTGCACTGGTGTTGCTGTACTGTGTGCCTTGTGTTGCACTGGTGTTGCTGTACTGTGTGCCTTGTGTTGCACTGGTGTTGCTGTACTGTGTGCCTTGTGTTGCACTGGTGTTGTACTGTGTGCCTTGTGTTGCACTGGTGTTGTACTGTGTGCCTTGTGTTGCACTGGTGTTGTACTGTGTGCCTTGTGTTGCACTGGTGTTGTACTGTGTGCCTTGTGTTGCACTGGTGTTGTACTGTGTGCCTTGTGTTGCACTGGTGTTGTACTGTGTGCCTTGTGTTGCACTGGTGTTGTACTGTGTGCCTTGTGTTGCACTGGTGTTGTACTGTGTGCCTTGTGTTGCACTGGTGTTGTACTGTGTGCCTTGTGTTGCACTGGTGTTGTACTGTGTGCCTTGTGTTGCACTGGTGTTGTACTGTGTGCCTTGTGTTGCACTGGTGTTGTACTGTGTGCCTTGTGTTGCACTGGTGTTGTACTGTGTGCCTTGTGTTGCACTGGTGTTGTTGTACTCTGTGCCTTGTGTTGCACTGGTGTTGCTGTACTCTGTGCCTTGTGTTGCACTGGTGTTGCTGTACTCTGTGCCTTGTGTTGCTGTACTCTGTGCCTTGTGTTGCACTGGTGTTGCTGTACTCTGTGCCTTGTGTTGCACTGGTGTTGCTGTACTCTGTGCCTTGTGTTGCACTGGTGTTGCTGTACTCTGTGCCTTGTGTTGCACTGGTGTTGCTGTACTCTGTGCCTTGTGTTGCACTGGTGTTGCTGTACTCTGTGCCTTGTGTTGCACTGGTGTTGCTGTACTCTGTGCCTTGTGTTGCACTGGTGTTGCTGTACTCTGTGCCTTGTGTTGCACTGGTGTTGCTGTACTCTGTGCCTTGTGTTGCACTGGTGTTGCTGTACTCTGTGCCTTGTGTTGCACTGGTGTTGCTGTACTCTGTGCCTTGTGTTGCACTGGTGTTGCTGTACTCTGTGCCTTGTGTTGCACTGGTGTTGTTGTACTCCGTGCCTTGTGTTGCACTGTTGTTGTACTCCGTGCCTTGTGTTGCACTGGTGTTGTACTGTGTGCCTTGTGTTGCACTGGTGTTGCTGTACTCTGTGCCTTGTGTTGCACTGGTGTTGTTGTACTCTGTGCCTTGTGTTGCACTGGTGTTGCTGTACTCTGTGCCTTGTGTTGCACTGGTGTTGCTGTACTCTGTGCCTTGTGTTGCACTGGTGTTGCTGTACTCTGTGCCTTGTGTTGCACTGGTGTTGCTGTACTATGTGCCTTGTGTTGCACTGGTGTTGCTGTACTGTGTGCCTTGTGTTGCACTGGTGTTGCTGTACTGTGTGCCTTGTGTTGTGCTGGTGTTGCTGTACTTTGTACTTTGTGTTGTGCTGGTGTTGCTGTACTTAGTACTTTGTGTTGTTCTGGTGTTGTACTGTGTGCCTTGTGTTGTACTGGTGTTGCTGTACTGTGTGCCTTGTGTTGTGCTGGTGTTACTGTACTGTGTGCCTTGTGTTGTGCTGGTGTTACTGTACTGTGTGCCTTGTGTTGCACTGGTGTTGCTGTACTGTGTGCCTTGTGTTGTGCTGGTGTTGCTGTACTTTGTACTTTGTGTTGTGCTGGTGTTGCTGTACTTAGTACTTTGTGTTGTTCTGGTGTTGTACTGTGTGCCTTGTGTTGTGCTGATGTTGCTTTACTGTGTGCCTTGTGTTGTGCTGGTGTTGCTGTACTGTGTGCCTTGTGTTGCACGGGTGTTCTTCCCTGGGGGAAAATGTGTGGGCCCGAGCTGAGTTAGGTAGGCCTTCTTTTTGTTGAAAAAAATGGGTTTGTCATGTTAAGGACTACCATTTTTCGGCTCACTGCAGTCCTGTTTTTCATCACCTGCTACTTTCTTTTTCAACTTTTATCTTGTTTCATGAACTTCTTCCTCAACTTTGCTTTTATGCCCCTTCTGCGTAGATTCCGCATTCCCTTATCTCCATACTAAATGGTGCCTTCCTCCTTCCTCTCTTCGATACGCTCTTTTTTTTTGTAGTGGATAGGGAGGCCTAAACTAACATATAATCTAATCGAATCTGCACGGGTGTTCTCTGACCTGCATTCCTATACATACGTACATCTCCCTAAACTACGTAGTATTCCTGCGTCACGTTGACTTCTGCTCCACTGTAGAGCCTTTTCTTAGGTGCTCCGCTCTGTGCCCTCTGTTACGAAAATATTCCGAGACCAGCGTTACGTTATGCTTCCTGAACACTTTGACTGCGGCAGGTAAACTGAAGTTTAACTTTAACTCAAATTTAAAGTTAATTGTAGTAAGTAATGTTGAAAAAAGCAAGCATTAACTGCATCGTGCCACTCTTTTAGCTTCGATTAAGTATTTATGAAAATTGTGTTGGTGATTACTGGTCGGTTAGCAGCATTATGAAAAATTCCCTCTGTGTACCACCGGTATCTTACGTCGTAATTCAAGTCGTTTATAAAGTTTTCTTTTTCAAATCGCAGGAAATTTCACTGTTCCCTTTACCAATTTTACTGGTACCAAGTGTATTTGTTTATATGTGTGAAGGGAACATTGCTGAATATTGACAAGGATTTGATAGAAGGTACATTCTTACTAGAGTGTATCTAGTCGACCTGCACCTTTACGTGGTGGTACTATTAGTATACCTACTTGTCTTTGATATACATTAGATAATTAATGTAAAATAACAGGCTGACCTCATTTAATTATTCTTGATAGCTTGTTGTAGGTAGAACCAACGCAGGCGGCCCCCCCTACATCGGGGTTTTGTATTATTTTGTTCTTTTATGTAGATTATTAAACCAATATCATCTGAGGAGCTTGTAAGCAGTTACAAGGTGCCCCCTAGCGATTGTGCTAGGGGGAGCCAACCGGGGTCTCCCCAGTACGCGATGGAAACCCATCAATCCCTACCTGCCGCTGACGACCTGGACACTCAAATGGATACTGCTAGTTCTGCTCTAATGCAGACTAACGATTTGCCTCCTCTAAGTGTGGACCCCACACAAGGAGCGAGTGCCGAGACTGAATTAAATAATGGAAAAGATCAGACGAATGAGAGAAACTTATGTAGCGAAGACGCTTCGAGGGCCAAAACAGTGGAAGCTGAGACAACCCGAGAGCCTAACAATGATGAGGAAGCTGCGACCGGAGATGAACAGAGCATCTGGAAAACAATGAACCGACGACAGGTGAAGAGGAGACGACGAGATGACCGGCGAGCGCGTCAGATGCTGAGACTGGAAGGAATGTTCGAGAACTCCATACCATACTATATCAAATATTATACTGTACGATTCCCTGGGGTCAATATCTCCAGAGATTTGAACGTGTTGCTGGCAGAACGCGACATTACTAAGACAATTGGTACTCCAAAGAAAATCGTAAAATCTGGGTATAACAGTCTCCTCATTGAGACAAATAGTACAACCCAATCAGATAAGCTGATGAAACTGGACCGCATTGGCGGAAAGGGAGTAGTAATAGAGCCCCACCGATCACTCAACACTGTTCGTGGTGTAGTCCGAAGCAAGACTTTCGGACAGTGTTCTATGGAAGAACTGAAGGACCACCTAGCTGACCAGGGAGTGATTGACCTGCGGCGAATAGAGCTGAGGAGAGATGGCGAGAAAGTTGTTACCGACACATACATCCTGACATTCCAAAAGCACACGGTGCCAAGAGCTGTGAAATTGTCATCTTGGCACAGTGAGCTTGTAGAAGAATATAAAGAAAGACCGCAACAATGCTTTAAATGCCAACGCTATAGCCACGTTGCAAAATACTGCCGCAGAGAAGCAGACACGTGCTCCCGATGTGGGCAGGAAGGGCACCAAAAAAGCTCCTGTCCTAATGCCGTCCGATGCTACCATTGCGGGCAGCCTCATTACTCAAATGATAAACAATGCCCAAAATATCAAATTGAAAGTGAAATTTTAGCCACTCAACAGAGATTGAAGACCTCGCGCTCAGAAGCCATGGACCTCGTTTTGGAGAAACATCCGGAGCATGAGCGGATGTATAGCGCGGTAGTTAGGGGAGATACAAGTACCCCTGCGGAAGAACCCAACTCTGCTGCTCCTCAGGAATATATGCCACAACAGCCGACTCACACTGAACAAGAACCTGCAAAACCAGAAATAAGGCCAGTTCAGGCAAAAAACAACAATGAACAACCTCCTAACCAAATCACTGCGTGCACTGATTCTACTCCTCGCAACGCTAAATCCGCTCCAGCTACAGCTGATGTAAAATCGAAGGCCACCGATTCAATTAGTACAAGCTCAGGAACTCCAACAGTTGCCGTCTCCCAACCCATCATTTCACCGAAAAGGACGACGCAAAAAGAAATAAATAACGCCACACTCTCTAAGCCCAAGGTGCCTACAGTCTACAACCGACAACGAAAACAACTGGAGCCAAACGGAGAACCCCCTAAAACAGTGAAAGGCCAAAAACCTACGCCGGCTTCTCTCACCAAATACTCTTTCAAGCGGAGGGAGGCAACTTCCAGCCTTACAAACCTCCAAGGCTATGGAAGCGACGATGACGATGGCAACTCCAGTAGAAACTCAATGACCTACAAACCGAAGCCTACTGCACCAACCAAGAAACAGCGGACGACATCGCCACCATCAAGAAGCCGAGACCGAGCATCGAGATCAGCAGAAAGCCAAAAAATTCAAGTGATCGGAACCTGAAGGAAAACAAACCAGTACCTCTATTTGTAAATGAATTTTGATTCATTTATTCAATGGAATTTAGAATCGTACCGAACCAAATTCTGTGAACTTAAACAACTCCTCAATCTATACCACCCTGCATGTGTCTGCCTTCAAGAGACCATGCTCCGGGACAGAACGGTGACACCACCCACTCAGTACTCTCTCTATACCTCTGGTGTGACCCGCGCTGATGATCACGAGCGGGGCGCTGCAATATTGATCCACAGGACAATACCGCATCACCGGATTGACTTGCGTACCACGTTGCAAGCAGTAGCACTACGTATTAATCTGCACCGGACATACACCATATGCTCGGTCTACTTGCCGCACATCAATATACAACACCAAGAAGTTGAAAATTTGATTTCCCAGCTGCCTACCCCGTATATTATAATGGGGGACTTCAATGCTCGAAACCAACTATGGAATGACAACGTGGTAAATGATAAAGGACAACTCATGGAAAGAATAGTAAGAGAAAATAACATCTGTATCATGAACGACGGACAACCTACACATTTTCACAGGCAGACGGGATCCCTCTCTGTCATCGATTTAACACTATGCTCTCCTGACTGCTATATGGATTTTAAATACCATGTTAATGCAAACCTTTATGACAGCGATCACTACCCTATCCATCTCGATCCTGTCCATCCTCAAAATATGCAAGCCAGATATGAACGGTATGACCTAAACAAAGGAAATTGGACTCTGTTTAGCAGACTGACCCAGTTGTCAAGTGAGGATATCGACCAGCTGAATGGAAAGAATGTTGAGGATCACACAGCTACTTTGACCAACATCTTACAGCAAGCTGCTGATACATCCATACCTCGCAAGAGCGGCTCTCTACCGCGACCTCCGGTACCGTGGTGGAACTCTGAGTGCGAAATGGCAAAGCGCGAGCGTACGCGAGCTGAAAGAGCCTTGGAAAGATGTAACAATGCGTATAACAGGATCCGATACAATAGAGCAAAGGCAATCTGCCGGAAGACCTTCCTGACAAGTAAACAATCATCCTGGAAAGCTTTCATCAGTAGTATAAATATCAAAACCAGCTTAAACTTAGTATGGAAAAAAGTCCAAAAGCTGTCCGGAAAATTTAAATTGACTCCTACCCCAAAGTTGAGAGATCCCCGTACGAACAACCTGACTGAAACATTGCTGGAAGCTGCGGAGATGCTGGCGGAACACTTCTCATCAGTGAGTGATAACGCAACCGTCGACGCATCCTTCACGCGATATAAGGAAAGGTGGGAAGGAAGACCTCTGCGGTTGGGGGGAGACAATGAAGCATACAATAGCCCCTTAACCATGTCAGAACTTAAAACTGCCTTACGCACAGCCAGCGATAGCGCTCCCGGCCATGATGACATCTCGTACAGCATGATTAAAAAAGCCCACGAAACCTTCCTCCCTGCAGTACTCTCTCTCTTCAACAAAATATGGTCCCAGCAGGAATTCCCAGCAACTTGGTCACTAACAATAATAATAGCAATTTTAAAAGCTGGTAAAGATCCGACATCTCCAAATAGTTACCGTCCAATTGCTCTCACCTCATGCTTAAGCAAACTGCTTGAAAAAATTGTTAACAGGAGACTAGTCTGGTTTTTGGAATCGACTAGGAAAATAGTAAATATCCAATCTGGCTTCCGGAAGAACCGAAGTACCACCGACCATTTGGTGACGCTGTCATCACACATCGCTTCGAGTATTACTTCAAAGAATCACCTTGTTGCCGTCTTCTTTGACCTACAGAAAGCATATGACACCGCATGGACATACGGAATCCTACTGAAACTTCAGAAATATGGTATACATGGGCACCTTCTTGCTTTCCTACACAATTTCATGAATAATAGAAAAATTAGAGTCCGTCTCCAGAATGTCCACTCGTCAACCAAGAGCCTCCGAGGAGGAGTCCCTCAGGGAAGTATCCTCAGCTGCGTGTGTTTCCTTGTTGCCATAAATGATATCGCTGATGAAATTCCGCAGAGTGTCCATCGGCTTCTATACGTAGATGACTTCGTCATCTATGTGTCGGGCAAAAAACCGGAGTTCCTAAAACGACAATTGCAGATCGCTATTAACCACCTCACGCAATGGACAGCAACCACTGGATTTCAATTCTCCCCATCCAAAACAGTGACTATGCATTTCTGCCGTACTCGTGGCTGTCTGAAAGCCTCCCCCGAACTTCATCTAAACAATGCAGTGCTACCACATGTTGAACAATTCAAGTATCTGGGATTAATCTTCGACTCGAGCCTTACCTGGCGGCCTCACATCCAATCCCTCAAACGATCATGTTCACAACACATAAACTTAATGAAAGTCATATCCCATACCCAGTATGGAGCAGATCGGCAAACCTTGCTCCGTCTTTATATGGGTCTACTAAAGCCAAAATTGGACTATGGCTCAGAAGCTTATAGCTCTGCATGTGCTACCCTAATGAAATCATTGCACACTGTGCAGAATTCTGCCCTTCGGGTAGCTACTGGTGCGTTCAAAAGTTCACCTATCTTATCTCTCCATGCAGAAACCGGAATAAAACCTTTAGCGTATTACCTGGAAATAAAGATCGTAAACTATTACCTTAGACTGCTCTCTGATCCTGCTCAACAAATTCTCTCAAAAATTCGCTGTGCTTCGGGACGCCTGCATGCAAACGAAAGAAGCCCCAAACCATTTTATCTTCGCCTGCAAACGATACTAAGAAACTATGACATCTCACTGGAGTGCGTGGCTCCGGAAAGCGTCTCCCCCATTGCGCCGTGGGTCTCTCCCCCGATAGCTGTGTGCAGTGAACTGGCTGACCTGCATAAACGACTGCTTGGTGCAGCCCCATCCAGAGCCCTATTCCTCGATCACTTCGTACGTCACTCTGAAACAGCTGTCTTCTTTACCGATGGATCTAAAACTGAACATGGCACAGCATATGCAGCCGTCCATGGGTTAAACATACTAGCGGTCAAACTCCCTTCAGTGGCTTCGGTGTTCACAGCTGAGTTGTGTGCAATACTGTCCGCGGTGCGCGCATCTCGAGCGGTGGATACGAGTATGATCACAATCGTCTCAGACTGTCGTAGCGCCCTACAAAGTATGATAAAACCCTGCAACACCCATCCTATAATAACGCAGATCCTAACGCTGATGACTGAGATCGGAAAACATTATACATTGTGCTGGGTGCCTAGCCATGTGGGTGTGGCGGGAAACGAGAGAGCTGACGAGGCTGCACAGTCTGCCACCCAACGAGAGCGCCAGATACGCAAAGGAATGCCTCGCGGAGACTTCGCATGTGCCTTTAAAAGACTCGTCCATCAAAATTGGAATCATGACTGGCGTGAAGTGACTGAGAACAAACTCCGAGAAATTAAGGACACGACGCAACCCCTCCGAACAAGCTGCTGGACCAACCGGGAGTGGGAGATAAAGCTGTGTCGCCTCCGTATTGGACATACACTTCTAACGCATGAGTATTTGATGAACGGGACTGCGCCGCCGCAATGTCTCCAGTGTCAAGTTACTGTGAGTGTAAAACACATTCTCACCGAGTGCCAACGATATGCTGCACTAAGACGCCGTTACTTCGGTCAGAGCGAGGTGGTGATGAGCGAGTTGCTGGGAGACTCGGGCCCGGTTGAATTGGGGGGAGGCCTCTATAGGTTTCTCCAAGAAGCTGACTTATTCTATGTAATCTAATTTCCCATGAGTTCTAAATTATAAAGACAGGCAAATTGATAGTGATGCCATTTATAATTTTAGTTTGAATTGTGCTTGAAATGTAATATGTTACTGCGACTCACTGTGCGGATCACTTGTTAGTGGTAACGGTGGTTAAACAATTACAATAATAATAATAATTTCAAATCGCATTGGATTCTCTTCTCGTGTTCCGTTAGGGTATCTATGCTCCCACGCTCTGCGCCCTGCTTCAAAGGTCTTCTGTGCCTGGTACTTTCTTATATGTCTGAACTGGACTACTATATTATGTTCGCATTTACATCGCATTGTCTTACTCGTTTCTATCTGTGTGCACTTTGTAGGCGCTGTTTTTGAAGTGTTGTGAGACGAGCATTTTGGAGTTATTTCTGAACAAGATTATGTTTATTCTTAGGTCACTTTAGCATATTTATAAGCATCGAATGCCCAATGGTTCTCTTAATTAATCAGGCGTCCACCTCATCAGAGTGCGTGCTTTTCTACGTAAAACTGTGGGTGGTCGATCCCGAGGTTGAGATTATCGACTCGCTTAATGGTTGGTAGGCAGGAATCTTCCATTGGCTATCAGCTGTCATATTTAGAATACCAGAAATGATTATTAACCGACTATAAAATAACATAATATTGAATCATCGACAGTATATTACAAAGAATAATAAAATCATATCAGGAATTATTTGTACTACATTATCATGAAACTTGAATAACATATTATGAAGAACTCGAAGTAGTAGATGACATGATACCACAAATGCAGGCTATCGGCCTTGAGCTGCGTGAAGGTTGCACATGAGACGTAACGACCGCGCATCACGAAGCAGGGTCCTGAATTCTGCATCAGTTCTCCATTCCGCCCCTGACTTGCGTGCTGTGAAACTGCCTGCCCCCACTTTTAGGCCACTGTCTAAAATGCCAGGTTTTCTAGCTGAAGCTTTTGTTCATTATTGGGATCCTTTTTAAACACACTTAAGCAAACACGCAACACTTATTCCTTCTATTACTCTAATTTCTCCGACGGGAGTCTATGAAAGAATTTCAGTCAGTGTGTGTAAATAGCAGTTCAGGAGCAGAGATTCGCTATCGTCACGTGATGTTCATGCATCTAGCTTACAGGGTGGGGGAGTTGGCACGGACAAACAAAGCAAGCCACAGACTTAGTAAAATTTTATAGATGATCTCGAACTTGATGTAGCTTTGCCTCATGTACAGGGTGTCCACGAAGAATGTATCCACTGATTTTAAATTTTGATAATGTGTTTCTATGATACTGTAGGATAGTTTAATTCAGATATATTCACTCAACTTAAATCCCTCCTAAATGCAGCTTAATAAATAAATGGAAAAAACATTGTGTCATAGATTCTTCATCAGCGGATACATTTTTCATGGACACTCAATATCACATCTCGAGTGTAACATTAAACCTTCCGGGGGCTTCGATGCAAGTAGCCGTCTAGTGTTTCATTGTTCTAGTGGTCATAGTGGGTTACTTTCGATGAAAGTTGCTTCCTTGGAGAGCTCCTCAGGGGGATAGAACTATTATACTGATGGGAATGAGCGTTCCCAAGGGAAAATGTGTGAAGGCCCGAGCGGAGAGTTAGGTAACCCTTCTTCATGATGGAATAAAATGTTTTTTTTTTGTTAAGACCATCTTTTTTCGGTTCACTGCAGTTCTGTTGTTCAGCACCTACTACTTTCTTCAACTTTTTCTTGTTTCATGATCTTCTTTCTTAGCTCACTGTTTCTATGCACCTTGTGCATAGATTCCGTGTTCCCTCTATTCGTTACTAAATGGTGCCTTCATCCTTCCTCTCTTCGGTGCACTTTTTTTGTAGCGGTTAGGGAGGCTTAAACTAACTCATAATCTTAATCTTCCTTAGAGAGATGCTATTATTGTGTCTGGGGGAACTAGCGCTCCCAGGGAGAAGAGGTACGGACCCGAGCTGAGAATTCGGTAGGCTTTTCATCTGCCGAAATAGTATAGGTTTTTGTTGCGTTATGAACCATTTTATCAGGTTCAGTGCTGTCCTTCTCTAAGCGCTTGTTACTATCTTCTTCAACTACGATATTGTTCCGTAGACTTTTTTTAATCTTGCTATTTTTATACGCGAGTTGTGGACACACCTTGAGCATAGATTCCCCGTTCACTTGATGCCGTAGTGAATGGGGCCTCCCGTCTTCCTCTCGTGAAAACATGTTGGCTCCGGTTAGAGATGCTCAAACTGAGCTCTAAGCTAATCCAATTTACGTTTGAGAAGTTCAAGTATGTTTTATATACTTAGCCTTGTGTGTGTTTTCTTCATTGTCTTATAAAATTCGTTGCCATTTCTTGGTCTCGATTTCCTATTTAGAAAATCTTTAATTGCGAGAAAATCTTATAAAATTGTTCGCTGTTCTGGAAAATCTGTGATGCGTGTTCAGAACTTCTTTCAAGTCAACATATTTTATTTATTGAATGAGATGAACATTTTTTCCGGTACGTATAGCTTTCAGGTATAATTTCTGATTAAACCCTAACGGTTCGCATTGGTTTTCAGGAGGAAAAGTTCGCTGTAAAGAACTCCAAATTGATGTTTTGCATGTGTCGTCCATGAAACGTGGAATCTATCGATTTGTCGTCTGGATGAGTTAATTACCTAGTCTGCGTTAGGAATTGGCTTAGCTCTAGGCAAACTGAATGGAAACCTGCCCATCGTATTCTACTGTTCCCAGATGATGCGCTAATAATATAATTTACGACTTGATATATTGACGCTTTTCTATATTTCCTCTGGTGTTTTAGCGTAGGTACGTCAGGTTGAAACCAACAGTTATAATTACGGTTTCTTTGTGAATCCCCTGTATTTATTTTCGTATGTAGCCTCTTCAATTAAACTATTCTTGGTAACAGTTTTTATTATTTTTCAGGTGAGTTCTTGCAACATGGCAACTTGTGTTTGAATTCAAGGTGAGTTTCTGCAGCCGACATTGGGACTTGACGTGAGTTGGTTGCAGTCTTGCAGCCGACATTTCCCCAGGTGAGTTGCTGCAGTGGATATTGTCTCAGTATCGATGAGTTGTCGCAGTTTTGCGGTTGATATTTGTGCTCCAGGTGAGTTGCTGCAGTGGATATTGTCTCAGTATCGATGAGTTGTTGCTGTCTTGCAGCCGACATTTGTGCTCCAGGTGAGTTGCTGCAGTCTTCGCTGGAGTGGATAATTTCATTCCATCGATGAGTTGCAGTCTTGCAGCCGAAATTCGAACTTCTTGCGACCGAAAACTATACTAGATATGTACAGCCGCAGTCTTTCAATTGATATTTTTATTCGACTCCAAGGTAATTGTCGGCAGCCTTGGTGGCGGCATTCGTACTCCAGTTTAATTGTCATTGCCTTGTAGCATTTGAATTCCTGTTGAATTTTCACAACCTTGCAGCCGACATTATTTAGCTGTCAGTTGAGCAGACGAGAATTGCTGACAGATTCCCATTGCCTGTCAATATCACTAATTCTTGCTGGAAATGTTTGCCTCATCGCATCCCTCATCATCAACGTTAGGGAACGTCTTGTTTGAAATGTCATCTTTTTCAAGACTTCTGTTTGATTTCCACTTTTTGAATTAATTTCTCTAATCCATGCTTTTTTGAACATTCCTTGTTGCTTTTTCCAACCTTGCAGGGTTTTGACTTGAGGGCGAAGTTGATGTAACTTTTATAATTCATCGATTCCTTTAGTATGCGTGATACTGGTAAAGAGCTTCTTGGCGTTGGCATAATGATAAAATTTTACATAAATTCGAATCGGTTTGGCTGATTTTACCTAGTACTTTTAATACATAAAGAGCAGTTTCTTTAACCTTAATATTTGTTGTAGACTGTATTATGAAAACCCCTCAGGGGGATACAACTATTGTATCTTTGGGAATTAGCGCTCCCAGGGGGACAATGTGAGGGCCCGAGCTGAGAGTTAGGTAGGCTTTCTTTTTGTTGAAATAAAATGTTTTTGTTATGCTAAGGAACACCTTTTTTTTCGGTTCACTGCTGTCTTGTTTTTCAGCACCTACTACTTTCTTCTTCAACTTTCGTCTTGTTTCATGATCTTCTTTCACAAATTACTGTTTCTATGCCCTTTCTGCGTAGATTCCGCGTTTCCTTTACTCCATACTAAATGGTGCCTTCCTCCCTTTGGCTTGCATTTGTTGCTGCGGGTAGGGAGGCTAAAACTAACGACTAATCTAATCTGTATTATGAAAACAATGTCAGCTTAACCCTTTGAACGCTGGTTCGTTGAGCCAATTGCCCTCCCGTGCCTGGCCTCCTGAGCCAAAATATATTTTTTTTGGTTTTAAGTGCGGCAAAATGCCAGAGCCAAGCGCGAGACAATAATGAAAATATAAAGTTATTTAAAAATGTTTATTTCCCTACTTGACTTACACGTGTAGTTCATTTTCTAGTTCCAAGCTTTTATTGAACCTACTTCTTGTCCAAAAATCCCAAAATATCGGGGTGACGATGCATATCAATAGAGGTAAATATAACTGGCTTGGCCAGGACAGTTCGTGATGTTGTGATGGGATTTTGGTGGAAAAGTCTACGGATTCCATATCCAGTATTTCACTATGCCAACCCTTCAGTGGACATACGATAGGCTATAGGCTTAAGCTAATAAGATTTCTGTCCTATTCCATGGGGGACTGGCGACTCCAGGGAAGATACTGCAAGTATCTTGGGTATTACTACAGAAAATACTAAAAATACCGCAGCCATAGACGGTTCATCGGACCAGTGTCGTTCGCGCCCACTTCTGTCAGTTTCCATTCCATCTCCGCTATCTCTTCTTCTTGTATTCCTACTTAATTTGCTGTTTCTATGCGCAGGGTATCCTGTGTGGGAACATATTTTGTGCGTAGATTTTCCGTTTTTTTACATTTCATTACACTAAATGGTTCCCTCTCTTCGAGATCGCCTGAGTCATGTCAAGTGAGTTTTAAGTTAATATAATAATAATTTCACTGTGCCTAAACTCGCATTTCGTTCATAACCACGTGGCAACTCGCCAGGAAATCTACTCATCAAGAAACATAGTTATCGAAGGACATTTTTAATATTTGTACTAACAATAAGGTACTTTCCGTGTAAGGAAGATAGAACCTCTGTAACTCATGGGAACGCTGAAATTTTTCTACGTGCGTACACGTTCACATATGCATCAAAAATAATGCTCGGTATCTCCATAAAACTTAGGTCTTTTCTATTGAGCTTTCAAGTCGCGGTGTCAGTCTCATAGAACGGTAAATTGTCGGCACTTTTGTTTATTTCTATGCATGTTTCTCTTTTGGCCTGCATTGTTCTTGTAGCTCTGGTCCGTCTTGAGTAGTTCTGTCTTCATTCTCCCCTCAGGGGATACAACTAAGGTGTCTATGGGAACTGGCACTCCGAGGAGGAACACGAGTATGTGAGGGCCCGAGCTAAAGGTTAAGTAGGCCTTTCTTATGTTATAATAGAAAATTGTTTTTTGTCACAGACCATCTTATTTTAATCAACTACTTTCCTAATTTTTCAGAACTTACTTTCCTCCACTTTTATCTTGTTTCATAAACTTGTTTTTCAACTTTGTTTTTATACCCCTTGTGCCCAGGTTCCGCGTTCGCTCAAAGTCCATACTAAATGGTGCCTTCCTCTCGTTGGAACGCCTTTGTTGCGGTTTGGGAGGCTGAGACTAACATTTGATCTAATCTCCTTTCATTCTATCTTCATCCTCACTCTGTTGACGCACTTCACTCTGCCTCCATCCTCACTCTGTTGACGCACTTCACTCTGCCTCCATCCTCACTCCGTTTCCTCAACTCCATACTAAATGGTGCCTTAATTCTTCCTCTCTTTGAACACCTTTGTTGTGGTAAATAATCTCTAAAATTAATCTATAATCAATTAATCTGTTTTTTTATAGTGTACTCAACGTTTGCTCTTTTACTTCTCTCGATTTTTTTACTCTCCTACACTTCGTTTTCTTTCTTTTCTGCCACATTCTGAACTCCAAATTTCTTATTGCGCTTCTCTTATTCACTGTGGAAAAACTGTAGTTCTGAGGCTATATTTTCCTCGTTTTTATTTATTATTTTCTACCGCACTCTGAACGCTAAATTTCTGATTAGGCTTTTCCTTTCCGTTGGATAAAATTGTAATTGTAAAGCGCTCATTTCGGTGGCGTTTCGATTTTGTCCATTCTCTTACGTACGCCGTCGTCTCTCTCGCACTGAGTGCGTTATCCTTCTCTATCGTGCATTCATCATTCCTCCCTCTTGTGTCACTGTACGTATTACGATACTTTGTATCCATTTTAAAACGCGAAAATGATTCCATAAACGCATTGCATGCCATGTATTTCAATGCGTGGCACGCATTCGGTAGGTCATAATGACTTTACAATCTGGGTATACATGAATTACGAGTGTCTGCAACGTTAAATTGTTGTGTGCTACTGATGGGCATAAAATATTATTGCCTTGGCGTCATAAGAGTATGATTATCAACGCAGCGTCATAAGAGGTTTTGTATAACATATATTTAAGGACGCATCGTAGCAATTATTATTTTTTCTATAGTTGATTGCTGCAGTTTCTGCTCGGTGCTCGTGTTGCTGTGTGCCATGCATCCTAAGTTTTCGTTTGAGAAACTGGAGCCTAAGGAAAAAAGAATTCCGCTCACCACGCGGCTCCCCTCAAGGAGATACAACTATTGTATCTATGGGAATTAGCGCTCCCAGGGGGACTATGTGAGGGCCCGAGCTAAAGGATAGGTAGGCTTTTTTTGTTAAAATAAATAGGTTGTTGTTTTGTTATGGACCATCTTTTTTCGGTTCACTGCCGTCCGGTTTTTTCAGCACCTACTACTTCTTCAACTTTTCTTGTTTCATGAGCTTCTCTCTCATCTTACTGTTTCTATGCCCTTTCTGCATAGATTCTGCGTTCCCTTAAACTCCATACTAAATGGTGCCTTCTTCCTTCCTCTCTTTGGATCTCATTTGTTGAGGATAGGGAGGCTTAAACTAACTGATAAACTAATAATCTAATCTAACCCATCACGCGGCTCATTTCTCGGTACGATTTCACGCTTGCTTCTATTCGTGAACTGGTTCACGCTAAAACGTGCTTCATTTGGCGATAATTTGTTCTGTGCGGTGAACTTTTATAATCGAATGGTGGTTACTGACTTTGTGTTGCCCTTTGTCGATCGTTAGAGAGAAAGGAATGCTGACTCGTGCCCTACATTTGCACCCACGTTGCATTTTTGTCACAAAGACTATTTATAATTGTTTCTGAGGCTCTGTTTAAATGTTCTGCACTGTGTTACAGTGCTGGTTATTAATTGGTTTTGCGCTGTGTCACCGCAGGGGTTGTTGATAATTTCATCAGTTGTGCACTGTTTTACCACACTGAAAATCAATTAGTTCTACTCTATGTTACCAAGGTAGTTGTTAATTGGTTTTTTAATTGTGAAAATGTTTTTTTTTGGCACCATGCACGCCGTGTGATCGCTTTCTTGCGCTGAAGCGAATGTGCTAATGTGTCGGTTGAATTATGGTTAATGGTCGGTTAAATAATAATAATGTTGGCTGAATGTGTCGGTTACCTAACCTCTACTGCTGCTGCTCTGCTGCCTGTGCGTGATGGCTAGCTGACGGCACGTGACTTGGGTAATGAATTAAAATACTCTGTCTTACCGTATTTCAGTAGTGGCACTACGACTTCACTTTGGCTCTGAGGTAGATTTCTATTTGTCGTCGGTGTCTACGAATTTATCGGGACTGTGTTGAGTTGGGACAGATGTCGTAAATTCATTACTTCACGTTGTTGACTTGAGACTTTACATTCTTGGGTAGTTGAACTTTTTTAAGTATGCAGGACGTTTCACAGACAAGTTAGTAACATCTCAATTTTCAATTCCAGTCTCTATTAGTTCATTAATTCCAACCAATGGTCAGAGTTGATTAGGTACTCTTTTTGCATCGGTTTGTCATTACTCGCATCGATTCCCAATCACTTCACCGTAGTCTTTTTAAGCTCGTTAACATTGTAGATGATGTGCTCTCGTAAGTTTTGCATGTCAATTGGAGGAGGTGTTTCATAAACTTAATTTCTTAAATAACCCCAGGGAAAGAAATCGCATGGGCTCAGGTCGTGACTACGTAGTGGCCATTCTAACACACTTCCATATTCGGCTCTTCAGGCAACTGAAGTTAGTGATTACGCTTCTAAAACTCGCTCGCACAATGAGCGAAGAACCAAACCTTAATTTTTGCATAGCAGTTCCTAACTAAAAATACGGTTTAACTGGTAAGAGTGGACATTTCACG
This sequence comes from Morinoia aosen, assembly GCA_030386875.1. NCBI lineage: Eukaryota > Metazoa > Arthropoda > Malacostraca > Amphipoda > Talitridae > Morinoia > Morinoia aosen. Next base: position 42,511,974 of record CM059574.1, read on the forward strand.
CTTTACTATTAGATTAGGTTCAAGTATCTACGATCAATACTTGATGAGTAATAAATATGTGAATATCCTAACTTTTTTTTTGTAAAACACCCTGTTGAAGCTGAGCTCCTTTCATGGGAGAACAACCATTGTATATATGGGAATCACTCCTCCCAGGAAAAAATATGAGGTCCCTAGCATAAAGTTAGGTTGGCCTTTATTTTGTTTAAATATAATAATTTATCTTTGCTTTCTCAATGACTAGACTACATAGCTCGTCACAAATGACGTGATTAAATATTTTCCTTGAATAAAATTTCCTGATGTGGTTGACAAACAAATACATTTATCTTAACAGTACCCGCGATGAAAATATTTTAGTACTTGTGCACTGGTGAAGCTGCTGTCACCGATACGGTGATCAAGCATCTTTAGAGCATGGCAGAGAGACGGAAGAAGCGGGCACCAAGCAAATCTATAAATAAAGAAATAACTATACCAGGGGCATTATTAGGTAAGATTTTTTTCAGTGCTCTGCTGTCATGTTTTTCAGTATCTCCTACTTTCTTCTTCGACTTCTATCTTGTTTCATAGCGTTTCTTCCTTACTGTGTGCGTATAGGGTATCTAGTACAGAAACACACCTCATACGTAGATTCTGTGTTCCCTTACAGTCATCCTAAATAGTGCCTTCATTATTCCTCTCTTAGGAACACCTTTGTTGCGGTTAGGAAGGCTTAAAATAACGTCGAATTTAAAAAACTAAACTTGGAGCTAAACTAAACCTAAACTTGTTATGTGAGAGTAAACTGATAATTCGTGTGTAGCTAATTCTTATACGAGAGTAAACTGATAATACGCGTGTAGCTAATTCTTATGTGAGAGTAAACTGATAATTCGCGTGTAGCTAATTCTTATGTGAGAGTAAACTGATAATTCGCGTGTAGCTAATTTTTATGTGAGAGTAATATGATAATTCGCGTGTAGCTAACTCTTATGTGAGAGTAATATGATAATTCGCGTGTAGCTAACTCTTATGTGAGAGTAATATGATAATTCGCGTGTAGCTAATTCTTATGTGAGAGTAAACTGATAATTCGCGTGTAGCTAATTCTTATGTGAGAGTAAACTGATAATTCGCGTGTAGCTAATTCTTATGTGAGAGTAATATGATAATTCGCGTGTAGCTAATTCTTATGTGAGAGTAATCTGATAATTCGCGTGTAGCTAATTCTTATGTGAGAGTAATATGATAATTCGCGTGTAGCTAATTCGTTGTCTTAGCTATCTGGTCTCCTGCAGTACTGTGGGCCGAACTTTCTATCCGATATTTGTTGCCGAGGTGAATCGTTTCTGTAGCTCCTGCTGCCTTGTGTTAGACTCAACGTACGATGCAATGGTTTTTGTTCCATATTTGAAGAGATTCAAGGTGTCCAGGTGTTGGCTTGAACTTTTCTCATACGTTTGTCGTAGTGAACCGACGAAACCGTCTAGATCCGGTGCGTATTGATTTATCGAATAGTGTACATATATTGATTTCAGCGCTTTCTTCAATGTCCTAAACAATGAATTAACTTTGTTTCTCTCATATTTAATAATCATCATTTGTCTTAATCCAAAATTACCTATGTTTTCACAGTTGAAATTCGGTGATTGTTTCACAAAATGAAATAATATCCAAACATTTGTGGATTCTTCATAACGTTGGTTCTTTTACACAATCGCTATACTTGGCTTGGTGTTGCCGCTTCTCGTTGGCCCGGCCAGGTTTCTTGGTGTAGTCACGTGTCAAGTCAGTTCTAGTAGTCTATCTCGAAGGAAAATCTCCGTAACTTATGTCGCCCAGGCTTGGCTTTTTCGTTGCAAAAGTTCTCAAATTTGTTGAATCTTTCGCTAAAATTTAGCCATGTCGTCATGAAAATCACTCAGCATCTTGTCATATTCCATTTGCCTTACGGTCACATTTCATGCGAGAAAAGGACTAGGATTAGCCATTTTGGCGAGAAAAAATGCAACGCTGGAGTCGCTAAGTTGATCAGGCCTGACGTTGGGATCACCATTACCTGATGAGTTCTTCCATTGTTGTGTCGGCGAAATGAAAGATGCTTGTAGGAGTAGTTCCGTGTTCGCCTTACGCAGAGTGCGCCACACAAAGCTCTGGTACTGAATCAAAACCAACGTGTAACGTGTCTCTGATACGATCTGCTGTTCAAGAGTAGAAGTCGCACGGAAATAATTTATCGAAGTGCTGGGTTATCGCCTTTTAATATTAGAGTTTGGGATTGAAGAAGCTTCGTGTACCGTGGCCTAATGGTAGCGCACTCGATTTCATGTGGGTCTATTTTAAAATTCCTCTTGATTAGGCGAATAAATGCGATCGTAGTGTGCTTCCCATGGAAAAGAAGTAAACTCAAAATTCCCCTCTCACCAAAGGTGTATAAATGGGTGCCGGCCTTGGAGGTTAGACATTCTACCTCCTTGGTGCCAGCACGTTCGGGGGAATCCGTCAGTGCGCCCTGCCATAATTAAATGAAATATTGTCACCCGAATGCTGAATGGCGTGTGAATTTGATTAGAATAGACTTGTTCTCATGTCACGTGTTAGATTTCTGCGTGCGGTTGAGCGTTTTATGTTTTTACTGTTTCGTTTAACTTTTACTCTCAGGAAGCCTTCGTTGTTGCGTTTAGCCGTTTGCAACTTCCGTGTCGCTATTTGTACGCTTTGGATCACGGTAGGAATAAGTGATACAAAGCAAACAGTTGTAAGGATCAATTCACATAGGAAATAAACTGCTTTCCTTTTGCAGCTGTGAGGACTGCACAGTTTGGAAAGCCTGTAGTATGCTCTGGTAACTCGTTTTTTGTGGCAACATTTCCCGTTTTCTGGTCAACTAAATTCATAGAAAACGTGCTTCAGAGAGGTACTAGTGATTCTCTGTGAATGATTTTCTTTCAGCGAAATAAAACAAATCTGATAGCTCTATGAGATTTAATAGTGAAGTGTTTTTTCCTACGCTGTTCGGTTTAATAGTGTATATTTTCAGCTGTATAGCTCAAGAATTGGAATTTCATGCATCAATTCCACTGATTTTTAGTTTCATTGAGTTGAAGTAAACATAACAAAAACCCTGAACATTTCGAAAATATGATTAAAAAACTATTTTCTATCAAAACTGTCCCGAAAAGCGTCCTGTTAGAGCTGTCAGAAGTAATTTAGGGTCGAAATGGTTGCGTTGATTCATTACATGGTTAGAAAAAGAATTTGTATCAATGAAGTTTCCGACATTGATTTAGTACAGATTCAGGTAGAGGGAAATTGAATTTTGGGTATTTCTTAACCGCGAATTTCTGTAGGTAAGCTACTTTTTTATTTTGTTCCACGCAGGTTCCTGCTAGTAACTATTCCCTCGGCTGATTTACAATTTACTGTTTTGCTCTCTGAACGAAATGAATAGGATGTACTTCAAATATAAGACATAAACCAAACTTATTACATCGATTGTGCAATGTTTCGTATTTACTTGTTTTACATACATTTTTGATAGCTACTTTACGCGCCCTCAGGAGGATACAAATGATGTATCGTAGAAATTAGTGTTCCTGTGGGGAATATGCGAGGTCCTGAGCTGAAGCATAGGTAGGCTTTCTTTTCTCGAAGTAGAAAATTATTTCATTTTGTTCCGAACCATTTTTATCTGTTGACTGCTGTCCTGTTTTTCAGCACCTACTGCCTCTTTCAATTTTTTATCTCGTTTCATGATCCTCTTTCTCAATTTAGTGTTTCCATGCGCAGGGGATCTTGTGTGGGATCACACTTTGTGCATAGATTCCCCGTTCTCCATAATCAAACCTAAATGATGCCTTCCTCTCTTGGAAACACCTTTTTTGTGGTTAGTGTGGCTTAAGTTAACATTTCGGCTTAAATTTGAGTGTAACCTTGATCGCAACTGAATAGTTGCACCAACTATACTCGGCGGTTTGATTGTGAGCTTTTAAACAACTTTACAATTTGAACAATTTATTTACCACAAGTGATACAAAGGTAGAATGTTTCTTATTTTTTGTTTTTTGCCAAAGCTTCGTTTGTACATGAGAAATTGAACAATTATGCCGGTCTTACTCGGCGGTTTGAATGTAGCCTTCAAACGACGTGCTTGCAGTTGCTCATTAGTATTCTGTGTGAGTGCCCCACTGTTTAAACGAGCAGATCTGAATTTTTAATAGCCTTAACTTGGATGTATTTCTGGTGCTCGATCAGTAGACTTGAATACTTAGTTAATGATGATCTCATTCAAATTAAGATTATTGCTTCCAGACTTGGCTAATTCTTTCTAATTTAATTGCATTATTCATTGTCGTGGTGACTGTACATGTTAGTGCGGCATATAATTGCCTTGTTCATTGGTTAGTGGCTGTTTGTGTATATGCATCGTGTGATAATCCTTTTATTTTTAGTCACTACGCGCGACTGCGCCATTCAAATTTTTAATTTCTTTTTGTCGGTATGTTAGTGCTTCGTTTGATTTGACTTGGTATTTTTTCGTTGGTCTGTTAGCATACATCATTTGATTAGCTATTTTATTTTTTACGCTGGTATTGAATTAGGTTTGCTCTAATAGTATTGGCTGCACGTAAGAAAGCGTTACTCTCATGGTTTATTTTTGTTAGCGATAGTACGTGGTTCTCATATTTAGTGTTCGTTTACACTGCATATTTTTGTACTTGATTAGCGTCTCGCGAGTTGATATAATATAAGTTTACGTTTCATTTTGATCTTAGTTCAGAAAACACATCGTAGTACTTCCAAAAATCCTGCCTTTGGGAAGCCGATGTAATTTTCATGTGAGCGGAATCGTAAAATTTTAGGACTGCAAACTCTACAACATTGTCTCTGACGCAGCTCAACCCTATGTATGGGTGGCAATTAATGCCTACCTAGTCAAACTTTTTCGCCGGAGCATGCATGTTTTTCCCTATGAGTAGTCAATGATACGGAATACGTAAAAAACAAGAACAAAAAACGTATACGGCATTAATTGTAATGTACATGTCCATGAATTTCAAGTCGCTACCAAAAGAATCATTGCACTACTCCGCACCGTGATACACCTCTATTACACAAGTAAGAAGCCACAAAAGAAACAGAATCACCGAAAAACAGCTAATCCCGATGCAGTAAAATTTCCATGACTTTAGCAGGAATTTGTCGGCTTATTTTCTTGCTCGGCCTTCTAATCAACACCATTTTTTATGTGCGAAGTGTGGTTCTATTTCTCCGCGTGGCATTGTCCCGTTTTGAAATACACTTAAATTCACTTTCAAATGATAGTAACCTCATCGAAATACTAAGGACTTACTGCTTTTATAATTTTTTGTTGTTTTCTATCTAGCTCGCTGTGCTGTTAGCGTACAAAGAATTCATACGCAGCTCGCAGTACAACTCCTCACTTCAGCATGACGGCATCGCGTCCTGGCGAATTCTGCCTCTCTGATACGTGCTTCACGCGCCGTTCTTCACTGCGATGAGCAGCTTTGTCCTCTCGAGCAGACAACCCTCATGTGCCCAGTGCTGCGCTTTGGTTCGCCCTCGAAACGTCCATCTTAGATCCGAGGTTGCCAGATTGGCCATTTTTACCAATATTGCACTAATCAAGACGCAGATGACCTGCAATATCTCGAGGACGTGCTCTCGTCATAGTATTGTCAATGTGAGTATCAGGTTTTAGTAGTGGGATTTTTAAATAGACAAATGTCTATATATTTTGAAGTGGTCATTTTGTTAATTTTTTCCCCGTAAAATGTGGCCATATTTATCTGGCAACCCTGCTCAGATCCCACAGAACTCCAACCCGAAACATTCCTGTGCGTACTTATTTATGCCTCATCTTTGCTTTTTCTCTCTGAACCATACAAATAAAGTTCGAATCAACGATTGTGATTGTGTAGAATTCGGTTCTTAGGCAAAAGAATTCGGTTGCTTCGTGTGTTTCTGCCGGATTGCACTTTAATTTTTTTAATTAAAGGCTTGTCGTGTTTCAAATTCCCATTATGCCCGTAGTTTTAGTGTTCAAGCGTTTAGTAAATTTGTTTCTTCTTCTTTTGGGTTCGACTTCTATAACGAAGGAATTCAGAAGGATTATCTGGTTGTATCTAAATTATTTATAAGTTATCAGCCGTCTCTCTGTGGATAAAATTTCCAATGTGACATTTTGATTGATTTGCTCTAAAACAAAATTAACCCTCGACACAGCTAAGTACGCCTCCTATGGTTTGTCCATCAATCAGGGTCCTTTATATTAAGAAATTTTCAAATGCCAATGTGTTATATTACATTTCACGTATCACCTTTTTTTGAAATACGGTTTTTCTTCTCTCTCTCTCTCTCTCTCTTTCATTCTCTCCCTCATTCATTCTCTTTCTTTCGTTCTCTTTCTTTGTTTCTCTTTCTTTCTTTCTCTTTCTTTCTTTCTCTTTCTTTCTTTCTCTTTCTTTCTTTCTCTTTCTTTTTTCTCTTTCTTTGTTTCTCTTTCTTTTTTCTCTTTCTTTGTTTCTCTTTCTTTCTCTTTCTTTTTTCTCTTTTTTTTCTCTTTCTTTTCTTTCTCTTTCTTTTCTTTCTCTTTCTTTTCTTTCTCTTTCTTTTCTTTCTCTTTCTTTTCTTTCTCTTTCTTTTCTTTCTCTTTCTTTTCTTTCTCTTTCTTTTCTTCCTCTTTCTTTTCTTTCTCTTTATTTTCTTCCTCTTTCTTTTCTTTCTCTTCCTTTCTTTCTTTCTCTCTTCCTTTCTTTCTTTCTCTTTCTTTCTTTCTTTTTCTTTCTTTCTTTCTTTTTCTTTCTTTCTTTCTTTTTCTTTCTTTCTTTCTTTTTCTGTCTTTCTTTCTTTTTCTGTCTTTCTTTCTTTTTCTGTCTTTCTTTCTTTCTCTTTCTTTCTTTTTCTTTCTTTCTTTCTCTTTCTTTCTTTCTCTTTCTTTATTTCAATACCCCTGAGAACGCTTCCCCTAGGTTTCACCCCCAAACTACCCGGCCCTGCGTCTCCTCTCCCTCGTTTCGCTGCGCTTCATAACGGTTTTCTGCCTACCGAGTTCACTTCATGATGCGACATGTGCGTCCAGACTAAAATAATGTACCTGCAGGTATTTGTGGCGGAATTGGCATTTTCTTTCCTAATTTGTTCGTAGGAAAATACAAATTTTAGTATCCCAATAATCATTAATGTTCTACTTCTAGTGGATATTTTCACCTCTTATGTTTTGTGACGAGATGACGCATTGTAATAACTCGAGGATTTTGTGTAAATGTTAAGCGCGCAAACAGAACCAAATTTATTGATAGCTCCGTTATTGCTGTATCGTGCTGTAGAAAGTTTTCAACTTCTTGACTTGAAAAGAGAGAATCAGGGAAGTGCTGGCTAAATGAGTAAAGTTATCTATCCAGCCTGTTCTCTTCTCCGTTTGTTCTGATCATCTGAGAAGCTGCACATACCTACTCGAGTGAAGGCACTGCGAGTGTCGGACTGGAGTCAAAGCGAGGCCTTTCTTGCCTCCAGTGTGACGCTGAACCCTCGTACCAGGAAGAAGACAATCAAAGGTCACTTCGATCTTTTTTCGCCTAATGTTTGCATGGGTTCCCGTTACTACGACTCATATTAGAACTCAGGTCCTTAACTGTCATGTCTCAAAGGGTGTACAGATGAAACGCTACTACCATAGTCTGATTCTATTTCACCCTTGAGAAACGTAGTCGTGTGGGCGCAAAACTTTCTGAATTTCAAGGCACTTTGAAAATCCTTTATCTACAAGGCAGCATCACTTACGCTATTTTGATTATTTTATTCTGTACTTTTGCTTCATAAATTTAGCGATACCAAAGTAAAATGGAATTCCTCTGTGTTAACTTTTACGCAGGAATGGCCGGGTCAAACAAGAGTGGGAATGTTTTGCCATGGCTGGAGAGCCGTGGCAGAGAGGCGGTGCCCCGCTACTCAGCCAGTCGTGTACAGGTGTGCAGCAGCCAGCCAGCAAAAGCTGGTCACCGCATACCTTCGTAATCAGTGTGCCGTGTGCCTTCGTGCGTGATGGTGCTGTGCGCAGCCGTCCTGCTAGCCGAGCATATTTCTCGTAATTCCTCCTTCTCGTTTCCGGCATCCTTTCTCGCGAATTAATCACTCGTGAACGATTTCTTCTTGAAGCGTGTTTCTCGGTGCTCACTTGCTCTCGCTCGTAAAATAAACACTGCAAATTGGTGCTGGAAGGCTCTTGCGCTCTGCAAAACTGGCCCTTCACGCGTCTTCGTTGCAGGCCATTTTAGCGTTGTAATTTGGGGGGCGTTAATTTCTGTCTTCACCGTCTCGTTATTTTGTTATCATCCTCTGCAAACCAATCACGTTTTGTGCATTGTGCTGCTGCATCTTGTGCTTGTGCTGACGGACTCGATGAAAAGTGTTTCGGTATTTTTTAAACGCATTTTCGAGTTCATCGCTACCCTATCCTTAGTTATAGTTGCCATGATTACAGCATCTTGAAATATTTGCTTGACGTGAGTAGCAGTGTAGATAGGGTTAGTCAGGTCACCTCAGTTGAAATGATGGCGGCTCATGTTTGCTTGACGTAACCTGGCATTTGAGTGCTGTGAGCTGTTCTCGCTTGGGAGAGGCTCTCGTGTTGACCGTCTCTGCGGCATGTGAGTGGAAATGAGTCAGGGATCTCGCTCGAGATTTTTTTCTGAGAAGATTGTTTGTGTTTTACATGCTAGATAATCCTTTGTGGACTAGTGATCATTAAACGTTCAGTCTTCTCCAAGTACATATGCGATAAACAGGACTTATTCCTTGAACTGTTTGACTAATGTATAGATTTTCTCCTGAACTATTGTGTGGTAACCATTTCACCATCTTCTGGAGGATTTGACGTGAAAAATGTTAAGAGATTCTTTAAATTATGTAGGCGATCCTCTTGAATATTAACCTTCAGGGCTCATGGAATAAGCGATAAGTTAAGGTTGGTTGGATTCGTCTATCCTGTCCTACTGGAACTTCCAGGGGGATTTTGTTCAATTTCGTCACCTATAAATTCGTGCCCACTTTGTTTCTTGCAGTTTTCATGCCTTCTTTAAGGTCTCTTTCTTTTCTGTCCTTTCTCTCCTTTCCTAAATTGCTATTTCAGTGCGCATGGTATCTCGTGTGAGAAAGCACCTTGTGCATAAATGTCACATCTTAATCAGTTCATTCTAAATGGTCACTTTTCTCTCTTCTGTGAAAATATCTTTGCGATGGGGACGAAGTCTTGAACTAACTTTTATTATTCTGTTTGCCTGTTTGCGCAATAAACAAAAAGGCAGTATCTTAACTATTTACTAATGAACGTTCGATCATCTTTTAAACTATTTATATGATAAAGGTAAGATTATCCTCATAACTTCTTATTTAATAAACAATAGATCATTTTGCGCTGTACAGCTGAACAATGTATGCCGAGAAAATATTTATACTTCCTCTCATGTACTGTTATCTGGAAGGCAGCATTCGATGTCACATTTGGGTCTTCCTTGGAAATTTCCTCACGGACTTCAGAGAAGAGACAATAGCTCGATCGACTGCGGAAGAGGGCTTTGTGAAGAGATGCGAGTTAAAATGTGCTCTGGAGATGTTGTGCTCCTCTATAGCAAGTAAAAAATATAAAATTTTCCGCTGGAGAGACGTTGTAGACTTGGTCTGTTACAAGTTCGTAGCATACTGTACGGACCTATTTCTCTTTTAAAGTAGGAGGCTCTGAATTAACGTTTTTTTAAAGCTAGTTGAGGGTTGACTTCAATCGCTTATGAAAGCCTTATCTTTCATTTTATTAGCGCAATAGTCTTCCTTTAAACTTCGACTGTCTTTAGGAAAAGGCAAGCATAAGTTCTCGCGCTTTTGTCTCCGGTGTGACGTCATCGTTCAAATTTATACTTCTTTGCCGATGTTGGCAGATTTAGTTTACATTATTAGTTGCCGTTTAAGAGTCAGTTAAGGATTTTCAACACTACCAAGCATCTGGCAGGTCGTGTTTTGTTGGCTGCAGCCATTACTTCGCGTGTCATGCACATGCACTGGGTGCCGGTGGCTGCTTTCTTCGCGTGCGCAGCAATTACTCGGCATGGACGCCGTTTTTGAGAAGATAGTTCTGGAAATAGGTTACATGCTTTTATTGATAATGTATTGTAAACTCAATCTGTGCATTTCGACTTTCCGCCCGTGGTTGAGTTGTATTAGAAAAGTACAGTTTAGTTTGAGATTTACGCTTTCGTGGTACGACGCAAGCACCACGCTTTGGACCAGTGGTGGCCAAACTACGGCCCGCGACGAGACACAATAGTAATTGAATTATCGAATCAAGCAAGCGTAAGTTCTCTCTCAGGGCTCGAACTCGGCAACTACTCTAAAAATTATTGATAATGATGGGAAAATTAGAATGGTTTGGCCCCTTTGAACATACTGGAGTAATCAGTATGGCCCTAAGGCTAGAAAGATGGGAGACTCTTGAGCCAGACCCTAGCCCTCGGGGCGCGTAGCATGAGTGCTTAGTTAAAGGTTGCCTGTCCTGTCTTACTGGCATCCCCAGGAGGACTTTGTTGGATTTCCTCACCCGTAAATTCGTGCCCACGTTGTTTCTTATAGTTTTCATGCCTTCTTTGATGTCTCTTCCTTGTGTTGAAAATGCCGTACGGTATTTTCACCTGAGTGTGTGCGGTCATTCTGGTGATCAGCACGTTTCCAGCGATGGCTTTAACTGAAGTTCAATATTCTATTCAAATTAAAACTTAATCGTAGTAAGCATCCCCTCAGGGGGATACAACTATTGTATCTATGGGAATTAGCGCTCCCAGGGGAATCATGTGAGGGCCCGAGCTAAAGGTTAGGTAGGCTTCCTTTTTGTTGTAATAAAATAGATTTTTGTTTCGTTACGGACCATCTTTTTTCGGTTCACTGCTGTCCTGTTTTTCAGCACCTCCTACTTTCTTCTTCAACTTTTTTCTTGTTTCATGAACTGCTTGCCTAGCTTACTGTTTCTGTGCACCTTGTGCATAGATTCCGCGTTCCCTCAACTCCATACTAAATGGTGCCTTCCTCTTTCCTCTCTTGGAACATCTTTGTCGTGGTTAAGGGAGGCTAAAACTTTCTAATATAATAATAATAATAATAATCGTAGTAAGCAATTTTAAAAAGAACAAACATAAACTGGATCGGGCCTTCATTTAGCTTTCTTTAAGTATTTATAAAAATAGAGTTGATGAGTGCAGGTCGGTCTGCAGCATTATGAAAATCCTCCGTGGCTGCCGGCCTATCCCTTCGCTGGAAACGTGTTAAAGCAAACGAAGAAGACAAGTAATGAGTAAGACACTCGCTCTCTTACTCTCTCAGACTGAAATAACATTTCTACAACACGATCGTAAGCAGGGAAATATGAATTAGATAGAAATTGTTTTTCTTATAAAATTTTTGAAAACGACCATGAGTTACCAGCGTTAACATCGCGAAGAAGACAAGAACGTGACATAAGTGATATATATTTGGTGAGCGTGCGTTCAGTTCCTATTCATCTCAGGCTTGAGCTCTTGAATAGGGATTAAAGTCATGGATCTGGAGGTCTTAATTGCCGATGCCTTAGTGTAAAATTCTCTTAATGAAGTTGCTGCTCAGGAGCTTAGAGCATTTTTGTGACGATGTTTGGAATAGCTTCAGTCACCTTAGAGCTTCTGATTTACACGTGCATTCCATTCCTTCATCGTGCATTTTGTATTTGTAATTTTTTCCTCTCATCAGCCCTGTGACTTTTACTGCCATCCTGCGTCTCCCTTGCGTTTGGTGTGACACGGAGACCCAATTGGTAGAACTCACACGTGCTTGTCAAAATCAATGAAGCTTGCATGTTCTGACGTAATGAACGCTATCGCAGTTGTAACTGCTAATTATTGCAGCTTCTGTCTCGTGTTCCTTTTTTGTGTGTTGTGCTCCACAAGGTTTGGGATTCACGTCTGTGATAAGTACATAATTTGAATAATTTTTTCCTCTTGGAGGAATTTGATGTTCCTAATTTGTGTCACTCCTAGAGGAAAATGAGAGGTCCCGAGCTGGGGTTAGGTTGGTTTCCTTCATGTTGAAATAAAATAGATTTTCTGTTGAGATCTATGGTTTTCCGCTTTACTGTTCGGTTTTTCAGCATCTACTACTTTTTTAACTTATGTCTTGTTTCATAAACTCCTTTCCCAAAATATTTTTTCTATGCACGTCGTGCATAGATTCTGCGTTTTTTAAGTTTATGTTAAATGGTGCCTTCCTCTCTTTGGAATGCCTTTGTTGCACTTCTGTTGCACTTCTGTTGCAGTGAGGGAGGCATAAACTAATAATTGAATCAAAACTAATCCTGATTTGCGTGTAATTCTTACAGAGATCATCAGTTGCTTGATTATTTTCATTTCAATTGCGAACATCCGTCACAAAATGTTTGAAATGAAGACTGTAGGGACTTGTTCTGACGCCTTTCTCTCGCAGCTTTTGCCGGTGTTTATCACAAATATCGTGTTGCATATTACCTTGATCTCAATTTTACGCGCTGTACCCCATTTTGCAGTGTTCATGCGGCTATGTACTTATACTAGTGGTGTTCTAGAGTAATGTATCTGTGTAATATTCCATTCTGTATGCACAGTTTAGTGCAATAGGAGTGCTGGAGAATCCAAACTTTATAAGAAAAACCTAAAAATCTAATTTTGCTTCTCTTAGTTGATTTACTACGTTGACAACTTGCTACCAGTTGACTGAAGGAGTATTTTTGTCATTTAAATAATCGTGTGTGGTAGTGTGGTGTCTGGACGAGCATGCCGTGTCTTGAACTTTTACGAATTTTATCTCACTTCAACCACAAAAAGTCCAGGGCTCTTCAAAACGTTTTCTTTGAGTCCTCACATTTTATTTTTAACTTAATAAACTCATTGGGTTTTCGGCTCATTTTCACACTTTCCGTGTGGAGCATGTTTAGTTCATAACTCAACTCCACTTGATAGCTGCACGCACTCCGATTGATGTCATTGATGTTTACCGCACCTAGTTTTTACTTGAAATGATCCATATGCCAGTAATTCATGCTTCACCTGAACAAGTATTCTCTTTGGACATTCGTTTTTCATAATTTCTCGCGTAATAAAGTGCGCGTTTCTTTCGTGGTCAGGTTTCCGCTTCGAGTTGGCAATCGTTAGCGGTTGGTTGCAGGTAACCGAGCTATGGATCACGGCCCGGTTTTGAGCTCTGCTTGTAGGGCTCGAAAGAGCTTGGGACTGCGGTGGTTGGAGCTCTCACACCGCAGTCCGCTGACTTCTTCAATTATCCTCTTAGTGCTTGGCCTCATTTCTAGTCTTCGCAAGTTTCTATTGTATATCTGATGGAAGTGTTACTAGACGATAATTGTGCCAATGACGCTAAAAGTGGGCGGATATTGATCTTTCTGTTGGTTGGAAACCCGGGCGGTGAGCCGGAATCGGTACGACGTGATGTGTTGTATCAAGCCGAGAGATTCGATTGAAGTTCCTCGTGCAGTCATTTGGGTGTCTTGAGGGCGTTAAAAGCGAGAACAAGTCCATAACTTGTGCCTGACGAGGGCTATTCAATCCATTGTTTTGTCTTCTTATTTTTGTTCGAAGTCCCAGTCATTTTCGACGAATTTTTAATTCCTCGTGCGGCAAGCACTCGATTTTACAAGTCTTTTGAGAGAGTTCTTTCTATAAAAATTGATAGAAATCGTTATTCATTAAGAATTAATGTAGGATTTTACACCATTATGTTTTCGTTCTATTCCACACTTTGGATGAGGCGCAGTACTTCTGGTGCCGGATTTTCAAGCAATGTACCTCGGAACACAGCCCTCGGGGGGGACACAGCTATTGTATCTGTGGGAATTAACGCTCCCAAGGAGACTGTGTGAGGGCCAGAGATGTGAGTTAGGTAGGCCTTCTTTTTGTTGAAATGATGTTTTTTTGATTAAGGACACCTCTTTACGGTTCACTGCCGTCCTGTTTTCAGCATTTACTACTTTCTTCTTCAACTTTTATTTTGTTTCATAAAGTTCTTTCTCAACTCACTGTTTCTATGCTCCTTGTGCACAAATTCTGCGTTCCCGTAAGTCCATTCGAAATAGTGCCTTCCTCCTTCTTCTCTCTGGAACGCCTTTTTTGCAGTTAAGGGGGCAGCTTAAACTAACATCTAATCTAGTCTTTCTCCTCCCTCTCTTTGGATCGTCGTTGCTCTTATTAGGTTGGTTTAAATTAACTCGTCTAATATAATCGTTTGTGAGTTTGGAGGTATTTCTTCTTTTAACCTTTTTTGAAGTCTCGACATTTACCTTTAGCACATTACCGTTTCCATAGGCCTGTGCCAACCTAGGCGCTGAAATAGTTAACTTTCTTGCTGGTATGTGGACGATATTTTCTGTGTAAATTTTAGCGAGAAAGTTTGCGTAAGCGTTGCGAAATTTCAACTCGAAACAAGAGTAGTTATCAGTTTTGCCCTTCAACAACTCAGACTTGGCCGTACTGCCGATGCCTACACGGGCATGTTCAACATCTATCCGCAAAATGATGGTTTTATTTGTAATCTCATTTTAAATGCGTTCAATATGAACGATTCTATTTGAAAAGGCTTGGGTCGTATGAGTCGGCTGCACAACAGACCTACGTCCAACAACGGACTGCGATGACTAAGAGAAAAGAGCATCACAGTGTGTGGCAACCCTGTGCTGCATCCTGTATAATCAATTATTGTGCAACTTTACTGTTGCCTAGTGTTTTTTTTTCGCTGGAAAATGCATGGTTTTAACTGCCAAGTGCATAAACCATACTTGGGGCAGCTTAAATTATGCATGTTCTGACGCAAGAGTTGGACTGAAAGCGTGTGTGTAAATGTCTTGTTCACATCCCCTGTCTGCAACCATCGGCTTAGGTTACTAAGTGAGCCACAAAACGCGAGCACTGGTGTCAAATAATACATCCGTGTATCACTAACACACTCTCCCTTTCGATGATGTAAATTTCACGAAATTGAACGGTGAATTACTGACTATTTTCATTTAAATCAGAGTTCGGCTTTCGTGGTCCATCCTGAATTGTAGGATGAACGTTTAAGATTTGATGTGATCCTAGAATTGTCTGTGTGCAGATCTCTCTCCGTAAAAATGGGGCTGAGTTGTTACTGGCAAGTCCCTGAATAAGGGCTAGAATTTCTTCATATCTGTTATCAAAATTACTTGGCTTTTTCTATAAGCTTACGCATAGACTGTTAAGATATCTTGCTAATGCTATTGGTTCACCAATATTTTACGTGGTTTGTGCGTGTGGAAGCGTGCAGTAGCAAGAGGAAAGCAAAGCGCATCCTGCAAAATTCGACCCATATGACTGCCTCATATAGTGTAAAGCTGCACGGCAGCAGATTTAGTGTTGGTTGAATGCCTGGTGACGCTCTTGATGATTGTCATTGAGATGGAAATTACGCGCAGCCCTTGATGAATGCAGTAGCTACTTGCTGTGTACCTCATGCTGCGGTCTTAATGTGTCAAGCGCTAATTTTAGGACAGCGACTCCTTCCATGATTCGTTCCCCATATTTTATAATCCAATTGTTGTGCATGTTTCATCAAGGGGAGATTTTTCGTGATGCGTTTCACTGTACTTCTCTATCTGTTTGTAGTACATTATTAGTCCGACGAGATCTTTTACAATCCACTCACCATATTTCATCAATTAATTTTGTTGTATATTCATTCCAGGGAGATTCGTTGGGATTCATTTACCGTATTTCATAACCCATTTCTTTCACACATGTTTCGCTGTAAAAATTTAAATTTTACAGGGATTAGGTATAGGTTGCGCAGAGTAGATTGGAGCCAATTGATGGCTATAAAGGTGGAACTAAAGACTGATAGGAAGACAAGAAAATATTTTATTCCCAGTAAAATTGACACAGAAAATGTATAACATCAGTTATGAAAATGTCTTAGACATAAATTAGTAAACATATATAGGACACAAGTTTTGAAAACCGAGAGAAAAACAAAAATAAATCCCCTAAGTTAGGTTGATTTAAGTTTAAGAAGGCTCATAAATACTATAAAACCTCGAAAGAAAAACGCGTAGAAAAGTCTCCACTTATATTTGCGCCAGAGATGTTACACGTTTCGAACTGGAGTTATGTAGTCCTTCTTTTTCATGAAATGTCTTTTTTAAGAATCATTTTTTTCAGTTCGGTTTATTTTTTCAACACCTCTGACTGCCTTCCTCAACTTCTTTCTTGTTTCATAACCTTCCTTCTCAACTTGATGTTTCTATGCGCGGAGGATCTTGTGTGGGAATGAACATTGTGCATAGATTCCGTGTTCTCTTAACTCCATAGTAAGTAGTGCCTTCATTCTTCTGCTCTTTGGAACGCCTTTTTCGCGGCTAGAGAAGCTGAAACAAACTTATTATCTAATGTGTATGAAATTCCTTCTATCTGTAATAGATGAAAACAAAATAAAAGGTATTGATTAAATAGAGATAAATTAATGAATTTGAAATCGATAAAAAAATAAAATATGGATTCAATAATATAATTATTTTAATAAGAACTAAATTTGAAATTCCTCGTATCTAGTTGGAGAAATTAAAATAAGTATTCTAATAGCTGTGATGCGTTTGAATAAACTGCGAGTAATGCAGTAAAAAATTTGCTCTTAGTTCGTTACATGTTAGAAAATCAGAATAACCTAAAACACTCGGTGAATAGATAAAAATACTGTCATATATAACTCAAGTAGTTTAGAAAAGTTGGCCAACATTGCTACAAAATAAGTTGTACGACGCAACATCCACGTCTAGTACGAATAAAGGGTGTAAGTTCAACAGAAAGAGGAATACGCACAGACAGGAAGCAAGATAAAACCTGACCTACATGAGGACAATAGGAAAAATTAACAATGTGGATAGAATATTTGAAAAGAGACCCGGACAAGTTTACTTCGAAGGGGGAATTAGAGCGCGAAATAACAAACGCATCAAAGTGACATTTCATCTTCGAATCCAACACGCGTGGCAACGTTCATCGAAACGAAGTGAACGTGCGGATCCGAATCTAGGGTGACAAATGTTTTCTGTTGGGTACATTGCCTGCAAAACGCTGACCGAGGCAAGTTACGGAGGGATTGATTAAAACACCAACTTCACAAGTATGCATTACCCGCACGTCGCAAGATTTGAGTGCCTGGCTTAAAAAATGCAATACATGTTAATAAGTTCAATGACTTCAATATGCGTGCGCGTGCCATGAGCACGAATGGTAATTTCCTAATTACATTGATGGGATACAGGAGGATGTACTTGATCAGCGCCATCAGTGTGCAGACGTGATCCATTTTAATATTCGCGTTATTCAAAAGAGCCATGTTGTCATTCGAATCTTCATTGGCTTAGAGGGATTTCCAGTGCACATTGATTTTCAGCGACGCACCTCCTGGCTTAGCCTTCAAATGAGCGCTTGTTTACCAGACCCCGATGTTGCACAATGCTGTGAATTAATTGCTTGAGAAATCCTGAAAACTAGCATCGGTATTTTTGTTGTTTGCTCGTGTAAATTAGACGCTGTTGTAAGCACGAAGGCAGCGCCAGTCGTTCAGACTGCATGAACTTCCTTCCTAACTTGCTGTTTCTGTGTTCAGGGGATATTGTGTCGGAGCACGCTTTGTGTATAAATTCCTCGCACCCCCGACTTTTTACTATTTGAATCCTTTACTCTTCCTCACTTCGAGAGACCTTTATTGTGATAATGGAGGCTTAAACTAATAATCGGATCTAATCTGATGCTTCCGTAAGCTACAGCGACGCTCCACCTAAATATTTACATCCTCTGTTTCCTCTGTCATTAAATACTTGTTATTTTGCTTCTACATCTTGATTTCAATGACTACACAGGGATAAGTAACATCAACGCGTCTCTCTCGACGAAGTTTTGTTCCTCAATGCCTTGCAGTCATTCAAACTTACGGGCCTTTCACCTCCCTTTCTCTCTAAGTTTGGAAGTTATAGGGGTACCTACATCTCCGCACTTCCCCTTCCTAGTCCCTCTGGAATGTGACGCTCGTGGTTAACCCAAGCCTGTTGCTGAACGTGAACTGATAATTTTGTTTTATCTTCATTAGTTATTATTCCATTTATCATTAATGTAATGGAATTTGCCATATTCGATGTCAGTTAAAAGTTGTTTTGGATTTTTTACTTCAGTTTAATATAGTTTATTCATCGCACAGCATCATACCCCATCCGGATTGGGACAATTTGTCTCTCATGTTCGCGGAATGAAAACTGTCACAATTCATTCTCCATATTTTATCACCCATTCGTTACAATATTTAGATCAGCGAGAACTTCAATAGCGTATCTGTCAGCAGTTCACTGGCCAAATTAAGAAGAGTTAATAGACGTGCACGAAGCATGGGTAGGACGCGAGTGCAGGTGCCCATTCCGTTGCTATTTTATTGATGAACTCATCACGTGAGGAGCCGCCGTGTCTCGATGACTGGGGTCTCCAGCTTCCCACAGCTCTGTGCGGTCAGATCAACTTGATTACGTCAGATTACGCTTCTTCCTTCGTGTGCTCAGGTAGTACGGATACCTGTGTGCGGAGGCGTTAAATTTTTACTTGGTATCGTACTGTTGTAAGCTTCATAATTGCTCTTGCTCTCATCAAGATCTTCATTTTTTATATTGAATGAGTTCTACTTCGTTAAGAGAGTATTACACGCAAATACTGTTTACTTCTGCCTTATAGTTTTGATGTATTTACACCCGAATCATTTATGTGCTATTGCATGCTCTCTAACGTGGTGACTGATGGTATTATGATTATGCCGCTGATTCACCGGTGCTCACAAACTCAATTTTCCTGTACATTTATTCAAAACCAATTGAAGACGCGTTCCATTCAATGATTGCCATTTTTGGCGTTTAATACTAAAATTAGATTTTATTTAAGTCGAATGTTGCACTTGAAATATCAAAATTGTGCTCATGTAAGGTACAAAATTGTCTTGCTGCATAGCTAGCCACACGCGCTCTGATAACGGCAGGATATTCTGGACATTCCGTGCTTGGAATTTGTGCGATTAAATGCTCTCGAGGGTTGCCGTATGATTGCTTTTTTAGGCCAAAATTGTCTAATTTAGACTTTTTAAAATAAAATTTAGCTAAAACGGCAAGTTTACCGTGAAGAATTCGGGCAACTGTATAAAAAGTCGAAAGGTAGATGAAATTTATCGTAATATCAAAAATCATTATAACCCCTGTCATAGTATGTCAGTGTTCAATGGTCAGCTTTATAAGTCCAAATTTGCTTCATGACAAAGCGCTGTTCTTCGTGTGGAAGGTTAGTTTGTTGAGAATTTTCTCTCAGATGATGCACAAACGCAAGGGTTTTCAGGCGGTGCCGCTTGTGGCATGCGATACGTGGCGCGGCTTGAGTATCGCAGCGTGCACCAGCGCGTCATGTGAACTCTATTTGTGCACAATCTAAAGGGGAATTCAGACAAACAGATTTTGCTCACGAGTTCTTGTGTTCAGTTCCTCGGGAGTCTTGGCTCCCAACTTTCGTTCCTGAAGTGTTTGGATTCAGAAGATGTGTCTACACTTGATATATTTTCTGTATTTTTCTAGTTCTGTCTGCTGTCGAGTTTGGAAAATGAAAATTCTTGATTTACATCAGGACGTTTCCTTCATGGGAGTTTTGGTTTATTGAAGAAACAAGGACTAAATTGCCTAAAAAACCGAAGCGGATCCAAACTCAGTTGTACAAAAATTCGCGGCAATTGAAGGTGACTGGATTACCTTCGATGTCGAACATTTTTTTCATATTTTAATGTAAGTTTTGTATCGCTTCCTCTGTATAAATCCAATACGTTCTAACGAAAAGAAAAACTCGGTAAAATGGAGTGTCCCAATTATTATCCCGAAGTTCCGTAAGAGAAACTTTTTCCTTCTATGCGCTGCCTTGGTGGTGTGATTGCTTTAAATTATAGCTTTTGAAAATGTAACACATCGGCCCTAATGACTGCTCATATTGTGGAGGAAAAGTGCGCTCTAGCTGGGATGTGCACTCATCGAAGAAACGCAACCGTGTTATTTGAGCGGTGTTGATCTCGCTAAATTCACAGTGTGAGAGAGAGGGTAGGGGTAATACCCTGTACCCACCCATCTCACTTGTGCGGGGATAGATGGGTTGTAGGAAAGTTTGGTGCGAGTTCTAAATTTCCCTCTGTTGAAGTCGTTATCAAATAACCAAGTGTATGAACCGGAAGTGTCCAGTGCATGTCTCTTTCATGGAGGCACCGTCGTGCTGCTAGCTCGGGTCTTAGGTGTCCCACTATTGGAAATCAACTTATGAGTAAGGCAGGATAAACTTGACCCTTTAACGCCCAAGTGGACTGAACTGTCCTCTTTCAAAAATAACAATAATATATTGTATTTCTTATTCAATTTGTTCACTAATGTGTCCTTTGAACTTCACTGCCGATTGGCAGTTCCTTCCCCATCTTGATAACAGTAACTACCTAATGCCAGCCAGTGTCGGTTTAGTGATAGTGGTTGTTATAACGGTAATATGAGTATAAAAATGTGGGCGTTAAAGGGTTAAGGCTTACATTATGCTTCTCTCGGAATTCTTGTCATGCTGCTTTTTTACGGGGATTTTTACTTTCAAAGAAGAAAATCGTACCTTTTCCGTGTTCGTAGAAATGACATTCGTTAAAAAGAAAATCATTGTTTGCTGTTCAAAGTTTCAAGTTTTTTAGTTGAAGAAAAAAAAAGTGAGATATATTCGTACCTAAGCAGTTCCCATCTATAAGCATTATGTTTGGTATAATAAGTCTACTCTGTGGAAGGTGAGGGTTCCAGTGAATGCGAGGTTTTCAACTCACCCTTTTCGCACTCTCTTCGCAATCACTCGAAGGGAATCTCCTACGAGCACGAAGCATGATGGATGATAGAACTAAGACGCACAGAAATGGTGGTTATTTTGCTCGCATGCTGGAGGGAGCGCGACGACCGCTCTGTGGGTCGGTTCCTCATCCAGTCGTCCCAAGGTCATCCAGCTCTGCTGCTGCTGTTGTTGGCCAGCGTGAGGTAAACTCTCGCGGTTGCTTACCTGGCGCTCTCTGCTCACAGGTGTAGTTGAGCGATGTTTGTCCTCTCTGTGTTCTGCGAGCGTTGAAAAATAATTTGATGTTTTGATCTTTAGGTAAACTAGGTAAACTTTCGAGGTTGTATCCTTAGCGCTCTCTGGTCACTGCTGGTGTAACTAGTATTGGTTTTCCTCTCTATGTTCTGGGAGGACTGAAAAAATTATTGAAGTTCTGATCTCTGCGTAAAATAGTTTGAGATGATAAAATGAAGGTCAAGGTTTTGTAAAGGAGAGTTTGTCTCATATGATTTTGGGATAAGCTACTTCAGTTACCGAGCTTTTGCCTCGATGCCGTCTCAATAACTTCGATTTTTATTGTTGCATTTTGAAACGAGGTTTGTCTATCCTAAGCTAAGGGGGCTGGCGGCCCCTGGGAAGATATTTTTTGGTGACCTCAACTATAGATAGGCTTTAGAAACTTCTATCTTTTGTTGCCATTTTACTTTGTTGTCATGCCTTTTGCCTTTTTGGCATCTCTTCTTTGTCTTTTCTCTATTCTTCCATATTAGCTCTTTCTATGCGCAGGGCATGCTCTCACATGCCTTCACATATGCATCGATTTTTCAAAGTCCATACTTGAGATCGCGTTTGTTCAGACTAGGGAGCTTAAAGCTAACGTGATGTTTTTTTTTTGTACCGAAGTGCTTTATTCATGTTAGTTTATCGTCTATGTTAACGTTCTTGAGGATCGGTTTACATGTGCGTTTAGTTTAAAATTTTCAACGTGATATTTCCCGTTTTTGGTTGATTTAGTCGGTCTAATGTGAGGGGAAAAGTTTCCTGACCTTATATGAACATTCTATGGATTGATAAGCAGAAGTGAATGTAATTGGTTATATTCTGAAGGGATAAAATGTGTGTGAGCGTTCATGCAGTAAAAATTAGCGTTCTCATAGTTAGAATCAATATTGGCCTGTTTCAATGGCAAAGTTATGTGCATCATCAACAGATTGACAGACTTCTTGTATACGTTTTGAGTTTTTGTGTTTGTCGAATATGTAGATCGAGCAGTAATCGGCCTCACAAAATTTGCAATAAATCGTGTCTTTAAAACGTTAGCTTTCACTTTTACATCTCCTGTAAATTTTCTAAATGACTTCCATCGAAGTCGACTCCTTGAAAACTTAATTTTATGTTTTGTTTGCAATATCCTACAGCGTTTTCCCCTTAAGATCACATTTTTCCATCGTGATCAGACAACTTTTAGCGCAGGTGGTTTCCCACCAAAGTTTTTAGCTTCCAACTGAGCGCAAGGGCCTGGCGCCGGTAGTTCACCGCTAATATACCCTAACAAGAGAATGAATGGAACTGGACGAATGTCAGTCTACTCGCGTCATGTACCGACCAGAACACAACAGGTGGGCTAGTGTCAACATCCCTGTGGTGTTTGCGTTGATGAGGTCCGGAGCGTACTGTGGGCGAGTGACAATGCCGTCGCGTCAGTGGCACGCCCTACAGTTGACAAGCTTGTTGTCTCGATGCTCGACTGTGATTCCTGCGCTTTATGCGTATATGTACCTGTAGTTAATACGCTTGTTGTCTCCGTGCTCAATTTCGATTCCTGCGCTACTACGTACACGTGCCTGTAGTTAACAAGCTTGTAGCCTATACCCTCTACTGCGATCCCTGGATTTTTTTATTCAAGGCCAACTCTGATTTGCAGTTAATCATATATAGGTTCTCTGTGATTGTGAACTCGAGTAACTTTTGTACTCTTATCGGAAATTTGTTTGCACTTTTATGATTTTTACCCCAGTTTACCTTGATGACAGCTTGAAAGCAGAAACCTTTTCTGCCGTAGACTGTGTCTTAAAAAAGTACTTAAACTATTTTAGTGAAGTCTGCTGAATACCGTGCATTCTTTTCAAAATTTTATCGGTTATTGCGTTTCAATTACGTTGAATATGTCAGAAGCGATCCCACATGCGTATCTAGGGAAAAGCATTCTTTGTAGATGACCGGTTCATACAAAATTTAATTTCAACTTTAAATTTAATTTTCATTGTTTTATTTTGCTTATTTTCAATGCTGGTACACCTTTCAATGAATTGATAGAGCAACGCAATGATGTCTTGCTGATGAAACGTTAAATTGATCATATTATTGGATGTGCTATTTGACACTGTAGAACGTGCATTCAACTCGTGCGCCTAGATTGGAACTCGTACGATGTTTATATTAATTAATCAGAGCGTCCAATCGTAATGAAGTTACAGTAGGTTACTTTGACGAATGTTAGATAAACTTTGACTGTGAATAAATTGTTGAGTGATCGTGCGTACGTATCCATGTGTTCACTTTCAGCTATTTGCTTCGCAAATGTGAGTGCTGTCTTGACACCTCGCTGCTGCGTGACCCGCCGGTGGTTCTGGGGGGATTTTCATAATGTTGCTGACCGACCAACAGTCACGAACTCAATTTCCGTAAATACTTGAAAACTAAAGGAAGGCCCGATCTATTTAATGTTCGTTATTTTCAGAATTGATCTTTGAAATTAATCAATATGCGTTGAATATTGAACTACAGTACAACCCGCTGCCCGCAGTTAACGTGTTGAATCCCTTTGACGTCCCTTTCGATGCTGCTGTTGAGTTATGTTAGTTGCTGAAGTTATAATCCTAGCTCATTCTGAACAACTCGCTTTAGAGTGTAATATTATCTCGACCGTAAAATGCTGAAAAAATAATCCCATTATTTATCCGAACCAAAGAAAACGTAATGTCTCGTTACCTTCATAAAGAAAACGAACTGGACCTCGTTGTACATTTCCTGAAGACAAAAGGTCAGTTCGAAAACCTTCCGATAAAAGGTCAACATGCGGTGTGGCTGCGCGGGCATGGTGTGCGATTTCATCGAACTTTAAATTCCTATGGTGGCGTGGTACCTGTGATACCCTACCGTGTTGAGTGAGAAGCTGTTGTGTGTTGTGAGTCATCGAAAGACTTCGTCGCCTGTATTGTGAGAAACGGTTTCTCATGGGGGTTTACTGCGCTTTGCATCTACTTTATTCTAAACCCCAAAAGGAGCTTATCATGGGCTTATTCAAGCGAAAAGAATTAGTACTGATAGATAGGATAGTCCGCATATCAGGAATTACGTCAGCAAGTACGTTATGGCTTTTCGAATTACATGGTGTACTGCGAAAACTGCTATATAGTGCAATTTTGCAGTTAAGTAAAAGTAGGTTACGCACGAGAATAAGCGCTCCCAAGTTAAAGATGCGAGGTCCTGAACTGAAGGTTAGGTCCTTCCTAAGCTTCAGTTGGGTCTTTGTTTGTTGAAATAGGTTTTTGTTCCGTTACGAACTAAATTTTTCGGTTCACTGCTGAATTTTTTTCAATATTCATCTTCAACTTCTTTCTGTCTTGCTTCATATACTCCTGGTGTTTGTAATCTCGGGGTCTTAAGACACAACCTCGTCTAGATTCCCCGTTCCCTGAATTCCATACTAAATGGTGCTTTCCCCCGTCTTCTCGTGGGAACACCTTTGTTGTAGGTAGGCAAACTTAAACTGACGTAAAGTCTAATCTGTGAAAGAAGATGCGGAAAATATCAATAGATTTTATGAGAAAACATATCTTGGAATGGAAAATTAACATCGTATATTTTCTTATTTATACGTGGGAATTTGAAGGGCGTTACAGCAGTAGTTTTTTTCGAGTGCATGCGGACGGTTTGCGAAGAGGAACGTTTACTTAGAGCAGGCACGGAGTTAATTAAACGGTATGGCGTCGTATACGAGCAGGAGCTAATTCTTTTTAATTGGTGGCTGGTCTGTGTTGAGTTTAAAAATCAATCATGAATATTAGTCTCTGTGTTTCTCTAAGTTTTAATTAGAAGATGAATGAGAAGTCGCAATAAATCGATGATTTATATCACTTGAAGTAGCTATCGGAGTGGAATGGATGAAGGTTTAGTACGGAGGTAAAGGTGTTTTGGTTGTACAAGTGAGGGTTTTACAAGGGAAGCAAAGTTACTAGTGCTAATTAAGCATGCCGAGGAGTGCTGTTGGGATAGAAGATATAAGGCTGAGGGTACGAAGTTTCTTTTCCAGTGTAATCGTTGTTTTCACCACGGATAGACAAGTGATCTCGGAGTGATGCAAAAAATCTAATAAATGCTGCAAACAAGTGCGTCATTTCTAATTTTGTGACTCAAAATTCATTGCAATTGGTACTGTTGCAAACGCGGTTGAGGAGTGTCCCTTTTAAAGATATCTTTGAACCGAAGGCGAGCATTTGCTAGCCGTGCAGACCTGAAATATTTATTGAAATCACAACTAACTTTATTTGCAGATTTGGCAGGGGGATGGATGAGCTAATGATAGAACGTGTGAATTCGGCGCTTGAACAATGAAACGGTCAGTCTAGCGGTTGAGAAATGTTGAGGTGCGACAGGAAAGATCTGTCCGATGACGAGACGCAGAGAGAAAAAACTTACCAATGGCTAAGGGCGAGTAGCCAGAGACCGAGTACATGAATTTTATTAGGAAAAATCAAGATTGACGAGTTTTAAAAAAAAAACAGCCAATAGTGTAGTCAAGCCAGCTGTACCGCTGTGAAGACGTTAATTATTTCAAAAATTCGTCCTTAGAGCCGTCGAACCTTCTGACTTCTTCGAGAACACGCTCTTGTGGAATGTCGGGCTTTAGAGCTGCGTTGCACGGGATGGGTTGATGATGTCTTCACTCCCCAGTAGAGTGTACCTTTGGGTATGGCCTTACTTTTTGTTTTTCTTGAATGCAGCGAAATTGAAACTTCTTTTTCTTTTTTGTGCATTGTTGGCAAAGTTTTTCTTTTTTGCTTTTGCTTTTGGTAAGGAAACTATGAACAAAACTATTAATTTTTTTGAACATCCGATTCTGTTTTCTGTCTTAATCTTCATTTTACCTTTCAGTTTCTTCAACATGCTTGCTTCACTTTTTACCGGTTGTGGGACACAAGCTTTTGCTAGTGTCTCACAGATCGCTATTATGGAAGCAAACCCTGTTCAAGCCTGACTATACTTAGTAAGAAAGACTATAATAAAGCTTAACTTACGCTTTCTAAACCTTACGTCAAAAAGACTAGGGTGTCCGATCAATTTATACCTTTTCCTGTAAGGACATCTAAAAGACAAGATGGTCCGAATAATTTTGACCCTTTAATGAAAAAAAGGAAGAATTCAGAAATTTCAAGGATGTTATTAAAACGCATCTCTGCAATGCCATCCATGTTCTTTCTGCCCATTTTCGTGCAAATTCTTTCGCTAAATGAATTGAACGAATCTCATTTATCCGCCAAATTATAGTTGGAAATCATGGTATCGAACACAGAAAAACCTGAAAACGTTCCAAAGGCAGCATTAATAAAAGCTTCACACGAAGTATTGGATGTAGAGTGAAGTTGCCGGGGCCAAATTCTGGCATGCGTTTCACATGAACCGTGCTAGCGGGAGCGCGATGAAAGTTCCAAGGGCCGCGGCTCATGCTCCAGGCAGCGTTCCAGGGATCGTGGTGTGCGAGGGAGAGAGGAGGTGCCGCGTTGTGTTGGGCAGCTAGGCATGAGGATCAGCTGGTCGCCTTCAAGACCTGTTCCCGGAAGGAAGACACGCTTGCTGTTTAGCGGGGGCGTTTGTTCAGGTTCTCCATTTTGTCTTGGGCAGTGTTGTGTTGGAGGCTCAGTCTACTGAATTTTGCTTGTTCGTTTTCATTTTCGACTCTCCGCCACTCTGCTTTCTTTGCATTACCTGAGTCTGTGTTGTCCAGAAGCTTTGTTTTAGTGATACGTTCTTGTGTTAGTATTGTGGATTCTTTTGCATTGAAGAAATGCGAAGCAAGTCAGATAACGTGACGTCATTTAATATTTCTAGATATCCACGTCTGATTCTTTGCATCTTTTTTGGTTGTCGTGGCTTCCCCCGACAGCAACATTTCGGTACCTTGTGTTGACTAAATTAAGGCTGCCCGAGTATTTTGAGTCTTCCTTGCAATCGTATTGTACTTTTGCTTTAGCTATGAAAGTGTTCATGAGAAGTTATATCAATGCCTTCCATTGACGCAATGTTGCGAGATCTCAAAACAGTGAACGTTTTCTCTCGATTTTTAATGAATTTTTCTGATCAATTGCTCGATTGCAATAATTCGTCTCAGTTCAATAATCATATTTAACAACAATTCGCTCATTTGCTTTGCTCGATGATTTTTTGTCATCAATTTATTTATTTCATTTCGCTTTTGGCAGTTTCGTCTCAGCTTTTAATGATCGTGTAGTAGCAAGCATGGTAACTATGTTGATGTAGTAGTGTAGCCGAGATACGAGATGATGGACGTTTTTGATGTTCTAGTGTTTATGAAGTCACGAGTCTCAACGTTCTTTATCTCTAAAACCATCTTCTACCGGGATAACAAGATTACATTTTCTGGCTAAAAATTTTAAATTTTGCCTTTTTGAAAATATAATTCGCTAGTTCACATCACTCAAGAAAGTGCCCTCTATGACGAAATTTAAATTTCGTTTAAAACATTGACTGCATAACAATAGACACCTCAAAAAATGCGGCGAGTCAAACTTGTTCATTCATGAAAACATAATAGCTTTAGATAAAGTTCTCCTTGAGTAATGCGTTGCCTTTTCTTCTTGAACTTCTCTTTTCATGTTCTCTACTTATCTCGACTAAGGAAACATTTTTTGGTTTTCGCGACGTAATCGTGTCCAGTGGGTTTCATGTGTAATTTGAAACCGTTCAGGTTGGATCAGAATCTTGCATGTGTGCGGTCCTGCACACATGCTCACTTCCACACCTCCTGTGCGGGAGTTGTAGAGTTTGTGGAGTTGTGCAGACCATGGTCTTCCAGTGCTTGCAATTTATGAGAAGTCTGTTGAATGCGAACCGTTGAATGCTATTCTCAGTAAGAGGGACTATAACAAAGCTTCCAGCGCTATTGATCATGGACATGTGTCTTTTGCCTCTTTTTTTTCTCATCTTCGGAGGAAGACTCGAGCTTTTCTTGATTTAATATAAATTTTCGGTTTTGTTTCGAGCCATTATTGTAAGTTCACTGGCGTCATTTTTTCAGATCCTATTATTTTTTTCTTTAACTTTCATCTTATTTGATGAAGTTCTTTGAATGTTACTGTTTCTAAGTGCGAATAATCATGTGTGGGAACACCTGAGCTTATATTCACCGTCCCTTAATTCTCTGCTAAGTATAGCCTTCCTCTTTCCTCTCTTTAGAACGAGTTTCTGATGAATAGGCTTAGACTAACTCATAATCTAATCTTTTTATCATACGAGTTGATCAATTGAGCAAGAAAGGAAACGATAATTACATGAAGTGTTGACAACCTTTGCCATCAAGTCCAAACTACCACAAGTGCTGCTCAGTCTCACACTGTGGGCAGTTTTCAACTCTGGATTGCGATAAGAAAAACGTCCGCGTGTGGGACATTGGTAGTCAGGCAGTGTCGTATGCAGCGAGTGAAGAAATGTAGCTCTATGAACGGTCATTGATGTTAATGGGCGCATGTGACCAGTGTTATCACACTTGTTGAGTGGACGTCTGATCAGATGGGGCGGCCAGTCTGGCGTGCTCGTATCAGGTTCCTTTGAGGATCTCGGTGATAAAGTCTACTCGATGTTCTGCCCGTCTCAAACTAAAAGAGCCCTGGTGGATAGAATGGCTTCTCGGTATACGTACTTGTTTGTAAGCGAACGATCATGATTCTTTTGGGTTTGTTTGCTTTTAGGACGCGTTTAATCTAGTTTTCAGACACGCGAAGCAGTATTGAAGTTTTCGTGCTTGACAGTTAAATGAGCGTTCCTTGGATCAAACGTTCTACCGCTTTCAGACGTGTCCAACAAACGCGCGGCGTTTAAGTTCACTCGAACCATTGCGTCGCCTCGTAAATCTTCGAACGTTCAAAGCGAAGAATGTTTTTATTTATTTTATCAGGTAATCGTTCCGTCAAGGAGGTGTGAAGCGCTCTACCCTGAGCTCATATCTAGGATTTTCTACGCACCTCGGCTTAGGCATCAACAGAAACGTACGCTCGTGCATCCGTATAGTGGCTGGACCTTGACGCTGCTTTCTACTTCCGTCCTCCTGCTTATTTTTTCTCTGCCTTCTTATGAGCTCCAAGTGACATCTCACGTCTGTTGTCGCCTTTGTCTTACGGCTAGTCGGATACCTAAGTCTAGGAATCCTTCCGATAGACGTGGTGTCAGTCTGGGGTCGAAGTTTCAAAGAATTCATGTCGTTGTAGCGGTGCGTAAGCATATCCCAATGAACTATGTTACGCAGTATGCTGTTGCTCGTAGCATAGCCAACCCACTCTTAACTTTTTCACCGAAGCTTGCATGTTTTCGCCGCCTAAGCGATTCAATTATTTGAATCGCCGAGTCAAAATTCAGAGCATATTATCTCTGCTATGTCTGATTTTTTTGGTCACACAAAAATAAAATCAGACATAGAAGAGATAGTAAGCTCTGAATTTTGACTCCATCAATATAAGTTCTGTGGCTCCTGCTGTTCCTCTTAAACGCCTCTAGATAATTGTGGGTTATCTAGTAACCACTTTTACTGTACGGTTTCTTTTTGATGTTTATACAACAAAAAAATGACTGAAAAACATGGATATTAATATATTTTAGGTGTCCAAAAAAACAGACATATTCCTAACAAAATTTAGGTGTGTGCAAAAAAGAAAAAAAAAAGAAAAAACGTAGAAAAAATATTTTATTTGCAAAAAAAAAACGCCATCAAATAAAACCGTTTTTTGACATCACCAAAGTAGCCATACCCTAATTTGACCATTGTACCTGACTTAAGATTCAATCTACTTCTGTATCGCGTGTGGTACATAAATTATTGAAATTTTGTAAGTCTTAAGCTAGGCAATAATGGTGTGCTGTCCCTTCTCTAAATTGACTGTGTTCATTAAAAGTCCCTCCGCGAATTTATGCGCACTATGTCTCAATGTTGATCATGGACACGTGCATAAATCTTCTATTTTTGTTCCCAAAATAAAATCGTTATGCAGAAGTAGGATAGAAGTGACAGCCTTAATAACTGTCGTTGCATTAGTCTGTTGTCATAATTAGGCTGGCAACTTCTCGAGTACGACATAACTCCACTAAAGTACAACTCCCTTTCTTCAGTTGCTTGCAGTTAGCTTTAGGAGCGCATGTAATCTGAACTTGTGATCATCTGACCTTGAAGAATATGTCACGTATCTCATGTTGAAAGAGTTATATTAGCACAACTGTGTGTTGGTAAGTTGCATCTCCCATACCTCTGTGTGGAACTGCTGTTGTAGTTCCTGGAGAATTCGTGTAGTGAGCTGCTCTTGCTATTCGACAGAGAAATTAATGAAGTGAAGTTCTTTTGTAGTTCATGAGAATGAATCTTTATGTTTCTCTTTTTCAATGATGCTGTGTGCAGACAGTAATTTTTAAGCAAATTTGTTCGAACGTTCAATTATTTGAATGATTTTTTTTGTGAGTGGTATTTGTTTTTAAATGTAGTAGCAGAGCAGCAGCTTAACTGAAAATATCGCCGTTGGTGGTTTTTCACGAGTTTCTTGCTATTATTACTGTAGTGTTTGAGGTAAATTTTCATTTTAAAGGAACTTGCGATTGAAAATCTGATTTTAAAATTTTGTTTTCAATAAAAATAGCATGAAGTGTTCCAATTCAAGATAAATACTCCCTTAAGTAAATGAAGTGGCAACGGATCTCTAATATTAACAATAAAAGCTTATTTAGATACAGCGAATCAAATTCACCGACGATAGTGAAGTGTTCAGCAAGTCAAGCTTTGTGACAGCGCACGCCGATCACATCTCCTTCAGCTATAAGTATACCACCGTCTTACTAATAATGTGAATCATTTCAACCCTGTTAGTACCACTCAGGGGGATACAACTATTGTATCTATGGGAATTAGCGCTCCCATGCAGGGAGAAAATGTGCGAGGGCCCGAGCTGAGAGTTAGGTAGGCTTTCTTGTTGTTAAAATATAATGGTTTTGTTATGCTAAGGACCACCTTTTTTTGGTTCACTGCTGTCCTGTTTTTCAGCACCTACTGTTTTCTTTTTCAACTTTGATCGTGTTTCTTGAACTTCTTTCTCAACTTTCTGTTTCTGTGCCTCTTTTGCATAGATTCCGCATTACCTCATATCCACACTACATGGTGATTTTCTCCTTCCTTTCTTCGATACGCTTTTTTTTTTAGCGGTTAGGGTGGCTTAAACTTGAATATAAACGAATTTTTAACCCTGTAGTTGTGTGTTTTGTCGCACCTTCCCGTCCTACCTGCGTTTGACACGTTGTTTTCATCGAGGAGCGCGTGTCATCTTCTCGAGCTTTACGGAATCAAGGGATTATTTTCGGATGTACCTGGTGATGGTGAACATTGTTCAACACTTTGACATTGATTCATTTGAAGTTCAATATTCGACTCAAATTTGAAATAAAATCCAGTAAGTAATTTTGAAAATAATTTACATTACCTAGATCATGCTTTCATTTAGCTTAAATCAAGTATTTATGAAAATTAAGTCTGTGACCGCTGGTCGGTCAGCAGCATTAAGAAAATCCTCTCCGTGGCCACCGGCGGTGCATGTTGCGGTCCAAGTGTTTGAACATATATATTGGTTGTATAATTGGACTTCTGTTGATCGACTTGCAAAAATATCAGTGTACCGTACGAATTTGGGTGTTGACTGTAGTCAAGCACTGTTTATTTTAGTTACCCGGATTTTCCTATGGGAAGTTAGTCGTATCAATAGTTTTCAAACTACTGCCTTCGGGGCTTGTCAAACTCACTTTTTTAGAAACGTATGTCTAAAACTCCACATGCTTACGTCTGTTTTATTGCCATAGCTCAAGAATTGAAGGTTAGCAGTACGGAAGTATATATACGCTCAGCGGATGTGGCATTTCTTGAAGTTGAGAAAATATAAGGAAAGTGCGACATGACTCGATAATCTCAGGCTTCTAATGATAAGATAAACCTTTATCGCGCAACATATTCGGACGGCAGGGATCTTGCCATACGCTCTGCGTGAATGTGGGCTTCCATTCTGAGAAAAATGCCAATGAAAGTTAGCATTTGCCATGTGTTGTTTTTTATAATCCTAATGTAATATCTTTTTGAGTAACAACCGCTGCTCGAATCGTCCTTAAATGCTCGTTCATAAACTAAACGAATGCTTGCCTCTGAATGTTCCTTTTGACATGAGGGATTCGAATAGAGGACATAGTTCAATCTTAAAAAGTTTCAGTTGAAAACCTTCATATGTATTTTTGGTACCAAATATCTCTGGATTCTATCTTTATGAATAGGGATGAAGTTGTTGCGAATTCTTTTTGAACAATAGGAAAGAGAGCCCCTCTTCCGCGGACTGTTAAATTTGTACTGCCATCAGTATTTTTTGCCTCGAGTTTTCAGTTCTCCATTTTCTGGCATGCTGCCTCTAACTCTGTTCCTACTCAGGCCTGAGGGTCGGTACATATTTAGTTACACACATCGTGACTCACGTTACTGCGTGAGGTAACCGAGGTGGGTCGGAGGATTTAAACAGAACCAAGAGTGGTGCGAGGTGACCAAAAAATAACCCACGTGAGATAATTTTTTTTTTAAATATGCATTGATTTGCTATTTCTACCTACAATACGAACGTGCTGAAATTTTCTGATCGCCCTGTGCACCATAAACTCTGGCTTAAAACTTCCTCTTCTATTAGCTACACTGCTGTAGCTTTACGCTGCTGAGCTCGTTGGTTCTTGAGTTTCTGTTCGAATTGTTATAACTGTTGTGCTCTCCCAGGGAAAATATCTGTCGCATACTTCTGACGGTATCGTTTTTTTTCAGTTGCTCTCGTGTTGGTTACTAATTCGGGTTTACTATCGCATCTGAAAGTGAGGTTTTGCTCGTCAAAAATAGCGACCGCTGATTGACAATCCTTTTCCAGAGGTACTTTTCATTTCTCTCGCTTTTGTATGATCTTTCTATGGATCGCACTGCGCCCAATCAATTAGGCTATTGGTTTGGTTACCTCTTGGACTAAGTAGCCTGTGTTAGTCGCGTTCATCGACTGCTGAGAGAGTTTGAACTCGCATGAATGTGTATTTTTATGTCTAAAAATTTGTACGTCCTTAAATGGAGTCATTGTTGAAGTGTATTCGGACACGAAAATTTTAATGAAGGGATGAGAATAATTTTATTTGATACAAGGTGGGTAGATGTGAGGTCTCGAGCTGAAGGTTTAGTAAACCTTCCTTCTGTTTATATAGAATGTTTTTATTTTGTTACAGACAATCTTTTCTGGATTCACTGTTATCCTTTTTTTCTGCTCTTACTGCTTTATTGTTCATCTTTTATCTTGTTTCATAAACTTCTTTGAACTTCGCTGTTTCTTTGCTTATAATGTGGAGACACGTCTAGTGCGTAGATTCCCCGTGTCCTTTATTTCATACTAAATAGTGCTTTCCTTCTTATGGAAACACCATAGTTGCTGTTATGGAGGCTCAAGCTAACTTATTATCTAATCTTCTGTTGTATGCTATCAATCCATCGATATTTAAGAAAATTATTTTATGTAAGTGTTATACACCCGTATCACCATCAAATTCTAGTATCATGCTACCGTCACCTGATACCATGCAGCGAAACTCGAATGCTACGCTACCGTTTCTCTCTTGGCCATTGTAATATAGGCCGTGCGGCGTGATGGCGCTGTTAACGACCTTAACAGCGAAGTGTTGTGAGCAGTTGCGCTGCTTCCGAGCCTCTGGCCTAGTAGAGCGTTGTGCCGATGTGCCGTCACGCGCTCCTGTGGTTCTCGCAGACTTCCATGGTCTTACTTCTGCCTTGTACTTCTCTGCCTTGTTCTTCTCTGTCTTGTTCCTCTGCTCTGCCTTAATTGTTCCTCTGCTCTGCCTTGTTCCTCTTCTCTGCCTTGTTCCTCTTCTCTGCCTTGTTCCTCTTCTCTGCCTTGTTCCTCTTCTCTGCCTTGTTCCTCTTCTCTGCCTTGTTCCTCTTCTCTGCCTTGTTCCTCTTCTCTGCCTTGTTCCTCTTCTCTGCCTTGTTCCTCTTCTCTGCCTTGTTCCTCTTCTCTGCCTTGTTCCTCTTCTCTGCCTTGTTCCTCTTCTCTGCCTTGTTCCTCTTCTCTGCCTTGTTCCTCTTCTCTGCCTTGTTCCTCTTCTCTGCCTTGTTCCTCTTCTCTGCCTTGTTCCTATTCTCTGCCTTGTTCCTCTTCTCTGCCTTGTTCCTCTTCTCTGCCTTGTTCCTCTTCTCTGCCTTGTTCCTCTTCTCTGCCTTGTTCCTCTTCTCTGCCTTGTTCCTCTTCTCTGCCTTGTTCCTCTTCTCTGCCTTGTTCCTCTTCTCTGCCTTGTTCCTCTTCTCTGCCTTGTTCCTCTTCTCTGCCTTGTTCCTCTTCTCTGCCTTGTTCTTCTGTGTGTCCTAGCTCGTATATAACAATGCATGTTGAGCTACCTTATTTTGAGTCATGTTACCTAGATAATGAAATCGACGTTTGTTGGAAACTTCAGTGATTTAAGTTAGTATTCCTTTTGTCTTCTTTGTTCCATTTGTTCTCCATAGGACGACAAAGATGTACCGCAGTAGCTATAGAGTCTGAGTCAACTTTCTGCTTGCTCTGTATTACTCCTGTGAATCGGAGGGTGAAATATCTTCTAGAAAATACATTTATGGTTAGACAGTTATTGCGGGATAGTAAAAATCAATGTACAAAAAATCAATCAATTCATGCGCTCGCAAGTAGCGTATAAATTTAGCAGCGGGGCTAGATAATCTTGCACTGGATTTTCATCGGAATGCCCTGCTAAATTCTCCTCGCTGGCTGCGGGTCGTAATGCAGTCTATAGCAAAGGGTCTAAACATGATGCCTTTACTTCTTGCTGTGCCAGAAATTGATATGCGCCTTATTTTTTTTCGTGGTAGTTTACTCAGCTGTGGTCGTTTGTCCATTACTTGATTTCTTTTCATGTAGAAACCCTACGCTGGCTATTCAGTTTTCAATAAAATATTCATTGTATTTTTTTTGCTCTGCTGCTCCCTGTTGTTTTTCTTTCTATTGCTATAGTATTATATAAAGAGTTTTCAAATTTTGTAGCAATTTTTTCTGACAATTTTCACTACTGCACAAATGTTCTCGTGTGACCGTGGTCTAATGAGACATTTTTTTTGTTCATTCATTAGTTTCTCGTGTATCCATCCTGTTGCACTTCAGTGCAATGTACCAACTCCAATGCCACGGCGCTCAAGTTGCTCTCGATGTTACGCCAGGGTTGTGCTCGCGTTAAATGTGCCTCGTAAAGTCGTTGCAATTGTGACGAAGTGCAGCGCATGCCGGCGGTGCGGCCTATTTTTTCCGAGAACTGAGTGCATTCAGGAAGTACGCGTTTGCATTGAGTTCCGACAACTTGTTTCACTCTGAGTTACTCTTTTCCTTGCAGATTTTTTTTACTTTTCTACTTTTTGCAACTTTGTGTTCGTAGTTTTTTATTCTATTGAATCTGAACGTGTATACATTAGTTTTTATTCTTCTTATGTGATTGTATTTATTACTGTGTAGCTACTTTGTAGTGTTCATTGAAGCCATAAGTGTTCTGCAGAGGGGTCTTGGAAACCATTCTGTGCTTGGAACTCTCCATCTCCGTCCTGCTGCTTTCATAGTGATTTCAATCTTCCCTAGGGAAAGTTAATAAGTATCGCACATAAGAAAAGATTTCCTGTTTCCTAATCTTCATGAATCGATTATATTGAAAAAAAACTGTGATATTACGAAAAGCTGACTCTCAAAACCCGTCACAAGCATAGTGCCATCTCGCTCCTAAGTGCCTCGAGTCCAAAAAGCACTCGATGGGTGCCCAGTCGTCGCACCTGGAGCCCCTGAACATGGGAGGCTCCAGCGCCCCCGCCGCCACACCCACACCAGCACCGCCCAGCGCCCCAGACTTCAGCCGCCTCAACCACACAGCTCCCGGCCCCCACAAGAAGACCAGTCTCGTCACGAAAGCGATGAACCCGCGCAGTACGGTCAGGAAAAGCCTCAGGAAACGCAGGGAGAAGCGCGCCAGGAACAAGGAAAATAGACTCGATGATTCGGGTGGCACAGGCAGACAGGTGAGTCTCTCTCTCTCTCTAACTTGACGTGCCTGCGTCTCACGGGATCATGATCGTAAGGATTGTACACTGGAACGGTAAGGAATTCTAATGGTTTTTTCTATTTTATGGAGTACTTAACAAGTGCTTACTTGTGGTCATATGTGGCCGTTTGCCAGCTGGAAAAATGGATGTGAAACATGCTACGTACATGTGCACCTTAAATTTTTTGTCTTATTCCTAACTTCGAACCAAAACTGAATCCCGCCGAGGTACATCTTATGTTTCGTACCTCTTAAACTACGCGTTGAATTAAATCTGGGATAATTTAAAATGTTTTTTATAATATCTTCGCAACATTTAGGTTAGTTACAACGTGTCAAGATGTTCTGACTTAAGGTTTTTGTACTTCAGAAGAAATTATTAGATTACAAAAGCGTTCATGTTGAGAAGTATAATTTATACATTATAAGTCTTGGAAGTATTGATGATGTTTCCACCTCATTGGTTCTAGGCGCCAGCTCTTCACTATTGAGCTAGTAAAAAAAAACGCATCAAAAATTGGTTGGTTGAATGTAAGGGACTGTCTACACGGAGTTTCAAAATAGTACGTGAAAACAGCAAATTTTTTGAAGCAGTGCATTCGTGTACACCAATATTATATTTAACTTCAACTATTGGCCTTACATTACTTCAAAAATCTTTTCCTTCTACATGGCTAACCTCTAAAAATAACCTGGCGATGTGCTTTGGAAGCTGTTGTCAGAGTCGGAGATTGTTTTGACGATACTCGGCATGGTAGCCTGGCCACAATCCTTTTCTCTTGCCACAGGGGGAAAATGTGGGGGACCGAGCTGAGAGTTAGGTAGGCGTTCTTTTTGTTGAAATAAAATGTTTTCTTTTGTTATGTCAAGGACCACCTTCTTTCGATTCACTACTGTCCTGTTTTTTAGCTCCTCTGACTTTCTTCTTCAACTTTTATCTTATTTCATCAACTTCTTTCCTAACTTGCTGTTTCTATGTCCCTTCTGCATAGATTCCTCATTCTCTT
This sequence comes from Morinoia aosen, assembly GCA_030386875.1. Classification (NCBI taxonomy): domain Eukaryota; kingdom Metazoa; phylum Arthropoda; class Malacostraca; order Amphipoda; family Talitridae; genus Morinoia; species Morinoia aosen. The sequence goes on from CM059574.1 coordinate 42,549,328, forward strand.
ATCTCCATATTAAATGGGGCCTTCCCTTTCTTCTCTTCGATACGCTATTTTTTTGTAGCGGTTAGGGAAGCTTAAACTAACTTAAAATCCTGATGTGTTGCTGAGCGTTTGTTGATTTTGAGTTAACCTAATTATAATGGATTAGGCATGGAGCTAGGATATATGGAGGGAGCATAGCCGATTCCAATCGGGTTCAAATTAGCTGCAAAAGTTGGGAGACTGGGGCATTGGCAAGGCCCCCACGTGAGCCAACCACAGACGCTTGGCTCAAGTTGGCTCCTCCTCGCCTCCTCTACAACTCGTTCATTTGCCAAAGCAAGATTAGTACCGCTCCACAAATCGAAGGATGAGGTGCGCGTGCAAGTCGCTCTCTCTTTTGTTATATTCAAGGGCCTGTAATCTTTACAGTTTTTAACTCTTAATGTATCTTTGCTAGTAATTTTGATATTATTAAGTGTCCTCGAGTGAGGAAACACAATTTATTATCTTTCGGAGTCTTAGAATCCCAAATTAATGATTACGATAAACTCAACAGCTGGAAGAGCAATCAGCGAGCATGTGCGCACCCCAACGTAGTTAGTAGGTAACTGGCTTCCGTGCTGACGTCACACTTGCGAGACGGCTATTGGTTACCACAAACATGGGAGAAATCTCAAAAACTGGTTCTCTTCACAGACGGCTATGCTCCCTCCATATATACTCCCTCCACGGGATTAGGAGAGATACTTTTCTTAGCCTCAAAACTTAGAAAAGCTCCATTCATTTCTTCAGTGGTCATTAATAGCATCGGATGAGCTGAAAAACGAAATAGTCGAATTAATGTTTTAAATTCAATTCCTGTGAAATTCATTTCAGTACCTACAATAGCTCCCAGTTTCAGATTATAGGTGAAGCCAATGAAATTTTCTTGTCTGAGATTAACACTTGAGTGCTGTAAGATTAAACGAGTATTTACATGACATTGCCTGTTCTTCCTATTTCTAAAGTTTGACTTTTTGGCAGGTGAGTGACCGGTCCTGCGGAGAGCAGAGTGTCAAAATCCTGGCGTTGGCCTGCTCTCGACGCACTGCGCACCAGCCCCTCACTCGGCCTATGGTTATGTGTGGGTAATGATCTCGGCAATGTAAGTGAAGAGTTGCCTCCTTCAGACCGTGGTCGTATCGTCTTAGTTGCGAATGAACTTGAGATCCAGCTTGGTGTCCATATTAAGGACACATTTCCCATGCACTTCTTGGTCTTATATTGGGAATTAACAGCGGGTGCCTGGCTTAATCACCCTTAAACCCTTGAAACGGTTGATGAACACATTAAATGCAGATGTTGATTTTCTCTGCGATTCCTTGATCAGTACACCCTATAATATGTCAATGTGTAATGAAAATTACACGATATTTTTGGCCCGTAACGTGTACAATAGGGCATGCATCATTCACGCTAGCCCGACCGTTCACGTAGACGAGCCGGTTATTCGTAATCACTTCAAACACAAACTAACAATAATGATAACAATTGAGTATGTATTGAAGAATGCATTAATATTTTCCAACATAATTCCATTAATCATAAATTGATATTTTTTGATTGAAGCATTTGCATAGCTTTCCGACAGATCAAAGAAATGCCTCAAGTCCCCACACTCAGTGCCCTGTGCAAGCACCGCTGTGGCGCTTATAGTAATGACATCACGTCAGGGTTCCCAGTCTGAACTACTGACCAAACTGATGAAAGTTTGCTTTTTTAATATCAAATTAAGGCTTTGAAGTCATTCAACGTCGATCTTCTCTGCAAGATTAACAGATGTGTTAAGTAGTCTTCATTATTGAATGTCATCTGCAAAATGCAAAATTTGGTAATTCCTGCCTGAAAAATTCCTAAGTAGCAACCCTGCTGCACTACTACTCAAATAATTCCCCTCAGGGTGATTCAACTTCTGTATCTATTTGAATCAGCACTCTCAAGGGGAAAATGTTAGGTCCCAAGCCGAGAGTTGGGTAGGCCTACTATCTGTTCAAATTAAATAAGTTTTTGTTGTTTTAAGATACATTTTTTCGGTTTACAACTGTCAGGTTCTCCGCATCTTTTCCTCTCTACAATTTTAATCTTGTTTCCTGACCTTCCTTCTCGACTTGCTGTTTCTATGCGCAGGAATTCTGTGCGAGAATACATCTTGTGCATAGGTTCTGCCTTCCCTTACTCCATAGTAAATGGCGCATTCATTCTACCTCCCATTGAACACCTTTGTTCTAGTGAGCGAGGCTGAAGCTAACTCATCAACCAATGCTCAAAATAGCCAGCTGTCGGTACCCATTTTAACACGTTAGTTGCGATGGGTTAAACTGAAGTTCAATATTCAACATAAATTTAAAGTCAAAAGTGACAAGCCAATTTGTAAATATCAAACATTAGCTGGGCTTGTTAAACACCATTAATTCAGAAAGGTTGTTAGAGTTTTTCAAAACGACTCATCGATGGGTCATTTCGCAGCAGGAAAAACCTAACTACGACCCACCGGTGGGTCGTACCGCAATGAATGTGTTAAGTTCTCTCGATTCACAATATTTAAAGGCGTTTGTACCAAGGCTTGAACATCTGCTAGAAAATGTTCAACTTACAACCGAGCATGATCATGTACTGTAAAAAAAGGATGAAAGAAAGGTGCGGCATAAATTTTCGTTACCTACCTCGAGTCCATTGTATACCATGCCCAAGGTGCGAGTTGTGCTCTTCTAATTTTCATTTAAATTTTATTGAATGATATTATATCATGTCAGGTTCAATCACTTTAGAATTAAGCTATTGACGGACCTGTAAAGGACACACTAGCTATTGCAATGTTGTGAAACTGTCGAGTGCGATGTACAGCAAATTACCGTTTCAATCAAGTCATCGAGCTAAGGTTACGAGGCAGCATTTTTTTGCTCTGATTCATTGTGCGAAATACAAAAATGTGTATCGAAGTCAATTTTTCGTGGCATTAGTATTCGTTATTGAGGAAGTAGTAATAAGAACTAGAAGCTAAAACATGTGACAGTTTTTTCCCGAAAACAAAAAGGCGTCTGTGAGGTGAGAATATGATCTCCTGATGTCGACAGCGTGGCTTTAAGAAATCGTAACTTAAGCAGCACAAGTGAGCACTGAGCATGCGTTGCAAAAGCTTTTGAACATTGACGAACGAGTTTTCTACTTATTTTTGTTTGCTCCTTATATCTTTTCGTTTACTTCAAATTACATTTACTGGATTAATTTCTCAATTAAAGTTATAATTAACTTATCCTCTCTGGGGGCATAGAACCGGCGTAAGTTTATCTAAATTCTGCTGTGGAGACTGGCCTCTCTGCAAGGAGAGTACTGTTGAGTTACCTCAGCTTTACCTATAGTTACCTCAGACATGCCTTAGGGACTTCTATCTTCCGTTCCCACTTTACATCTTCCAGTTTTCATGCATTTATCTCCATCTTATCTTTGTCTTTTCTTCCTTTTCTTTCATAGCTTGATGTTTCTGTGCGCGAAGTATCTTATGTTGAAAACCTAGTGCGTAGATTCCCTATTTTCTGTAGTCCATACTAGATGGTCCCTTCATTTCACTCTGTCGAGATCGGGTTCGTTGTGTTGCGGCTTGGGAGTCTAAAACTAAAAGAATAATAATGAGGAACAATCCTCCGAAGAATATTTTCTCCTCCAGAGGACGATGGATTCTTTAAGGAAGCGATCGTTGCAGATAAATGGACGCCATGTTCTTGCTCCCCTGTTATTACATCGTGAACCAACCTACGCTCTTCTGGTACCTGGCCAACGCAGGGTTTGCACCGACTCGTTCAACTGATACTAGTTAGGAATTCTGTATCAAGACGGCAAAAATATAGTCTTTTGCAGATACTTATGATGAATGTATCGGCTTTGTCCTCCCATAGCGCTCAATGCATGACTTCAGGTCGGGGAGTACCTTCAATTTGTTTGAAACCTAAGTGCCAGACACTCATTCTTAGCCCATGTCTAGCTGGTGGACCTATTTTATTTGTGGCTCTGTCCGGCGCTTTCTATAGTTTATTAATGCTACGTGTTTGGACTGATTATACGAACAAAGTCTTTGGTAAATTATTCAAAATAATATAGTCAGCAGCACAGAGCCTGTTGACCGTGCGTTAAATAAATGTTAGTATGTGTCACTGTGCTTGGAGCTCTAGCGCCAGCCATGTTAGGGGGAGCTGGCGCACACAGCTGAGGGTGGGTAGCAAATCTTCAATGAAATGCACAAATCATCAAAGTAATTGAAAAGCAGTAGTATTTGATTTTTGCACTCACGCACATGCTGAGAAGAACCTATAAATAAAAATGATTTGTGATGTTCCCCTGGTTAATTTGCGTACCGTTGGCTTCATTCATTCCACTGTCATTTTGCTATCTTGAAGTTTCATCTATGATAACATTTACTTTATGGGACAATTCACTTCTTTCATTGACGTGTGCTTCATTAAACATACAACAAAGTTACTACCGCTTATAAATATGAAGTTTATTTAGAGCATAAACTCCATAAGAGCTAAATTTGATCAAATAAAAAGTCCACGCTTCAGATACAAAGTACGCGGATATTTTCTCGCTCCTTAACGTACTCGAATCAAACATCACTAAACTAGTAAATGAAGTAGATTTACCAGAAATCAATCTATTTCATTTACTAGTAAATATTTGTCAAAGTATGTCTAGAAGCAATCGTGTGATCGGTGAACTACTCCTGGTAAATCAATCAGAGAATTCTTTGTGCTAATAGCATAATTGGCGTACATTTATTTTCATCCGCCCTCCAGTGCCACATCTTATAATTTTAAATATTCGCTGGTGAAGATTTTAACATCCACGTCGTGTCACGTTACCCAATTTCACGGTGCGGGCTCTCAAATTCTCATTAATTTTGGTTCTTAATTCGTAATGAGTTCGTTTGCGCATAGTGCATCACTCCATTTTGAGAGTAAAGCAATCGTGAATTCCCATTGGATTTTAGATTCCAACTTCTGGTGCTCGTAGTGTCGCTTGGAAATTGTCAACTCCAATATATTTGCATGGAGTGCTTCAAAGTTCAACCCCTCCACCTGCGTAAAAATCATACGCAATTTTCAAACTCCAACTTCCGCCTTCTGAATATTTCCCCAATTTAAGTGTATTTTTATTCTCAGCCCTTCAGAGGGTTACAACTGTTTTATCTAAGGCAATTAGCGCTGTAAGGGAGAAAATGTTCGAGACCAAGTTGTGGATTTCATTGGCCTTTATGCTAAAAAAGAATAGGATTTTGTTTCGTTACGCACTGTTTTCTTCAAGTTCAGTGCGGTCACGTTTTCCAGCACCTATTAATTTTTTCTTCACATTTTATTTTGTTTCAGATTCTTCCTTCCCAATTTGCTGTTTCTATGCGCAGGGGATCTTGTATGGGTACGCACTTTCTGTATAGGTTCCCTGTTCCCTCATCTCCAAACTAAATTGTGATTGTTCTGTTCCCTCCAAATTCGGCCTCGTTTTTTAGCATTCTGCTGATAATTATGATTGTTCTGCCAATAAATTAAAATGGCCTCTTAATTAGTCAGAAAAACAATAAAAAGTTACGTACAGTATTCTCAAAATTTCCTCACTATTTGGATGTTATTAGACCTGACTTTAAAATATTTTGAAGAAATTTTCAATTGCTATTTTATGCATTTAATTTTTTATTCAATTCACTAAATTTCTCAAGGCATGCTTCCCCAATTCCCGCTTTCGCGATCCAAGCATTATTAACACTCAACACACGGTACTTAATCGCCTTTAAATGATCATTTTTTATATTATTTAGCGCACCCTGCAGCGTCATGTAACGGCATCGCATACGGCTCATCGACGCATACGGATCATATTACTTTGTTTGGAATCTAATTTTTTTCTGCCAAGTGCCGCCGGTTGCCTCGAGCTTCTTCTACTCTTGGTACCAATCACGAGGTCTAAATCTACCTGGGTCTTTAGTAGTTTCTTCAGCTAGTGCTCTGATCATCCAATTGCGGGTTTGGGGGCATTGAAATCATTCATGTGGACTGTCTTATCTCGAAATGTTCCACCCACGAACTCGACTGCGTGAACTTCTTAATTTGTACACGTAGTAATTCCTAGGAATCCCAGTAACCTTTCTTCGCTTAAACACGCCGCCGGTTGCCCACTGTTATATACATCACGTAGATGACTAATGAATCATTACTTAATCATTAGTAATGATTAAGTGGGCTTTTTACATATGTCAACACCTTCCAACGAAGTTTACCGGTTCACTGTACGTCAGTTGAAAACTCGAGAGTTGACGGTTTGACTGGCATCCTTCACCCAACTCAATTTTCTTGACGCTCCACAAGAGTTACAATCTGTAACATTCCCCTGAAAAATATTCAGTGCTCTCAAAACGTATCGTAAATGACAAAAACATGACATTTCATGAAGTTCAGGCATTTAGAATCCTTCTGAAAGATAGGCGAAGCCCTCGCACTCATAGAAAACATCTGTCATCACTTTTATCCAACTAAACCTTGATCATTAACCTCGCATTACCGACGTTGTCTCTCAACTACACAGACCCCGCCTCGGAGGTTCGCTGTGAAGTTCGTGAAGCCATTTGGCCGATCTATAACTATAACTTTTATCTGTGTAAATCAGCGCTCCCTGGGGAGAAAATGTATGGTCTTTAGCTTAGAGTTAGATAGGCCCTTTTTTAAATGTTTTTAATTTTGTCAAGGGTTATCTTTTCGGTTCACTGCTATCCTGCTTTTCAGCACCTCTTTAACTTTTTTTACACTTCTATCTTGTTGCATAACCTCCTTCTTAATCATACTGTTTCTATGCGCAGAGGATTTTGTGTGTAAACACACCTTGTGCATTGATTCTGCGTTGCCGTTACTCCGTACTTAATGATACCTTCATCCTTCCTCTCTTTGGAACTCCTTTCTTGCGGTTAAGAAGGCTTAAACTCACTTATCTAATCTAAATTCAAACGGATTCGAGTCCAACTTTGACTCTGAAAACGGAACACTCATGTGGAGCTAAATTATCGAATAAAATAATAGAATTCGTTTGGCGATATGTCCATAAGTGCCCACTATTTGACCTCCCGATTGTGTTTGCTTAATTGATAATATACTTTTATGAGTATAGCCTTAATTAAATGAATCTTCAATGGGTCACCCGTAATATGCGGGGCTATAGGGTCAAGTCGTAGTATTTGTGGTCAACCCTCTATCGACCACCGCTTTTTCTAAAGGACATGAGGCAATCACTCTCATGTGTTCCCATTGAAACGTGGAGGTTGAATAGTGAAAAACTATGGGAACGGTGAAACGTTCCCATTTATTGGGTTTCATTCATGATAAATTTTTTAAAGAGAAATTACTCCAATATTTCGTTCAAACCCTAAAAATTATGGTTGGTATAGGGTTGAGCCTTCAGAAGATTTTTCTGTAGCTTGATGCGAAAGGAATAACGCGTTGGAACATTTCCTTGCAGCCTGATGTAGCAAGTTCACTGCCGCTGACCCCATACGCTTGTGTGCCTTGGCGAGACCGCTGAGGCGGGGAAAATCCTGTGATGGGTCGTTCTCTAGTCTCTCGCTTCTGTCATGCGGGCTGCTCTTCGATGTCCGCTGACCTGAAGATATTATTATTGTTTTTGTGTGCAGTTCTAATGTAGAGCCTTCCCTTAGAGTATAGGGTGAAAATATCTTGTTCGTGTATCTACTTCTGCGCAATGGAGTTAATAACCGATGTTCGGAGGCGTAATGTTTTCATGCACTTTTGCCAGCGGGGGGCAAAATACGCTGCGGCATCGGCATTTTCTACAAAACTCGTGGCAACGACGGAAACGATATCCACAATTAAAAACTAAAAAATTTCATTTAGTCGATATCCACAAATAAAAACTAAAAAAGGACATTTATTTGAGCTGTTCACCATCCATACCCGGCCTCCACCATCCATACCTGGCCTCCTCCGCTAGTC